>JANHMN010000004.1:132942466-132966719 GCA_030674055.1 Rhabdomys pumilio | reverse complement strand
CATATACACGTGTATGATATATATATATATCATACACGTGTATATGTATATATACATATATATATACATATATATATACATACACATATATGTATGTATATATATCATACACGTGTACATGTATATATACATATATGTACATGTATATATATATCATACACATGTATATATATACATATACATATACATGTATATGCATATATATACACATGTATATATACATACATACATATGTATGTGTGTGTATATATATATACATACATATATATATATATATACACACACACACACATATATACACACACACACACACACACACACACACACACACACATATATATATCATGTATATACCAGTTGGTCTTTTGGAGTGGATTTCAGCAGCTGACCTGGGGAATGACTAAAGACCTACTTCTTGTGTAGAGAAACCTTTCTGCTGATCCTAGCATCTTGTGTACTTTGTCTAATCACCAATTTGTGTATATCTGCAATCTGCCCTGACTTTCATGATTTTCACAATTTCTCCTACTACCATTGCTAAGTCATGTCTATACATACTTTTGAAAAGAAATCAACCTGGACCATCCCTCATTATGCTATGTCCAACTCCATCCTACACTACTCCTCCCGACTTGCCCGACTCCAGTCTTCGAATCATACCTGCTCTCTCTTTCCTCAAGGCAGGCATCACCAGCCAGCCAGGGATCTGTTTGCTGATGAGCTGACAGACAGCTTCAGAAGACTTTCTGAACTAGTGTTTCACAGTTGGGATGATTAGTTTTAAATGTTGACTTGCCGCAGCCTAGCACCATCTGAAAATAGAATCTTGACCTTGTTGATGCTTGCACATGTCTCTGGGGGCGTGTCTTGATTGTTAATCATTCTAGCCTACCTTGGTTCAGCTGGGGCCTGATCTTTGTAATGGGGAAAGCCAGCTGATACCAGGCAAGCAAGGGTGCATATATCTCTCTCTTTGCTCGTCACAACAGATGTGATGTGATACAACCAGCTGCTTTGAGCACACGCCAACTGCGGCTTCCCTTTGAAAGGCTGCAGTTGTAACCTAAAAGACACCCTCCCTCCCCTGAGTTGCTTTTGGTCAGAGTGTTTTGATAAGGCAACAAAAACAAGCTAAGGAAGACTCTCAAATCAGCCAAGTGGAGTAGGAGTGTGTGGAGGAAGCCTTTATCTCTCATCCTTGAATCAATGTTTCTATGACATTTTATAACAGTGCTTGTTCCTTGTGGAGAAAAATGTCTTCCACACCAATTGCTTTTGTTTTGTTTTAGACTGTTAACACAGTCAACCATTGGAGACCTTTCTTGAGCTTTCTCAACCTTTCTAGCCTAACCAAGGTAGGCTAGAAGTGTTGTGGTTCACTCTTCCCTGTGATTCTCTGTTCCTTTCTGTCACCTGGCGTGGCTTCGGGATCCTCCCCTCTGCTCAGCAGGTTCATCATCAGACCACATTTTCAGGAGTTTGGCACTTCCTTCTCTTGCCGAGCAGATGCACGTTGCCTCCCGGGATCTGCAGCAACAGCAGTCCTCAGATTTGCAGAGTACTTTACCATGCTCCAGGCAGGCTCCCATGTACGTGTGAATCTCTTCCAGACTAAACATTCTCCCTGATGGGTAATCAAAGAATGTAGGTTTTTACCTTCCAAGTGTCTTCTTAGATATCAGAGTCTTACTGTCTTAGGATGGGTTTGAGTCATCTTCTTTAGAAAATAATGTTCTATCCATAAATCCTGTTGTTCCTTCACATGTTTTTCTTCAATTATATGGGTAATTTTGGCTTTAGAGAGTTACTCAGAGGAAGCAAGATGTTAGGAAAATAAATGTGTAAAACAAACCTTTTAAGAGTTGAGTTGCAACCACTTTTTCCCTCTGAGATGAGGCTCAGCAACAGGACTGATGTCTACCAAACTCTATCTGAGCATTAGCTGAGAAACACACAGCCAGACACTTAAAGAAGCCTTTTTCTTAAGAGATGTTTTTTTGGAGGCTCTTAGTTTTCTAGTCTCTTACTTTTTTTTTAATCTCAAAGAGGTTAAACAGTTTGATATATTGTAGCTGTTCTTTAAAGATAAATTGGAGAAATGTATCACATTTCCTCAGACCCAACCTCTCAGACTTTTAACTCCAACTTTTTTTTGAACCCTGAAAAAAGGAAAACTTAGGCAAATGAATGCAAATCTTTCTTTTATTCCCTATATAGTCCTCTGGTCCTCAGACCCATCTGTAGTCAGCATCCAATGTATCAGCTGATATACAAGAGAGCAGACTTCCCTGGGTGTCTCCCTCTCTTCATGAAAGAGGGATTGGCAAGGTTTACATTAGCCTGTGTCATCTACAGATGTCTATTCATGGCATGGCATGTGTCTTGATTGCTGGCTCTAGCTCTTTCTTGAAACTTCAGGGTGCCTTTCTTCTAAAAAAAAAATGGTCAAAGACTGTGGAATGGACACTACAACACAGAAAGGGAAACTGAGGTTGAAGTTGGAGTGTCCTTCCACCTTTTCTATTGCTTTCTTTGTTTTCCAAGATGCTTGCAGGTCGTGATTAGAGCAGCATGTGCAGTTCTAGCTGTTTCTGGCACCTTGTCACGATTACAGTTCAGGGCACTAACACTCCAGGGAATGTTGTTAAAACAGGAAGTCACTCAAGGCAACCATTGTCTTCAGGAAGACAGATCTATAGTTCAAACTTCTGAATATGGCCAAGTTCTTGTTCTTCAGGAAAGCCATCAGATGGAAGGTATGTCTGAGACAGGGAAGCTAAAAGAGAGGCTTCCTAGCCTTGCCCCTCTTCTCTCAGAGGAGAGACAAACCAACTCTGTTTTCAAACCAACAGTCCCTGGGCGAGCTGGTATGAGGTAGTTATGCCCAGTAGTCAGCTTGGATTTTCAGTCAGACATTAAATGGTCACAAACATACTTAATTTTCCTTCATGTCTCTACCATGTCTATGATCTAGTGACCCGTGTCATACTGTTTCTATGTCAGTTTGCCTTTTTTCTTTGATTCATTAATCACTGAGAGGTCCATACACTAGATTCCCAATATTTAGGGGTGTGAAGAGTCTGGAAGCCTGGTAAAGGTCTTGATTAAAGGCAGTTGGTACCTCTTAAAAAACAAACAAACAAACAAACATACAAACAAACAAATAAACTGCTCCTAAACCTTGTCCACTACAGCCTCTGGATTTTGGTTTCCATGACAAAAGCTGAGTGGATGATGGATCCACTGAAAAGCATGTGAGGGTCTCTGTGCTAAGGTTGGGGGATGGAAATAGATTTCAGATTCAGCAGCTTGAAGAAGTTAAAGAAGAGTCAGCGCCCCTATTCCCTGGGCTTGGGGACTGAGGTGGTTAATATTGGGCTGTCTCTCTGGGGAAAAGTAGTGGTTTTGTTGGAACAGGGAGGATTAGCTAGGATTTATGGCATAGCTATAACCTATTGGTAGAAATCTGTATAATTTAGTATCAAGATGAAGTTATAATTTCTTAAATGGTACAAAATTCACTTGGATTTCAAATTTAAGGTTTTCATTGGTATGAGCTTCTTATTGATATAAAAGTGAAATGAATACTGACACTCTCATGGGCATTGTGCCTGTATAACACATTTAGAAATACAAGGCTTAGACCCAGTCCTTCTTTAATTTTTTTAACTGATTTGGGATGATTAGCCTGTGAGTTCAGGACTATAGCAAATTCATGACTTTGAGTTTATTGTTAGGGTGTTTTCTATATTTTATTTAGAAATAGCTGAGAGGAGTTAACAGACAACAGTCCAGGTTATCTTACATGGATAGTTGGATTTCAAAATGTCAGAAATCCATAGAATTGACGTCACAAATATTTCTATATTAATGTTCATTTTGATTAGAGACTTGTCTGCTCCTGACAGCTTCCTGTCTTGGATTCTAAGAAGAAATTGAGCATCCTTGGAGTTACTCCAGTTGTGGTGAGACAGCCACTAGGCAAGAATTGCCTCTCTCCATCTACAGACAAATTACTGTCCAGAAAAGGACACACTTGCAGAATAGTCGACTGATTATATCTGCGAAGACAGAGTAATCAGCCCTTAATAATTCTGCATCACTAAGGTCTGTCAGATGATTCTGGGCCAGAAGGCTGAAGATTTGATGCTCCAACGTTCGGTAGTATAGGGGTTGTCCAGGTGTTCAGCGGTCTCTATAAATTGGCTAAGTTTTAGAAGCTATGCTTAGTGTTTCCCATAACTTCAGTTAATTTAGTCATTCTGGATTTCTGACGGCATTGAAGACCTATAGTCTCATAGCCAATCCTGGCTATTTACCTTGAGAGAAAAGATCTGAGTGGATGGTTTTCAGCTGACATTCATTCTAAAGCCAAGAAAAAGCCAGGTTCAAAACTAAGTGTTTTAGTCAAGAGAGACGACAGAGATTCTGGTTAGTCAACAAAAGAATGGACTGGGTATTAAGACTATCTTGTACCTCACTGGTACAAATAGGAATAATTATGCTCTAATTGTATTTTGAGATAAAAGTTTTATTTTAACAGGAAGGGTAATATGTAGGAGGAGCTAAGGGGGAAGGAGCACCGAGAGGAAAAGATAGAGTAAGGAGAGGAGAAGATGAAGTAGATGAGAAGCTAGGTAATGAGAGAGAAAAAGAGAGAGAAAGAGAGAGGGGGCATGGAGGCAGAAGTTCACGTGTCTCCACCAGTCAAAGATAGTTTACATATCTAGGTTGGGTATTGGGTTACACTTCTGATTGAGCATTACTGTAATTGTAAAGCCTTTGATTAACATTTTTAAAAAATTGTATAAAAGCAAAATAGAAAAGGGGGCACGGGATAGGGGTTTTCTAGGGAGGGAAAATGGGGAAAGGGGATGACATCTGAAATGTAAATAAAATATCCAATAAAAAAATCTCTGTTTAAAAAAAAAGAAAAAAAAGGAAAAAAAGATTTAAGATTCAGTCATATACTCTCTTGCAGAGTAAAATGGGCACATTTTATTTCACAGAAACTTGAGAACAGAAACAATAAAATAACAGTTTAGGAGTAAAAGGCTATGTTGACCTTGTGATAAAGACTAGACAAGACTTGTGCAAGATTTGAAGGACTCACGTGTTGACTGACGTGTAGAACAGAAATTCTGGAGGGCGGGACATGCACATTTGCTTTGTACATACTAATAAAGTGTGGCACACAATAGGTATCAAGAAATGTTTGGTGAGCTAGGCCTGGTGATGCAGGCTTGTAATCTAAGATACCCAAGAAGCTGAGGCAAGAAAATAGCAAATTCTAGATCTGTTTACATTAGAGAATGGCATCAAGGTCGCCATGAACAACTTAGGGAGACACTATCTAAAAGACAGACAAACAAACAAAAAATGTAAAGGGCTGAGGAGATAGCTCAGTGAAAGAGCTGTTGCCTAGCATGATGAGACCTGGTTTCACTCCAAAGTAACACACACTCACACGCACACGCACACGCACACGCACACGCACACGCACAGTGTCTGAGTTTGTTGACTAAACAGATGATTAGCAAACAATATCTGATTCCCAGTAACTTTAGGTAAATAGTAACAGGGAAGAGAAAGAGAAGGTAAGAATGAATAACAGAAAGCCTTCCATTCTGTTTTTCCAAGATCAGCAGACCAAGAATACAAAGTGGAGGCTGGATACAGGCACTCCCAGGGTTCTCCCACTTCCGCTTTTGAGGTAATAAGGCTTCCTTTGAAAGCAAAGTATGACACTGTGAAAACACACATGTTTGATGTGGAAGTCTTTTTAACATCAGTTTAAAAGGGGGAGGATTTTTGTTATTCAAACAAGGAAATGGTTTTAGATTTCCTAGAACATTTTTAGAATTTAAAAGAATTTCCTATGCATGAATAAAATCAGATTCCCATCAAAAGGCTTTTGAGCAAAACTCCCTACTTCTCTCCATAAAGCAAAACAAATATTTTTCAGAGTAATATTCTCTTACACAAAAGATTCTCACAAATCATTAGAGCATTCTATGTGAGGAAAATAAAATTCAAAATTATTCAGTAAAATATTTTTCTTTCATTTTTATTGCAACTGTGAATAGAAAGCATTAACTAGGATGGATATAGCCTAGAGATGAAAGTCAGCCTGTGAAGCATAAAGAAAAGAAAATCTTTTAATGTGTTGGTCACAAACTTTGACAATGATAAATCACTTTTCAACAGCTGCAGACAGCTGTTAAAATCTAGAGCCTACAATGCTTAATTGGGGAAGTGTGTTAAAAAGTTAAGGGGCCAGCATCCTGTTAGATTGTGAAGCTGTTTCTCAGCAGACTCATAATAGCACATTCCAAGGTTTGGGAAAGAACATGTTACTTTGTGCACACAATGTGCACATAGAAGCACCAGCACATGCACACGTACAGACATCTGAAACAAGAGGCAGAGTATAGTTAAGCCATTCCAACTCACCCTTGGCAACAGGATTGAGGGATGCTTGCTCTCATATATCTGAATCGGTAACTCTTGAATGTCTTAATGAGTTCTTTATTGAGCCAAATGAAGTTATCCAAATTCATGTCATCTATCATTCCCAAGCCTTGCCCAAGTCAGAAGAAATAATGCAGAAATGTTCACATTAAGTTGGTTACTGTTATTTGCTTTTTACTTTCTGGCGATGTTTGGGCAGTGAAATGTTCTGCTAGGTTTAGGGATTTCTTGGTCCCAAGTCTGTCTTCATTAGGATATTTCAAATTAGTCTTCAGGCACATTTTTAAGGCTAAAAATTGCTGACATCTTGTCCATTTTGAGCAGTCTTTGTTGGTTGAATGTGCTCCCTCCCTCTCCAGTGTGTTCTTCAGTGGCATGTTCCTCTATATAGAAATGTGTTTATATTCTGCTGAGTTCTGCAAGCACTGGACTGACGGTTCTATTTTATTTTTGCAATGGATTACTAAGTATGTGAAGTTAAATATCATATATCTAAGTGAGGCAGGACATTTCCCATTGAGTAGCTGCCAATAGGTCATTTCTCCTCTGTAAATCTCCTGACATTCAGGAAAGGGAGTAGCTCTGTTTCACACTCCACAGCAAAGGTGATGTCTGGGAACTCGTTGCTGAGTAATTTGCTGTTGTGCAGTGCATCACTTTTATTGGTAAGGCAGATGTCACCAATGGTAAAGCTTGTCCAAAGCTGGCTCTGAGATTTTTTTTCAGACATTATGCTTCCAGTTACGCAGTGATGGCAGATTGAAAGATGGAGTTGCAGCATCCTAGGATTCTTTATGACTTTCCCAGCTATGCACAGAGTGGGTGGTAGAAAACAGTTTCCCACTTGCGATGCATCTGGAAATACTGTTCCTGTTTGCTAATGGCTGTAATGTTGGAGAAAAGGATGGTAAGAACATATAGATAGCATGAGGTTGTATTTCGTGAAGTGGATAGGCTGGGATAATGGATGGGAAAACCACAAAATTTACCTTTAAGTAGGTAAGAGGTCTTCATCCAAAATGTTCTCTTTGAAGCATTTCACTCTAGATAGGTGGATAGCCTTCCGCTAGGGCTCATTATTGCTAATTTTCACAAGAGACAAGTTGCTCATTTTGTTCATAGGTACCCTGCAGTTCCCTCTGAATATGTTGAACCATGACCGCAGCATGGTTTCTACTGCAGAACTTGGAAATGACTCTAACCTCCTTCAGATCTGAGCGAAATTAGTATTAATCTGCTATAAACCTTTAACTTGATCATCTATAAATGCTGAAAGACTTTTATAACACTGCTCATATAATGAAGAGCTTTAGAGAGCGGTGATGAATTAATATATTTGTCACAGGAGTGGGAAGAAGGTTCTCATGAATGTATGCCGGGCCATACATTTTCTGGTTGCCTATTTACAGTGTGAATATGTATTTATATGTATTTATAAAGCTAACGCTAACTAACTGCTATAGAAACTCACCCTAACAGGAGAGACCTGGAAAGTTTATTGTCCTTTTTGTCACAGCCATAGATGAGCCATTCTTGGACAGGTGATTTTGATCTTCTGTGGTGGCATAGAACTCGGGTTATTTTCAATTTGTGGCTCTCAGAGTAGCCTTAGGGGTGACTATATCCACTGAATACAGGAGGAAATGGTAGTGTTTGGGATACCCAACCCATTTACCCAATGCCTTTGTACAGACCTCAATTGCACAGGTTGTTCGCCAGGCAAAGGATACTGGGAAATATCTACCTGACAGGGCAGCTGTTTCTCATCAACAGCATACCATTAAGGAGAAGTTCGAACCAAGGAGGGCATTTCTGTGGACGGTTGCCATTTTTTATTAAGTTTCTTCACCACCCTTCTCTCCACCCTACACTTGTTTATTTTAAAAATTATAAGTAGGACAAGATTTATGATAAATAAAGTGAAAAACAACTTTTACATTTTGCAGAATGCCAGAAGTCTCCATGAGATCTTTCACTTCTAAGGAAGCCAACTTGTTAATGACAAAAGACTGAATATTGAAATGAGCTCAAGTATAAACATTACCAGGTACCTCTGTTGTTCTGTGTACTATGACCCAGCAGCGAGCCTGGGAGATCAGAGCTAGTCCTACCATCCTCCTCCAGTGTTGTTTAAATGCCTAGCACAGAGTACACACCAAATAAACAAGTAGGAGGCTATCTATATCTTCGTGGAAGACAGAGCAACTGTGAGACTGAGAACCTGGCCTTAGTTCCTGAGAAGTTTGCTTCCAAGGATAGATCATAAGCAGCCTAATTAAGATGGTTCTTAAATATAAGCATGTAAAAAAGTGGGGTGTGTACCAATCTGGATTTAAAAGTTATCATGAGTATACATTTATGCCAAGAGGCTACAACAACAAGGAGGAAGGTTAGCAAAATAAAAGCAGTGCATTTTTTTATTCCATATTTGATGTGGTTATTTACTAACCACAGAGATAAAGTGTGACAAACATATTATGAAGATGTTTTTAAGTGGTAAACTGTGAAAGCAACAATAGTTAGAAGATGTCCCGTGTATAATAAAGCATTTAAAACTTAAAGGCACTACTCACACAACATAAAGCAAACAATTCAAGAAAGTGAAATACAGCTATGGCCGAAAGAGGAAAGGACACCATTGAGTCTAAAGTGTCAGATATGGAAGAGGGGAAAAGGTAAGATGGAGAAAGCCTCAAACCACACCAAAAAAGGTATTAGTGCTTTTATTCATTAATACAAAAGGGAACAGATTTTAAATTACCACAAAAATACAAACAGGGGTCAGTGAATGGCTCCTTGTGTAAAGGCACCTACTGCTAACTAAACAATCTGAATTCAATCCCTGGGCTCCACATGGTGGAAAGAGAACCACCTTCCAAAAGTTGTCCGATTTCCATATGCTTGAGATAGCCTGTGTGCCCCCCACTGCACCATACATACACATAAATAATTGTATAAATAAATAAATATAATAAATGTATTTTGAAACATTTTATAATACAAATATAAGTTGTTTTAGTTAGGATTTATATTGCTACTAAAAGAAACAAAAAACATAAAACAAAGCAAGTTGAGGAGGAAAGGATCTATTTGACTTATTTTTCCAGATCATACTCCATCATTGGAGGAAGTCAGGACAGGGACTCAAAGAGGGCTGGAACTTGGAAGCAGGCGCTGATACAGAGTCCATGGAGAGATGCGGCTTACTGGCTTGCTTCACTTGGCTTTCTTAGAGAGCCCAGGATCAGCAGCCCAGGGATGGCAACCACCCACCAAGGGTTGGGCCCTCCTCCGTGAATCATTAATTGAGAAAATAACTTACAGCTGGATTTTAAGGAACTATTCCTCAACCGAAGCTCCTTCCTCTCTGATGACTCTAGCTTGTGTCAAGTTGACACAAAACCAACCAGTACATAAGGTAAATTTTAAAAAACAAGTAGCAACTACTTTATGCTGACAATAACTAGACCAAATCTGTGTTAAAGATAATTGACCAATGTCTTTTGAAACAAACATTCGATAGAGTTAAAGAAGAAGCAGTACTGCATAGCTTGTAATAAAAGAAAACTGCCTTTCAGAACAAGACAAGTAAAAAAGGGAAAAGTAAAATCAATTTGCACTCATAGACATTGAAGGACTACAGTACCCAAGGACAGATCTAGCTGTGTCTTCTGCTTACAAAAGGCGAAGCCAGCACTGAAGGTTGCTGAGGCAAAAGGACAGCCAGTCCTCACCAGAGCTACACGGTGTGATCTTGTCTCAAAAAGCTGAAAGCAAAAGGGAGCAGTGGCATGTTCAACAATGACAGTGACAGCAGCAACAACAGCTCAGTCAAGAATGGCCTCAGGTACTTGGTTTGCTGTGCTCATGAGGAAGAGCAGGAAAGTCATGTGACGTTCCTGCCTCAGCGTGCCCTTGGCCACAGATCAGCACCAAATGATCTTTGCTGCTCTCTGGGAACCACAAAGTTCTGTCAATGTTGACTATCTTTCGTCTGAAACACTCACGAGAACAGTTTTGAATTTTCCATACATTTGTATTGTAAAGTATTTGTACCTACATAATGGGACATCTTCGCTATGAGACTTCAGTGTAAAACTTTTGCACACCACCAGAAATCATTTCAAGTGTGCCTGACTTTGATTTGCACCTCTCACATGGAGTCGGGTATAGCTTTGTCCACTTACAACCTCACGAAGGTGTTCAGAATGTGTCAGGAGTTTCGGGTTAGCGTGCTCAACCAGAATTGGGCTTCTTAGCTGGCTCATTTTCCCTCACCCTCTGGACTATAACGTAAAGCATGGTGTGGCCATGTGTTTAGTATCTATCTTCCCCACTAGACTGAGTGCTGAGTAAGGATTTTGGCTGGGCTTTTGTTATGTTTTCAGAATCACACATGATCTCTAGTATGTAAGAGACTCCTAACAACTTGGGAATGTGATCATGTGTGGGCAGGGGGGGGGCAGACATGTACACATGTATGCCAGTGTGTGCACTCACGTGTGAACAAACATACAGAGTCCAGACGAGGACACCAAGCATCTGTCTGTTTTACTCTCCATCTTATTGCTGTGAGACAAAGTGTCTCACTAAATTGGAAGCTTTCCATTTTGGCTAGACTAAGGTTGGTGAGCAAGCTATTAGGGACTTGCATGTCTCTGTGCCCACTGCTGGTGGTCCAGACACATATAGCCATGCCAAGCTTTCCTGTGCTGGGTGCTGGGGATCTGAGCTCAAGTCTTCATGCCTGCATAGCAAACGCTCCACCCACTGAGCTGTCTTTCCAGCCCCCTAGGAAATGTTTCTTAGCAAAGGGGTGCTGTAAGGGTCTGAAGAACCCCTTACTTCTTTTTTTAGGCCTTCCTTTTCTCTGCAATCCAGGTGACTTCTGGTGTCTTTCTAGGGAGAGCATTTCTTGCTTTGCCAGATTAAGCCAACTCTGCCTTTCACAAGTTCTCTCCCGGTTCATGGTCTTTCTTTCACTGCACTTGTACAGACTTCAGTTGTTTCTGGATTTATTTGCTTACTGTTTGTTCTTGCAGTAGTCTATAAGCTGTATGGGCAAAATTAATGTTACTCTTTCTACTTGGCTGAGTGATCACTATGTTTGCTAATTAATGGAGTTGATCAAGATATATCTGATTCAAAAAGTAGCCCAGAGGAACAGGTAAATGAATATATGAATAAAAAACGGTCTCTTAAAATTGTTATGGTAATGAAAAAATGGAAAATAACAGGATAAAAACAATATATGAAAACAATCTTCCTAGCCATGAATTAATTCAGGTGTCCAGAAGATTGGCCACAGTTTAAAGCCCAATACGTTTTGTGTGATAGTTCCTACCTGTTACCCAGCAGCTGAGAAGAAGGAAGACAGTTGCTGTGAGTTTTATGCCTGTCTAGCAACAGAGAGAGACCCTGTCCCAACAAAATTAAAAAGAAAAAAAGCAAAAAAAAAAAAAGAAAGAAAGAAAGAAAGAAAGAAAGAGAGAAAAAAGAAGAAAGAAAGAAAGAAAGAAAGAAAGAAAGAAAGAAAGAAAGAAAGAAAGGAAGGAAGGAAGAAAGGAAGAAAGAAAGAAAGAAAGAAAGAAAGAAAGAAAGAAAGGAAGAAAGGAAGAAAGAAAGAAAGAAAGAAAGAAAGAAAGAAAGAAAGAAAATGGGATCCCAATTCTGAGACGCCCTAGCTTTGTAGAGGAGTTGCTCAAATGCTCTGAAACCATTAAAGACTTGATGTGCATGTGGAAGGGTTGAGTCAGAGAAGGAAACAAGGGCTTGAAGATTAATTTGTCAGGAACATGCTCAGTGCACCAGTGCCAACTAACTGAACTTCAAAAAAAAAAAATGGGCACAGACAGCAGCAGCACTCTTCCTATTCACAAAAACACTTCTCCCCTGGGGCTCAGTGAGCAGTTTCCAGGCCTTCCATCAGGGGAGTAATCATGAGAGCACTGGGTCTTCCATTAATGAGAAAGTAAATGCTGAGCTTTTCTAGCCGTGGACTAGCACCGCATGCTGTGTCCTTGTGAAAAATCTATGAGGTCAAATCTTTTTACTGGGGTGGAATGACACAAGGAAGTCACTAGACTATTTCTAGGAAAAAGGCTTTGTGCTTTTTGCAAGCACTTTCAACCCTCATACTGAATAACAAGGAGAACTGGGCATTAAACATGTAGAAATCTTCCATTCATTTGCTGTGGATTTTCTCTGCATTCAAGCATATGATTTGCTTACCCTATGAAGCCTCACCAGTAACTTCATACTAAAGGAGAAATGCTTTTCCAGAATGTGAATGGCAATGTAGGTGCTATCAGCTCACACAAGCATCCAATGGGGACTTTTTGGTTTTCATTTGGGTTAAGGAATTGTAAATTGAAAATCTAACAGAAAGTTCATGCTATGAAACCAGAAACAGATTACAGTTGGTAAGTTCCCGAGAGGGAAAATAATTCCAGTTGAATATTAGAGTCTGAGGACTGGGATGTTACTGACCTTGTCCTGAAATCTTCATTTCTCTTTGATGAAGAGTGTGGAACTGCTGTTTGCTGAACCGGCTCACGGCATCCATTCTGCACTGACAGGAATTAACCGTAATTCTGCTATTAATCATGTCACCTCTTAGGCTGTGTGCCACAAGACGTTCAGATGGGAAACTTACTCTCATGAGGTCCAAAACCTCAACTTTTTATTGATTTACTACAACAAAACTGGACTTGGTAATTGTTTGTCCATATTTAATGCATACTAATGTAATCAACCTTGGAGCAGAATATAACCTAGCCAGTGTGAATGGCATTGGTTCACACAACATAACCCTATAGGAGACTCATATAGAAGCCTCATTTTTCTATATGAAGCTATAGCTCTTTTTGAGAAGCAAATAAGTCATAATTACTTCTGGAAGTTTATAACAAATGGTTTGGATATTATTTGGCATATAGGAAAATCTCAAGCATTCGTTACATAATCAAATGTTTACATTATTTATCTTAAACATGATAAGAAATACCAAAAACCTGGGTCTAGAAGTCTAGTCCTCTAGACTTGTATAATCATATGTGTTTGCTCACACTGTTTTATTAGCATACCACAGATATCTGTATGTATATGTATACAGAATTATATTATACAGATCACGAAATCTACTAATAAAGAAGTTAAATGAAGGCAATAAAATAAGTATAATGGACCCCACAGTAAGCCCCATGTCTCAGTGAATCGAGAAGGACGTACCATCTGGGCATTTTATATGCCTCTGCCTGTACAGCATACTCCAATTTACAGTAGCATAGAAATGTTTTAAGGCCAAGAAGTAATTGATTTGCTAAGATCACAAAAATTATATCGATATGTCAGTCAATGAAAGTCACTGGCTACTGTCTGCTTCGAAGTCTGAGACTGTTTTCCTTCTTTAAAAGCTGTAGTGATTAGCACAGTGCAGACAAATGGACTAAAAGGTGATTTGGAATCCAGCCAGCTGCTCGAACACCATTTACTCAGACATAGAAGTCAATGTACCCGAACAAAGAGAGATGGTTGCCCACTGAGTTTTCAACACTGTGTCAGGTGCTTGGGGAAAAAAGATCAACTCCTTAAAAACTCACTATGCACTGGGGAAGGAAGCATCTGAGTGATAAGACTGGAACTTGTCCTGATACAATGGAGCCAAAAGCAGGAAAATCCCCAGAAGTTGGGGAAAGTGTCTGCCATAAGTGTATAGTAAGCACCTTAAAGAGATTTTCAAGGCCTTTTCATCAAGTATTGTCAAGTAACACATCCTTAGTACTCAATTTACTAAATAACAATTCTATCAAATTGGCCCTTTATTGTGAGTAAAGGTTTTGAATTAATTTTTCTACTAAGATGATCCCCGTGTCTTAGATGGAGTGATAACTGCTAGTTTAAAAGTTGTCTGGCAAAAAAAAAAAAAATCAAGAATTTTGCTTTCTGGTTTCTAAGATACATTAGGGCAAGGAGAAATAGGCATCTTGATAAACATATTTACAAAAGAAAGTTCTGTGTCCACCCTATTCCACAAGAGTGATGGCTGCATCTCTAAAAACCTAAAGCACTAGAAAAAGGCAAAAATCTGCTTGACCTCAAAGGAGAAAGTAGCAGATGGTTTGGATGGACATGGTAGAGTCATATCTATGGAGTGGAATTTAAAGTAAGACTGAGGAGTAGTACTATTTACTCCAAGAGGAGACAATGAATACAGACCTTCCTCAAAAATAAATAAAATATTCGATAGATAGGTGAATCTAAAGCAGTATCCAGTGATCATCTAATCAACAACATACCTGGAGAGAGTCTATCAAATATAATTTTAAGAAAGAAATAAAGCACAAACTGCAATTCCCTTATCAGTTACAGAATTAAAGTATAATCACAAGTAAAATACCTTTTGAGAAAATAATACCACTGATCTTTCTGTTCTTTTGAACTGTAATGTTAAACGCAAAAAAATAGCATTGGAGCCTTGAGAACGATACAACTTTTAAGTTTATTGTTCATAAAAATCATCATAAACCAGGGGCCACCAGGAGGGTGCAGGGGTAGATGGTATTCCCCACGACTGCCCTTCTGAATGACAGGTTTCCCTGGAACACTTGTATGACAGGAAGTTGGATATAGTGTGGAAGCTAGTTGGGAATGTCAAGACTTGACTATGTTCCAAGAGCTGTGTGACTACGGCTGGGCCAGCAATGGCTCCTAGCTTCAGTTTCATATGTATAAAAGGATAGTTAGTTGTTGGGCATAGGTAGGAGAGGAGGTCCTTGGTCCTGTGAAGCTGGATACCCAAGTGTGGGGAAATTCGGGCGGCGGGGAAGTGGGAGTGGGTTGGTGGGCTGGGGCACATCATCATAGAAGCAGGAGGGGAGGTTTCTGGGTGGGGGGTAAATGGGGAAAGGAAGCAACATCTGAAATGTAAATAAAATATCCAATAAAAATTAATCTAAAAAAAAAGGTGTATACCACCAAAAACAAAACAAAACAAAAACCAACCAAACAAACATAAAAACCTAAAGCAAAGATCAAGTTGGGAAAAAACCAGTACATGTAGTGAGAGAGCAAGAGTCCAGTGAAGAGGAAGTAGGACTTAGAGAGAAAGAGAGAAGAGAGAAAGGAAGAGTGAGAGAATCAGACAACAGAAGGAAGGAAGGAAAGGAGGAAAGACAGCCGGGGTAGGGGTGGGGTGGGTACCGAGATGCTAACTGTGGGAGGAGAGCAGGGCAGCAGAACCAGCTTGGGCAGGCCTGGTTGCCCCATAGGAAGCAGCATCACCACAGAGTGCGGTGAAGAAAAATACTATAAAGGTCAAGTTCAGCCACACAGGCTGCAATCCATCTAACCTTCCGTCTGCTTTACTCTCTTATTTTGAGGACCATTAATGGTCAAACTGATGAAGGACAGTAGGTAGGCTAGGGCCCCTAAAAGCTTCATGGCTGTGTGGTGATTCGTGGGAGTTGACAACATCCTCCTGTCAGCACAGCAACCCCCCCAAAGATAACAAGGAGAGCTGTTGGCCCCTGGGGGTTAATTATGTATAGGAGGGAGGCAGAGGCAGAGCAGGGACGAGAATCATAATCTTCCTATGGATTGAATGTCCCTGTAGCTGTGGGGTAGCTTGTCTCCCTTTCACACTGAGATTGGACAGAAGGCATTTTCTGTGATGAGTGCTAGTGAAGGGCTTAGCCATGAGTTGCTGTGGGTAGCAAATCCATGCGAGATCTTTGACTCACAAAATAAAATACTCACCATTTAAAGATAGGGAGCGACTTCCAGAATTAAACAAGGAGTGTGTTTACAAGGCTGTATGTTCACTCAGGACATGGAAGCTGGCTTAGAGTTAAGTCATAAGTAGAGTAATTAATCCCCCCCAAGTGTGGAAGGATCTTCCAGAGTCAAAACAAAATACAAAGACTTCAGAAGCACACTGTCTCTCAGACTCTCCTGCTCAGCCCCAGTCCATCATCTCTCCTCAGCAGTCACTAACTAGCTATTTGTCTGTTTCCACACTACTGCATCACAAAACAGCAGCCCACTTGCCTTGAAAAGATAATATCTCACACATATGGGCCTGCCTTTGATCTCTGTGGTCGAGCTAAGGGTCAAAGGCCCGCCTTCCCCAGACCCTCACTTCAAATGATTCCTTTCATTTATTGAGAAACCAAACATTAAAAGGGCAACGGAGGAAAAATAAAAGCCATGATTTAATAGCAGTTGATGTGTTCAGCCCATTTGGGGTTGGGTTTTATTCTTTTCGGGTCATATCTAATTGCCATTCCTCCCAGGTCCCCTGTCCTCCTGGTTCACAACTTGTTTGTTTTGCGGTCCTCAAACAAATTGGCACTCCAAGAGATCGTCTCCCCTGCAACTCATCACCAGCCATCTTGCCTTTCTAAGAGGTAACATTAAAGGCTTAATTTACTGTCTCTTTTGGGCAGCGTGGACGTCAGGAAGCACAGTGATACGGCAAATGCTCACCAACTTAGTTTTGAGCTGTGTACATGGATGGAACATATTTTATAATATTTTTCTCCTTCACAAATTAATCAAAGAAAAATATCTTAGCCTGAGGAAAGGCTTCAGATTAAAACTACAAATTCTGTTGTAAACCATAATGAGGGGTCTGGCAAGAGCATCCTTCCCTCAGCAAGCCTCACAGTGTTAAACCCCATTGTATAATCGAGGGACTGTCCACATGAACTGAAGCTATTATGTGAACTGGACCCTAGAAAGTATGGACATAGTGTGTAAGCCCACGAGGCAGGTGTCATTATTATTCTTATTAAAACAGGAGGCAGTTAATCAGGGTCAGACACACGCATAGGTTAAACTTATCTGATTCTTGTGAAATTAGTAAGTCTTTTGGATGAGTTTTAAGAAGAATGTTTTCTATTTGTTTTTACCACAGCAAAAATATATATTTGAAATAATAAGTTGGTTTGAATTTGAGTAATATACAACATTCATATTTGGCAAGGTAATATGTAATAAAGGTGGGTTTTTTTTCATAGAAATTCAGAATAATTTTAATTTAAAATTTAAAAACACAAAATATGCTAATAGAAACAGAAGTGGAAGATATTATCAAAGGATGAATATTGTCAATGAATATAGTGGAAAGTTATTTATGCCTTTAAAAATATATTATATGTTGTTTATTTAAAAAAAAGATTTAGAAAGTATCAGGAAATTCTCTCCTGATACCTAACTTTCACAGTGCTGCAAGGTGCTGTGGATGGAGGGTAGACATCAGTGATCTTCCCCAGTTCTGGGCCCTTCTTGCTCTACTAATCTGCCAGATAAGATGCACCTGCCATCAGTGCAATAGCAGCAAGCCTGCTTGTGGAGTATGACACTTTTAATGATTAAAAGAATACTGTACTATACTGCTAAAATCTAAGTGATGAAAAGCTCAACCCAGTATCACAATGCTTACAGTAGGGGAACTCTGCTTTCCTTACTAACAAGTCAAAACAGTTTGGCCAAGAGCTCTAGATTAAAGCAAGTGAAGTTGATTATGCAACTCTTATCATAGGCAGATGACAAGTACCCATTGAGATTTCCAGATTCTTCTATGCCAGAAAAATAAGTGTGTCAAGGACATGTGGATTGTGGGAGGAGCAGGGGCAGTTTCCCTGCAAGTAAAGAAGTAAAGCAGAGTTAGGAGAAATGTCAAACGCTCACCATCTGCTGTTCCCAGAACCACTGTCAACTATTTGTATAGTTGTGTAGTACCTGCTGTTACTGCACGTGCTCGGTTGCACGTTGCCCTGCTTAGTGTTTCCAGTATTTCTCTCTGACAACTAGTTTCTTTCAGATGTTGATACAGGCCTCATTCTCTGCCCCATTTTTCTGCCACACTCTGGACTCTGTGGGCATAGGCATGAACACAGTATCTACCTCACAGGGCTGTCATGAGTGTAAAATGAGATGACATATGTTGAATCCTTATTCTATCTATTTTTGTATATGTATATATATGTAAATATGTGTATTTTCAACATATGTGTTCTTTATGACTATTGTCTAAATACGTTCCAAGCTTCCATACTTCACACACACACACACACACACACACACACACACACACAGACCTGTGTGTGTGTGTGTGTGTGTTTATATATAGTCATTCATGGCTTAATTCCTCCCCATCCCCTTTCTTGATCTTTTGATGAGGGCTTTTTTCTATCCCACCATCTCCTCCTGGGTGTTGGTAACCCAAAAACCCAGGGTTTGCACTTTCTATCCAGTGATGAAACATCACAACCAAGGCAATTTAGAGAAGAAAGACTTTATTTGGGCTGTGGCTCCAGAGGGGGAAGAGCCCATTATATTGGGGAGGAAATGGAAGAAGACAGCCTATGGCAGCTGGAACAGGAAGCTAAGGGTTCACATCTTGAACCAAAAGCACAAGTCAGAACAAGAGCACTAGAATTGGTAGAAGTCGTTTAATTCTCAAAGCTCATCTCCAGTGATCTACTTCCTTCAGTGAGTCCACACCTCCTAAACCTCCCCAAACAGCACCACCAAGTGGGGGCAAGGAGTTTAAACATCTGAGCTTCTGGGGCACATTCTCATTCTAACCATTGTAGCCACTAAGTTAAACCCCTAGCACCACTCATTTCTTAATGATGTCTGGATACATTCTGCATCATGAAGCAATCTGACCATGTTCAAACATCATACAGTACACTAACTATATGGTACTTAAGATACTCATTTAAGATGGTCGTTGATGCAAACCAGGGACACATCAACAGAACCCATGGGAAGCTGCTGCCTGAGTAACTTGTCATGCTGTTCTACAGCAAGTGTCTTCCTTGTAGGCAGAAGGATGGTACATGTCTAAAAGTAAATATACCAGTCACAACCACTTAACAATCATCATCAGGTGTCCACACCGCGCATAACTATATTGCTGTACATTTATATGACTCGCCGGTGCCTTATCCACAGCAGAACCATGACAAACATATGAGAATCTGTTGTGCTACGGTGTTAGGATGGCTACAATGTCACTAAGTTAAAAGAACATTACAGTTCCAGTACAGTCTTATGGAGCCACCACCGAGTACACAATTCATCACTAAACACAATGTTGTTATAAAGTATGTTTCTGGGTATAAAATTGTAACAACTTAGAAAATGACTCTTGGGCCTCCATAGGGGTAGACTTGTTGGGTATTCTTTGTGGCTCCCAGAGGCACAGCAGTTGTGTAACCCAATGAACAAGACTTCTACACTCCATACAGTTGTAGACAGGCAAGTAAACTGTCGACCATTGTAGAATGGCTAGCCTAGGAGACCTGGCAGAGAAGAAGACAGAAATAAGATCTCTGCACATTGCATTGCTCACTATTGAAACAAAACCAAACAAACAACACAAATCCACAGGAAGTCAGCCCTAGTGAGAAGCTTCATATTTGTAGTGTGAGATCCAAGACACTGTCTTTTGTAGACAAAGTTGTGCTCCGTTATCTGTTGTTAATAAGACACAGAGACAACAATCACTGAGATGTAGACTTGGAGCCAAGTAGCGTTGGTTATAATATTGGGTTGTCTAATTATTGGCTGAAGCTTTGGGGAGTTTAATTAACTTCTCAGGACTTCTGTTCCCTCAACTGATTCCCCAGTTAATATCTGGATGAGGATTCTATGACCCACTGTGAACAGAGTACTGAGAGGACTGCTGAGCAAAGGTCAAGGCTTCACAGATGCTCACTATACAGACCAGGTGCTTGGGTGGTCCTCTGAGTGGACTCACGTCAGAGCCTGGAAGCTGTAGGTAATGTTTTTCAACATTTTCGCTCATGCCTTTTACAATTTCTTCAAAAATTAATGTTCAAGAAAACAGTACAGAGTTGGAGAAGGCTACCTGAACAATCAAAAGTTTTCTAGTGTGTTGTCTTTGTTGGATTCTGAGGAGGAAAGAGTAGCATGGAGGAGGGATGGAGTGATGGATGGAGGGAGAGAGCAATGGAAAGGAAGAGAAGAGAGGTGAGGGACAGGGGTTGTGATATAAACTAGGGGCCCATTTGCTGCTTCTCAGACCTTGGTCTTGCAAGTAAAACTTGTGTGATCTAGGAAGAGGAACATGCGAGCAGGAAGAATTCAGGAAATCCTGTCTGACTGAAGGTTCTACGTGATTATAGATGATTTGAGGTTGACAAGATGGCTCAATGAGGAAATGTCATTTCTGCCAATACTTATGACTCCATTTAGTCCTTAAGACTCATACAGTAAAAGGAAAGAATCAACTCTTGCCAATTGTCTTCTGACTACACATGGCATATGTGTGCACAAACACAAATAAACAAATATTTAAATTTAAAAGTTACAGGTTCCCAAACCACAGAAGTTAAAGTTGGGAATGCGACAGAAAATTGAGCTTCCTTTTCTTGGGTGTTTAAAGTGCTCTAAAATTGATTGTGGTGATAGCCATAGAACTATGCAAATAACTCCTGAATATTAAAGTCATTGAATTACACATTTTAGATAGACAAATTATCTGATATGTGAATTCAGTACAATGTAAACAAAATCCCATTTGCTAGTAGTGTGCAGCTCCTACCTGCTTATCCTACAGCATCTTCAGTTGACACAACTGTGACAGGAAAGACTTTGTGAGGAGAAAGTCATCCTTCACCCTAAACATGCTTGAACAGCCTAGGTTACATGAAACCCTGTGAAAAGAGAGAAAGAAAGAAAGAAAGAAAGAAAGAAAGAAAGAAAGAAAGAAAGAAAGAGAGAAAGAGAGAAAGAGAGAAAGAGAGAAAGAAGAAAGAAAGGAAGGAAGGAAGAAAGGGGAAGAAAAAAGAAAAACAGCAGAACCCCAAACTCACTAGCAATTGATTGAGCTTGAGATGGTGTCAGAATGTGTGACATTTTGAGGACAACCTGGGCTACACAATAAAATTCTGTCTCCAAAAATATACAAAAAATACAACAACAATTCAGTTGAATGTGCACATTTGGGAAGACCTCTGCTCTCAGGACCGGGGAAGCAAGCACGCAGCTTTTCCAGGAAGGAATGCTGATCTTGTTTGGGTCACAGTCCACAGTCTCCCTGCTCTGTTGCCAGTGAGCTCTACTTATGTGTCATGAATGGAGTGTTTTGTAGTCTTACCCAGAGCCCCGAGTCTCTAATATTGACTAATTTCTCTACGTATAGAATTTAAGGTCCTGTAAACCTGGAACTCTGAGCCACCTGCTAGTCGTTAAAACAATTACATGGTTAAGAGCTCACAAACAAAGAATTAATAATGGACCTGGGTTGGGTTACCTCCCAGTCCATATGTAGGAGGATGAATTATGTCCTTGTGCCACTTAGAAGCGGTGGCTCTGGAACAATGGCACACACAGGGAAGGAGAATGGAAGGGGAGAATTCTTCCTGGCTTTTTCTGTCTGGACACTGAATTCCCATAACCTCTCACTGACAGCAAGCTCCTTCTCTTGTTTGATTGACATCATTTATTTTAATAATCCTGTGCTATGTGTTTTCCCAATTGTGATAAAATTAATTTTAGTTAATTAACTGACAGCTGTTTGCTTAGAGGGTCACATTCTCAGCACTAGGCCTGTACAGGAAGGGGTCAAGGCTCACACTCTTTTGGAGCTGAGTCTCTTGATTTGGTCTGACTTCATCACTGCTCTGTAAGGGATTGTGTTTTACATGGGCAACCAGCAATGCTGTCTAGTTGTCTTTCTTGGCGATGGTATGCATGATGGTACTAAGTATTGCGTGCCATGCTTCAGAAGCTAAAAGGTATTCTGTTCCTGCCTGGTGATTGTGCTACTCTCATGAATCACTTTCTCTGTTGGGACTAGTGCTACATGGCAGGAAATAATAGAATTCCTACAGGATTCCCCAAACTAGTTTGTGATATTCCAGACAATGTGGGGAAAAAGCAACTGGGCCTGGTAACTGAGGACCTTGGAAGCAGAATGGACTGACTGAACTCCAGATTGAGTTCAAGTCCGAGTGCAGTAATTTAGTGAGATCTTCTCTCAAAATAAAAAGTGAAATGGAGGGAACGGATATAGCTCAGTAGAGAACTTACTGAATCCAATGATTTTAGGATCCTTGACTTTCTGGTAATATATCAGAACATGGCATTACTTCTTTTCCGCATTCAATTTTGTTGCAAATGTAAGATTATTTCTGATACTGGCAAGTGTAACTCAAGTCGTCTTTGAGACTTGTCCTGGTTGGGTAGCAACTATAAACATAGCTCTGGAGTCAGAAAACACTGTGTATAAATTTCAGGTACTATTGTTGTATGGATGGGTGATGATTAAATTTCCTTGTGACTAAAATACCACTATGGTATTTGGACCAATCAATTGGGGTGTTGTGAGCATCACTTAGGATAATTCATGTAAATGTAGTGCGTTCCATAGCGTTCTGTAATCTAAGGATAAGTGAGTAGACATGCAGCACTAGGCTGGTGGTGTGCACTGATTTACTAGCACTACCCTTCTGTCACACCTTAACAATGTGTAATAGTATCATTATTTCTCTGTAATTGAGATAGAATAAAAAATCAACATAGGAGGAAAGGGTTTATTTGGGCTTTCAGGTCCAGAGAGATAGAATCTATGATAGTGAAGAAATAGCAACAGACAGGGAAGGCATGGAGGCAGACACAGGAAGCTGCATACAGAATTCAGGGCTGGGGAAAAGGAAGTAGCATCGTGCTTTTAAACCTCACAGCCCACCTCTAATGGACGTTCTTCCTCCACAAAGGCTTACCCTCCGAAAGGATGCATCACTTCTCCAAACAGTATCACCAATTGAAAACTAAGCAATCAAATACATAGGACATAGGACATTTCTTATTCAAACCACAGCAGTATGAAACTAATATGATCCATGACTTGTCTGCCTGAATGAAGAGAGATTAATTAACACCAGGGAAGTTTAGTAGCAAATGTGTGGGGTTTTTAAAAGATCTAAAATGAACAGTAATGCATTACTGTTATAAAGTGTATAAACTATGAGTTCAGAGCCAGTAAGGCTGAGTCTTACCTTGGCAGCTGATCTGAAGGTGAGCTGAGGCATAGAAAGTCCAAGAAAGCTCAGGTTAAATGACAACAAAGGCTCCAACAGTTATCCTGCTGCCAGGACAGCTCAGGGTGAGAGCTATACAAATACCATGTTACTAAGAATAATACTAATTCTACATTAAACCCATCAGACTACACTTTAAATCTCAAATTATAAAAACAAGTATGAGAAAAAGTCAAAAGAAAATGTTCATTTATATAATAAACCCAAATTTCATTTTAAACATACAAAATGCATGATGGTATATTTAACCAACCAATCAATCATGTCTTGTTAAACATTCACAACTTACTGTTAGTCCTGGAAATAAAGCTTCAATGCCCATTCAATAATCTAAGCAGAATAACGAAGTTATTTCTATGTTAATCAAAATGAAACACATTAACTAATGAAATTGGTATTATAGCATTAAGTAGCTCTTAAGTTACTAAAAGTTAAAATTTACTTAGTGTATAACTTTACATATTAAAGATTAAGGTGCATTCTAAAACTTGTTTGGAAATTCTTAGCTTTGTAAATTTAAGAAGTTGAAGTCTTTTAAAGTTCTATCCTAAGCTGAAATTGAGACTCTTGGGGAGTTAACTTTGGAGGTGAGTCAGCAGCCACATTGCTTGGCTTTTTTAGTGACAGCAGGAAGCAGAAGGACCTGCCCTTCTGCTAAGACATAAGTAGCCTCGAGTACACGTAGTGATTCAAACTGCTGTATG
>JANHMN010000004.1:132927208-132938075 GCA_030674055.1 Rhabdomys pumilio | reverse complement strand
TATATATATATATATATATATATATATATATATATATATATATATATGCTGTTTTATCTGTCCCCCATTTTTCCTCCCTTGAGTAACCAAGGGTCAGTCAAGTGTCACCTTGATTAACTATTCAAGGTTAATGTAAAAGCAGAAATATTAGTGAGTGGAAGCAATATTTGAATGAGTTCTGCTTCCAGAGGTGTTCCAGCCCATTTGTGTCTTTCATTCATGCATGATTTGTTCTTTTGGAAATTCTAGTTTCATAACAGGAGGGGGTGGAGGAGGTCTAAGACTGTTCTGTGTATTCCTAAGCTCTCACTTAACAAACGTCATTCATAAATCCATTGCCAGGCTATTGACTGCTGACAGTGAAACTGGACAAACTAATTTGCAGTAGTGTTTTCAATGGGAAGCCTGGGGACATAGAGGTTAAACATTAGTAAATTCAAAGCCATTTTTTTTTCATGAAAAGTCCCAAGAATTGATGAAATTTGACATATGTCATACAATGTTTGTCAATTAAATGAAAACCCTGCAGAGACGCACATAGAACTTTAATAGCAAAAATAACACCTGCTGTAAGGAACGCTGCAGCAAATCTCATGATTTCCATTATTTCTAATTGGACTTAAATGCTAAAATCCCCGGCCTCCAGACTGGGTATTCATTTCACAGCTGACATTTGTTTTTAACTCAGTTACTATTCTAAAATGATCACCCAGGAAGAAAAGCAGTTCAGGATTCTGCTCAGTTCAGGACGCTGGCCTTGATAGCTTGCTCTTCTCCCCACAGCCAAGTGAAGCCCTTTCTCCATGCTTCTTCGAGCCATATGGCAAGACAAAAATATAATCAGGCAATTGTAGCTTGTCTCTCTAAGCCATCATTGAGAGTGGGAAAGTGCTGAGGCAAAGCAAAGTGTGAATTTCCACACTCCCAAGCAGTCAATAAAGCAATAAATTACTTCATGTTTTCCATCCTTAAATGGATTCAAAATGGCTTCACCTTTGACTCTCAACAATGCTGTCCATTCTGTCAGCGTTGTTCCCACAAGCTAAGCACTTCCAGGTCTGCAATTGATTTAATGTAACAAAAGTGACCGAGCAGGATGTGTCCAACTTGTCAGCGCACCAGATGACCATAGAGGCCAATGGCCTGAAAACTGGAATTGATAGCACTTTGAAAGCTACCATGGTGCTCGGATCTTGATTTGTGTGTTAAAGATGAGTAGTTTCACCAACAGACACTGTGCTGATGACTTATAAAAAGAAGCGTGGATTAATCAGCTGTCAGAGTGTCACTGACCTGAGGGAGACCATTTTAAAAGCAGAAGGACTTGTTTGGATTCAAAGTTTCAGTCACTCAGATTGATCCCATTGTAAAGGCTTTGAGACGAGACCAATCTTGGCATCAAGACAAAGACAGTAACACACATAGTACAAAGTACAAAGCTGCTTACGCTATGGTGGTCTGAACAAGAGAAAGAAGGATAAAAAGAAGGAGAAGGTAAAGGTGAAGGAAACTGAGGAGAAAATACACCCTCCAAAATCACACAGACAGTGACCACTTGCTCCACTCAGTCTCTTCCTTCCACAGTGCCCACCACCTCCAAGGCTTGTGGATTTTTTCATAGATGAATCCATTGATTATATTAGGGCCGTCATGACTCATTTTCCCAAAGTCATGCTTCTGAACATTGTAGTGAGCACCATGATATCAACCCGAGAGGCTTTTCAGAGAAATTAATGTCAAAACTCTAATAATGGTTTCTGTCTCAGATGTTCTTTTGTGTTGAGTAATAACAACAAACATCTGGACAGACAGTAATTCAGTAAATTTTCTTTGCCTTTGAACTGTCCAATATCAAATACATAGAAATATATACAACAGTAGACACAAGACATTCCTTGGTAGGTCTCAGGATCTGTTGGCATTTACTGTGAGAATAGCCTTGCAACTAGGACTAGCTTAGATAAAGCACACTGGAAAAACAGAGCCATCCTTCAAAGTGGTGGTCTTCTGATTTGAAGAGCAGGGAATGGATCTAGATAGAACTGAAGAACTGGCTATAAATAGGAATTACCTGAAACGTGAGTTTGTCATGTTTTTGAATGCAGAAAGGAAACAAAAAGGCAAAGCCAGACACTGAAGGTGATGCTGAAAGACATGAACCTCACATCTGCACTGGGTTCTTCATCATCATCTGGATATACTCTTGGTACCTACCTCTCCTTGCTCTCCCCTCCATTACTATACATAGTGGGACAGATATTCCTAGTTGTCAACTTGACTATATCTGGAATGAACTACAATCTAAAAATGGAGGGCTCACTTGTGATCCAGATCTTGTGGCTGGAAGATACAGGCTTCTGCCCCAGATATTGACATGGGTTGACACACACTTTTGATCCAGATCTTGAGGCATAGTGGTCATAAAAAGTTTAAGCCCCAGCAAGGTAGTACATGCCTTTAACCCCAGGAGACTGAGGCAAGCAGATCTCTGAGTTCAAGGCCAGCCTGGAACAAAGCAAGTTCCAGATCCAGGTGTGGCAGTACACACCTTTAATCTGAGCCATCTCCGATTAACCTTTTGCTGGATGCCTACATAGGGATGTTGGAAGGAGGAAGACTCACTTTTCTTCACTTACTTGCCGGCACATCTGTTGCAATCTATCTCTTCAGGATTCCAGCTTATGCATGGAGATCTTGAGGCATAATGGAAGAAAGGAAGGAAGAAAAAACTGTAGGAAGCATCATAAGAAATAGGTGATTTGTGACAAGTGAAGTTGAAGACATACAAGAAGCAAAAACATCCATAAGGGGCTATCTCCCGGGATAATGAGCTAGAGAAAGCTAGAGGAATCAGGAACTGGGTAGGCTTGCCTAGAGTGGCAGAGCAAGCTCTCTGTGGACACATGCCTCTCTCAGTGATCTCAGGAACACCCATGTATGTTAAAAAGTAACCACGATAAGTGTTAATGTCTAAGAAACCATCGCTGCCAGAGTGAGTCTCCAATTCTTTCTTCTGTCCATCATATTTTTAAGGATTTACTTTTATTTTATGTATATGATTGTTGTACCAGCTTGAATGACTGGGCACTACCTTCATGCAGTGCCCTTGGAGGACAGAAGAGGACATTGGGTGCTTTAGAACTGGAGCTACACAAGGTTGTGGGTTGCCATGTGGGTGCTGAGAACTGAACCTCAGTCTTCTGGAACAGCAGCAAGTGCTTTCTGGTCCTGAGCCATCCCTCAGCCCACATTGTATATCCCCCCAACCCCCACCAATGGCAACATAAGTACATAATGTAGCATTTGACAAGATGCCTTCCCAGTTAACTGGAATAGTTGAGAAATTAATGTTTGATTATAGCTATGAGGGTTGGAATATACTTGAGCTTTGTGATATCTTTTTATAGAATACTGAATTTCCTACTTGGATCAGGCTGACATAATATGTTCTGTCATCTGTGATATTCATACCAAGACCAAAAACAAAATCCACCCCAGAGGTTAATATGGTTTGGAGAAAACAACTTGAAATATAATTGTGTTCTGGATGCTCTGCATAGAACTGCCACCTAATATTTCTGAGTTATTATAATAGTATATATTATTGTTTTAGGGCAGGCTGCCAAAGATACATGTGCTGGGGGAGTCAGAATGGGCTTAGGACAATTTAACTGCCTAATCAATTATTCAAAAGAATTTAATAGAAAAGTTTGCCAACACACTAATATGCATGTATTATCCAAATTAGGTCACCATGATGTTATTAAAATAAGATCAAACAGGCAGGCCAGAATGATGAACTGTGGTTTCAGAGACAACATACATACAGACATACATATGTATGTCTGTGTGTACGTACGTACATACAGACATACATACAATAAACAAATCTGATTTGCATGTATCTGTCAAAAATAAATTGGACTAAAGAACAAGTAAAACTTCATTTCTATTATCTAAGGAAAAAAAAGAAAGTGGAAGGTTCAGTCATAATTTGGCAATAACTAAATCAACACAGAAGAATGGGGGATAAGCAGAAGAGGACAGACAAGGGGCTATATTGCAAACTGCAAAAGCAGGTCATCTATAAGCCTCAGTGATTTCCAGAGTCAATATCAGTTATATGTCTCTTAGGTATATAAATATGTACCACAGTGATTTACACAAAACTAAGAACTATTGCAAAATGAGAACTGATAGCATGAGTTGTGTGTGTGTATGTGTGTGTGTGTGTATGTGTGTGTGTGTGTGTATGCACGCATATGCATATTATATACAAGCCGCCATGTTGGCAGCTGAGATTTCTTGGAGTGATGCTGTATTTTCAGATAGTTTATCCTATCACTCTCAATTCATCCATACACGGGCAGCCACTAGCCTTAAGAATGTTCTCCTATGGTCCAAGCTCATGATTAGGTGAGAATGAGGACTTGGTGAGAAGGAGCACCGTCTGCAGAAAGGCAGCCGTCGGCCATCTGGGGCTCTAAGCTTTCTGTAGCTGTTTTGCAGGAAGCACCTGAAATGACTGGCAATGGAGCAATCACGCTGCCACTTAGCCATATCTCCATTTTAGCAAATCCCCACTAGTTCCGGTGCCACCCGCCTGTCAGCACTGGTAAGAGATGGGAACTCACTAAGCACGTGATTGTGAGCTGAGACACAGGTGCCTGGGACACACACATAGGTCACTGGAGTCCTAACCACGGCTTGACTGTGTGGTGCACAAACTGGAAAATACTCAGAACACTGGGGTGGATACATACACACATTATGGCTGTGGGAACTTGATCTGGAGAGGAAAGGAAAACTGAACTGCTCGTATTGAATGAACAGAAGAGACTTCTGTGGCGGAGAGTTTGATGGAGTGGATTCTGTTTATGATGGTAGCAGTTGCATATTGTGCAGGGGAGTACAGTTCAAGAGCCTTGCTCTGCAGCATGGCAGGTCTAACTCACACATTAAGACTTCTCTAAACGAGATCAATGAATGTGCCTGCCAAGGCTGCTCCTCCGTGAACTCATGGGACCATGTCGAATTTGGAGAAATACTTATTTAACTTAAAATTTGCTGCAGAGAATCCAGAAGAAAAGCCATGGAATATGATAAAAAAAAAAAAGAAAAGAAAAGAAAAGAAAAGAAAAGAAATCACTGAAAATCCCCAAGATAAAACAATAACACCCAGAAAGGCAATGCAGAAGCAAGAACTTGGCTGAAAATGAAGTGTGTCAGAAAAACAAAGTAATCAATTTCTGGAGACTGAATAAATGCTAGGGTTGAAACTGTGGCAGCCAGAGTTCAAACCGCAGCCTGGAGAAGATTTCTGCCTTTGTCAACACATCTGAACACTAATTGGAAACAATAAATGTTCAAATACAATGATGGAGAGAAAGATGAAAAGTGTTACAGACCTGACAGCTCTGCAGAACCTATCGGATAAGCTGTTTTATGAAATGGCAGGTGACACCGAGCTTGAGACAGGCTATTTGACACCAGCACTGCTTCTAAGAAGCAGGCTGAACTCTCAGAAGTCCACTCATCATGGGCCAGTGTAATGGATGGACAGACAGACGAATGGACAGACAAAGCTGCATGGTAGTTACATTAAAAATTAATACATATGCCAGAATGCTTTTACATAGTTTATATGTAATGATTTTGTTTGCCTTATATGTTTTCCTACTATATTAGTATAGTCCAGGTCAGTCCATACAGTGTTACTTGTATATATATGATTTCATGGCTATCCACTTGGTATTGAATAACCCATTTCAGGGGAGGGTTCTTCCTTGAGGAAGACTGTTTCTTCCATGCTCAGCATTCTTTAGTTGTTTGTAGTTCTCTGTTTAGGGTTGAAACCCCTTGCACATTAGCACGTCTCTCGGTGTCGTTTCTGTTCAGATCTTGTATAGGCAGACATATTAATGAGACTTCATGGACATACCTTCTCTGACATTTCTAGGAGAAGGAATCTCACGGCAAGGCAGTTTTCCTGGTTCTTAGGAGTTGTATTTGTCTTTTTAGGAATAGATGGTGGTTCGAGTGAGAATGACCCTCAGAGACGATTGCTTCAAGGTCTTCAATTGGAGGACATGTTTAGAAAGGATTAGGAGTTTAGGCCTTGGAGGAGGTGTGCCACTGCGGACAACTCATGCTCTCCATAGTGTGCCCTATGATGTATCTCTCTCTTTCTGCCTCCTACGTGCAGATCAAGATGTAAATGCTCAGCTCTTCCTGCCACTGTGCCCTTCCTCCACCATCATAAACTCTAACCCTCTAAAGCCAGAAGGCCTAATTAAAGACTTTCTTTTAGAAGTTGCCTTGGTCATGGTGTCTCATCCCAGCAAAAAAAAAAAAAAAAACAAAAACAAAAAAAACCAAAAACAAAAACAAAAAAACAAAACAAAAAAAAAAACCTCACTGTTTCCTTATTTCACAGCATGTAAAAGTGCACATCTGCTACCTATGCCCAGCACCATTTCTTAAGGAGTACGTCTTTTCCCTAGCATTGTCTTTTGCATCTTTATTAGACTTCAGTCGTATTTTCTCCAGATAAAGTATTTTCTGTCTTGCCCTCTTAAGTCATATTTAAAGTAGTCATTGCTGTGGTTTGTACATAAGCATCTCCGACTTACACATTTAAGGCCTGAGCTCTGGCATTTGAGAAGCGATTAGATCATGCGATGCTAACCTCACCGATATGAATTGGTACTGGAAGCTGGGGCCTAATTGGATAAAGGAGATCACTAAGAGAGCTGTTAGGATCCTCTCTGCTCCACAACAATCTCTGCCGGGATGATATGCTTCCCCATCAGCTCAGATGCATGGTGTCATGTGAACACACTGAAGCCTCTGTAACAGTAATCCAAAATAAACTTCTTCCTCATTAAAATTGATTTTCACAGGCATTTTACAGCAACTGACAGGTGACTAACACAGTCATAACTGAAGAAAAACTTGTAAAGTCAAAAGATACAGGTCTAGAGATGACGAATATTCATGTTCACTCATGTCCTCACACTGAGCATTCTGGGAAGAAAGAGGAGGAGGAGCTTAGGGGTGTGTTCTTATGCTTGTAATTTCAGCACAGGAAGCAGAGATAAGCAGACCTCTGGGGTTTCCTGGCCAACAAATCTAGGCTACATGATGAGTTCCAGGGCAGTAAGAGGCCATGCCCCAATGATAAGGTGGACAAGACTAAGGAATGATAGCCAAAGTTGGCATCTGACTTCTGAACACAACCGAACATATGAGTACCTCCACATACACAATCTCTCCAGTCTTTCTGTTTCCCTGTGTTTCTCTCTCTCTCTCTCTCTCTCTCTCTCTCTCTCTCTCTCTCTCTCTCTCTCTCTCACACACACACACACACACACACACACACACACACACACACTAATACATTGCTGCTTTTCTGCCACATGTATCCCATTGTCCTCTCTCCCAAGATCTCTTCTTTCCCTCCCATGTCTCCTTTACAGTTTGTTGATATATACGTAAAGGTCACATGTAAAGGAAAAGAACAAGTAGCATTTATCTTTTGAACTCTGGCTCATTTTGCTGAACATGATCTCTAGTTCCATGCACAGTTTTCCTGTTAATGCCATGGTCTCACTTTTCATCACGGCTGAATGCAATCCATGCTGTATTTGTACTACATTATTTTAGCAATTTTTTGTTTATGTTTTTTTATCATACTCTCTCTTCCCCAACTCCTACCCTATAATTCCTCTTCCCTCCCCACCCAACCTTACATTCTTTCTCTCTCAACAACAACAACAAAAAGCAAAAAAAAAAAAAAAAAGATTTTAAAAAATCAAAGCAAAGCAACAACAATAAAAGATGCAAAAATCACGGAGTCTGTTTCATGTTGGTCGACTACTCCTGAACACGAGGCCCACCCTGAATTGTGGCTGGTATACCCAGTGTCATCCATTGCAGAAAATCGACTGTCCCTCTCTTAACAGGTATCCGTTGCGATTATCTTCTCGGTGAAGGATGGAGCTCAGTGCCCATTTCCCATGCTCTGTTCTAAGACTTTCTCTGGGCTAACTTGTCCAGGTCCAGTGAATGCTGTCACAGGCTCTGAGAGTTTTTATATGTGTGTATCAGCCCTCTTGTATCTGGAAGACACTGCCCTTTGAGCCATCTACTGTCTTTGGCTTTAAAAGACTCTCTTTTCACACCTTCTGCTACACAGCTCCCCCAGACTTGGAGGGTGGGGGGCTCTGTAATAAAGGCATACAACTTAAATAAGGTTGAGTGCTCTATGATCTCTTGCTCTGTGCATACTGTCCAGTTGTGAGTCTCTGTGTTAATAGTCATCTACTCCAGGAAGAATCTTCTTTGCTACAGGTTGAGCTATGTACTGACCAATGATATAGCAATATACCATTAGGAGTCATTTTATTTCTGTGTTCATTTAGCAGAATAATAGTAGTATGATCCCCCTAGAACGCATGGCCTGCCTAGTCTTGGACTACTCACTTCATTAACAGTATCAGATATGCATTCCATCTCATAGGAATAGACCTTAAATCCAGTAGACAAGTGTTTGGTTTCTCTGATAACATCCATGCCACCAGTTTGCCAGTATGACTTGCAGGCTTGTTGCTATTGTAGCTCACAGGTGGTATGAATGCTAGTCAGTAGGGGGAATCTTCTAGTTGGGTACTAGCAAGATGTCTCAATGACTTAAGTATATATTATCTTTAACAATAGGGTCTTATCATCAGGTTGTGGAGGGTAACCAATAGCATTGCAATAGCCTGTAGTATTGGGAAGGGTTTCTATGGGACTCTCTGGCCAGTGACTCAAACAAAACAAAACCACCAAACAACAAAAAAAAAGCAATCCATTCCTAGTACTGAGGGGTTTAATTGGCAGTGTATGATGAAGTATTGTCTTCCCCATTATATGGTACTTTCATTAAATTCCTTTTATATATGGACGTATTTAAGAAGGCTGTTACAGTAATAGGTTTTGATGTGGCCTTAAAAGTCATAGTGCTAGTTGTTCCCCCTATAGTCCTTCTGTTACCCTGTCTTCCCTCTCCCTCCCCATTTATTCTTCCTATTCTGCTTTCCCATTCATCCTTCTATAACACTGTATTCATTTCCCCTCCTACTCCCAGTCCCTACTACTACCTAATGTCTGTGGACATCATGAATGAAACATGAACACGTAAAGCTTAGCATAGGCATTAAGAACAGTAACTAGGAAATAGGATCTTCTGAAGCTAAAAAGGACTCTGTCAAACAAAGGAGACCATTTGAGCAAAGCAGAAGTCTACAGAACAGGAAAAATATTTACCAGTTATACGTCTATGCATACACATACATATATATCTGTATACATGTGTGTGTGTATGTGTGCATGTATGTATGATGTATAACAGGGGTTTAATATTTAGAATAGACAAAGAACTAAGACCTTAAGAACTGAACCAAGAAAACAAACAACCCAATTTAAAAATGGTGTATAAAACTAAACAGAGTTCTCAAACAATGAAAAACAAATGGCTGAGAAACATTTTTTTTAAGAGTTAACATCCTTAGCCTTCAGGAAATGCAAATGTAAACTTCTTAGAGCCTTTATCTTACTTACCCCAGTCAAAATGGCTAAGATCAATCAAACAAATGCAGGCCGATGATAGTAAGGATGTGGGGAAAGAGGAACATTTATTTATTGTTGATGGAATAACAACCAATACAGACACTATGGAAATCAGTGTGGACCTTCTTCAAAAGCCCCAAACAATTCACCACAAGATCCATGTGTACTGCTCAGGGCACATACACAAAGGACTCTAATTCACCCCAGAGGTACGTTCTCACCCATGTTCATTGCTGTTTTATTCAGATTACTGACAATCTAGATGCCCATCAACGGAATAGAAAATTAAGACATGGTACTTTTACACAATGGAATAGTTTTCTGCTGTTAATGAAAACGAAATGATAAATTTGCAGGTAAGTAGGTAGAGTTCAAAGCAGTCATCCTTTGTACGGCAGAAAGTCTCCTCTATAAGCTCCCAATATGTGTATGAGAGGAACTCATCTGTCTGGAATCTCAACTTTGAAAGAATCCAAACAGTGGACTTATTGAGAAACAGCTTTTAAGTGACTTTGAAATACTTTCTGGTTTTTTGTTTGTTTTGTTTTTAAGACACAATCTTGGACGTCTCAAGCTTGTCTCCAATCTGTTGCATAACTAAAGATTTTGAGCTCCTGAGTCTCCTGACTCTGCATCCTCAATGATAGATGATTTTCAAAAGATGTGAGAGGCTTAGAGGGGGAGGTAAAACCCTAACATCAACCATCAATGTCTGGGTCCACACACATGCATAGGGAGTGTTTCATTTTTTTGTGATCTCGTAAAGACCAAGTGTGCACATTGGGGCTCAGCCAATTGTGACTGACAGGTGGTGGAGCATGTTTCCTAACTACCTAGGTATGAATATTCATGTGTGCACATGTGTACACATGAATATTTTGATATTCTGCTATATCACCTTGGAAAAGGCTGCTTAGGCACAGGTCTTATCAATTGGGCATGGTCGGTGCCTTTCAAGAAATGCTCTCAAACACTTGAGGTTCCCAAGTCTCGCTCAGGGCTTCTGTGTGGGGTTTCTGAGGTATCATTTGCTTTCTTTCCTCAAGTGCTTTCCTTATGGCACATGACATTTCCCAGAGACCATGTGCCATTTAACATTGCCATCGCTCTTAGTGTGTGCCTAGGCATTCTTACAATTTAAGTATCAATATACGTTAAACTCTAATAGGGCTCTCAATTGTTTAAATCCTGAGACAAGAAGCAGGAAAAGGAGGAGGAGGAGGAGGAGGAGGAGGAGGAGGAGGAGGAGGAGGAG
>JANHMN010000004.1:132876814-132927198 GCA_030674055.1 Rhabdomys pumilio | reverse complement strand
AGAAGAAGAAGAAGAAGAAGAAGAAGAAGAAGAAGAAGAAGAAGAAGGAGAAGAAGAAAATTTTTTAGACTAGATAGCCTCTGCTTCCGTCATTATACCTATCTGCTATGGCTACATATAAAATAAATAACTTTAAATTATTATAGTGATAGTAGAAGTTAGATAAATAATATTTAAAATTTCTACTTAGTGATATAAAATGGTATGAATCTTGGTGTCCTTTAAAAATATGCTACTGCTTTATACATAGGCAGTCCAGTGAACTCATCTTGTTACCAACTAGAATTCAGTACTCAGAGGAAAACACTTGTGTCTATGTGGATGGTTATCAACTTGAGAGTGTTCAGTGATGATCCTATCAGCTACACCTATGAGCCTTGGAAGTTGTATGTTGGACCCATTGACATCAGCTGTTATCAGGACTCTGGAGGATTATGAGTCTTCCTGTCTGGAACAATGAATCAGTCTACCAGAGACAGTTTTGTAAGACACTTCCAAAGGCAAAGCTTCCTGGAGCAAAGATGCTTAGCAGCTCCAACAGCCTCCAGCACAGAGGCTTGCAACCTTGGTGACACATTCAGGGGGCTTTGGGGTCATTGGTATATTCTTTTCAAGGAGTATCAAGCTCTTTCCAAAGGAGTGTGCTCAGCTGCTACAGAGTACCACAAGCAACAGGAGGTGCATCATTAGCATATCCAGGGATAAGTTTTAATATGCTAATGAGTGGTCTCAGTCTCCTGCAGACACTCTGTAGTCTCTGCAGTTTTGATTCCTTATTCAGCTTTAGAGGACCTGGATGGGGATGTCCACCTTCCTCTTTGGTGTAAGTTGGTTTTGCAGGATACTTTGTAATTCATTGAGTAAGGCCTTTTAGACTTCCCTTTCTATCCCAGTCCCCACCCCAGTCCCCCTGCCCCTCCCTCCAGCTTCCAGCAGGATGAAGAGGCACTTTCTTCCAGAGCTGGACTCCTGTCTGGCAGTGGAACTTGCATAGTGTCAGAACTTAGCTGTTAAAGCTTTAGCTTTTTCCCAGTGCTAAGCCATCTTCTCTTTACCTGGCCTTTCTCTAGTATCTTATCCTGAGATCTGGGTGGGCAGCTTACTCCCAAAGAACATCAGTTTAAGGCTTTCTTAATGCTTACTGTGAGCTCTTACCACCTGCGCTAAAAAGCTAAAACCTTTTGGGAAACTCACTGTTCATTTTTATAACAAAAATGTTATGCTTAATTTAAAAAAAAAATCAAACAAGCAAACAAAAAAATCAACAGCCCTACCTGCAACCAAAGACAGTATCATGAACATTTTCCTTCCCAACCCACTGGCACAGGAAATTAGGCTTCAGTTGCCCTTTTGATCTACCGTGGATATTTACCACAATGAGAGATCTGCTAATTGAGTGGCCCCAGGTCACTTCGATAGTGATGGAGAGGAATACTGCTTTTCAGCCTTCCAAAGTCCTCTTTCACTGGATTGTCAGTGCGTACCACTTTTCGTTTTGAAAAGAACCACTTTTTCCTTCTCTCCATTACCTCACCCTTTCTCTTCCTCACTGGACTGACAGGGGGCCTTGAATTCTTGATGAAAGAAGATGTAATTGAGCCTTGTGAAGTTACCACAGGAAAATCTGAGTTAAACTTCTGGCACTGTCTCCTCTTCATTTTCAGCCCTTATAGTATATTGTTATAGTATGGCACAATGATGTCGTAAAGATTACAGAGTACTGTTTCTGTTGGCATCAGTCACCTAAGCCAGGGAGAGAGAAATGCTTTTCCACACACATTCCACCAGGAGGGCGAAAGGTCTGGGCAGCAATTTTCCCCAAGTGCCAATCAAGCCAACAGCAACACAAACGAGGCCATCGGAAGTATGCCGACCATTGGTAGGAAGTTGTAATTAACCTAATTTCTTTGGAGGGATTCGGACAGATCTCTCTAGGTCAGAGAAGGAGAACTTGTTCTTCCTCCCATGGTGCTGACTTCATTCTGGTGTTGGTTTCAAAGGAGGGTAAAATAGCAGCAAACATCGAGCAGCAAGGAGAGAGCAGGTTTTACATCCACTGCCTGGGAAAGGACATAGTCACTTTGATCCTCGTGGAATCTATTATGTTCCCATGGAAGAACTGTCCGAGCAGTGACATCTCACTATAGGGTGACAGAATTCCACAGGGATGGGGTTAGTGCATGTGTAACAGTAACCCAGATCCCTCCCACAGGGTGTCACTAGCATTTCCTCTCTGAAGCAATGACAAAAAAAAAAAAAAAAAAAAAAAAAAAAAAAAACCTCCCGACACTATCCAATCCTCCTCAGACGGCAACAGATCATTCATCCGGAGTCACTAGTGCTAGCATTAGAGGATTGTTTATCTCACGTAGTTCTGTTTCGGCAGAGTCATAGCTGCAGGGAGGCAGCACCGGATGCCAGCCCAGGATGCCAGCCTAGTAAGAAGCAGTTGTACCTCACTGGTCTTCCAGGCTTTCTCTCAAGTTAGAAGAAAGTTCCCATGTGGCAATAGAGCATCTTTGATGCCTCTAACCATTTGTACAATGACAGACACCCCAGGAGGTGAGGTGCCCATGGCAAACCCTTCCACAAGCATCATTTAGCTATTATTTAGTGACACTGTTTCATTTTCATGACATCTATTTTAAGGAAACGACACCAATTCTCTACTTGATTGACACGGAGGTTCTTTTTTTGATGAGAACATTCACTAGTCGTGTTAGAAAACATCTGGCTGTGTAGCACAGTGATCCCAGATGTGTATCCAAAAGAACTGTATCATACTCAACTAAAGGCACACGAAGATTGCTCAACAGCCTCCTTTGAAATGATCTACAGTTGAATGTCACCTAACTCCCGACCAATCAACCAACCATGACTACCCATGCCAATGGATTCAACAGTGGAAGGATAAACTGCAACAATGTGCATGACTCTTACGGATGAAATGTTGAGTGAAGAAAGCCAAACAAAAAAGCCTTATCTACCATAAGGCTCCATGCATCAAAACCAAAAGCAGATGTTATGGATATATTTCATTAGGAATCCAAGGACATTTACACCCATGTAATAGTGCTTGCTGAAGAGGCAGAGTGTTCTGGGGTGCTGGAGAGGCACTGCTTCCTGATCTGGTCAAAATAACCGCCTGAGATCTTCAGTTTACGAAACTTTGTCCAGCATCTAGTGATGGATGATTCAAGGACCCGTGTTTATGTTTCTACATCTATGCAGAGAGACACATAATTTAATTAAATTTTGAAATGAAAATGCTTGTGAAATTGCATGTCGACATAGCAGAAATAAATAGCTGGTCAGAGAAGTAGCTGGGTTTGGGGAACCTTGGTCCTGTGTCATCACTCCCTGTTATAAATAGAGCCACACAGGGCTGAGGAGGGGAGGAATGGTGGCCAAAGCCATGAGGCAATGGTTGGCTAGCAGCTCTGTGACTTCCACAATAGCTCCACCCCCAGTTAGAATACCTTGTCTGATGAAACAGGCCCGATGCCAAAAGCCCTCCCCCATAACCCCCAACCTGGATCCCCTCCTTATCTCCACCTGTACTCTCTGTCACTAGCAGAGATATTCTGGAACCTTGGAGTTGACAAGCCTGCCCAGGTGCCACCATCTAACAGGAAATCACTCTAAGAGAGGCAGGGTAAGGGGTCATCTCACCTACAAGGCCCTCCCCAGCTGTGTAGCAGGCACCTGCCTGTGGATGTGGCCTCTGGTGGCTCATCTTTGGAGCATGGTGCCTCAGAACACAGATGACTAGGGGAAGAGGCAGGGGTGCTGGGTAGTGTGCAAGGTTCTGGGAAGCTACTTACTCACTTTAAGTCCTTCATTGTAGGGAGCCGACTTTGACCAGAGTGCTTAGCCCCAAGCCAGCCAGAGAACAGTCCTCAACACTTCATCTATGAGATAAAAATGACAAGAGACCAGTGACTTGCTTATGCCAATGTGATTGTCACAGAAACAAGGAGAAAAAGTCCGTGAGAATGTCTTACAGGTGTACAGCTTTCTCAGCTCAGAAACTCAAATGCCCACGTGTACTTCAGTGGACATTAGGCTTGACGTATCTTAGCATTACAATTAAAGTTTACCTTTATAACTTGTATGGTGGCTAGCAGCTTTGTGACTTCCACGAAAGCTCCCACCTCCAGCCAAAACACTTGTCTGAGGATGCTGGTCCTAAACCGGTACCACTCTCCCCATATTCCCCAACCACGGGGATTCCCTCTTCTCCACCTGCACTCTCCTTCACTAGCTAGAGATATACTGGAACCTTGAAACTGACAAGTCTAAAGTTTAGTAAGTCTTACAGTTTAGTAAGAGGCTTTTCACTTCACTGGGATGAGAAATTCAGATTTATGCAGCTCTCAGTTGTTATGCGGCCACAAGGAGGAGAGCATTTTGTAGTCCTTTCACTGTGACTAAAAGTGCTGCACTGTAGGAATCCAGCCAGCTCTAATGGAGACCTGGATATTGTGGGATTTTCAATGTGTGTGTCTCACAAAGCAATTCAGTACTGGTGTTGGAAATCGAACATATGGCACACTAAATGACTGCGCTCACACACCCTAAGTGATGCTAAATCTCTTAACATACCAAATCTGGGTAAGAATAACATTGATCTTAGGTCTGCATTACACTGAGCTTTGACTTTATAGGGTGAATCTTTTAAGCCTCATTGGTATGTGTGAATGTGCTGTTTTTAATTTCCTTAGATGACAATTCTGTCCAGAGCAAAAGTAATCAGTATCATGTCCACGTGTTTGGTGACAATGAAAGGCCCCTGTTTTTTACTCATGCGTGAACAGTTACATTGTCCTGAATGAGCAGGAAGAACTGTTCTGATGAGAAATGAAAGGGCAAGGAGAAGCAATACTTATTTACAAGTTGTTGGGTTCCTAATGGCAGGAGAGGAAGCCCCTGGGGCCGTAAGGTGCCATGTCATTCTGTAGCCCTTCAACAGACCTTCTCCAAACATCAGCTCACACACAAAAGACAGTTGTTCAAAAGACTGTGTACCTCTGGGCTGGGAACTGTATCTTCCGGATCCGCCACTGCTGTATCCACTCCTGTCAAGAAGGAAGCCTTTGAACTTTTTCAGCTCAAAGCCTGAGTTGATCTTCACAGTGACCTTGGGACACAGACCACCTCTGCTACTCAACACTTGCAGATTCATTTTTGCCATTCAGCTTCCTGCAGATTGTCCAGGCTCCGTGGCTATGTTGGAGCTGTCCCAACAAGGCTAAGGCAAGTGAGCTATTTTTGTAGATGAATTGGTTTGCGGTCAATATTTTTATGGGAATTACAGAACACAAGAGGCTACTTACATATCTATTAGAAAACACATGCAAACTGTAAGAAGAAATCAATATATTTGACACCACGTAATGACTTCAATTTTTTTTTTAAAGGAAAAAAGTAGAAATTAAACTCTTCTGTTTTCTTAACAAAATGGAGCCAAATCTAGGATTTGAGGATTGGCCTCAAATGGTTCCCTGTAATGGAAATTGGGAATGAAAGAAACAGAAGGAAACAACCCAAAGGCCATGAAAACCAACTTTGATTTAAATAAAGCTCTTGGAAAGAGCTTATGAAACCAGATCCTATGAAACTGACAAGAACCTGGACAGTTGTTGTTTGCTGCTTTTGACTTTTTTTCTTTTAAGTTTTTTTTTCTCCTTTGGAGGGGGGCTCAGTGATTAAGAGCACTTGCTGGTTTTGCAGAAGACCCAAGGTGGGTTCCCAGCACCTATACTGGGCAACTTATAACTGCCTGTGAGTCCAGCTCCAGTCACTCCATCACCCCTTTTTGTTTTCTGTAGGTACTGCACCCCATGCACAGATCCCCCCATACACACACACAGATACACATACATGTACAGTACATATAATTTAAAAAATTTAAAAGCCTTTCTTGCTTAGGCTATGTGAGAAATTGCACACAGACTACTGGAAGAAAAAAAAAACTCATTTATAGGAGCTGACTGAGATAGCATCCTTCTGAGCAACAAAGAAAACTCCAGGGTCCATCAAAGATGTCTCTTCAGATCACAACTGTCAAGAGAGGCATTTGGGACACTGTGGGCTATATGTAGTCTGTGTCTGGTCACTGGACCAAAACAAAACAGATGATCTGGGAACTGCAATCGCACCCTGAAAGTCCACATTTCGTTCCATGTTTTTATGCTACTGTGCCTGGGGGCTTCTGTAACTAGTAGGTGTTTGGAGTGTAGGCAGAAAAGTTTCCATAATGTAAAATGAGTGATGGAGCAGCCCAGTGGCATTTTAAAAGCATATTTGCAATGTGTACAGCCCTTGTTTCTTTCTAGTTCTGAAACATGGTCATTTCCCAAAGAAACTCTAGGTCTAAAAGCAGTCACTTCCCACTGCCCGTTCATGCCAGACCCTCCCATTAGTCCACTCATCTCTATGGCTTTGCTTGATCTGCATATTTCTAATATGTGGAGCTATATAGTGCTGAGTTTTTGTGCCACCTTCTTTAATTTAGCTTACTATGCACCATGCTTCTTACACAGTACAGCTGTTAGTTCAGACTAGGGAGGACTCAGAGCACACTATCCTGGAGCAGCCTCTTTCTCTACCCTCAACAGCTGCTGCAAGAGAAATGACAGGCACCTGACGGAGACTGTGTGAGTCTGCAATCCTTACTAAAGGTTGAACAAGCTCCAGAAGTAAGCAGATCCTATGAAACTGACGAGAACCTGGGTGGTTGTTGTTGTTGTTGTTGGTTGTTGTCACATATGAAAGCAGGCATATGTGCAGAGGTTGGACAATCTTCAACAGTCTGTTCTCTCCTCCCACAATGAGTCTGGAACTACTGTTAACTATGGCATAACATCTGGCTACTCCCTCTGTAACTTGTTAGAAGAGGTCTTCATCTCATGGACCTGCACCCTGTTTAAACTCCCCTTCTATCTGCCTGTCTATCTGCTTAAGAATTTCCCTAACAAATGTCTTACCCAGAAGAACAGTCGCCCTCAGTGTTTCATACTGTCTGTCCCTCTATGGGGCCTTCATAATGTTGATGAATGCTTCCCCTGCGTTCTACCTCTCATCATTGGCCAGCAGGAAACGTAAGCAAGTCTTTCAGGTGACACTTTGTCCTCCATCCTCCAAGCCAAGGAGTGTGAATGTGTGAGAACTCTGTCTCCAGAAGCCAGAGGAGGTTATGTTCAGAGTCAGCAATTGGGAGGAGGGAGATCTGTGCCTAGGACTTGAGGAGGTTATGTTGTGAGTCAGCAATTGGGAGGAGGGAGATCTGTGCCTGGGTCTTGAGGAACCGCAACTGACTGAACTTAAGTTAGATTGCCAGACTCCAAGTAACCAATGCAGAGGTCCTGGCAAGGAGTTTGAGTGTTGGTGGACTCCAAACACAGTGTTCCAGGGCAGAACGGGAGGGTTGAAAACCCAGCCTAGGGTCATGTCCTGTGTTATCACATGCTTAGAAAAAGTAGTTAAGAGGTTAATGATGTAAGCACTTGGAAGATGGAAGAAAAAAGGTCAGGGTTCAAAGCCAACCTTGGCTAAATGGTAAGTCAAGGGCAGTCTGGGTTCCTTTCCACCTTATCTCCAAAAGCCAAATAAATAAATACATAAAGAGAAGTTAGTGATGTGCGTAAGTACCACTCACAGGAAAAGCTCAGCCGGAGGCGAATTCAGGGCACCTCACACTTGGACTAGCTGCCAGGCACTCTCTTTTTACTAGACTAGGATAGGAATTCCTTTGGTTTTCAGAGCATTTCCCAAACACGTGCCATCTTGTTACCATGCCTTTCCACAAGTGAGTCAGATGTGCTGCCCTTTGGAACGTCAGATGTTTGTTCCCATGGCAGCCAAATCCCACTGCAGCAAACAATAAAAGACCCAACACTACTCACACACCGGGCAGAGGACCACAGGCCCTCATCTAAGTTCAGCGGCTCTTCAAAGGCTCTGGTTTTTTCAAGGGTTGGGATTGTACCTCCTTCCTCCTCCGAAGGCGTCCTCATTAAGCCAGCTTCCCAGGAAAGGCCTCCTAGGCACAACTCTGGCTAGAATGACGTTATGCGGTAGACTCACACACAAGACCCTTTTGTGGACTTTCAAAGTAGAGCCAGATGTGCACTGCTGCTTTCACAGAGTCTAAATGAGGTTTCAGGTAAATCAGATCTATGCATGATTATAAAATCGCACGGTCCATTTCAGTGAAATCTGCACTGATGCAGAACAAGATCTCCGCGGTGCAACTTGAAAACATTGAAGATTTACCTGGGAATATTTTCAACTTACCCAGAATTGTATTTAGGTAGAATAACTGCTGGAACTCACCAGTTTCAGAATATTTGTTCTTAGAACCAGGAAACAGAAAAAACAGGTGTTTTTAGAAGTATAACCAAAAATAAAATAAAATAAAATAAAATAATAAAATAAAATAAAATAAAATAAAATTCACTGGCAGGGATGGGAGAGAGACAGAGGGGGAGAGACAGAGATAGATAGGGACAAGAGAGAGAGAGAGAGAGAGAGAGAGAGAGAACAGAAGATATAGCATGTTAGGAGACTAAAAAAATACTGAACTAATATATTTTTCTGCACACAAGGATAGTGTAGCTTTGGGGTTAAGTATTCCTATTCAAAACAGTGACTGGTACTGACTAATCTATAAGGAAAAGATGTTTATTCGGCTCACAATTCTGGAGGGTAAGTTGGGTAGCCATTTCTGGCATGGTCCTCCTTCAGCTTGACACTAAAGCAAGGGCACTTAGAAGGGACATTCGGGAGGGAGGGTCTGGCATAGTTTTCATGTACTTGGTTCCTGAAACAACCAGGTCAGTCCCAGTAGAGTGGGACCCAACTCCTAGAGATCATTAGTGCCTCTTTCTCTATCCAAGTTGTTTCGTTGGGGACATGAGCTTTCATTAGAGAGAAATAATAGCAAAACTGTAGCAAGCATACACTTTGAGGATTGGGACTGTCTCAACTGCCAAGTTAGGTTTTACCAGAGCCCACCTTTGATTGCCGTCTCTGAAGAGGGGCATTATGGGGCTGACACAGTCCCTGCAGTTGAGTATCTATTGTGATTCAGCCTCTACACTATGCTGTTAGCAGTTGTTCATTAACTCACTAGATTTTCTAAATGGCTTCTTGAGGTCAATGCTGTTCTATTGTCTGATTGTAAGTTAATCTGTAGAGTTAGTTTAGTTAAATAGCCTGTATCTGAAAGGAATGTCCTGAGGAGCAGATAGTCCTCACAGCCTTAATGTATCTCTGTGGCCATTTTTCTAAGTGATGCTTAAAATGGGACGGAGTGTGTTATGTGCAGTGTCTGCTACTTTAAAACCTTTTATTTTGTGACTAGGTTGTTGTAAGCCTTTTTCTTCCCCTTTTCAAACTTGGAATGGTAAATCTCAGAAATGTACCTCCACCCCTCCTGGAAGAAAGGGTAGATCCTCAGGGAACAAACCAACAACAGCAGTTTAGCAATGCTAAGCAATGACAACATTTTTCTCTCTCTTGAGTTGGTATTAACTCAAGGCTGGTTTTTTTTTTTTTTTTTAAATATTGTTTCTCTACTGCTATAAATCAAATGTACCTTGCCTGGCTAGGCTTTGGTGTTACCCTTTCCTGTTTCTGGGACGACATTCAAAAATTCAACAGTTTGTAAGACTTGTTCTCTCATGAATCAGGGAGAAAGTTTAGAACAGAATTTCTCCGGGGAGAATTTCTTCCAGTGAAGAGGAAAGCTTAAAAATAAATCTGAACAATCCTAGCATCCAGGAGTGCTCTTAAAGAAAACACAGGGAGCCACATGTGAGACCCCCTTGAAGATCTTCAGGTTTAAAGAGGTTGGAAGAGAGCCGCACTTCTGGCCATTTCTTCACTGATGTGTGGGGAGCCTCAGTACAGCGATAGCCCCCATGAGCCGTGTTGTTTCATGCCAAATAAAACAAAACAGAACAGATTGCAAAAGAATTCCTTACAGTGCAGTGTCATCAAGAAATACGTTACAAGATCATGTCGGGAAACGAGGCCCCAAACAGATAACCACAGCTTCAGCACATCAGTAACTCCCTGTGCTTTCCATTGTGGTTGGAGCTGTGGGTTCTTGGTAACTTTCCTGGCTATGGGATGAGTGTATAGTGACCCCTCACCTGGTCTTTTCTGGACCACCTTGGAGTGATGAGAGTTGGCAGTTTACAAAAAATGTGGGGGAGGCAGTGAGGTTGAGAACAGGATTGGAGTCACAGCTAGCTGGTCCAAGTTATATCTGCTGATACACAGATCTCTAATAAAGTTACCACAGGAAGCTCATGAGGCCCCTGCAACTTCAGTTCCAGTTTCTAAAGATATTTGATTATTTCGATTGGGTAGTATCATAAAGCCCCGGTGAAGGGTGGTCGACAAAGACACTTGCAAGGACACTCATTCCTTCTAAGTATAGTGCCTGTGTGCCTATAGTAAACAGTTTTAACTTCACTCAAGGAAACTGCAGGCTCAGTGCAAGCAGGACAGTGGAAGACAGCTGTCAACAGTCTGAAAGTATAAGAGATCTTGGTGAGGTCAATGAACAGCCAACATTCAGGACTTACTGTCTAAAATTGGCCTTGTTTTGCTACTGATCCATCATGATTGCCCGTGAGTCACTGAGGTAAATGACTCCTCTTTGAAAGTAATGGCTTCAGTTTTCAAATAAATTGTTTAAATGAGACTTCTGTGACTATAGGATGTTCATACCGAAGCTAACTGTTGTGTCTTGGAGAGAGTTCAGGCTTCCTAATGAAACCTAGTACACATTTAGACACCATAGTTCTGGAAACACCTCCAATATAGTTGTCAAATATGTTCTCCCCTCATAATATTTGAGCATATTTCACGGAAATCTAATCCATATGTTTCTGACCCATTTATATTTGAATCATAAACTTGTTCTTTTTAAAGATGGATTGAAAGTCTAGCAGCTCCTTGTCACTTACATATTTTTACAATGTACCCACTTATAAACAGAAAAATCTGCTTTAAATAAACTCACATAGAAAACAGGTACATTTCTAGTACACGGCCCCTGTTGTGAGCATGGAGTCAGTTTGGTGAAGGGCGCTTCTTACATGTTATCTGGTCATTATGTTAACCTTAGAAGTGTGCCAACCTCTCAGTTTTTCCCTATATGATTATTAACTTTACTTCTATTGTGGTCCCTTTAATTCATTCCACACATTCAGTATCCTCTGGAGACTTCTATTTTTTTAAGTATCTTTAAGCTTAGGCCATTCGAGGCTTGCAAAGTTGATGTGGGAGAATTTTGCTTTTTTTGGAATATGAATAAGTTTTCAGCAAGTAATTTCTCCACAAGCATCTACCCTCACGTGATCCTTGTTCAGCTCTCAATTCTTTGACTTTGTTTTAGAAACAAACAAAATTTCAGACAGCACAGTCATCGGAGGAAAACCTCCAAGGGGACCAGTCCAGTACACATTAATGTAGTCCTTGCATTTAAGATAACTTGAATAAAAGCCCACAACTCTCAGAAGGCTTGTGCATAAAGATCAAAAGACTAGAACCTTGTCAACAGAAGCGTTACACATCACTGTACAATAGCCAAAAGCTTGGGGTTTTTGTTTGTTTGTTTTGTTTTTCTTTCAAGAAATATTATTTATCATTTTCATTTTCTCCAAAAGTTCCTCTTGTTTAACACATTTCCACAACGGCCATAGATATGCTTCAGTTTTTCTCTAAACATACTCTTATTAATTGCTTCTATGTGTTGCAGCCACAGGGATATGAACATTGTTTTTGCTGTAAGGCACTGTGCTGTTTACTTCAAGAAGAGGTTTTAACCACTGTATCTTTGTCTTATCTTACCACACTCTTGATGTAGTACCACTGTCCAGTTTGTAAATCTATCTTAAGAAGTAAAATGTACCCAAGAGTCTTCAGAAGATTAATTACTGTTGGCCACATGAGTTATTTTATGGTCTTTATATTATCTGGCAAGCTATCTTCCAGTGCATATTTAGCACAGGGTATAATTTACACATGGCAAGAATATCCAGACTCCATTAAGCTGTTTAACTCAATATTTCAAAAAACATTTTTCTCATCAAAAAGAATCCATAAACATTCGCAACGTCCGCAAGAGTTTATTTGGGTTAGGAAGGGTATTAGAGGGCAAAGTGAAAAAGCTGAGTTTGTGTCTACATGATAGACTCATTATAACTTTCTTACTTGTGAGTCTTCAGCATCTCAAGGCAAACAAAATAAACGGCACAGTCACAGCCATGGATGCTGTGGGTGGCCTCACCTCTGTAGTCTCAGCCACGCATTCGACAGATGCCATCTCAGGACTTTCTGTTCTCACCTTTGAGTCTGCCTTTGCAAAGAGACCATGAGGAGGAACAAGCTCTGTGACTGAGGAGAAGCATTTTAGGCTTCTCCTTACCTGTCAGCCTCCATAAAACAAGTCAGCACTCGTGGACGGCATGGGTCCATATTACCAGAACACAGGTCATATCTCATTGGCCCACAAAGATTTGACCTGGACACTGAGATGTTGCTTTTGTAGTAAATGCTATCATGGTTCAAGTTTATATAGAATCTGTGTGGCTAGCAAATTATCCCACTGAAATAAAAGAAAGCGCCTGGGATTGTAAAGAAAGACAGAGGACAGTGGGGAGAAAGGGCAGGTTGAGACAGAGTAGGCAAGTTCCGTGGAGGGAGGGAACTTGGAACTTATGAGAACAGGACCTCTAGTCTACGGGTCCTTAGCAGTTGATTCCACAAAGTTATTTCTACTGCCACACTATAGAAAAATTGACGTCCTGCCAACTCTTCATAAGGTTATCTGTTTTTATGCATTCTTACATGGTAATTTAGACCACAATAAAGGATCAAGCCTTGTTCTGTATGGAGCACAACCTTGCCCACAGTCCATACAAGAGGGGAGTCCTGTGTTAAGGGTGAAGGATCTGGGTGACGGGAGATGTTTAGTAGTGTAGCTCACAGCAGAACAAAGGCATAGCTTTAGATGGAGAAGGCCTGCTTGGGGACGGGTATTATTTTGATAAGAATTAGAGTGACTCCAGCTGATTGTGTGGCAAAAGCATCAAGAGTGTTCCTGACGAGAGTTATCACTGTGGTTTAGACAAGCACCTGCTCTTAGAGGCTCCAGTGAAGACTGAGTGAGTAGGCTGGACACTTGGTTTTAAATTACAGCTTAAAATTCCAGGCAGAAGGGCCAACACATATCCTTAGGCCTGGGCCCAACTACAAACATGGCGGGAATGTGTACCCATGGTGGCTCCCATTATGACTGGAGAGTGGCAATGAGGAGAAGCAATAGTCAAGGTAATTATGAAGTCTTCCAGGTATGTTCGCAGGGTTTTTTTTTTCTTTCTTTCTTCTCCTCATGAGCAAAAGGATCTGTTGCCATGTGTGAGTGAAGCTTGAAACCCCTCTGGAAGCCTCGCTGGAGTGTATAGGCTTGCACAGTGCTGTGTGGAGTCAAGCTATGCGGTAACTCAGCACTGCTCTGCTAAGCGTGTGTGACGTCACTGATGCCTGCATTTTAAAGATCCGCTCAATTATTTAATTAATTAATTTATTTATTTTGAAGACAGGGTTTCTCCATGTAGCTCTGGCTGTCCTGGAGCTTGCTCTGTAGACCACTTCTTATAGTTATCAATTGTAATAGGACAAGGCTAATAGTGATTTTTCTATGAATTATTTTTTATTGACTGACAGGCCTAGAAATGCAGAGTGCTTCATTGTATTTCATTTTATGACTAAAAGAATAGTAACATTTTTTTGTAACTTAACTTGATTAATCTCTAATGCTAATATCCATACGTGACAAATTATGCAGTGTCCTATGGTGATAATTACAGATTCTTTTATCTCCTTTCCAGGGATCTTGAGGGTGAGACAATTAGTGGAATTCTCCACAACAGTTGTCAGACACCCCAACACAACCATCATGGTTATCACTAAATGTAGGTAAATCCTGTAGTGCCCATTCTTTTCTAAGATTATTTATTATGTATAGTGTTCTGCCCTCATGCATGCCTGCACACAAGAAAAGGGTGCCAGTTCTCATTACAGATGGTTGTGAGCCCACCATGTGGTTGCTGGGAATTGAACTCATGTCCTCTGGAAGAGCAGTTGATACTCTCAACCTCTGAGCCATCTCTCTAGCCCAGTGAATTGCCCATTCTTTTCATTATACTATCATCCTATTCCCTGACCACTCAGCTATGGACTGATGCTCATTGTGAAGGAAAGGGACAGGACAGAGAGAAATCTGAGGCGTGGTCTGAAAGACGATCAAATAGTGAAAGAGGTAGATATATAGGCTCATGTCTATAATCTCAATACACAGGAGCTGAGGCAGGAGGATTGTTGCAAGTTTGAGGCCAGTCTTACTCTAATGAGTTTCAGGTCATCCTGAGTTAACAGGTGAGACTTTCTCCAAAAATGTAAGCCCCAAAACAAATAACAAGGAAAAAAAAAGAAATTTGACTCAGGATAGAATCAACTCACCCCAATGCTATGGAAAGCAGCTATGTGGTTGCTATTACGGCAGGTCGTACAGTCACTGGACTGCATTCAGTTTCCATTGGAAAACAATATTTGTTCCGCTAACCACTCCATGGGCCATGACTAATGAACAATCAATGGAAACAACAACTCCATTTGGTGCAATTTATTCCAGTGGGTCAAGGCACATTCTTACTGCTTGCTCTTGAGGACATTGTGATGTGGGCATGTTGCGCGTCTATTCATCACCGAACAGGTACTGTTATTGGAGGAGGAGGAAGGCTAATAAGAACTAATTGATTCCACCAGCAGGGTGTACCTCAAGTTCTTCAGCTGCCAGTACCCAGGTTATGCTCACTACTCCAAGAACTGAGGAAACCACAAATAAAGCCCCCTTTCCTCCTGAGGTCACACTGCCTGTGGAAGGACAGATTGCCCTGCTGTGGTCCACATCGTGACATGCAGTAGTGAGCAGGAGGTGGGGGAGAGTCTGGCTGGCTGGCTGGCACTGTGGACTGTTGGGCCAGCTGTAGGGCATCACATTACGGGAAAACAACTCTCTGCTTTCCGCTCTCGGGAAGGTAAGGACAGTCCTTCCTGGGCTCATTACCCATGTCTATAAAACACAGGAACGGGAGAATGTGCTGGAATAAATGTCAAAGCTGTCAGGATTTTGTGGTCTTGATATATTTAAGGAGATACTTCTCATATATGTTTTAATAAACCATTAGCATGTATATACTTAGTGGCCACTGTGCTGGAGAAGCACTTACCTTCTGGCGGAATTCTGGGAAATGTAGTGTGACCAGATTGTCACACTGTCTTCAGTAAGAGCTATTCACATAGAAGCTATTCCAAGCTAGGTGCTGTTAAGGTAAATAAAAGGGAGACATTGCAAAAGAGAAATAATGTATATATTATATAATATTACATGTAGTATTATATATGAACACAACATACATTACCATATATAATATTCACACAGAAAGTCTAGAAAGGCACATGTCAACAATGTGACTGGTGGTTATTTCTGTCAAGTTCTGGTGTTCATTCACTGTCCTTTCTGCTACCATCACAGAGCAGAGACTAGTCTTGAGGTTTTGCCTCCTCTGCTCAATAGACAGCTGGTGGCTTACAATATTAGTAAATGTCTCTATACTTCAGTATCTCTGTTTATAAAAAAAATAGGAACACTAAGTTATACCACTACAATGCATTAGATGAATTTAGTTAGGGAAAGAGTTTAGTTCATTCTTCAGCTCTTCGTGAGGATTTGCCAGGTGTCTGTCACTGATCACAAAGGACTGTTATGTTGCTGTTTTTATTGGTGCTGAGATACAGGATTTTGTGGATGAAATTAACAGAAGTTTTACCTCAGACTTGCCATTAGCTGCTGTGCCATTCACAAGCCTTGTAGCCCGGGGTTGTCCCAATATACTTCCAGAGAAGGGACAACCGTTAACTTTTACTCACAATACCCAGATAGGTTAAGTCCATACTTAAAGAAAAATCATATATTCCTGTTTTCTACTTAAAGAAGGTAGACTTCAAAACCTGTGCTTGGTGCCTGGATTTCTGCTTGGTTTTAAACCCTCCATGCTCACAGAGGTGCCTCAAATAGTGTAACAAAGACCCCTGGGGAAAATTTGTCACTGAGCAGCTCATGTTACCAAGTTCTTCCACTCTTTGGGAGGAGAATGGGTTGAGCAACCGAGTCCTACAGCCAGAAACCCGAAAAGCTTCAGGTAGCAGGTGAGGACTCACACAGGTAAAGTGTATTTTATTGGGATGTAGGAACCCCTGTACTCGGCATGATTAAAGCCAGACATTTGGAGGAAAGGACCTGAAAAGTTGGACTGGTCTCATATTTCAAATTTCTCTTCAAGATTGAACATATTTTACTTGAACCTCTTCTCTGCAAACTATGTGCATATTCATCAGGAGAATGGATTTTGTGCGCCAGTATTTACCCACTGATAAGATTCTAAAAACCATACCAAATCATGTCTTCTAAAACATAGCTACTCACTCACCCGTCTGCCAGAGGCACCGCTCTGTCTGCCTTCAGTTGCCTCTGCAATGCCCCAGAGAACTCATTTTCCCTGAGTTTGTCCTGGTCTCCCGCTCTCCTGTTTGAGGAGGAGCACCTAGGTTGCTTCCCTGCCCTAACATTCTGACATGGATGAGTTTGTCAGATGAGCATTTCCTGTCTACACATTTTGTGGTTTCAAAACACCCCAGCAAGTTTATCACACAGAGAAGGGAAGATTCAGAGATACGGGGTTGGGAATAGTTGCAGTCAAGACTTAGTGAGAGGTGAGGAGGGCAAGGTCCAAGGGACTGGTCCTTAGGTACTGAAAGGATGGACATAAAATGGTATGGTCAGGTGAAGTCCAGGGAAAAGTTCAGATCATCATGGGATATAGTGCCTCAAAGGGAGTGGGGCTATCTCACACCACACTTGGAAGATACCTTCCATTGTAAAGTCATCTCATTGTATGAAAAGAGCTGGAAGCCAGATGAGGACACATGATCTGATTCAGACCGTGATAATAACATGACTACAGAATGGGCTGGAACCTAGCTATATCATTCCTGAGACTTTTCTAATTTCACAAATTAGTGCCCTATAAAAATACTCTACACTTGTGTGCACTCTTGAAAGCACTTGGACTTTCTTATATGATTAACAACAGGTTGGAAATGTATGTCTGGAAGAAAATGATAGGGCTGAGCTTCTAATAACACTAATTAGCTATCTGACTCCTAATTGTACAAGACACCCAGCTTGTGGGGCTGCAAAATTGCCTCTGTCAGTAAAGTCCTGACCATGGCACAAACACTAGTCCATGAGTTCAATGAAAAAGCCAGGTATGGTAGCCTGAGTATGGCCCCAGTGCTAGGGACATAGAAGCAGGCAGATACTATTCAGTTTCTGGTCAGCTTCGCCTAACCTAGTGACTGACCTAGTGAGAGAGCCTAGATGAATAAGATGGATGGTTGCAGGGGAATGGCATACTTGAGATTGAATTATGGCCTCCATACACACTGACACATAGATATGTGAGAGGGAGAGCAAGACTCAGCTTCGATACTAGAATGATACACCATTAGGACTCTGCTCTAGAACTACATAAGAGCAGAGTAGTGAACTTCTGCTGTACAGCCATGACTGTGGGCCACAGAGATGCCAACATCTTTCTTTTCTAAGACAAGCATCTCTGCTAGTGGGCATCAAGCTAAGACAGAGTCATTTCTTCCTTCCACATATTATTTGTGGTGACAAGCTTCTTCCTGGGACTTTATAGATGAGATGACCCTACAGGTCTCCTCCACAAAAGTAGGCGATAGCATAATATCTTACATTCTTTATTCAAGACCATCAGGCTCCAATTTAGATTATCTCAAGTATTCTGCCATTGTTGGAAATTCCCCCCCGAGCAAAGTGGCTCCTTTACAGACAGGGCTGCACCAGTGTCTAACAGCAACATTACTACTAAAGTCACTCAGAGGCAAAGGTTTTTGAAATCCATGGGACTGATGGAGATTCATCGGTGGAGAGGGATGCTTGCTGTTGACTGCTAGTCTTCTGAGGACACCATGAGCAAGTCATGGCATTCTAGGATCATCAGTCCCCCCAAATGAACTTTTCCAGGTAGAGTGGACACTAGTAGACCCAGTCTGTTTAACCTTCAAGGCTGTAGATTTGGCTAAGACTATGACACCTTGACAGATGCAGGCAGAGACTTCATGCTTCATTCTAAGGTTCTGGAACAAAACCCCACATTGACAATCACAACACCTAGTGAATGTCATAGTCAAAACAAATGGATTTTTAAATAGTTTATGGAAACTTGTGCTAAACATCGCTCAAACTACTAAATGAAATTTTGATTTAAAAGCTGAAGCGATGGAATACAAAAAGAAGCTTTAAATGCATAGAGTGTGGAATTCAACATGCTGGCCACCCTTCTGGTCGACTGAGCTGTGCCATGTGAGCAGTAAGACATAGTCTTTTCTTAGTTATTCTTTGTTCATCATTATGGAAGTCATTTTAGAATGACTTTGCTTTGCTCACTTTGGAAGATCTAATCACAGCTGTTGATGGGGACACATTCAAGGACTCAATTCATGAAGGCTGGCCGGCTTCCCGTTCTTTTATGCACTCATTCATGCACTCATGCATTGTCCCACCCTCTGCTCATGTTCCCACACCTACTCAGTGGGTTTGGATGTTGACTCCTGTTGCTAAGTCGCCTCCTCTTCCCTGGCAAGGATGGATTCACTTTGCCAGGGGCTATGGCCCTTCTCTTTCCTCACTGCCCACCCTTGCTCCACCAGCACAGGCATTCTTGGAAGACCAGGTAGTTAGCATTATCAAAGCAGCCCTCTCAGCACAGGAAGCTCCTGATTTCTCTCTGAAGTTCCCTGGGAGGCTTGTCTTGGATAAGAGTCGATGGTTAAACTGGGTTGAATGGACTGCATCCCTGCTTCTCTAATGTCTTCATTGTCTATCCCTGCGCAGGGCTCAGGGCTGAAGCACTCCACACAGACCACTCATCACCTGCTCACACGGCCTTCCTCCCATTGCTATTTTCGCTCCAGCCTTCGTTACTCACAAAGTGGCCCCTGCACCACTGCTTTCTTCTCAAGAAGTTTAAAGTCCTTAACTTGGGGCTCCAAGCCAGCTATACTCAACGGGTCTCCTCTGCTTGCCTTCTGCTCTCTCCTGTTCTCAAACCTCTCCCTCAGTCACTCCCAATTATAGACATAGCTTTCCTCATTTATGAGCCTGCCCTTCTGTCTAGAATATTCTTGTTTGAATCTCATGGCCATCCCATCTCACCATCCTACCTACCTTTGAAGGCTCATTTGTATAGAATCTTACTTCATATTTTCCTTTGTTCCCTCAGGAATATGAATAGAATTTATTCACAGCGTTCATCACTTTTTTCCATGCTTCTGTTCTGTTATTTGTTAACATAACTTAATTTCTGGGAGATAATGTCTCACTACGGGGAATTTGTGCCTCATTTACCTTTTTACTGTAGGGACTAGCAAGTGCCTTATATGTTTTAGGCACTCAATAAATCATGTTGAGTTGAGTCGAACACAGAAATGTGATACCGTCCTCACTTCTGCAAGGACTGGAGAGGAACATGGATGAAAGACTACTGAGGATAAAATCTGCCAGCTGCAGTTTCTGGACATATTTTCCAATCAACCAGAAAATACAGGATCTATCATAAATTGTGAGTATTTGGCACCAATAGCACAGGATTCTTTCACATTAAAGCATTTCCCAATCAGGATATTATACATTATTCACATAAGCACACATACATTGAATTCAGCTTTTTCAATCATCAGCCCAACTCACAGATCTCCTCTTAGATCCTCATCTCAAACAGGAAGAAGCTGGCTGAGGCCCTGGCAGTTAACGATATCCTTTCAAGTTACAATATGCCAGGTGCTTTGCTAAGTGCTTGATATATGATTTACCTGAGTCCTGGTTACCTGCAAAGTAGGCAGATACAAATGAGCTTCCTGTAGGTAAGACACTGGCAGCTTGGAGAGACTGAACAATCTGTCCAAGTTAGGTAAAGCCAGGAGACCAGCCAGCATTCTGTATTCTGTGGGTGGGAGAATGTGTCTGGGTCTTTTAATTAGTTTGTGACTACTCTAACCTCTGCGTGCCTGCTGTGTCCCTCATTTGTCACCAGTTTTTCTGGTAAATAGACAACTTCTCCAGGGCCCATAAACTACAAATTAAACTTCGCAAAATTAGATATCATAGGTGAGTAGTGGAAATGTCTCTTTATTTTTCCAACAGTTCCTATGCTTTTCCTCCATTCATTTGAAGTTTTATATAGTTTTAAGTGCTGTGGCTGAAAAGCGAAATAACGCAGAGTTTATTGTCCTTTAAAACTGTCCCGGGGGCGCTAGGGGCGGCTACAGCACAGCATCTTCCTCCGGCTTCATCAAAACTGCTTCCCAGCAAAACGATTTTTGAGTTTATTTATTTATTTATTTATTTATTTTTGGTGTTTTTGTTATTTGTTTGTTTTTTCCTTGTTTGCTTTTTCTTGTTTGTTTTTCTGCTGATACTCCTCTAACAACTCAATTTTAAGTCTAGGTGACGAGTTTTCAGCAAAGTTCATCAGTAAGAAAACTTAGATATGCAAGCAAACGAGGCCGAAGGAAGCTGCTATTTTCTGGCAGGCCTCGGCCGCCCCCTGCTGGAAATGTGTGATTTACAGGTGACTGCCTCAGCTCCATTCTCTGACAAGCAGAAAATAAACCAAAAAACAAAAAAACAAAAAAACAAAAAAACAAAACAAAAAAAAAAACCCAAAAAACAAAAAACGAAACAAAACAAACCTGTAAGGTATTAAACAGCAACTATTCATTAAATTTGACCTTCCTTGCCTCGGATCCAACACACAGAATCTGCCTCACCTGCTTCATATTCTGATCAGATTGAAGTAATAGGTTGCTTTTGGCTTTTATATGTGCCTAAAAAGCAAAACCTCCCTCTCTCCTTCCTCCTCCTCTCCTTCTTTCCCCTTTCGATTTCTTCCTTTCTTGACACTGGGTTTCATGTAACTTAGGCTGGCCTTGAACTCACTATGAAGCCAAGGGTAACTTTGATATTCTCAACCTCTTGCCTCTACCTCTCAAGCGTTGGGATTATAAGAGGCCTGTATCACCACACATAGTGCAATGTGTGTGGTGCCGGGGATAGAACCAGGGCTTCACAAATGCTGAGCAAGTAGTTTTGAACTGAGCTCTGTCCCCAGCCCAGCTATTTCCCTTGCACTGTCTCCTTCAGTAGCACTCTTCACTAATGAAGGGACAGACCCATTAGGCATAGCCTTTCTTATGCTCTCTCTCTAGAATGAAGACCCAAATCCCCATGGTAGAATGGCATTCTAGATTAAGCAACACACCTGGGACATTCTCACACAGCACCAGACAGAAGAGACAAGACTCCCATCTGATCTTCATCATTACCATATAAAAAGGGAAACTAATAAAAATACCTCATGGGAGGAACTCCACAGGAGACCAACAGAATCAACTAACCTGGACCTTTAGGGCTCTCAGAGACTGAACCACCAACATACACTGGCTGGATCTAGGCTTCCATGCACGTATGTAGCAGATGTGCAGCTTGGTCTTCATGTGGGTCCTGAACAACTGGAGTACGGGCTATCCCAAAAGCTGTTGCCTGTACATAGGATATGTTGTTTTAGCTGGGCTACCTTGTGTGGTCTCAGTGGAAGAGGAAGCACCTAGCCTTGCAGAGACTTGAAGTGTCAGGGTGGGGGGGATACATAGGGGCCCCCATCTGCTCAGAGGAGAATGAGAGAGAGTAGGGAAGGATTGTGCAAGGGATGACCAGGAAGAGGGCAGTGAGCAAGGTGTAAAGTGAATAAGTAATATATATATGTGTGTGTGTGTGTGTGTGTGTGTGTGTGTATTAAACCATATATATATATATATATATATATACACACACCATATATACACCATATATACACCATATATACACCATATATATACACCATATATATACCATATATACCATATATATACCATATATACACCATATATATACACCATATATACACCATATATACACCATATATATACCATATATACACCATATATATACCATATATACACCATATATATACCATATATATACCATATATACCACATATATACCATATATATATATATATATATATATATATATATATATATACACACACACATAGCCAGAAGAAGGAAGAGAAGGGGAAGGAAAAGAAGGGGAAGGAGAAGGGAGAAAATAATAATAATAGGAAGAGGAAGAGGAAGAGGAAGAAGAAGAAGAAGAAGAAGAAGAAGAAGAAGAAGAAGAAGAAGAAGGAGGAGGAGGAGGAGGAGGAGGAGGTAATTGAAGCTAGAAAGAAATTATGTCAAGAGATGTTGCTACCCACAAGACTGGAAACAGGCATGGGTCAAGCCTGATTCTATGGCAGAGAAGTATTTTTGTATCATGCACTCCAGAGAAGATGTTCTGTGTTATCTTGTAACCTTAAATTATTTAAGTTGTAAAAGAACAGATAACATCAGTACAGACTTTTCTCTAGTTTTCAGAAATATGCTCATGCTTTGTTGGTGTTGAATTGCTATTTGTAGGGCTATTCATTTGTTGGTTCCTGGTGTTCAAATTTTTCTTGCATTTGAAATGGATACATAGCATGCCCCTGTTAGGGTCACAGCAGCTAGTATATCCTGCCCCAGTCCCAGTCCCAGCCCCAGCCCCAGCCCCAGTCCCAGCCCCAGCCCCAGCCCCAGCCCCAGCCCCAGCCCCAGCCCCAGCCTCAGCCCAATTCATTTCTTTTACTTTTGCTGCTTGCTGTCCGTTGCTAAGCAACATTCCTCTGCCTGTGTTTACAGTCTGCATGAGAAGTGTTGTGCTTACTAAATAGAAACCCATTCTTGACTGCATATAAACCACACTATTTATGTTTACCTTAAGCAAAACTGAAGGCCTCCTTTTGACAAAAGATGACCATTTAGAGAAGGGAAGGATGGGGGTGGGGTAATGAAGATGCATCAGAAAGGAGGAGACATTTGTAAAACTCAGGCTAAGCCCACCATCCAAAAAACACACACAATTTAAAACTTAACTCTCCAGCAGTGCTCACTGTTCAGGATGTCACTAATAACCTTGTCACCAACAAAGCTGTTGCTGTCACATCATAGATGTTCCAAAATTGGGATAGGTCAGAAACAGAGACTGAGGTCAGATCTCCCAAACCATGACCCCAAGCAAACTCTCCTTTCATTAACTTGCTTTTTGCCAGGCATTTGGTCACAGCAATGAGAATAACAAATTATGCATGCGTCAATCTGAACAACCCTAGGGCACATTCATGGGTGCCATGGTATCAGAGCAAAAGCTGCCGATGGGTTTTAGTTACCCAATGCCCAGGACACAGTTTATGGACAACGACAGCACAAACTTTAATACATCCTAAGCCAGGTGAGAAGGACCCTAGAGTGTGGGTATAATGGCAATAAGAACCCAAGTTTCAACTTGAACAAAATCTGTGAGAAGAATCTGTCTTCATGCCCATAAATGACCTTCATAAAACTAGACAGGGCTCTGGGACCAGTGGGTAGAAATAGAGGTAGTGAGACTTCAAAAGAGACTCAGGAAGTAGCGTAGAAGAGGCAGAAATTCCAAAAGACTGTTGCCCTGAAGGTCAGGGGTTAGCTGGCCTGAGGGTCAGAAACAGGCCTTTCAGGAGTGCTGAGGAGTCACCTGAATCCCCACACTCTTATTCTGTGGCTGCTCTGTGTGATTTTGGAAAACAAAAAAGGCAACAGTGCCATTCTCTTGCATCCTGGGATTTCTAAATGGTTACCAGAGGCTGCTGCCAACCTGAAGGACAGTTCCACTGATATGGCCATCAGAGGAGAATCAAAGCAAGCCAGGGGAGTTGTTGGCATTCCTTCTAGGCTTCGCCCAACAGTTACCTGGCAACAGCCAGGTAGGCTGTCTTGCTATAAAAGGGGTTAAAAGGGGTTGTTTGACTCCTCCTCCTCCTCCCCCTCTTCCCCCTCCTCTTCCTCCTCCTCCTCCTTCTTCTTTCTCTCTTTCTGATTCTCTTTTTTTCCCTCTCTCCCCTCCCCTCCCCCTCTCTCTCCACAAGTTCCTGGCCACCCTCTCCTTTTCTCTCCCCCAACCTCCATCTGTCTGTCTTTCTCTGTCTCTACTACTTTCTCAACTTCTCTTCCCATGCCCTAAATGAACTCTATTCTACACTATACCTGTCCTGTGGTACCTCAGGGGGCAGGGATGCCCCAGCATGGGCTGGATGAGGCACCCCCTCCCACCTCACCATACCGTGCTCTATCAAACTTTCCTGGTCTTTTATAGAATGTAACAGGATTCTGTTGGAGAGGCTTGCTCCTGCTTTGAAACGTTGTCCTGTTTACAACGTTTCCTGAATTTTAAAATCTTTCATTTAGGATGCTATGAGGCTGGCAATTGAACACTAATTTTTAAATGCCAGAATTGGGGAGGGGCACCAACTTCATTTGTGATTTTTTTTTTCCCTTGAGAATTCTTTTACCCCCACCCCCAATCTGGAAAGCATGAGTCTAAATTACAATAAAAGAAAAATAAGATGAACATCTGTTACTCAGAGATACACACTTCAAAATTATTGCCAAGCTGTTCTTTGTTAACAAATCAGCAACGCAGAAAGTACAGATTCCTTCTGACTCAATGTTACAAGTAATTCGAAGTGTTTTTATAACTTACGTGCATATTTCTGTGAATAGAATTTTTAAAACTGTATACATGTATATATATATTATACATACCTATGGCTTATAGTGGACAATAAAATGATTAAATTCCATGTGGCAGTATGTTTTTGACATACTTCTATTCCTGAGATAATGTTATTGACCATAAGTGGGCAGTATACACACAGATTACAATTGCCAACTCCGGATTTATCCCTGTTTTTCCTTATCTCAGACTGCCAGCCAGTCTTTATGAATTTAACACAGATGAGTCACCTGAGAAGAAGAAACCTCCACTGAGAAATTGTCTCCATAAGATTGGCCTATGTCTGTGTATCTGTGGGGCTGTGTGTCTGTGGGGCTGTTCTTATTCTTTTCTGATGGCTACAAGGACTATCCTTCTAGTTAGTAATGCATTCCCACAGAACAGCCACTTCTCGCCCATCTAGAAGAGCCCTGTTTCTGACCCTCAGGCCAGCAGCTAAACCCTGACCTCCAAGGCAACAGCCTCTTGGTATTTCTGCCCTATCCATGTTACTTGCTGATAAATGAAACTTCTGAAGTTTTATTGCTTCGGTTTCTACCCACAGGTCCCAGAGCCCAGTCTAGTCCTATGAAGGTCATTTATGGGCATGAAGACAGACTTCTTCTATAGACAATATCACCTTCTGGATTGTTGATTGATACAGGATAGTCTGGCCCACTGTGGGCAATCAGAAGAGTAGAATCTGTGTTCTATCTCTGGCCTTTGGGAGAGCCTGGCCATTCTAATCTGTTTCAAAGGCTAGGGCTCTGCTGTTCTGCTTGACTTTTGCTAATTACCCGGGGGAAAGCCTCAGCTAAGGAACTACCTCCTTCAGATTGACCTGTGGGCATATCTATGTGGCATCTTCTTAATTCCTTATTAACCCGGGAGGGCGCAACCCACCATGAGTAGGGCCATCCTTGGGCAGGTGGTTCTGGGCTCTATACGAAAGGCATCTGAGGCAAACCACAAGGATCCCGTTTGTTCCTTCATGGCTTTGGCCTCAACTTCAGTTCCTACTGCAGAGTCCCAGCCCTGATTTGCCTCATCGAGTGATAAACTATGATGCACAAGTTGCTTTTGGTCAAAGTAAACAAGGACGTCTGCCCTTTTTACTTTTTAGAAGGGAAATGCTTCTCAGCAGGGAGGCGTGTCTCAGCAGGGAGGCGTGTCTCAGCAGGGAGGCGTGCTCAGCAGGGAGGCGCGTCTCAGCGGGCGGCTTCCTCTGTGCTTGCCTCTGATCACTAGCCATGGTGCAATTTGTGTGCAATGAGTGAAGATGGAGGCAGTTAATTTCCCCTATAGTGTTGCTTTGCGTTTTCTCTCTTTTCCATCCATGACTGCACATGGGTAGAATACAGAATTCATATAAGCAGAATGTTCCAAGAGTTTTGAGAAAACAGCCTATCCACACCTGGGTCCTCCTGGAGCGAGTGGGAAAGCTGACCTCCAGGAATGGAGCTGGAGACATAGGAACCATCTCTACTTCTCAGGACCCCCATTAGCACCAGCACTATATGAAGGCTAGGTATGCCCTGGAGTCTTTGTGACAAGTTCTGCTAAGCCCCCTTGCACCTACAGCCTCCTGAGTCCTAGGTCCTGGGTTGCTTCTTCTCCCAGGCATTCCCTGGACTTGGTGCTGCAGCAAAGGCCTCATCATGAGTCTGCACACATGCCTTTACCTCATAGATCTGTCTACTACCAGATTCGAGCTCAAACTGTGTTGATGTGAGTAGGCTACAGCCGCACTGAGTACCATCCCAAACCTTGTACTCATGACCACTGATCTAAGTCACCTAGGACTGGGGTGTGTGGAAGCAGTGGGGAGAGAGAGGAGTGCCTCTGTAAGGCCAATGGGCTCTGTCTGAGCATCACCTGCGATTCCAGTACTTAGCACTAGGTGGCGAGCGAATAACACGCTTCTATGAGGGCTGCCGCTGCTCAGCGCTCATAGGGACTCTGAGAGGACTTCATGCCTGAGGTTTTGGCTTACTTCAATTCTGCTGTTTGTACTGAGTGGCAGAGTCCCCAGAACTAAAAAGATGTGTGAGCAGTCAGTATACTGTCCCTGGAGGTGGCTTTCGAAAGTCTCCTAAGTTTCTTGAATTTAGTGACAGATTATTGAGGCCATAAAGTAAGTTAAGTGACATTTAGTCACAAAACCTTCCTACATAGTTACCTAATTTGACAGAATCATAATTTTAAATTCTTGCACCCTACTCTGTGTCTAGGTAACTTTGTTAAGTATTTAATTCGTTTTTATTCCCATTAATTTTAAAACCACATATATGTGAATATATGGTAAATTGTGGAGGAGGCGCTTTGTAGCTCAGAAGCATTATAACTTTATAATTCTATGAAATCCCCACCACAGACGTCCCCGTAAGTATGGAAATGTTTACCTTCTGATCCCAGAGGGCACCACACATCTCCTTGGTGATTTTCATTAAGTCTACTGTAACCCCCACTTCAATACAGACTTACTTTCGTTTTGCCACTGGTGAAGCTTGGAAAACCCTGGTTTGCCTGTAAGGAGCAGAAAGTGTCTTTATTTGAAACACCCCCTTTTAAAAAAAATTAGATAATATTGTGAAAACCTTGAGAAAAGCCTAGAAAAATGAGTTAAATTTACCAAAATTGGCAAGCATTGGTAACTTTTGCTTCAAAGATTGTAAATAAAGAGATACTTGTTTCATTGGGCTTTCAAGCAATATACAACAAAGCATTTACTAACAACATCATTTGAAGACAATAATGCATTTTCCTTAGGTTTTAGCTCTTACAATCCGCTACACGGTTCCCAAAACTTCTGCGCACTGTGCTTTTCATATCAAAATTTTAATTAAAGATTATAGCTATTTTCTAAATGAATATCCTTTTATTGAATTTTTATTTGAAACCCTTTTAAACAACTCCTTCATACAAAATTAACTGACTGTTCTAGTCAGAGTAGGGACACCTTCCTGGGCCTTAACTGGCTCTGCCTTCACTGCCTTCCTTCCAGCAGCTCGGCTCCCATCTTCAGGTTGGCTACTTTCTGCCTGCCCTGCTGGGTTCTCCAGGAGTGTTCACAGAATCCCTTGTAAAGTTGGACCTCTTCCTTCCAGTGAGCACAGAGAGAGTAGGTGACTTTAAACCATCTTACATCTGCAGAAAATGAGGACAACAAACTGAAGGATTTGCTTAGAGACACAAGTCTTTCCTGGGTAGCTTTGGCTAACATCTCCTCAAAGAGAAAGAGCCAGAGAGAGAGAGAGAGAGAGAGAGAGAGAGAGAGAACTCTGCAACTCATCTACTGTTCACATCCAAGGTGAGGTGCAAGTTAACCTGGATGGCCATTGTCCCCACCTCCACATACACATGCTTGCTCCTAGAAAACAATCCTTTGGAGACACAATGGGGTTCTGAATTAGAAAGAACAGGTTTAAGTTATGACTACCATTTATGCTGGGTAGCCATTGGCACATTCCTAAAGTCTGTGAGCCTCAGTTTTCCTGTGTGTAAATGAAGATAATCAAAGGCACATTGCTGCATCTTATAGGTGGTTAAAAGGAATGATAATAAGTGTGAAGTATTTACATAGGGCTCAGCACATCTCTGCTGATTTTGAAGCTTTTTTTTTCCTGCCTACACTCAATCAATGAGTTCTTTTTCCATCCAAGAAATCTTTCAAGTAGTTTGATGGAAAATAGAGCTCAAGTCAAGTCTTAATGACTGACTGCACACTTTCCTAGGATCTGTGACAACTATGTCAGGTGATTCAAAGCCAAAAACTTCTGAAAATCAACATTATTTTATGAGGGAAAGAGAAAGCTCAGACCAAAGAGTAATAACACCTTTCAATCCAAAATGAGATATTTATTTATCATCTATTGGATACTAGATAAAGTGGGCTTATGATTGTAGAAGATGCAACATGTAAATACATTGTCTCCCCTTCGAAGATGCTTATATCCAATGAAAAAGAAGAGTTGTCCTCACACAGAGCTAAGGCAAGAATCTCGTCTCCAAGCTTCATGTCTCTGCTGTGCAGAGTTTGGTTGTCAGTATACTCCCTTCTGATGACACTACTCTGACAATAAGTCTAAAGTCCATCATCTTTCCAAGCCAATGAGCAACAGGATCCATTAGTGCAAGGTATATTTTCTGAATTCAGCACTGTTTTGAACTTACCCTTGTACATGTCAGTGGTAACCCATGACTCATGGTGACTTTAATGTTCTCTGTCTGGCCCAGGTCAGAGCTCTCTCAGTCACCATCTCTATCTTCCTGTCTTTCATTACCCACATTCAGTCTGTGATAATATCATAGTAATTACTAACAGAAAGTCACTCAATGGGCTTCTTTCTAGCCTCCATCTGTCTTCTGATTCTATCAGTCCATGCTATACACAATCAGAAGCCAAGACAAGCTGCCTCAAACTCCAGCTCAGATGAATCTCACCTGATGATAGGAACCACTTTGGAAGGTGAGGTCCAAAATAGAAATACTGACCCCAGGACATGGGTAATTTTATCTGCAGTATCTACTGTTTCAAGCTTCAAAAATGGCATATATAGCTTGATCATGCTAGCCCTTTTTGTCCTGGAAATACTTTTATTTCTGCCCATTGTGTTAAAGCTTTCCTTTAAAAACATCAACATGTTGGTAGCCAAAGTACATGGCTTGACCTGAAAATGGACTCCCAGACAGAGTTATTAAATTAATAGGCTGGCAAGCCAAGGATGGGTAAGATTTTGTACAGAGCCTTACCAACCTAAGACAGAAATGCATTGCTTTTGATAATGAATATTCTATGATGAGTAGGAAAGGCATTATTTACAGAATGACCTAAGACAGACTCAGTCTTGTTAATAAAATAAAAAAAATGGGGAGAGAGGTGGAGAGCCTTTGGGGCTGCTTGGCAAGAATCTGACCAAGCACAAGGAATCTGGGCCAAGGACAAGGAAATGAGCTGCTTGGCAGGAATGTGACATTGGCCAAGGACAAGAAAGTAGGCTTTAGGCAGGAATCTGACATTAAGCTAGAACAAAGAAGTAATTTCAGACAGGAATCTAAATTTTAGGCTAGAACAAGGAACTAGGCTTCAGACATGAAAGTGACCTTGGGCTAGGACAGGGAAGTAGGCTCAGATACTTTGGTCATCCTGATAAGCCCTTAGAAACAGTGATCACTGGAGTGTTCATGGAATTGGGTTTAATATCTTGCTTTTTCATTGACTATTTGTGTTATTGTCTTGCTTGTTCCTTGGCTATTCGCATATATTGTATTGCTAGACCCTCAGCCTAGAACTGACCTTACTACATGCATGTAATTAAAATGGTATAAAAGGAGGAGGGGGATGGGAGAGGGAGTTCTAGGGAGGGGAAATGGGGAAAGGGGATGACATCTGTATTGTAAATAAATAAAATATCTGATAAAAAAGAAATTAAATATATCTGTCTTTAGATCAAAAAAGAAAAGAAAAGAAAGAAAAGAAGGAAGGAAGGAGAGATCCAGGGAGTTCTAGAAAATAATGGAAGAAACCAGAGGAATATATTATCACAAGAAAGCAAGAGCAGCATCCCATTTGGAGGAGGGAAACTCACTGTACCTGTCTCAGCATGACTTGGCTTCCAAGAGCTCAGATAAAGACACTCATTGTTGAGGTACCCTTTCCCTAGGACATCTTTCATTTGGATATTGTTTTTGTGGGGTTTTGTTTTTTATTTGTTTTTACTGTATTTTTCATTCCAGGGCAGATCAAACAGTACATAAAATGCTTGCTAAAGGGTCCATACATATATTGTGTGAGATTGTTTTAACACTAATAAACATTTGTTCTTAAAATGAACACCAGTTGCTTTTTTCATTGGCAGGACCAAACACTGGGTACCATCAACTTCAAGAAGGAAGGGTGTATTCTGGTTCACCATTTGAGAGTATAGCTGATCATGGTTAATCATGGAAGGAAAGGCCAGGCAGCAGCAACATGCAGGAGCTAATCACATGATGTCTGCTGTCAGAAAACACAAAAATGAACCCTCATTCTATTCATGCTTCCTTTAGTCAGGGAAAGACCTCAGTCTGTAGAGTAGTTGCTGCCTACACTTCATTTAAGTCTTCCCTCTTCAGTTAAATCGTTTTGGAAACATCCTTATATATACATGCAGAGGTGTCTTTCCCTGATGGTTCTAAATCCCATCCAGTTGATAGTCAAGAATATCACAGTAAAGTAGCTTTAAATCTCATCACTCTTGTGTTCAGTTTTTATAATTTACTCAAGTAGTCCCTTTGTATGTTTATTAAGAGAGAGTATTTAGAATAGAAATGAACACCGTAGAATAAAGTTTATATCTAACAATAAAACTGTGAGGAAAGTCACTGGATTTCTACAGAACAAGTCAAAGGACACCTAAAAAATTCAGATTGTCTCCCAAACCATTTGGCATAGACTCACAATGGTTAAGATATGCCCCTAAACCCCCATTTGCTCAGAGGAGAAGCAGAGGGGGACTGGGGAAGGATTGTGGGAGGGAGTGACCTGGAAAGGGGCAGTGAGCAGGATATAAAGGAATAAGTAAAATAAATAAATAAATAAATAAATAAATAAATAAATATTTCAATGAGAAAGAGGGATGCCCCCTAAAGCACATGTATTGGAAGGTAGACACCAACACAACAGTGTTGGGTAGTGGGTCTTCAGGGAGGTGCTAAGTCCCCCAGGACTCCATTAAAAAGTACGAATCAATGCTGAAACAAACAAACGTGAGGCTGTGGGCTTGATTGTTCCTGTTTGGTCTTTCATCAGCTGCTGTTCTCCACGTTAAAATGGTACAACAAGAAACTCCCCACAGATGCTGACTCTTGACGTTGAATCTCATGGTCTCTTACACTATAAAAAATAAACCACTTTTTAAAAATTACTCATCACTTTTTCCCCCCCAGCATCTTTAGATTAGAACATTCCTGGTTTGAAGACTTCCAACCACCCTATGTTATAACCAACAAACAAGGCCAGGAAATGTAGTTGAGGCTGCTTGGAAGACTTGCAGGAAACAGGGCACCTACTTGAGAAGTATGTCTTGAGGCTGCAGATAGCCCAGGAGCTTAGTTTTCAATAGAAACCAAACTTGGAGAGCTTGTCAAGGGTTTACAGTGGGTCAGGTTCTCAGAATGTCCCAGCAGCAGCCCCAGGGAAGCTCCAGAGCTTGGCTAGTTTAAAGGCAGAGGGACGGTGTAAGGAGCTGCACAGAGCCAAGAGTTTATCTTCTGTTCTCTCTCGGACTCGGACTGAGTAGACAGAATGCCAAGAGGAAGCTCAGAGTCTATGAAGTCTAGCCCTGGACCTACTAGTAAGTAGTTCAGGTTGTAATTTTCTTAGTTTCTCTCCATTTATCTTAGATCTTCTGAATAGTGACTTGCTGAAAGAGATAAAGCAGAGTCTGGGCACAACCTAGGAACCCAAAAGCGGTGGCATCATGTGGGGGATGGAAAATAAACATCTTGTTGTCCTCAATAGTGACATTCACACAAATGAAGAATAAAATTGATATCTTGGGGTGCTACACTTGCAAGCACTGCCAGAAATACCTCAGATTAACAGTACATTTCATCTGAATTATTCAGAAACCTTGTGAGAGTGAGCCCCACATTAGGGCCATTTTAGGAACTGTTAAAAATTCTTTCATAATCCCAAGCCAAAATATGCAAGACATTTTTTTATAAAAATCTAGTCAGCAACTCTAACAGAAATTTATACAATCAAACATTCTAACAGGATACAACCTGAAGACAGATGGATTTGAGACAAACTGAGGAATGTCTTCAGGAAAACGTTAACAGTCTTTGTTTTTCATTGTGTCTGTAAGCATAGGAACCTTTGCACATACAGTAAGATCACGAGAATTTACATGCAGCAATCTTGAGTCTGAGGGGAGCTCTTTCAGTGGCACTCAGTGGTGTTGTGTGGTATGACCATGTGTGTGGTGTAAAGTATACATGCTGTGTGTTCAGAACCAAGACTGGGGATGGGGACATGGACCCAAAGGAGAAACACTCCCAGAGTGAGAACCAGAGATTCTACAGAATCCGTGTACAATGTCAGGCATGAGTATGTCAGCTACTTAGTCTAGTACTTAGGAGTCAGAGATGGGATCCCAAGGCAAGCTGGCTAGGTAGAGTACCTGGAATTGGTGTACTCCAGGTTCCATGAGAGACCTTACTGAATAAATAAAGGGAATAACAATCAAGAGAGAGATGGAATCAATTTGGAGCTTTTATGGGCATACATGTGCATGTGAACACTCCACCACCGAGTGTGTTGCTTGAATTATTTAAGGAATATGATCGACCAACAGGCTTCCCGTGCTCCTACCAGTGACACACCTTCCACCCTGCAGTTAGCTGCCACAACACCCATCAACCTGGCAGAAACAAAACTCTTGAAGCTTATAATTAAACAAATAGATTTATAAATCAACAATTCCCAAATCACAAGATGCCAATACAATGATTTCAGAACAAATCAATAATGATAAAGCTGCCCAACTAGATTAGACAAGTTATCCCAATTATTCTAACCTTAATATCATAACTACCTGTGACTAATTAAAGCCACGCTGGTTCACTTCCACCTCCATTTTGGCCTTCTCCTCTCCCAACCTCTTTCTCCAACTCTTAGCTCCGCCTCCTTTTTCCCTGTCTAATCACAGGCCTCCTGTTGCACTAATATTTAAATGAATCGGACAGAGAAATTCTTATCACACGAATGTACTCATAAATGTGAACATGTTTTACACAATCATGTAAATGCTGTATTGAGGTCTTGGGATGCATCACAGGATAACACTGCCAGAAACACTTAGGGGTCACACATTTGATTCTGAATTAAGCCTTGATTATTGCATATTTAGAAACCTTCATAATATGCTGTCATTCAGTATAAAATTCCATGGAGGGTTACTATCTACAGCTTCAGAAGCTGTGCCCTTTATTAGTATTTTCATGAATAACTATATTGACCAGTCACAGTGAAAGAGCAGAATATTTTATTGAGAGTAAGTTGAAATGATTCCTATTGTTTTAAATACAGTTTTAATCAGGACAACAGAATGTTACAATGGTAGTTTAACCCATGTCAGTGTATGGAGAAGTGAAATTGCATTTTCCAGTCTAGATTTAGGACTTACCATTCCGTGTCACTGGAGAGCTAGTGCCTGTCCTACAGCTAAAATTGAAAGTTCATGTGCCCAAGATAGAGACAGGAGAGATGGGCTGAAGGAAAGAGAGAGGTGCATAAACGTCTCTGTTTGTAGCCTCAGGAAGTAGCTCAGACTCTGGTGACACAGACAGAAGGTCGGTTCATCTAAACCAGTACCCTAAACTCTCCTCCTCCCATATTCCATTGAGACTTGATCTTTGGGCACCTGTCCTACAGAGGCTGTCATAAAATCTGACAAACACAGTCTCTACTTACCAACCAAACTTTTGGAAAAAAAATATATAATTTGAACTCTATTCTATGTACAGTTTTGAAAATTATCACAGACTCAGGAAAGCTTTTGCTTGTATCTGTTGATACTTATTGAATTTGCAGTTAAAAACAGGCAAAATAATGTTTTCATTCATCATAAAAGCGAACACAAATGAATGCTTTAATGACAATTTTATTTTTCAAAATATTTTAATAGGGAGCATGGCATGGCATGGCTTTGTATTTTTAAGTATTGTGTCTAACACATCTGTTTTGAAAATCCTTTTCCAATCTGACATAAAAAAATGTAGCAACTTTCACCTCCTTCCTTCCTTCCTACTTCACTTGGTTGTGGTGTGTTATCTTTGTCTAAAAAATCCATCCTCACCAAGATATGCAGTTGTACATTTCAGAGCAGATGTATATTTCAATGGTGGCTTTGGTTGATCATAGATATTCTTCTCTGGACACCCAAACTCCCCCAGGTTGGCTTCTGAGAAGCTGGCTGTGACAGGGATTCTGAGATGGTATTGGTGAATCTTTCACACTCAGCAGACTTTCCTGTGCTCTAAAATGTACTTTTACACTTATGTATAGTTTTCCATAAGGAGTGTTATGATCGTCCCTGATTTTCCTCTATTTTTGTTTTCTGAGACAGGGTTTTTCTGGGTAACACCGGCTGGCCTGGAACTCACTCTGTAGACCAGGCTGGCCTTGAACTCAGAGACCCATCTGCCTCTGCCTTCCAAGTGCTGGGGTGATCTTCACTTTTAAGATGAAGACAATCAAAAATTTCTTCTCAGTGGCAAAAGAGACCAATACAGGAAAATTAGAAAGAACACAATAGAATCTTTGCTAAAAGTAGAAAAGGAGAATAGAACTAATTTGCAGATAAAGATAAGGGTATCTTTAATTCTTATAATAACTCAAGTTATTATAAGAAGAGAATTCAGACCTTTATCCTTAAAAATTAGCCCTTATCATGTATAGTGCCTATGCTGAACAAGATCTCTCTTTTCTACTCCTCTTCACAACTGTTATTGAGAGCTGTCATCCAGTGTCCTGTTGGCAAGCTTCTCCAGCAAGCATAAGGCTCTGAGTTAGATCTCATGTTCTAGAAAACACAACAGGTCAGTGGGGAGGGATGTCCTGGATGTCCCACCTCATATGGGACACCTAAGGCATGCCGAGTCAGAGACTATGGGATCAACCTGGGAAGCAGAGAGCATAGGCTGGGAAAACGCTAGTCATTAAGGCTTTAATTTTATCGATGCAAATATGTGTGTGCATGACTATGTGCATGTGCATATGTGTGCAAGTGACCTCAGAGACCAAAAGCAGGTGTAGGATACCATGGAGCCCACGTCACAGGTTACAAGCAAGTACTCTTCACTATGCAACCATCTTTCTAGGATTTACAATCTCTTTATTTAAAAGTAGTTTTACAAATTCAAACAGATACATAAACATTTTTTTTTGTTAACATACAAAGCAATTCTTTCTACAACATGTACGTACACATACATCGGTATACATTTCTCTTATCTTTCTTACTACCTGCCCTGCATCTTGTGAGTCCTCTTCCTCCCTCTGAAGAGTCCTCCCTTCCGCTTTCATAACACATATATTCCTTCCTCCTCCTTTTGATTTCTTCCTTCCCTCATTTGCTATATGTATAGAAATTTAAATCAAGGCCACACATTTGACTGAAAGAATGACATCCTGTCTTTGCGAATCTGCTTATTTTGCCCAACACTATGATTTCTAGCTCCAGATGTTTCTCTGCAAATGTCACAATTTTATTTTTTTTATATAGCTGGATAAGATTCTATTATGTATATGCACCGCCTTTTCTTTATCCAGTCACATGTTGTTGGCCAACTAGGCTGCTTCCATATCTTATCATTAATAGCTCGGTGTGAAGCACACGATTTTAAAACAAATGAAGCAGAGGAAAAGGCAGAAGCTTCTTGCTACCCACTCTCTGCCCCACCCACTGCTAAGAAAGGAGATCATCCACACAGATACTGTGTGTTTTTCCCTCAAAGGCAAGCTCCTTATTATGTCTGTCTGCCTATCTATCTATCTATCTATCTATCTATCTATCTATCTATCTACTGTCTGTCTGTCTGTCTGTCTGTCTAATGTGTGTGCTCTGTGTGTGTGCAAGCGCATGTATGTGTGTGTGTGTGTGTGTGTGTGTGTGTGTGTGTGTGTGTGAGTTGGCACACACATGACACAGTACACTGTTGGCAGCCAGAGGATAATAGACAGCTTAAAAAAATTAATTCTCTCCTTCCACCATGTGGGTTCTGGGATTCAACTCAAATTATTAAGCTTTACCCATTGAACCACCTTATTAGCTGGTCTCGGCCTTCTTACTCTTAATTTTGAGGTATGGTCTCACTGAGTTGTCCAGGCTAAACTTAAACTCACTTTCTAACCCAGGTAAATCTTCTGCTCCTGCTTTAGCCTCCTAAGTAGCAGCAGGCCTTCTCCTGGCAGCAATGCCACTCAAAGGCAGAGGAGAAGGCTAGAGCTTCACAGTAACCAGAGCCCCCATGCTAATTATGTTTACCGGGATACACTGATTTCTTGCTCTGTCTACTTTCTGGACGTTTTTAAAAAGTCATGCATTCAAAGATTTCTCTGTATCAAGTTTCACTATTGGAGAAAAAGGAAAAATAGCCCCTAAAGCTACTAGGATACAGAAAGATGAATTTTCAGTGGCAAGTGCAGAGATGCAATCTGTTTGCCCCAGTGGATAGGTCTATACTGAAGGGAACCATTGACAGAATGCACAGGCAGACATTCTGTTACAAAAGGAGCTACATGCTAGATTCCTGGCACTGAGAAGCCAGTTGTGAGTTTACCTGGCTTTGCAAACTATGACTAAGATGACTTTCTGAGTCAGAAGTTTGACATCTTCCAGGAGAGTCAAGCAAAATTCCCTTCTGATACCTGTTAAAAATCAGATGTATGCCACACAGTTCTTTTGACGGGAAGGGCATGGTTTCCTTTATCTTCCTCTTGGATGAAGCATTTTTATCATCAGACCAAACAGAAACCTTGTGCCTATAAAAATTCCTTAAAAATTACAAAACATCACTGCTGTTGGTGAAGGAGCCACCAGACTAAATTGAAAAACACTTGAAGCCCAGAGCAAAAGATTATATACAAAATCAATTCAGCACCCAGGACTGAGGAACGCCCAACCTTTCAAAATGACAGTGCCAAAGTTACTTCTTCTGAAACACTCATTTTAGGAAGAGTCTGTGGACGGGGACTTTTGCTCTCATCTGATGAGTCACCATTGCTGGACCACCATTAGCAAGGAGCTCTGGGTCCTGAGAAAGCCCCCAGCAGAGTGTTTTCAGTTTACTCATCCCTTGTCATTCAGCAACTTCAACACCATCAGCCTTTTTGCCCTTTGCTCTCTCAGCAGAATCAAGTTGGTGGGATCCTAAGCCTGGGCTCCACGCTTCTGCCTAACTTCCAACCACCTCTTCATAGTTCCCAGATGCCACTTCTGCATTTCTCATTCAGATCTCTGAAACAAAATGATGGAAGGTGGAGGTTGAGGAAGCTTTGGGATGTCTGTGTGTCTGTGTGTCTGTGTGTCTGTGTGTCTGTGTGTCTGTGTGTCTGTCTGTTTGTCTGTCAGTCTTTCCTTCCTCCCTTCCCTCCTTCTTCCGTCTCTCTCTTTCTCCCCTCTTTCTCTCTCCTTTCATGGGGCACTTTGAGAGAATAAAATTATGAGAAAATAACCCATTTTAAATATTGAGCTTTGAAAATTGCTCCATTTCTTTATTTATTCAAAAGCTTGCTATTATCAGTGTTCAATGCAACTTCCTTTGTGGGTCTGTTTGCTCCTTTGAGACACTTATTACAAGGGCAATCCCAACGCTGAACCCACTTCCTGTGGGGTTTTGTTTGTTGTTTGCATTATATAAGCTAATATCCTACAGCTCCGGACAGTGGTCAGCTTGTTATCTTTCTTCTCCAGCCTCTGAGGCAGCAGGATAACAGGCTGTAGCACCCACCTGGCTTTGGATCCATTCCAAAGTCTGGGCTCCTAAAAAAATGTCCTCTCACCTAATGCTTGCCCCTGCCTCTGGATTTCCCTTCCTAGTGAGCTCTTCCAGTGTTACTGGCCACATAAACATTGCATTTGCTGGACTATACTCCAGTGTTTGCTCCTGAAACACTCTTTTGAGGCAAGCCCGACTTTTGGCCCAGTTCAAATGAAGAAACTGAGGTTAGCAGGAATAAATTTACATTTGCTGCATATAGTGCAATGTTAACACTTAGATCTTAATATGAGTTCTGAGGAATTTCTGCTTTCTATTCATCTTAATCAAGGTTACTATGACTGCTACTATTACCGTGCCAAAACAACTTGGGAAGGAAAGGGTCTTTTTGTCATCCACATCATTACTGTTTATCACTGAAGGAAGTCAGGACTCCCCCCCATTAACCACTAAGAAAGAAAAATGCCCTACAGCAGGATCTTATGGAGACATTTTCTCAATTGACATTCCCTTTTGTCACACGACTGTAGCTTGTATCAGGTTGACATAAAACTATCAAGCACAATTGAACCCTTTGTTGACTTGACATAAAACCACATAATTGTTGTCATAGCTTTTTTTTTTTCTGGTTAACCCACAAGATCACAAATAAATATCAACATTACAATATAAACATTTCAAATGTAAAATTCTCATAGTCTTTAAAAATTCAAACAGTTAAAACTTTAATCTCTTTTAAAAAATATTCAGTCTCTTTTAAAATCCAGTCTTGGTAAAATTTCAAAATCTCATTAAAAGTTCAAAGGCTCTTATTTGTAAAATAAGTTAAATAATTCCCTACTCTAAGAGGGAGGAATTGGAGCATCGTTATAGTCAAATCTAAGTAAAACCAAACCTTAACTGTGTAAATTACTCAATGCCCAATGTCTGGTATTGACTTACAATCTTCTGGGTTCTTTCAAGAGGCCTGGGTCGATTCTCTGGTTTTACCCTCTGCAGAAGGAGCAGCTCATTTTCTACCTTCCTGCTGACAAATGTGTTGTGGGAGGAGGCTCTGTCCATGCTGTGCATACTCTTTGGTTGGTGGTTCAGTTTCTGAGAACCCCAAGGGTCCAATACCCCATAAGGGTCCAAGTTAGTTGACTTTGTTGGTCTTCCTGTGCAGTTCCTATCCCCTTGGGGCTGCAAACATTTCCCCTTACTCTTCCATAAGAATCTGCTTGGAAACATTATTACTTTGTATTTTAAAATTTTGTTTCAGACAAGGAAACTCCTTCTGTGGCTGTGTGATCCTAATACTCAAGACAGCCCTTCTGTGTTAGCCTGTCAAGTGCTGGGATGACGGTCTGAGCCAGCCACACTACACCAGATAACATGGGTTCTTGACCATCATACTAGTCAGTGAGAAGGGGCCAGGCTTGCTGGAACCTTTGGAGAACGTCTTCACTGAGATCTGGACTACAGCAGATGCTGGTCGTCTGCTGTTCAGACCTCACAGCTGAGTTACCCAGTGTGCCTGGGGTTCTTGCCATTAGTTATTTGGAGTTCTCTTTTGCCTGAAAGCCCATGATGCCACAGAAAAACCAATGTCACCTTTTAACCTTTAGTTCCTAACTGACCCCAGGACCAGCCTTCTGGGGACTGAATACAAGCTCCAGAAACTATATCAGTTGGCAGTTCTCTGGGTTTTGGGTTTGGTTTAGTTCAAAACAGGAAGTCATACTCCCCACACCATCTCACCTCTTAACAAAAATCCAGCTGTGTTTTCTCAATCATCAAGAAAACAATATTTCAATTTTATGAAGTCGCAGGCAGGATCTCGGTCTAGTAGATATTTAGGTACTTTACCCTTCTCACTTTTGTAAACTCTACAAAACAAGTTTTGTTTTCAAAGGGACTGCTGACTGAAAACCATTACAGACCTTGTAGCTCTTACAAAAAAAAAAAAAAAAGACATGATGATGCTAGAAACTGTGGTGGTGGTGGGCACTGCAAACACCAGTTACAGGGCAGGAAGGAGCGGAGTGCAATACAGACTGCTTGCCTTTAGCTTCATTCTGCCAGTCAGATCTAACAGCTGTGGACTCCGGGGCAGGGGGTGGGGAGGGAAGGAGGAGTGTTCTTGAAGGACTTACCATTGTGAACACTAGGGTCAGGCTGGAGAAGGTGTGAGTGTGTCAGTGTGTGTGTGTGTGTGTGTGTGTGTGTGTGTGTGTGAGAGAGAGAGAGAGAGAGAGAGAGAGACAGAGAGAGAGAGAGACAGAGAGAGACAGAGACAGAGACAGAGACAGTCATATAGCCAGACACAGAGACACACAGAGGCAGAGCACTGAGGATGAATAATTATTAATTGAAATATTATATTTATTTTAGACGTGTTTGTATCTCACCCCCAGTCCCCAGTCAACCCTGACCTCAAAATGCTTCAGCTTTACCAGGCTTCTAGTTCTTGCTTTCCAGCAGTTTCTACCAGTGGAAAAATCAGAAACAGAGTATTTTGACTCGATATGGTGGCTCAGGGCAGCAGGAAGAAGATTATGAATGCAGTGCTTCTGGACTTACAGAGTGAACCTCTCATATGTGTCTGCATACAGAATGGAGATGAGAGAGATATTAGAAAACTGACCAACATAATGACAGCCAACTGAGAGAGGAGAGTCCGACCTATTTAAAGTTGATTTCCACACCAAATAATCTTAGAAAAGACTTTCACAATGCATGTTTTGTTCATAAAAAAATAAATTTATTTACATATGTTAGTTACCATGGTAGCGCAGCATTGCCAGCACCGCCTAGCACCATGCACTGGGTAGAAACCAGTATAATAGAGACCAGCACCAGCCCCAGCCCCAGCCCCAGCCCCAGCCCCAGCCCCAGCCGCCCACCACAGAAGGCTGTGCTGTGGCAGAGTAACAGGATCAGAGGGGTGAAGCCAGTGTCTCCAAATGGGCAGTAAGAAAAGACTTCAGGGGACAGTATGGGTAGGAAGGAGCTGAGACCCCACAAACAAGCTGTACTCACTGGATGGAGACCAGCAGGGCAGGTGGCCCCAACATTGATTAAACAGAGGAGGGAGCTCAGGAAATAAACTCGAGCCTTCAAGGATTGTGGGCTAAGCCTGTGTTTGGTGGTATATGTCTCCATCTCACCATGACCTGTCTGGTGGGAGTATGCCACTGTCATTAGCAACACTGCCCTTAGTGACCGGCCCCTGCACAGCTCTAATGCAGAGGCCTTCTTTCTAGTGCTGGGAGACAGCTCTCAGTCATGGTCACAGAAGGACCTTGATGTGCAGAACCTTGCCCTCAACCATAAGGAAAATTAAAAATTAGCTTCAAAACCAAACCGTTTCTGCATTGGACTCTGATGGCAGGCAAGTGGGGGGGGTGGGAGGATTGTGCTCAGAGCTAAAGCCCTAGGTTTGCGTCTAGTCCGCGCATTCTTCCCCTGAAAATGGGCTCTCTTTGGCTATAGAATTTTGCACTGATTAGCCATGGCCACCTGTGCTCCAGGAGGGCAACCACGCTTGTCACCTATCTTGTTCACAGGCCCAGGGAAAGAAGAAGGTCGGGAATCCAGTGGGACTTCCTTGGCCCAGTCCTTTGTATTTAACACAATCCATCTAAGTGTGCTGTCCGTCTAAGCGGAAGTTCCACAAAGCCTGTTGGCTGCAGAAACGTCTTTGGTGTCAGAGTCTGGGCGTCCAGAGACCACGAATGGCCATGTCTGAAAAAATTGAAATGAGCATCAGTTATCGAGGAGAAACAATCTCAAAATGAAACCGCTTTCCCAGGGGAATACCAGAGGTCCCTGGTTTTTATTAACGTTCTGAAAATGTGTGCGTCTTGTCCTTCGATTAGAATTTCAATCCTACTGATTACTGATTATTCGAGACCGACAGTATACATTCATGTTTTCTCGTGGTTTGCCCACATGATTTTTCTGTGAAAAGTGCACGAGTATAGGATTCTGTGATTTAATCTTCTCTCCCCCATACACACACGCTGCATTTTGTTTCTGAATAAGTTTGGATGAGATCTTTCCCAAGCTTGGGGCGCTGGCAGCTTAATCAGGGACTTTCCGGACAATCGCGTCCGGGAAAACTATCCTGCATTAATGTTTCCTTTTCTTTTGTTTAAAACCACTCAAACTTTTATTTTAAAAAGTTAGGTTCCCCCTTTTCCCCTTAAAGAAAGCAGCACTGGCGATTCAAACCTGCTAGGTTGTTGTCTGGAAAAAGTTGGGCAACCGAGTTTTTTTCCCATTTGGCCTAAAAACGTAGAAAAACTCCCAAGTGGGGAGCCACGGAAGTAGGGTGTTAACAGATAGCTGTCACCTGGCAAAGGACCAGGACATTTTCAGATGGCCGGTTGATTTTCTCGCAGAAAATGGCTGGGCTCCTCTTGCCTTGATTTGGGGGCCACTAAACCAGATTCCTTACCACCGGTTCCAGAAACCTCCCCTCTGGGCTCTTCCTCTGGGGCCGAGCCAGCCCTGCTCCCCGGTAGCGCTCTGGGCTGCTGTCCCCCGGCCTCGCGCGCAGCATCCCTACCAGGTTCACGGGGTGCACGTAGCTGTCCTCGTAGCGGTCCTCCTGCAGCAGCTGGCGCAGGTGCGCGATGTAGCTGGAAGCCAGGCGCAGCGTGTCCAGTTTGGAAAGCTTGGTGTCCGGGGGCACCCAGGGCAGGCTGGTCTTGAGTCTGGAGAAGGCTTTGCTCAGCACGCGCATCCGGGCGCGTTCGCGGGCGTTGGCCGCGTTCCTCTGTGACTGCTTGCACTCAGCGGCCGAGCCCTTGGGCGGGAGCGGCTTCTTCCCCGCGCCGCCCGCAGCGCCACCTGCGCCGCTGGCGTCAGCCTCACGGGGACGCTTCCTCTTGCAGCCCCCCGCGGCTCCCGCTGCTCCCGGGGAGCCCCGCTCCTCTTCGCCGTCGGGGTCCTCCTCCTCCGCGGAAGAGTTGTCGCTGGGCGAGGCGTAACCGCGCTCCGTCCGGAACAGGGGCGGCCTCTTGGAGGCGGGGGCCGGGTGGACCCGCTGCAGTCCCCTCATCTCCGTGTCTTCGGGGTCACTCACCGAGCCGGTGGACATCGCCTAGTCCCCGGCGCCCACACGCGCCCGCCTTTCTCCGCCCCGGCCAGTCTCGCCTTCTCCGGCTTCTTCTCTCTGAGGATGGGGCGTGGGAGAGCGCAAGGGTGGACCGGAGACTCGGGCTTGCGCCACTGCGGCTCCCCTGTAAGCTGGGCGCTTGGAGCGGGCGCGATCAGTTACTGACCCTCCAGCTCAGGGCTCTGCTGAACTTGACTCCGGGATCCACAAGAACAGCCGCGAGCTGCGCCTTTTGACAGGACTATTTATTTGTACTCTCTGGGACAAACCACCCCCGCCAAAGTAGAGGGGATTTGAAAGGGGGACAAGAGGTGGGGCAGGGGCGTGGAAAGGGTGGGGATCGTTTTTTTTTTTCAACCAGGCGGTTAGCGGGGCGGGGGCAAGGAATGTGTGTGTGCAAAGCCAAGACTTAGGCCTCTAGGCCCATGACTGACCCCCAGAGTATCTGTGCGAGGTAAGTGAGACTTGGGGACAAAAAGACAAAAGATTTTGTTCCTACTCATCCCATTTCCACCTGCAGCTAGTCTTAGTGGGCACTTAAGGTCCGGGCATGCCCACCGCTGCTTGTCTCCCAGTCTGTTCCTTGGGACCTGTCATTCAAGTTCACTCACGATGTCTGTTTGCTTATTAAAGGCTTCAAAGAACGAGGGCAGAGAAAGAGCAAAAACCAAGGAGCAGTTCCAACAACCTGAATCTCTTGACCCTTACCCCCTGTCCTCCCACACCTTTATGATTCGAACGGCGCGATTTTTCTACTTTAGCTCGTTTCATCTTCAAACAACATCTGAAGCTTACAAGTTATTATGTCCATCTTGCAAAATCACTGGCAGAGCAAATAAGTAGGAGCAGGAATCTGTGTTTAGCATTTCAGTAGCCACAAGCCTTCCCACATATCAAGAGACGTTATTTTCCACTGTTGTAAGAGTCCCCCCGCGTGATTAGGTTGCGGACTCTGACCCAACGCTTTGAGAGCAAGTTCTTGGATGTAGAATAAATAGTATGTCAACACAGTTGCCTTGCCAAAATTACAGAGAAAGGAAAGGGGAAAGGAAAAGAAAAGAAAGACCAATAGCAAAACAAAAAGGACGACCCTAGAATTATGTTGCACTTCAACTCAGAACAAAACACCTCGCCTTCCCCAATCGCAGAGGGGACAAAACAAGGTTTCACGCTCATTTCTAAGGTAGAAGGCAGGCAGTGTGTGCTCAAGGTGAAGGCGTTGTTAGCCATCAGAGACAGGTGTCAGGCAGGATTGAGGAATTGCGCCCTTAAAGGGTTGGTGTTATGAGTGCCGGGGCTGACCAGGAGGAAGTTTCTTTCCTGTTCGACTTCGGTTGTCTTCTTGTACTTCTCTTGGCTCACAGGTTCCGGATGAGAGTGGGCCAAGCAGGTACCCGGGAGGCGCAAGCTGTCTGGCTAATTCTAGTCTTTACAGCAGAACAAATAGTTAAGCCCTGGGCCTGAAGTATCTCAACAGGTGGCTAGCAGGGGCAGATTTCGTCCTCCAGGCTTCTCTCCACCTTGTCTTAAGGTGATGCCTCCCACTTAGGGGTATTACTCATACCCCCTCCTGCTTGCTGCCATTTCAGAAGTTTTCTTGTACATTTTGTCTTGGTTGGGAGTAGTGTAAGAGAGGTTCTCATCATGAGACAATTTGAGTAAAAGGGTCCTTGGCCCTCAGATTTTCTGCGGTGGGGAAATGCAGCTGTATTCGGCAGAGGGTGGCAAGTTTTTTGGACTGCTTAAACTTGACTGTAGGCAAGCCTAGCCAGGCAAAAGGGGGTGGGGTGGAGGTGGGGGTGCAGGCAGAAAGATGGAAGGCAGAGGTGTTACATATAGATGACTTAAAGCTATCACTATAAATACATACTCTCACACATTAGGGGCAGGCATATAGGTTTTAAAAATCTTAGTTGTTTATACAGGTGCAGAACAAAGCCTTTGCTTAGGAAAGATTAATGGTGGGGTGGGGGGGGGCATGCTGCATTTCTCTAAACAGTTCCTCACACTGCCCAGCCTCAGCGCTGAGGATCAAGGCCAGTTTTTCCTTCCTGAAGAAGCTGTCTGATCCTACCAGTTTGGGCGTGTTCTTCAGAACACCCTCCTCCTCCTCTCTCCCTCTGGGCTTTCCTTTTGTCCCTCTCCTTCCCAGCGACTGACTGACTGTCTCTTGGGAATGAAATCTCTCTATACACCTTGACAACTCCTGTTCTCCTGTCCTTTCCTTTCTCTTTCACTTTTATGATTTTTATTTCTAGTCTAGCTGTGGCTTCTTTCCTTTGCTTTCTTCAGGCCTCAGATGCAGGAGGGAGACCTGTGGACCGCCTCTGCACTTTGCATCAGTGTGGAGCTGTAGTTTGTGCTGTGTGTTTGCAATATCCAGCTCTTCACACATTCACAGCGCTTGACTTTTCCTTCTGCTTGCAGCGTCCTGGAAGCCCGGAGAGCATACCGGAGAGCATCCCGGAGAGCATCCCAGCACAATGCAGCTCTCTTGAAAGTCTCTATTTTCCCACCGTTTTGATGTTACCACACATTCTAGCTGAGCAGTAATGTCTTTATTTTTGCATTAATAAAGGACTCTGAAATCAATTCTCTTTGCCTACAATTTAAAAATTATAGATTTCTAAAAGCCCATATACTATGATCTATTATTTATAGTCAGTCTTGACGGTTTTAGCCATATTTCTTCTAACTGTGCAGTGGTGAGTGAGGGTGGTTGATATTACCTTATAAAACAAATGTTAATATGTTTTATTATATTATCTCATTCTTGTTTTCCTGCTGCTTTCTTTTGGTAATTTCCTTTTATTTATTATTTTTTTTTCAGTCAAGGTCTTGCTATATAGCCCAGATTGACTTGGTGCCTTTTAATATTCCAGGCTGGATACAGGTAGGATAGTCTTTCTTTCTCAATCTCCCAAGTTTTGGGATTGCCAGGACACATTGCTATACTCAGCTATTGAAAAATATGTATATATAATTTTAGAACAAACTATAAAACGTGTGTATGTGTTAACTGTGTGTGTGAAGAGAGAGAGAGAGAGAGAGAGAGAGAGAGAGAGAGAGAGAGAGAGAGACAGGGAGAGAGAGAGATAGATGCATATGATATGCAATTCTAGGCCTAGAACTTAGGCCTTGCATGTGCCAGACAAATGCTTTGCCACTGAACCATGCCCCAGCCCATGTTAGCTTTCTGTGATGAAAACAGAAGCTTGGAAGCAACTGCCTCTGTAAGAATTTCTCGCAGAAGATCACTTAGTGCTAACATTTATTATTCCTCTAAAACCTTGCCTTGTCTACTTTCAAGGACAGTGCTTGTGCCCTTTTTCTCCTCCCCCTCTACCTCTCTGTCAACATCAGGGCTTGTTTAGGGCTATGACTAGCACCAAGATGTTTAAGGTTTACTGTCCCTAAACAGTACCCATAGCTCCCATAAGGGCTCTCACTGAGAGAAAGGAAAGCAAATGAGACTTCACTGGAAACTTTCCCCACTCCAGTCCCTCCACCCCACTACAAAACAGAAGTGCTTCTTCAATTTTTACTTTGCAAACTGGACATAAAAGAGGAGTAGAAAGTCCCTCAGTGATTTGTCATGATTGGAGAATATTGAGGTGTACAGGAGGGCGACTTGGTGAGGTGGAACACTGAGAAGCCCTTGTGTTATAAAACATTTAACATGCAGAGCTTTGAAGGAAGATGGTAGCTGGAATGACACATACAGAAAACAGACTCATTCATCGTCACCTCCTGCCCTGCTTCTCAGTAAGTCCTTGGTATGGACCACTGGAGATGGGTGGGGATGGATGGGGCTCCTCTATTCTCTGTGGCCTAATGAGTACCATATAGTATGTAGTTGCATACTAAGCTCTTGTGGGGACTGTATCTAAGTGGGCAGTCCTCTTCCTATGTGAGTCTTAGAGACGCTTCTGTCCACAGTCCCTTTCTGTCCTGTTCTGTCCCATCAGCTAGAAGAATTCCAAATACATTTGGATCATTGCACCTTGATTTAGAAAAGTGAAAATCTAAGAGCATCTTTAGTCTACAGAGAAAACACTGCACTGGTGGCTGATGAGTATCTGCAAGGTAAATAGTCAGTAGTTCAGGTCAGTGTCCACTATACATCGAATACTGAAGATAAAACTAATGAAAAAATGGGAAACGCCTCACTGACATACCAAGCATGATACACATTTGGGGATAAAATGCACTAAGAAAATATCACTCTTTTAATGATGTGGTTGCTATTAAAAACTTAAGAATTATCTAATTTTTTGATAAAGCTTATATTTATCTCTTCTGTATGACTAAGATTGGGATTCACTATGCAGCCGGGAGTTGAGCATCCAGTTTGTTGTGGCAAAGCATCTGTAAAGCTGACTCCTGGTTCCTGGGAGGGCACATTCTGGAGGAAATACCCGAGAGGCAGTGCACAGCACAGAGAGTAACATTAGTCTCACTTTTCTTGCATCTCAGCACCTGCACCTAACCGTAAGTAACTCTGCAGCTCCAAGGGTAAGCAAACACTTCCGGTGGGGAATTACAGAGAAGCATATACACACACCACACACACATACACACAAACACAACACACATACACAAACACACCACACCATACATCACATACACACCACACCCCACATACCACACACAAACACACCACACACCATAGCATACAACACATACATACACAGCACACACATACCACACACACACACACACACAAACACACCACACCATACACCACACATATACACACATACTCACACACATGTTACACACCACACATGTATACGTGCACACGCACAAGCACACGCACATACACTGCGATGTAGGTTTTGCTTCATGACCTTTTTGCTTCAAAGCCTCGCTGTTTCGCTTTCTCAGGACAACACCCACATGCGAGTACAGCTCTGAGGAGAGGAAGATAAAAGGTAGGGTCACAGCTACCATCAGTCATGTGGTGTTTCAGGCACTTGCTGGATTCTTGTGCTAGACTCCTCCTGCCTGGCACAGTGTTAGGTTCGGGTCTCCACAGGCTTAGGTCCTTTGTTTTTTTTTTTTTTTTTGAAACTGTACTGGAAGCTGTGAGCTCCCTTCAGGTCTAAGTCAGCCTTTGTGCTGTTGTCGTTGCTGCTGCTGCTGCTGCTGCTGTTGTTGAAGGCCATGTACCAGAGAGAGCTATTCCTGTGAATGACTACCTTCAGAAGGTCACCAGCAGTGAGGTCTACCAGGGGCGATGCTGGGATCTATGACATAACCAATCTCAAAACCTGAATAATGACCATAGCAGTTGGCATCCCTGTGTGGGTGGGGGAAGGGATCTCTCAACATTCAGTCCTTAGACGAGGTGCAACAGGCAATTAATGGCAGCTGAGAGAGCATCCGTCTTCCCCGGGGATGAGCCTCTAATTGGTTATCTGATACTAAGTGCTCAGCACTAACACACATGAGCAACACTAAATGGATCCAGCATATCGAGATTATATATTTATTCACCTGTTTGTAAGGATGATTGTTAAAGAACAGGGAGCATGGCAGGGAACGTGGGAAGGTCTGGAGGGAGAGAAGGGAATTATGTAAATCAAGAACACATGGATGAAAAACAAAGAATGAAGATGAGGCTAGTCATGGTGTCCCAGCACCCAGGAGGTTGAGGAAGGAGGATCACAAGTTTAAGGCCAGCCTGGGCTATGTGTAAGGCAGTATCTTAAAAAATATATAAATAAACAAAAGAACCCCTTACCAAAACAAAATAATAACAAAATACTGGGTGGGTAGGTTGGGGATAGGGAGATGCATCTCATTCTGGATTTTCTCTTCAATTTAAAATATAAGCAAAGCACCCCATTGATGGTTTCCTCCATTGTGATGATGCCTAAAGATTCAACCAGTGTTGAAAATAGTTTTTTTTTTAAAGCAGTTTCTTGGCTATTTACTTTGAGAGAAAAGATTTGAGTGGATAGTTTTCAGCTGACATTCATTCTAAAGCCAAGAAAAAAACCAGGTTCAGAACTAAGTGTTTTAGTTAGGAGAGATGACAGAGATTCTGGTTAGTCAACAAAATGATGGACTGGATATTAGGTCTATCTTGTACCTCACTGGTACAAATTGGTATAATTATGCTCTAATTGTGTTTTGAGAGAAAAGTTTTATTTTAACAGGAAGGGTGATATGTAGGAGGAGCTAAGGTGTGAGGAAGACAAGGAGTAAGGAGAGGAGGAGAAGGAGAGGAGAAGCTAGGTGATGAGAGAGAGAAAGAGAGAGGGGGACATGGAGGGAAATGTTCACGTGTCTCCACCAGTCAAAGATAATTGATATATCTAGGTTGGGTATTGGGTTACACTTCTGATTGAGCATTACCAAACTTATAAAGTCTTTGATTAACATTTAAAAAAATTGTATAAAAGCAAAAAGGAAAAGGGGGCATGGGATAGGGGTTTTCTAGGGAGGGGAATTGGAGAAAGGGGATGGCATCTGAAATGTAAATAAAATATCCAATAAAAAAAGAAAAAGAAAAAAAAAGCAGTCTCTTTCTAATTTTAAGGAGCTCCAAACTCCAAAATGATGCTGTGTGCTTTCTGTATATCACTTTGCCCACAGGCTTAGCCTGCCAAGGAATTCCAGTTCCTTAAAAGGTATGACTCTGAAATGAAGGTCCCCAAAGGCTTTTTTGTGCCTTTGGGACAGCAAGAATGATGTTGGGGAATCCTGAAGGATGAGCTGCCTTGTGAAAGCTTTGGCTCCTAGGTCTGAGAAGAATCTTATTATTATTATTTTTAAAATCTTTTAAGGAAGCCTTTAAATTCTTAGGCAAAAGCTAAGAAAGTCCCATCTCTGGGGGAATTCCTCCTTTTTAAAGTACTTTTGATTTTATTGACAGTAATTGGAAGTGTGAAAATAGTTAGTGAACCATTT
>JANHMN010000004.1:132805632-132876804 GCA_030674055.1 Rhabdomys pumilio | reverse complement strand
ACACACACACACACACACACACACACACACACACACACACACACACAGAGTTAGGGTTCTCTAACTGAATGAATAGAATGAACTTATAATAAACTTGTTTTATGTATTAATTAGATCAGCCTACACTATGCAGGCTGAATAGTCCAACAATGGCTGTCTTCACACTGGGGGCAACAGGGACTGTTAACTTCTCCAGCCATGATGCTGGATACGTCAGTCCCAACCTGAAGGCCCTGAGGATTTCTGAGAGCCCATATCAGAAAGCTGAAAAAGCTGAATTCTGACGGCAGTGAGGGATGGCATCAGCTGTGGTAGTGGTAGTGGCAGCAATAGAGGAGATGAATTTAGGAATAGAAGAGATTAACTCCCAGTGAGAAATAAAAACAAGCAGAAGCAAAGGCTCACCCCATCCCCACCCCCGCCCCGGCTTTTCTTATCTGGGCTAACACAGAAGGGCACTGCCCTCTCTTAGGGTAGATTTTCCCACTCTAATTAATGAGGAAATCCCCCACAGAGGCTGGTCTCATGGGTGGTTCCTGATCCAGTCAAGTTGACCTGAATCAGGATGAGTCATCACCGAGGCATGGGAAGAGTCAGAGCAAGACTCCAGTCAGAGGTTCTCTACAACCGTTCCAAGATTCCTCTGGACTGTGATCCCAGTTCCCAGTGAGCTCTGAGATTTCTATGTCTGGCAGGGTCAAGTGCCATCCTGGCCTCTGTGAGTACCTGGTATAGTCCCTCTCATCCTTGCTTTCTCAGTCATTTTTTTATCTCTGTCTCTCCCTGAACTCCTCTGTCTGTCTGTCTGTCTGTCTGTCTGTCTGTCTGTCTGTCTCCTTCCTTCCTTCCTTCCTTCCTTCCTTCCTTCCTTCCTTCCTTCCTTCCTTCCTTCCTTTCTTGCTCTCTTTCTTTCTTCTTTTTGTGATTGGCCTTATAGGCGGTGGTTTTCATTACAGCATCCGCATAATACAAGGGATTATTTTCCATTACCCCTTCCTCCTTCCGGTTGCTTCCTCTCTTCCTTCCCTCAGATGCTCCTCTCTTCTGCTTTCCTATTAAATGTTTTCTAGTAGCCTCTCTATTTCCACCTCCTTTAATGTCTTTCTCCTGTGAACCATTTCCTTATTCAATAACACACAGACACACAAATGCGCAAATACATATGTGCAGATGTAATTTTAGATCTAGACTCTGTTCATGAGAGAAAACATCTGGTTCTTGTCTTTCTCAGTCTGGCTTATTTCATTTAGCACAATGACTTCAGGTTGCACCTACTTTCCTACAAATGTCACAATTTCTTTTTTTTTCTGTACAACTGCATAAGATCTCATTTTGTATGTATACAACATTTTCCTTGTCCACTGATCTGTTGATGGGCATGCAGGCTGGTTCTGTTTCTTAGCCAGTGTGAGTAGTGCATCCATAAACATGCATGTGCAAGTGTGTTAAAATGTTGACTTACACTCCTTGGGATAGACACTTGGGGATGGTATAGCTGGGTCATATGATAGCTCTATTTTTTGTTTGTTTGTTTTGTTTTGTTTTTTGTTTTATTGTTGGTTTTTTTTTATGGTTTTGTTTTGTTTTTGTTTTTGTTTTTGTTTTTGTTTTTGTTTTTTGAGACAGGGTTTCTCTGTGTGGCCCGGGCTATCCTGGAACTCACTCTGTAGACCAGGCTGGCCTCGAACTCAGAAATCTGCCTGCCTTTGCCTCCCAAGTGCTGGGATTAAAGGCGTGCACCACCACTGCCTGGCAGCTCTATTTTCAATTATTTTTATTTTTAATTTTGTTTATCTTTTAGAAATCTTCATTTCATTTTAGCTTTAATTTCCATTTTGTTAAAGGTTTACAATGTTGGTCATCTTTTCGTGTCTTTGTTGGCCACTTGTATTATCTTCTAGAGGAAAATGTTTACTCCAGCATTTTGTCCAATTTTGGGTCAGTTGTTTATTCTTTATTAGTTTTGCTTTTTAGGAGTTCTCTATTCTCTGCCACATTAATCAATGTTGAAACATCCTTGCATTCCAGGAGTTAATCTCACTTGGTCATGGTCTGAAATGGTATTGAATTTGGTTTGTTGCCATTATGTTGAGAATTATGCAGCATGGCTCCTAAGAGGTATTTACCAATAGTTCTGTCTTTCAGGAACAGCTGTTGGGTTGGGGTTAGAGTGGTGCTTATCCTTCACTGGATGGAGTAGGCAGCTTTGCATCCTCCTTATAAAACAACAATACAACAATAACACAACGACAAACCATCAACAATAACAGAACTACTGGAGAGGGACTAGTCACAGTCTCTTAAATGTTTGACAGTTCATAAGTGAAACCTATGGTTTCAGGTATTTGTGTCATTACCAAAGTATCTGAATAAGATATAAATACATTGACATAGTCGGATCCTTTGTGAATTATTTTTGGTCATTTTATATTTCCATGACTTTGTTTTGCTTATGCTTTCTTTTCAGCCTCGTATGTTTTCAATGTTCTCGTAATTTGTTTATTTCTATACAATCAATAGTAATACCTCCATTCATTTCTAATTTTAGTAATTCCAGTCTTTGTTTTTCCTTTATTCATGTAGCTTAAGTTATATCATGTTTGTCAAGTTTTTTTCAAAGGACCAATGTCTAGTTTCACCAAGTCACTTAAGTTCCTGCAACTCTGACTTGAACTGGTAGCACATTAATGATCTTCGTTTCAATACGACATAAAACAATGCATCTTTCCAAGCTCCTTTCTCACCGCTGTCAGTTGTTGAGGATATAACATTCCATCTTGACACATTGCACAGCCCAAACCCAAAACTGGACTTTATTTTCTGTACTATGTTTCTGGTTCTGATTTCAGTGATCTCTGCTCTAGTCTCTGTTACTTCTTACTCTGTTCACTTGTGTCTGTAGTTCATTAAATTGCGAAGTTGGGTATATTTAAATTTGGTGCTTCTGGAGATCTAAACCAGGTCTGAGGGAATACTAGACAAGTGTTCTGCTGTTTGACTGCAGCGCTAACCATTCGTCTTCATGTGTCTACAGCAAGGAATTGCTCCATTAGCAATGATTTTGCTGTGTCGCATAAGTTCTGACATAGCGTGTTTTTATTTGCATTTTTTTGGTAAGTGTATTTTAGCTGCCTTTTAAATTTGATTTCTACTTTAACCAGTTGTTTAAAACTGTGTTTTTAAACTTCCACAACTTTGAATTTCTGATTTCTAACTTTATTCTTCAGTGGTTAAAGAAGAGACTTGCTGAGTTATTTATAGTTTTAAACGCATTGATATGTAATTTGACTTCTAACATAGTCTCTACTCTAGAGGACCCCGTGGACTCTTGAGAAGAACACCTATTCTGTTCTTAGTAGTGTTCTGTATAAGTCTGTTAGGTCTGTTTGGCTTCTTGTCTTATTAGGTCCTTATTTCCCATTTCTCTTTTGGAGTCAGACAGGCTGCCACTGAGTCAGGAGGTCATTTATTTATCTTTTGTATAGTTACATTCTCTATTCAGAGTATTGGCATACCCGATGGTTACTGTACAAATATCTCTTCTTTCATTTCTGTATGTTTTTCTTTGCATATTTTGATGATCTTTTAATTGCATCAATATTTGTAATTATTATACTGACCACTCTTCACTAGTATTTACGAACATATACTATCCTTTTAAGCTTGTAATCTTTTAACAATTTTCATTTCTTGGGTCTAAATTAGGACTTTGGTAGAGGACATACACTTTGTTTGTTGCTTAAATATTTTAATGCTTAATAATTTCCTTGTTTTCTAATTTCTTTTCTTAGCTGGGAGAGCTGAATCCGCTTATATTTAGAGTAATTGCTAATATGGAGAGAGTAATACAACTCTCCTCAGCTTTGTGGCCTCCCATTCACGCCATGCTTGACTGTCTTCTCCCCACGAAGCCCTACATGCACACTACTCTCTGACTTGAACTTACAGAACGTAGCTACCTTCTTTCAGTGCCACACACGCCTGCTTCTTCAGGCTTCTAGTCTCACAGTTTTCACATGTGGAGTACACAAAATCTCTTCTTTATACACGGCACAGCCCAAAACTATAATGTTTTAAAATGCACTCATCTTTTACATTACATACAAATTTAAGAAGAAATGGGTGAACAGACCAAGCAACAACAGTGCTAAATTTTAGGCTGACGCTTTTATTTTAATGAAGATGTTTCTTGTAGTGGAAAATAAAGTGCACAGTTACAAACCATCGCTATATGTAATGAATGGATTTTCTTAGCACATATGAATTGGTCTTTATTGAAATCCTTGCCTCTGTATGTGGCTCCTGTTTGCTACAGCATCCATCCAGTATCTCATATGTATCACTGAGCATCTTTTCAGGGCAGGTCTGCTGGTGATGAATACCTTGGCTTTTGTTTATTTGGATCTGTTTTAACTCCACCTCACTTTCCAAGGACAACTTTGTGAGATACAGACAGGAAGGAATTTTAATACAGATCTCTCTCTCTCTCTCTCTCTCTCTCTCTCTCTCTCTCTCTCTCTCTGTCCTCGTGTGTGTGTGTGTGTGTGTGTGTGTGTGTGTAGAATGTGCATGTGTGCATGTGCTTGTATGCTTGCATGTAGATGTCAGAGGAATGTGTTCCTCTTTGATTTTCTACCATATCCCCATGAGAATCCTCTCACGGAACCTTCAAGCAGCAGAAATGCCCATCTCTGCTCTCCCAGCATTGGTCCTATACATACAGCCACATCACATTTATCATGAGGGGTCTGGGTATCTTTATGCTTGTGAGGCACGTGCCTTCCCCACTGAGTCACCTCCCTGTCCTTCTTAACAGTGCTCAATGTTTTACATTTACTTGAAAAAAAGTTTACTTTTCAGGTATCATTTTCTTTTCTGATATTACCCTGCATGGTTTTGAATGCCAATGGACATTTTCACATCTTGGAGTCCAACCATGGGATTCACCATGTGCTAATTCTCCCTGCTTCTGTGAGCTAGGAGAATTCTGAGGAAAATGACAAATGGTCCCATGCTCGCCCACTCTCTGGAGTTTCAGTTTTTCTATTCCTCAGTAATCAGGTCAAGGCTGGGGAGGTGTCCTGTGACTTGAAGACTGAATGTAGCCCTGAAATCCACATGTGCTGGGTTTTTCCCCCACTTGTAATAAAGATCATCTGGAAAAAAAGAATCTCACCTGAGAGAACACATCCATAAAATTGGCCTCTAGGCAAGACTGTGGCATTTTATTTTTTTTGGTTAGTGAATGTTGTGGGGTGGCCCAGCCCACTGGTTGGTGCCATCCCTGAATTTACCCTTATACATATATAAAAACCAAAATTGAAAAAGCAAGCTGAGCAAGCTACAGGGACCAAATAAGCTGAGTAACTGCCTTCCTCTTGGTCTTTGCTTCAGTTCCTGTCTCCAGGTTTCTGCCTTGCATTCCTGCCCTGACTTCTCTCAGAAATTGACTGTGATGTGGAAGTATAAGATGAAACAAACTCTTTGATGCTCTCTGTCATGGCATCTATCACAGCAATACAACACAAACTAGATTACCAAATGAGAAGGCCGGGCATAGCAGTCCATTTGTAACTCCAGCAACAAAAAGGCAGAGAGGGCCAGATCCCTGGGGCTTTCTGGTCAAGTAGAGGAGACTAATCAGTACATTCTAGAGCACCGAGATATCCAGTCTCAGAGGATGCAGGCAACATTCCTCAGGGAAGCACCTAGTGTTGCTGCCTAGTGCGTGCGTGCGTGCGTGCATGTGTGTGTGTGTGTGTGTGTGTGTGTGTGTGTGTTTGTCTAAAAAAGACTAAACAAGTCAATGGAAGGCAAGAACCAGGAAGCAACTACCTACTGGGATTCAGCAATGACATCCCAGCACTGTCCGCCTACCTCACCCGACTGTGGAGGCAAACCACACTCCTGTGCATTTCATTCTTGTCTCTCCACATCTTCCTCTGCAGCTTCTCTGTGGTTAGGTTTCCCATGGCAGAGGCTGAGTCATTCCAGCAATAGAGTCTGGCCTAAGGACAGCTGTGTCTGCAAAGGCTTCTCTCCAGCGTCCAAGAGCAAGAGCTACTTGGAGGCATGGGCTTAAGTACTTGTGTCTGTGGTTCCAAAATAATATGCTTTAATCCTTTTGTAAAAGTTTCTAGGTGAATAACAATAAATGACATGTGTTTAGTTTCTGTCTTGTTCTTTAATTCTTTTGGTAACTTTCTAGACAACACAAATCTCCCAATGTGATAAAAAAAAAATCCACAGTCATTTTGGCACACCTGCTTAATAGATGATATAATAGTCCCAATTATTTTCATTCTATTAATGAGAAAACCAGTTAAACTAAGGAGATATGGCAATTAATTCCTCCATTGACATTCTCACAGTGTTTCAAACCTGTCCTGATTTTTCTGTGTTCTGGTCATGAACCCTGTACCACAGAGGTAGTTTTCTTTGGACTTCCCGTATTTCATCTACAACACAGGACAAAGTGATTCAGATGGCACACAAAATACTCAGTACTGTTCCCCAGTCCCTGTTTTTGTCTTTGTTTCTTACAAACACTTGGAAAAAAAACTACCCGGAAGAAAGCAATACTAAGTAAAATAGTTCAAACCATCTATCAGCATGAGACAGGGCAGGGTAGAGTGTGTATGGAATGGCTGTTGGAGCTTTTCTCTTCTTTTCTACGAGCTTCTGCTGACCTTGTACAGATTCACATATCTGAACACATATAGAAACACATTCAGATACTGATAGGAGACACTAAGATTTGATGAACATTTTACTCTTCCAAATCCCCATCTCTGTATCAGATACATGCTATGTAACCTTAATACACATATCCCAAGAACTTGTTTTGCACAGTTCATAATTTCCTGGCTAAGTGTCAAAAGCATAGACAGTGGCAAGGCTGGCTTATTTAATGTCTACCATCTTATTTTCTCTTTGGACCTAGCAGGGCATTTTTGACATGTAGCTTGATACTCTCTGCTATGTGGGAAAGAGTGGGAACACTAACAGCTGCCCAGAACTGCTGCAGGAGTGGACAGCTGGGTGCAGGTGCATAGACTGTCTCAATTTGACAGGCTTTAAGGCTTGCATTATCTGAAGTGATATTCAATATCCCACCCAATGAGGTACTTAGAAATAACAGAAGCTGCACGGTTATATATACATATATTCACCGGCACATATGACTCCAGAGCAATTGCTCACACCGTCATGGATGAAACACCTGCAGCTATTTTGTGATCTTTCTTATCAACAGTGTCATGGCAGTTTAAAACACATGCTTTGGGCATTGTGATCCTGGGTTACACATTTTTTTTTTTTGGCTTGGAATTCTTCCATGTACATAATGATGAGGATGCTTGGATTTTCATAAGTTCTTGAAAAAAAGAATGACAGTTACAGGTAGTAACCACTGGATGAAATGTTCTGGTTATTGTTTGAAGTCCAAGGATGTGAGTACCTCTGGTTTTGAGGTATATCCTCAGTGAGTACTGACTGGCACTAGAACCTCCATGCTACCATTATGGACAAGTCACCTGCCATTTCTGAATTCCCTTGGCATTCACTGAAATTAAGCTTTACCCTGTCAGTTATACAAGCTAGTTTAGAGACTGGAATGATATGTGGATTTTGGAAATAGCCGAAATGACTTCTCAGAGGGAGAGGAAACACCAAGGTTCTGACTTGTAGACAGAGGAGTGGAAGTGTTGTTCTTATTAGGAAAATGAGTAACCAGTAAAACTCAGGGATCTGAGAATGTTGATTGAAGCATATGACTTGGGTGTGAGGCCAAAGTAGCACATTCACTGTAATTCAAATATAATCTCTTTATTTGCTAAGTAGTTCAAGTCTCATAGCTAGCCCTCTTTTGGATCTACAGATAGTTCAAGGACTGTTTCAGCAAGTCAGGGAGAATTGGAACTAGAGAGATTAGCAAGTCTCCCACTAAAGGCATAAACCCTTTCTTACCAGATGACTTCAGACACAGGAAAAGTCTCGAATCAGGGCAGAAGATAGAACTTCCTGATTGAACATAGAACCATCACAGAGAACTAGATGTCAGGGCACCAGGGAGTGGTAACCTGAATTCTATCGGATAGAGAAATAAGGTTGAGTGAAAGCTGGGTTTTCACATCCCCTTCCTATAGAAAAGGAAGAATGAGACAGGGAGACTGACATCATCTCCCTCCTTAGTGAGGGAGAGATTAGAAGTTTCTCTTGTGTGGATTTATGAGAGAGAACAAGTCTCTCTTCTCAGGATGTGACAGAGAGGTGAACAATTGGGTTATGCTTTGCCTTTGTATTGTGCTTCAACAGAAAGGAAAACCTTGATTATAAAGGATACGCTCAAACTTTCTCTTATAGGAAGAGGGCTTCCTCAACAGAGTGATGTCAAGAGGCCAGTTCTCATCTGGGAGATCCATAAAAGAGGCCAGATTTTGGTGGTGGAATGTGGCTGCTAGAAAGCAGAGTCAGAGTTGTGGGGTACCCTGGGAGCAGGAGACGTGTTAAGGAAAGGACTGTAGTTTTTGTTCATATGTAAATTAGATTATAAATCCAATTACAGTTATTGCTGTTTTGGATAATCAAGACAAAATAAAATCAACACAATTGTAATTGGCCATGGGGAGGTAAGAAGTTGTGTGTGGTTGAGCACAGCTGTAATCCATGCACTGGGTAGGGAGGATGATGCTGGTAGGCTGCAAGCCTAGGGTCACAAGGATGACCTGGTGAGGTCTTGTCTCAGAAAAAAAGAGGAGATATAGAAGGAAGAGAAGGAAAAGGAGGAAGAGGAGGAGGAGGAGGAGGAAGGAAGGAAGAAGAGAAAGAAGAAAAAGAGGAAGAGGCCATTTGTTTTTCCCTTCACTGTCCTTTGAAAGTTCAGTAACTTCAATTCTTTTGGCAAACAGCACTCAGGTATTCACCTGGAAAACACCACTCTGCCTGCTAAAGATCAGGCTGGACCACTTCCAATCGCTCAGGGGTGATTTCACCCTGCCCCTGATCTTGAGAACTGTCTCAGGGAAGGGTATGTGATTTAACTGAAGCAAAAGACACTTCTTTCTGGCCCCCCGGATCACATTAAGAGTATTGGAAAATCTAGCAAGAGCTGAGCAAACCAACTCTCACTGATAGTGACATCTAGGACCACCAGTCAGCCTCAGAATTCCTTAGTGTTGTCATTTGTACAAGCAGCTGGTTGTTCACTTTTATTCAGTCCCTTCCTCTTGAGTCACAGTCCCACCTCCTTTTGTGTCTTATGTCATTCAAATCACAGCCCATGGGCAGTGCATTCTGGCTGCCTGGGATGAAAATAAATTTTATAGTTATAACATAATGGGAAAAAACAAGAGCTGTGCATAATACTCATGCCTGGAATTGCTAGACTTGGAAACCGCCGCTGCTATATCCACAGCCAAGCCTGTGGCTTTGCACTTGGCATAGGGACTCCTAAATGCTACTGCTGGAAGTTATGTCTGTGTGGTTAATGAATTGCGAGCCTTCTGTCATAGTGCCGACTACTGTGTTGTGTAGCATGTGTGTCTTGCCACCTTTTTCTAGTTGCTTGACAAAACAGTGACTTTCAAGAGGCTTCCCTCTGTACAGTGCTATAAAACGGCCACCTCTTTGTGTTCTTTGACTGTTAGATAGTTGTTTTCATGTTGTAAAATCTCTTGTGTTGCAATATTGAGGCAATCTGGAATGTGGACTTGCAAATTCTGCCCTGAGCAGCAGCCAGCTGGAGCTCTGCATGGTTATCTTGCTCCACCACTGTGGGAAAATCGAAACCTTTTGCACTGCTAGTGACCCTATAGGTTCAGCAAATTCAAAGAGAAATGTATTTAGTTAAAGCTAATCAAAGTCTCCATTGTATTTCTTTTAAGGTTTTTTTTTTTTTTTAAACTTAGATATTTGGGACAAACAAGAGAAAGATGACATTATTATAGTCATTTTAAAATGTTGTGATAAAAACCCATTAAACTCAAGGTAATGAGTGTCGTATCTGTTGTTTTTCAGATTTTAAGACCAATGGTGGTGAGGAGCTCTGTGGTAGAGCACACTTGTCGAGTATGCATGAGGTCCTAAGTTCAAGTCTCCACCCTGAAAACACAGAAAAGGAAGACTAAGATAAATTTATATAAGGACGTTGATTTAAGAAAAGATGTGGTAATTTATGCCCACTTAGTAACTCGCTATCACATTTAGCCTTTTATTTAGGGTGGGGTATGAGACAGGGTTTCTCTGTGTAGCCCTGGCTGTCCTGGAATTCACTCTGTAGACCAGGCTGGCCTTGAACTCAGAAATCTGCCTGCATCTGCCTCCCATGTGCTGGGATTAAGGGTGTGTACCACCACTGCCTGGCTCACATTTAGCTTAGAATTAAGCTAAATCTATTTGAAGCCAAAAATAAACCCACATTTGTCCATTATGCTATAACTCATAAATGTATTGTGTTCACGAACAGTCATGACGTTTGGCCAGTGTGTTGAGATTAGAGCATGTCATGTTCCACAGTCATTGGGAATCCATACTACACATGCTTATTCTTGTCCATTGATCAGTAGACATGAGCTCTCCTCATGTTCTCATACATGGAATTTTTCAATGGATAACATTGTATTGCCTCAAATCCCTCCAAAATATACACATAACTCCCCAAATTCAAATATGTGTTAAAACAACTCCTATGGTACATACATAAAATATTTTTCTTCATAATTAAAACAATGTAATTATCAAATATTTCACGAGTTCCATTATGGAAATATCTCTTTCCTTCTATGTTATGAATATTCTTATTTTGATTTATTCTCTTTGACAAGGTATTTTTACTCCATTTTTGAAATGCACATATGTGGAAGTCAGTTTTCTCCTTCTTCAGTCTTTCCATCATGTGGGTCTTGGGTATGGAAACTTTACCCATGGAGTCCTCTCACATGCCCCACTTGCCTTTTAAAATAGATTTCATCAAGCAGACATAGTATTTTTATCCTAATGTACAATAGGCATAAGGAACTTACCTAAGCAAGAAAAGCAATGAATGAGCGGAGAAAAGCATAGTGCTTTACAGATGAGATGGCCTATGCAATATTTGTATCTCACATTGATCATGATGTATATGCATTCCTTACTTCCTCGGTGAGTTACAATAGTAACTCTGAAAAACACCTACCGTGGAAAAGATCCTTGACTACTCTTAACTTAAAAGTGTTGCTCAGATGTTTCTGTTGAACGGTTCTGCATATCGTCCTGTAGTATGAGATGGCTCCATTGCAAGAAGTTAATAGTCTCATGTTCAATTTCAAGTTGTCTTGCAGAGGCTTCCAGCATGGTTCACTGCATGGAAAAGTCAGGGTCACAATGAAGAACGTGATTTGTCAATAGCGAGTCTTCGACGCCTCTGCTCCATTCCCTGTGACCATTTTGACTCAGATGAAGGCAGCTGTATACTTAGCAGAGGGTCGTGTCATTTGGGTCATCAAAAAAGACATCTGTAGTATAAAAAGAAAACCTGACAGTGACCACCCATTTATTAAGCTGACCATTTCAAGTTGTGAGTGTTTTGACTGAACAATTAAAACACGTTCTTTAAATCTTATTACCACACGAGGAGGCAGGCAGTTTATCAATATTTACCCTTCATGAACAAGAATACTCTTCCTTCCTTTTTTCCCAACAATAGAGAGGTATTTAGAAAAGAAAGAATGTTGTTAATGAAAGAACCAGAAACAATTCTTGTATCAACTTATGTTCTCTGTTGATCTCTCTAACTTGTCCAAATTGTTCAGTCTGTCTGAAAATTAAAAGTAGACATTTACTTTTTTCTTTAAAAGTAAGGCCAGATCTCAAGTAGATTAGCTATGTTTGCACTTCTATATCAGTTTCTCATTATAGTTTTAATTTTTAATCTGTTGAAAAACATGGAGCTTGGCAAGAAGTTCAGATTTTTTTTTCCTGGCTAAGAAGATAAATTTGGTCATGGAAAAGAATTTATTTCTGACTATCTCAGATAGTTGTCATCATCCTTTTACAAATTCAGTGTTGACTCATGATTCATACAGAATGCGAAAATGTTCATTCATGAGTGACCTTATCCAAGACATTATCTAATCCAACAGCTGGTACTCTTGCTCAGATTCATTCTGAACTACAAAAAGAGTTTGAAATTCTCACAAGATTTTGATCTACCATTGCTATAAACAGAAAGTCTGAATTTTTTATTTCAGTCATTTACCCTATTGTCTGTTGGTATAAGTGATGAAATTCTTCACATAAGGCAGAGTCAGCCTTTCCAGCCATCAGCTGACTTTTAAGTTACATGCATAGTTTAATGTCAAACATTTTTAACTATCTAGATGCATCTAAATCATGTAATTCATTGCTTCATTTGTATCTCTTTGCTTAGACAATATTATCTGTTTACCCAAAGCATAGACAGACTTGAACTTATAATCCTGTTAGTTCTGGAAAGGAATGCTGGAAGTGTATAAAAACACAGAATTATAAGAGTCTGCCTGTAACCGGTGAACATTTCTGAACAGAATCATATACTGTTTACAGCTGTCTCTCATGTGCAGGTGCATTGTGGGAAAGTAAATTACCAACGAAGCCTCATAAGCACCTTATGTCTGATGGTCACATAGAGAGAGATTAACAATGCTGTATCTGCTTTCCATCTAATGGTTCTCATATTTCTTACTCTCACCCTGCAGGAATGCATTAGAATCCGAGGACATACTCGCATACCCTCATTAATCCTCGTGCTCCAGGATGATTCACAGGAGCACTCAAACTCAGTTGGTTTCATGTGTTCCAAGTTAGGTTTCGCTAACACAGGCATCATCCATGAACTTGTCATTTGCTGAGGTATTGGGTTCCCTGCTTCACTCAAGGACACAATCTGAGGAATGTGGCCACTTGCCATTTCTGTCTCAACGTTGAGCACATTACTCTGTATCTCATGTTCAGTCTTAAGATCATCTCAATCATAAATGACTTAACAGCTAAGACAGTAAATCACGAAAGGAGCTACCAAAGTCAAACTTGAAAGTGCTGGTTACTTCCTAAAGTACAGGGTTATGAATGGAACCTTCCTCATAATGACAAGCTTTAACTATTCAAAGTGCCTAGCTCTGACCTCTTATACACAAATTTCAAGAAAACTGAAGAAGCATTTTTTGTTACCGTAGTCAGGATGGTATGTTGATGGAAAATCATTTATTTTGTGTGTGTGTGTGTGTGTGTGTGTGTGTGTGTGTGTGTGTGTGTGTTACAGAGATAGGGAGAGTCAGAAAAGGTGGGAGAGAGAGAAGGAGGCAGAGAGAAACAGAGAGAGAGAGAGAGGGAAGAAGAGAGAGAGGGAAGGAGAGAGAGAGAGAGAGAAGACATATGTGCAGACACACATGTTCTTGCAATTCAGTTCAGTCTTCCACCATGAGGACCCAGGATTGGGGGCAGGTGCTTTTACCTGCTGAGTCAATTGTAGATGGAGTTATTGTTTACTTTTAATTTAAAACAAGATCCTGATGTATAATATTATAATTATAAAAAGTTTTATGGAATCTTGATTGTAATATTATAATTATAAAAAGTTTTCATACATATCTATAACATCACACAGTTTTCTTCTAAAATATTGTTATAAAAATGTCATGCTGAGATCCATTGTATATAATTAATGCATACCATAAACAACTTTAAAAGAAAGTTTATGCATCTTTCAAAAATTTTGTAAATGTTTCTGAGGGTGTAAGAGTACTGAGATTTCTGGATAACGATCTTAAAACCTAGTTAAACTCAAGATTTGAGAAAGAAAATGTCCAATGCCCATGCATCCAAGTGAGAAAACGTATCTAGAGTTTTCTAATACATTTCTAAGGGCTGAATGTGACCGTAAAGTTCTTAAGAACTTTAAGTGTGTGTGTGTGTGTGTGTGTGTGTGTGTGTGTGTGTGTGTGTAGGTTATATATTATATAATATTATATATATTCTTTACAGGATCTTCCCATAGGAATTCAAGTAGGTCCTGACAAAAAGGTCTTGGGAGAATCCAAACTAAATGTTTTCTGAGAAACAACCGGATGTAAGACAATAGAGCTAAAACTACTGCCATAGGGCTGCCACACTCATCTGTGCTGTGTCAGAGTAGATGCATCATTCACTGTGCAAGGATAAGGGGGAGAAGCACAAAGAAAGGCACCCAGGGAGATGTGGGACTGCATGCCAGGCTTGGTGCAGCCTTTGTAGAACAAGCAGGCATAATGAATATTCAAGACTTGGGTTCTTAGTGCTTGTCTAAATCTGAGGCTGAGAAAGGACACTGGAGAGATCACTCCCTTTCCTAGCCACCCCTTCAGCTCAATCATTCTGAGTGACAAATAAAATTAACCATGAGCAGAGCTGGGAGAGTCCCAAGAGACAGATTCTCTGACACACAGGGAAACGTCAAGCCAAGTGCATAGACATAGTCTAGGCAGGAAGCAAATGTCACACCCTAGCTCTGCTATTGACTCTCTATCTGGCAAAGAGAGAATCTTAAAGACATCCAGCCAGAAATATATCTATTATAAACATATGGCAGATAAGAAATCTTTTAAAACAGGAGACAATAATTATGTAATGTTTTTCATTGATTAAAAAAGAGAAAAATCATGGCTGGCTTTATACCAAGTAAAAGGCATTGTCATAGACATGAAGATGAAGTAACTCATTGCCACACCAATGTTTAGAAATATTGGTGAAATATATTCAGGTAAAATACATCTGATACCATTAAGACATTGGGTGCTCACTTTAACAACCAATAAATAAACATAAATTTTTAAAATGTAGTTGCTATAAAATATAGCTGATGAATAAAGAATTGTGTCAACATATTCTATCATTAATGAACGTGCAATAGACGTTTGATGGAAAGGCCCAGGTATCTGAGGGCTGAGGGTTGCACTGTGACCCTGTCTATAAAGTGCTGTCATATTATTTGATAACACACTTATAATCATTTCCAAGTTCAATGTCAACAGAGGCATAAATCTTCATTGAAAAGGCAGAATCCCTTGTGTTTTCCTTTTCTGCTCATGAGTTGGCATCGCTGCCTCTCAACAGGAGCAGGATGAAGTTAAACTGCAGCTAAGGCTTTTAGTAAAAGACATCAGACAGACTGGGCATGGCGGGTGGTTCAGCCAGTGAAAATAACCGCAGTGCAATGAGAGAGAAGAGACATAATAATGGTATTAGAGAATAGAAAGATTGATTCAGATGCCCACATGACTGAGAACCATTAGATTCCAGTGGAAGAGACATTGAAACTTGGGGTGTTTCAAGGTGAGAGTCTGCCAGGGATTTGCATGGACATTTTGAGATGATTAAGCAGATAACTCATCACTGCAAATGCTTAAATCAATTATTTTAATACTTTAGTTGCTTGTTGTTCAAAAATAAAGCTAAAAGGTAAGCAATTAGAAGGTACAGAATCACTAAATAATTAGCTAAATTCGGAAAAAAATATAAAATGGGAAAAAGGCAAACAGAACAAAGAGAAGACATCTATTAACGGGGTGAACTTGAATTTAACTGAAAGCATTGTTTTAAGAGTCTAAATGAATCAGTGAAAGAAGGAATAGTTAGAGAAGTCTCAGCTACTTCCTATCTACAAGAGAGCCATTTTAAATGTGAAGACACAGGTTAAGAGCAAAATGATGGTCCATGTAACTACCCATCATCCCTTTCTCCTTCTTTTAAAACTACAGTGTAACCACATTAGGGTCAGTGTAGGTATGGGTTCCAAAGAGACATATTACTGGGAATAAAGTGAGACACGATATAAGAACTGTTAAGTTTTCTATGTAACCTGTAACCATGACAGTCCAAACAAAGGCCTGTGCACTTAATAACAAAACTTCAAAATATATGAAGCAAACAGAAAAATCTACGATCAGCATTGTGGCTTCACTGAGCCAATGGAGTTGCTGGGAGGCTGTGGTAGCTTTAAGAAGTGGAGCTCATTAGAAGTCTTCAGGAGACACAGTGTGATGGCTGTTCTTTGGTGTGGTGGCTATTCTTTCCAACTTGACTACACTGGGAATTAACTTTAAATGGAGCAATTAGATACATCTGTGAGGATAATTTTTTTCCTTAATTAAATCATTTGAAGTGGAAAGACCCACTTTTACTCCAAATCTTTTGAGGTGAAAAGATCCACCTTTAATCTAGATCTTCGGAGGTGGGAAGATCTTTAATTTCTAATCTGGACACATTTGCTGGCATCCTGTATAAAGGACAGGGAAGAAGGGAGCTTTGACTTTTTGCTTGTTTGACTTCGCTCTCACGGGCAAGGCCATTTCTTCACAGGCATTAAAGTCTACTCCTTTCAGAGTCCAATGTATACTAAAGACCAGTTGAAATATATTGCCTTCCATAGTGGACAACTACTGGATTCTAGAACTTTCTGTTTGTAGGCAATCATTGTTGGATTATCTGGACTACAGCCTGTGAGCCATTCTAATAAATCCCTCCCCGTCTTTCTGTGTGTGCGCGAGTGCACATGCGCGTGCGTGTGCGTGTGTGTGTGTGTGTGTGTGTGTGTGTGTGTGCGTGTGCACGTGCGTGTGCATATACGTGGGTTCATTCTATAATTTCTGTTCCTCTAGAGGACTCTGACTAGTACGTATGTGACCATACCTTTAAAGAGAATATGACCTTGAGTCCTTTTCCCTTTGCTTCCTGGCTGTTGTGAAGTGAACAGCTTCCTTTGCATCGTGCTCCACACCATGATATGCTGGCCTTGCCAGAAATTCATAAGCAGACCATGAAGTAAAATCTTCAAAACTATAAGCCAAAATCAGAATTTTCTGCTTATAACTTGACTCTTTTCTCTGGTATTTGTTACAGGAATGGAAAACTAATCTAATGATAAACATAACAGATTGGCCAGTGTACAGCAAGCCCTACTATTTGCTCTTCTGTTTTCTGCTCTGCTTGGTGTTCTCATCCCTCTGATTTCCTTGCCTTCTTATGGGTTGTTTAAATATTTTTAAATGACTCCATCTTATATAAAGTGCTTCTGAGTGTTTCTCTTTGCAGTCTTTTATATTGCTCACCCAGACTATAATAATATAAACATGATTTAGAGCAACAACTTAGTAGTCAGCCACTTTGAAAGGACTGTGGACTTTGTTTACATCTATTTCCCTTCCCCACTTTAAAGAATCATTGTCTTCACTATGAGAAGTAATATAATTCTTGCTGAAATTCTATGTGATTTATCCGCTCCTCTGAACAAGCATAACCTGCTGGTTGTGCCCACAGTGTTATTCTTTCTGTCCTTAGACTCCACGATTCCTTCCTTCACTGTTTTCACTTTTGTTTAAATGTATTTCATTCATAAACTTTTAAGGGACATTTGATAGTAATAAAATCTTTTGTATCCATTTGTCTTCACTGGTTTATCTCCCCATCATTACAGCTGGAGGGTTTAATTGTATGTAGCCATACCACCTAACAGCTTCCAGGACGTTTATTGCTCCTAATGCCTATGCTTTAGTTAAGTTACAGTTTCCCTCAGATAAAGTCAGATCTGTGTCTGATTTTAAACTTTTTCTTTCCCTTAATTGAAGTATGATAAGTTTTCAGTGTGGGTATCTTTGAGTTTACCCTGTTGGTTATTGTTCCGTTTCTTAGACCTGTAAGTTTTGTAAAAATTGACAATAGTTTAGACATTGTCTCTTCAAATATTCTCTTAGCCACATATTCTGATTCATTGCTTTTTCTGGGACTCTAATTGAACAGACATCAGATTTTGAAAACCATTACAATTATATCTATTTTCTCTCTGTTGCTCAATGTGCTTGAATTGGGTTATCTTGCTTTCTAGTTTTTGCTAGTCTATTATTTTAATTCTGGCAGCAATGGCGCTTCCCACAGCTAAGGTGAGTCTTCCCACCTAAGTTAATTCCATTCAAACCATCCCTCAAGACATAACTGTGTCTTCTAGGTGACTTGAAATATAGTCTAGAGTCCGAGTTGACAAACTATGTAAGCTATCACAGATATGGAAAGGGTTTTTTTTTTTATGTTACTTATGTTATTTTTTTAATGCTACTTTAATTTTAATTCAAATTTTTCATTTGGAGATGCTGTGATTGAGTGCTGCATAACCCCTCTACCTGACTCATCTTGCTACATGCATTGACTGATCACAATTTCACATTCAAACTAGCTTTCCCTCTTCTTGGTGTGATGTCTGGTATTTTATTGTCTCTTTGCTTGTACTGAATCTTTTATTTTTACCAGATATTCTCTTTGGTTTATCGGGCAGCTCTGGGTCTTATCTTGTGTTTGAGGAGAAGTTTAACTTGAGAATCTTTGTAGTGCTTCTTCTCTTTGGCCTTTCTGCTGCTGTGGGGCTCCCATTGTTTTCTTGTTGCAGTATCTGTAAAAACTGAAGTGCCTCCTCCAAGATGAGCCATTTTGTTTTCTCTCACTCAGAAGAGGCACTGTAATATCTGTCTTGGTCACTCCATGTTCTCAAGTGTCTCTGTGGAGAGGGTATGGAGGAAGTCGTCTGCTTACAGGATGAAGAAGCTTCTCAGAGTCAAACCCATGGGCTACCTTCTGAAGGCTGAGCGCACTTGCCAGTTCTCATGCATCTGGGGTTAAGAAGAGCCTTTTAAGTCAGTGGAAAGAAGATTCCTCTGCCTACGTTCCTCTAATGGAGCCCCCCAAACAATCCTACTGTCTGTATCACTGCCTGCTGTCAGAAGTAGTTGCTCTCTTAGAAGAATTCACCAGAACTACACACTCTTCTTTTCCCAGACTGCGGAATGCAGGGTCTGGATTACCTGTTTCTTCAAGGCTAGGGCTGCTGGGCTCCCAAAGCACTGCTGCTTCTGCTTTCTATCATCTGACTCTTTTCTTTGATTGTCTCCTGTGCTGTTTTTATGCTTTATATTTGTACATGGTTGAGGAAAATAAGAGAAATGAATCTGCCCCTTCCTGCCTAAGCAAGAAATCATTAGTTTTGAAATGGATTCACTACAGAGTCAATGTTAACTGTCCCTGCATCATGATGACTCTCCTTTGCCCATTTATTCATAAACACATAGACCAATTCTGTCTCAAAAATTTGCGTAGAATCAGGCTGGAAAATATTTGGATACAAGGTTCTGAATGAAACTTCCTCATTATTTTTTAATCCGCAGGGCTATCAAGTGAAAAGTATATCAGAGAAGCAAAATTGCAAAAGATCAGTTTCCTTGGAGAAAAAAAATGTCATTTCTTAAAGTGAAATATTAGTAAGTACAGTAGATAAATGTAAGTAATCTAAGCGTTCGGTGATCAAATACACTTTTCTTTTATGTAAGTTCACACTTTCACACCTACTTTTAAATACAGAGTCTGCTATTCTGGGTTCTAGCTTTAAGTAAAAGGATGGAGATTATTGGAGGGTGAGCTCAGGCGACTGTGGAGTATCTGGTTTCCACTCTGATAACTGACTGAATGCTCTCTTCATGCTGCATACTCCTTGAAGGGAGTGACCCCATATCTATTTCAAACACTCCCCAGTGCACGCTCTGTCTCAAGACGGAGTATTTGTAAAAACAGAAACAGATACAAGCAAAGCTAGTACTCGACTTCTCCACCTAAAATGACCAGACCTTCGTAATCATCTGAGGGATAACTGATTTTGTGTGCTATTAATTCTACCATGAAACTTATCAATATTATGTGTAGAATATTTTTAAGTGACACATGTAAAACATACTTCTATGTATCTGTGGAAGAAATTCTCTTTAGTTCTGAATCCTGTTTTGTGGTTTGAAAACTATAACAACTGTAACTTTAACGCTACGTTATGGCAGTGAAATTAATGCAGACAGACAGACAGACAGACAGACAGTGCTACCTCAAGTTTAACACTGCTTCACTTCACTTGTGTTTGCTTGGGGTCCTGTTGTTGGGTTCATTTATTCATGTCCCTAACTGTGGTAGGCTGTCCCTCATTTCTCTCTGCCCTTCATTCTGTCTTTCATTCTGAGGACTGTTCCTCCTTTAGTGTGTAGAGTCTCTCCATGTAAAGATTCTGTGTTGTATGTTCTCTTTCCTTGATGGACAGTTATTCTGAACTCTGGACAAGGTCAGGTAAGAGGCATGGGAGAAATGGTTTATGGTATCCTATTGCAGAGTAGTATCCTAAATGCTTTCCCTGAAGTGATGCCTCTGTCTTATTTCCACAGTTCTTCTCACTGTTGTTCTCCCATGGCCTTCTAGGAGATACGGGAGGCATATAATGTGCTTTGCAGGAAATAATTTTTCCGCTGCTTACCCAAATACCATTGGTTACAACATAGTGCTCTGGTTGTTGTGATTTTGCTTTTTACAGTTCAAATAAATTTTTTTGAATAATTATCTGCAGTACCAGTATTTAACATATATCTCAATGTCAACTTCGAGAGAATGGTAAGCACATACATAAATGTGAATAAATGCAACAGTGCTTAAGTATAAAAGAAAAGTTAGGTGAGTTCACAGGAAGAATAATTACACTTAACCACCAATGAGAGAAATGATAAAAAGCTGTGTAGAGAACACAGAATTTTAATTGGGCCCTAAACAGTGACATCACTCAGAAAACACCTATAACCCAAATTGATCAACTAGTTGCACAATTTTAATTTCATGCTCATCCAAACAAACTCTTAGCCTTGTACAATATTTTAATGCATCTTCTATATTCTCAGGACACAGTTACAAATCTTATATTGATTCTGTGGTCTGGTTACTTTAGACTGGATGTGAACACATGTTTGTTCCAAAGGAGAGATATGGCAACTGAGGTGGGACTAATAACCAGCAGCCAAGGATGAGCACGCATAAGATTTTTATGTGACAATGCTCACACTCTTTTAAATATTGTTTTTAGCCTTTTAAGAAAAAATGTATATTCTAATTATAAAGCTGTGCTGACATATATTCTTAAGTGTGTCCTTTCAACTATGCTATGGGGAGCTGCAGGACCCTCAAGGATTCTGCCCACCCTGCTATGATCATGGGTGGTAAGGGGCCGTGTCAAAGAAAAGGAGCATAAAGTAAACTTGTAAAGAGCTTCTTCATGTGTTGCAGACAAAGCTGAGCGTGTTTATTATAACTGCTGAAGCCGGGAATGGATTCTTATGTAGAGTGTTATGACCTCACTGTGTATTGTATTTCACTTAGGTCTGGAAGCAGTGATCTCAGTATCAAGTCATCAATTATACAAGAAACATAAAAGAAACATCTGAAATATAGCCTGCAGATCAAAGAGAATGGTATTTTAACTTATTAAGGAATTAATTTGTGACATTGTTGAGATGAGCAATGTGAGTCAAAAAGATGATGACTGATTCGGGAAATGTCACAGCACAGATTTTAACATCATGATAAATATGTCTTTCCTAGTTTACAGACCATAAATAAAGTACATGTGAACTTTAGTTAATAGTCAGTGAAATGTGGTTATCTTCCCACAATGAGCTGATGAGAACTGGAGTTCCCCGTGTTTCAGATTCTGTTTCCTTCCTTGAGTCACCTCCTCTCCATCTCTCTTAGTGACTATAAACTCAAACCTTATACCTGTCATTCATTCACCTCTTATTTTATCATATGTACAATATATACTATAAATAAATTAAGTTGTGTATTTTGTTGGCACATTTCTAAATGAAAACCATGACTTGCTCTGTTCATCCTCCACCTTATATTAAGATTTAATCATGACTAAGCTGAGGTTGTACATATTTAATGTTATATAATGGTTATTCATAATGCCTCAGTTAATTTTAGACATTCCAGTTACAATGAACACACACATACATATATTTCAGTGCTTACTCTTAATGATGCAAACACATTCAATGTGAAGTAATTTTAAAATGCCATTTTCAATTATAAGTGAATCTTAAAATATATTGTTTTAAAATATAAAAAATTATATTTTAAAACAATATAATCAGTTATAAATCTCTCTAGAATAGTATTTTATAAAATGACCATAGTTTTAATTTGATCTATATTAACTTTGAAATGTGATAAAATACTTTGATTGAAAAAGATATATTTTGTTATATTATATTCATTTCATTTAAATAAAATTTATGGATATGATTCTCTAGGTTGATTTAATGAGCCACTAGTAAGCCATTTCTGGTCAGCAGCGGTTTAGCCCTCATCCTTGTTGGATGGTGACACCCTGATTATTAACTCCTAAGTTGCTCTTGCAATAGCATGTATGTCTAGTGGTGGAGCCCAAGTTCTCCAGAATGCTAGACAAGCCCTTGCTCTACACTGGGATCCTTCCCCAGCCTCTCACGTGACCTTTCTCATCACAGCTTTGCTCATGTATGATACTGCATTATCTTTTAAATGAATGAATATCGAATGAGAGTATAACTTATCCTAAATGTAATGCTTTTAAAGTGAGCTGTAATCAGAAGTTTCCCACTGCACCTCTTTAGACCTCAAAAGGTCATGAAACTATGAAAAGGATAAGCCTAGTGCCATTAAAATCTGCTTTGAGCTGTAGTCTGAATAAGTAGGAAATTTGACAATGCCTGTCAGCAAAGGAAACGTGTTCTGGGACTTTCAGCAATCAAAGCTACAATATACTGAAGGAATTCCTCGAGTTGTCTTTCCCTTGTTTCTGTTTAAACTTTTGCTAAACTGTGATTCCTGAGATTTCACATCAAGAATGACAGGAAGAATCAGATTGCTCTTCCTTTCACTCTTAATTCTAATCCCTGAGAGGAATTTTGGATGTGCATGCTACTCGCTGGTGGGAATTTAGGGGTGGAGGCAGAGGAGCTTGAGCTTCATGCTTTGTGTCTCTGGCAAGCATTGGTGGAGGCCCAGGAGCCCGCACTGCTAGGACTTGGTCCTCTAGAGGCTTTCAAGGATGATTTCCCCATCTCCCCGTCCTTTCCAGTGCTGAGGCAAAATTTCAAGGCTAGCAAAGCCAGTTATCTTCTTAGAGGCAAACCAATAGCAGACTCTGGCTCATTGCCATCACAGAGTACTATTCACACACACCTGGTTGGCCAGGGGATGTAGAGAGGAGGACAAAACCTCAAAGAGTGCACCTCAGTTCTCATGCATCTCCCTTCAGTTTCCTGCAGGTTTGAAAGGAAGGTTTTCGATCTGGCTGAAAAGGCAAGGTGTTTCTAACACTGGACCCTGGCTCTCTGTTTCCTGGGAAATGCTGGGCTTGGCATTGAAGAACACCACTTCACCTCCCACAGCCCCGTGGAGAACCCAGCTAGCAGGGACAGTGACACGGTGAGCAAGTGGGACATACAGGTTCTGATTCTGTCCTCATTGGCAAATATGAGTTTAATAAGACAAAGCTCAAAGGCAACTTACAATTAGAACTGGGCAAGATAATTTTAAAGCCACAAAAGTCCATCTCTGTTGCCAAGTCAACTGAAAGCTAGCTTTGGATAGTTGCCTCCTGGATTGTGGTTTCTCTTACTCATAGAAAGAAAGAGATACAATTGTGTTCTCTTATTTTACAAAAGGAATAGGGGAAAGGAATGAAAGAGGAAGGGTGTTTGAAAGAGAAAAAAAAGAAAAGAAGTAAAGATAGGAGGAAGGGGAGCATGAAGGGGAGGGAAGGAGGAATTGATTTATTTAGCTTGCATATGTTGGGCCCTGGATTTGAAGTACAACAAACAAGCAAGGAAACAAAAAGATATATATGTGTTTTCCTTCAGATGACCCTATGTTCATAATGTTTATGGCTTTAGAATATTATTTGCAGACTGCCATTTGTGTTATAAAGGAATAATATCACTTTAAAATGTTTATCTAAATGCTGCAGGAAAATACCCCAAACAATAAATTTTACCTTACAGTCATGTTTACTAAGCCTAATGCATTAAAATTCAATATTAACTCATCAGTTCTATGCATTGCTGTATCTGACAGTTGCATAGGGTGCTATATGTTGAGGAGAATTCTCATACATCACTTCCCTGAAGTCCAGGGGAACTCTTAACAGTATCTTAATGTCATCTCAGGTTGGGTGGAGATTGGTACTGCTGAGATACTAGAGACTTGCTTGGCCAGGTTGCAGCTGAAGGGTCTGCTGGGGCCAGGGAGGCAAGCAGCAGGAATGAATAGCTGTAGGCATAGGTGTCTTATCCCTACCATTAGGCTTTCCAGAGCCTTTCCCTCATGAGATGGTCCAGGGCTAGCCCTGATGTGCTGCTGGTAACTTACTGTCCTACTCCTCCCAGGAATACCCATGGGAATGCTGTGGAACATCCTGGAGGAGCCTACAGATATCTCATGGTGACGTTTGCCATGTGGGAAAGACTGGACAAGGAAATATTTTTGTGCTTTTTGGCTTTATCTCATGCCATATTATAGAAACAGCAAATTCTGGCTCTGTATGCAAGACATGGAGTCCCAGATTGACTTGATTTGAGCTGCCCAGGTCTTGCCAAAGTAGAGTTGTCATCTATTGAGAAAGGCAGGTGGCACCTGCTCATGGGAGCTTTGACATTTTCAAGCACAGTCTGTAAAAAAAAAAAAAAACAGAGCTAGGATTTGGAATTCACCACGCAGAGGGTCCCAGCACTGCTTTATGGTGACCATGCAAGACTTGGCCATTTACCTCCTTGATTTTTAAAACATAGATGCAATTAATGACTGGACATAAACGCCACCCAGTGAATTAAGAATGATCTAGCATTGTCTGTTGGAAGATGCTAATGTTTTACAAAAGTTATTTTCATCAATCTGTAACTCTTAAAACCAACTCTTTGGCAATCTCATTATCTATATATGTCAAGGAATCAAGAAAAGCAAAGATAAAGAACTGTAAATCAATTTTTCTTCCAAAGACATGTTTCAGCTGACTTTCCATCATTTCATAAACACATGGAAAAATAAAGGACATTCTGTCTGCATCTTTCTTTTGACTCATCAACTACATCACTGGTTTGAGGAAAATAATGCTGTCTTCCATCATTAAAGCCTTAACCTCAAATATGGATCAGTGCTGTCATCTATTTCCCGGGAGTGGAAACTTAGGTAACAGTTTTTACTACTGACTAAATTGCTTTGCTACTATTATTCACTCCTCTATAATAGCTGTCACATGAGCTATTTTTACAGCTATTTAGCTTCAGTACAGATAACAAACATCTCCAGTGGTTGATAGTAACTTGAAAATATTATGAGAGTGTTGGAGGCAGAGACTATCATCTCTACTCTGAAGACACCCAGAATAGCAGATGACACATGGTATACTGCAAGTTTCATAAAATAACCTGCTAGCAAGCACATCAGCTCATGGGTTGCACTGAGACAAGCTAGACTTCTGAGTCTGCTTTTCTTCTATATCCATGTACTTGATATTATTCTGGCAAGATCTGGTATATAGCTTGCATGGCTGTTCACACATACTTGAGAATATTCTTTGTGTATCAATGGACCCCATGGAAAGAGCTGCAAACTTCCCATAGCCTGTTCTCTTGGAGGAACTAACAGCCACAGATACTCTGTCACCATCAGGAAAAGAGAGAAAAGGAAAGGAAAGGGAAAAGGGAAGGGAAGGGAAGGGAAGGGAAGGGAAGGGAAGGGAAGGGAAGGGAAGGGAAGGGAAGGAAAGGAAAGGAAAGGAAAGGAAAGGAAAGGAAAGGAAAGGAAAGGAAAGGAAAGGAAAGGAAAGGAAAGGAGCAGAGAAGTGAGCTTCACACAATCACAGATGGAGTGGAAAATGTTAATAGCACATGTGCCTTGGGTTAAGAAAAGACCACATGCATCTTGCTCAGGGATGCCATCTTGCTATGAGACAGGAAGCCACCAAGGACATGATGTCAAGCATTAAGGATGAGGATTAGCCAGAATTGTCCATTGCTCTTAAGATGCAGGTCACAAAGAACGTTTCCACAAACAAACATAGACATTGTAGTCTTCTGAGCTCCCACCAGCCAAACAGAGGCCAGGAGACTCTCCAGTGAGCTCAACCAAGTTGAAGGGTGAGATGAGTCAGATGTTCCTCTCTCCTGATGTTCATATATGAGCTGACTATGAGTCAGCCAACGCACCACTGAGCCCCAGAACTTTACCTCACTCCAGCTACTAGGAGAGCCAAATGTGTCCTTCACCAAAATCTCCCCTGATGGTTGGGGCTGATTAGAACTACAAGTATGAGATCTCTGTACGGGTGCAGTCTCTGAAAGCCTCCATTTTCCCAATGAAGAGAGGTGTGGCTTCTCTTCTCTTTCTCCTTCTTTGCATCATTCTTCCTGAGTGGGTAAAGGAGCAACTAAACATCAGAATTCCTGGACTGATGAGTTGCTGAACTAAGGGTCGATGCCAACCTTCTGAGTTGTGTCTTAAAAATAAACATCTATTTGCTGAGTCTATGGCATAGTGTTGGATATTGGTTGTTGGTTTACTCCTTGTTACATGGAGAATGTATTTTACGAGTTTTCTCTTAAGTGAAACTTTCATACAACTCTATTAAAATCTATCGTCCCATCTTTTCCAAGTTCTTAGAGACTGAGAAATGTCAACTCTTCGGTGGTGTCATGTAAAACCACTCTTAATTATTGAGATTTTGTTGTTGTTGTTTGTTGTTGTTTGGCATGGTGAGCTATAAAGCAATGAATGAAGTATTTATAGTAAAGTTATTGGTTACAATGTTGGAGTAATTCTCCTCCAAATTTAATGCTTTTATTGTTTATCCCTTAGATCATCCTTTCTTTTTCTGGAGTTTGGATGTAGTCACCCATCTGTGTAATGGTGAAGCCAGCAGATCCTTTAAACAATGTCAGTAGACGGCATTTCAGATTAAGAAGAAAATAGAGAAATAGTAACTAAGGAAGTGAGAGGGAAAGGGAGAGCAAGAAGAGAGAGAGGAGCATGACGGGAAAGCCAGAGTGTTCCAGGAGAGTAGTTTCTATTTATGACTGTTTCCACTCAGTTAGCATTTTGGAACATTTTGAATGAGATAACATTCTTAATTTCAAAACAGCAACTGCCTCACTGTTATTGTTGGTTTGTTTTAGGTTAAAAGTCCAAAACTTAATTACCCTAGGGAAACTTTTCTTGTGAAATTTCTATCCCCACCCTCTCAAACCCATAAAGCACAAGAGGTGTACAAGGATGTGTATAATCTCACGAGCTTTGATGCTCCATTTAAGCAGAAGCACTGGGGACCAAGTTAGACAATTGAAACTCCAGAAAGGAATGACGAGATACATTGGGTTGTGTGTTTTGCTAAATCTGATAAAATTAACATAAAACAGCTGTCCTATGAGAGCTCGGACCTCTGCAAAGATTTTCTTCTTCAGCTTAACTGTGCTGTTTCTTTTCCTGTGTCAAATTTGGCAAGATCTCAGAAACTGTGTTTCCTTGATGTGGGGGTGGATATGAATGAGGAGCCAAAAGTTAACGTTGACTGGAGGTGGCTTCTAAAATTATTTCAATGTTAGTCTTTTCCTCTAAACAGACAAATTAACTTTCACATTGCTTCTCTTTATAAGACAATATCAAGAAACAAAAGAACAAACCAACGACATAGCATTTGTCTGCACTCTTGATTTTCTGAGCCCTTAGGATCCTCTGTCATCTCAGGGCCTTCTTGGAATGCTGTTGTTACCTCCTGAGAATTCTGAGGGGTTCACATTGTTAGCTGGTTTAATAGTAAGAAAGATGATGGGGGCTCACAGGTTCTACCAAGCAGATGAGTGGTTTTAGATGGTATAAATATTATTTTAAATTATTTTTTATATTAGTAGTCAAAGAAATGGGCTTGGTCATAATAACCTAATGCAGGTGTGTTATTATAGTTTGTTTTCAGTTATCCCTTTCCCTGACTTTATGCTCTCTCCTGACTTGTGGCTCATCTGCTTTCTTCCTTCTTCATATTAACCTTTGCTTCTTCCTTCTTATTACATGTATTCTGATTTGTTATATCCCACCTCTCTTAAGATGTCTTTCCCCATCTTATCTCCTCTCTCTTTTCTCTCCCTCTCTCTTTCCCCACTTTCATGCACATGAATGCACACGCGTTCACATGCACACACACACAACACAGCTACAGATCTATAATTTTAAAGATTTTGTTTTTATTTTATGTGAGTACACTGTCCCTGTTCTCAGACACATCAGAAAAGGACAGAGGATCCTATTACAGATAGTTGCTAAGATTTGGACTCAGGACCTCTGGGAGAGCTGTCAGTGCTCTCGACTGCTGAGCCACTCTCCAGCCTCTATAATTTTATTTTTTTGCCTTTTAAATTACTTTATTAATTTCAAATTATGAAAAAACTCTTTTTCTAAAATGGGTTAAATTGCCATGCTGATAGGAATGTTTAGAATTAAATGCAACAATTAAACAATGTTTATGTAGAAACCGTTAAGTGGAAACACCAAAAGTTTACAGAAAAAAATACCCCACTAGATACAAGCCTGTAAGACAGTAGCCATTTTATGAACTCAGAAAAAAATCTTAGATTTCAAGGTATGAGGCAAAAGTCGTAATGATTGTCAGGTTCAGGTGTTCGGAAACACCTGTAAGGCCTCGTCTGCTGCACCTTACTCTTCCTGTTGACTTCTGTCCCCTGCCCTACAAATCTCCCAACATCCTCTCCCCCTTCATTGTGATCAACATGTCTATTAGGTATAGCCTATAGAAAGTTAGGCACAAGTCGCCCGACTTTCCTTCTGACATTTCCCCCAGGCTTCTTGTTTTCAACTTCTTCCAGATGGTGGGATTCTTCTTCACTTGGTTTGGAGGTCTTCCCACCTTTTTTGTCTTTTTTGTCTTTCTCCACAGGGAGATCCAGTATGACTTGTTTGTCTTTGGACACCATTAATCCTGGGCCTATCCTTGCCTTCTCCTCTTGCTAGCGATGCTCACCACAGGTGGGCCACAAAGCTTCTGCTCCTCAGACCTGCTCTGGCTCTTCCTCCTCCTCCTGCTGCTTTCTGCAGGGCCCTGGGCCCATGTGCTCTGAGCCACCAGGAGCTGAGCCACCAGGAACAGATGCCTCCATTAGGGAGGGTGGGCTGGAGAGAGTGAGCGAGGGCAGGTCTGAGACCCAGCGAAGGGTGTGAGCCTGCGTGGGCTAGTCTGCCCCTATAATTTTTAAATCTGTATCTGTATATAACACAAAGTCAAGGATTTTTCTTTTTGAGTCCAGCTGATTTCACCTAAAACAATGATTTCCAATTGTATCTGTTATTCTGAAAATGTCCTTTTTCTTTTCAGGTTCTTTAAAAGTTATTTTCAATATAGTCTAAAATGAAGAAAACAAATAGCCTAAAACTACATAGCTTTTAACATGTATTATCAAGCTATGTGTTTATAGGTTTAGTTTAGCCATTTTCCAGTTCAGAACTTATTTTGATTTCAATCTGAATAGAACTAGGATTAGATAATATACCTGAAAAATAATTGTTGTATTTTTCCAGAAACAGTTTCAATTCAACTTGCCCTAAAAGGAAAGGGCTGACTCTGACTTCCAATAAAACAATGAACACTCTAAAAGTAGCTACAGATTTGGATCTGCCAGGAACACATTGCGTAAAAGACTCCCTGTAGTCAATTCAGTTTCCTAGAGGTGAGAAGAAATGAGAGTGGCAGAAGACTGGGGTGATGGATTGTGGGGTACTATCTATTGCTTATTAGCCAGAGCTTGGGTATGAAGAGACTCTTACTATACTTTTTCTCAGAATTTAGGCTTAGATGCAAAGAGCTGTAGAGTCAAGAAAAGCCAGGAAGAATTCAAACAACTAGACCTCCAGGTGCTCAAATTAGCTGTTTTTCATTATTCTTGATTCACTGTGTTAGACACATGATCTTCTGGAAATGATTCATGATGTTTCTGAATGGCTTAGAGCTATGCAGAGAAAATGTTATGGAGATATGTAGAAGCCACATGTATTTTGAGGGAGAAGGACCTGACAATTAATTTTAAGGACCTTGCTTTGATCTTTTATGCGTAGCATATGTGCACAAATATACTATTTGAAGAAATAGTTATCATATTTAAGAAGTTCATACCCTATTAATAATGCTATCTTCATAGAGAAATGGTGATAGGAGTATATATTTTATAAGTATGCATTTCACAAGTGTATTGAATCTACAAAACTTACAAGCTTGCATTCTGAGATAGTTCTCTCTGAAAATTCAGGATTTTCAGTGTCTTTTTATAAGATTGAGATTTTTAAAGGCAGCCTTTTTTGGTTTTTAGATTTACATATTTTAATTTATGTTTGTGAGTGCTTTGCCAACATGTATGTACATGTATGTACATGCACCATGTGCACAAATATTGCTCCCAGAGATCAGAAAAGACCATCAGATTCCCAGGAACTGGAATTACTGGTGATTATAAGCCACCAGGTGAGTGTTGGGAATGAGCATAGTTCTCAACCACTGAACCATCTCTCCAGGCCAAGTTGGTGGACATATGTGAACCTTCAGAAAAGCAATACAGAGACAAGAAGCAGACAATAAGAGAAATCACTCAAGCAGCTAACATAGGACACACAATCATAACCTAATTCCAAGGGGTTGTTGGTAATGTGCACATTTCTTGGAATCCTTCCTCTGGGAGGTGGAGTGTGTACTTATGTGCCAGCACTCACCATTTGGACGGACACCTACAGACCAGTAAATTCTTTCTCTTGTACTTTCATGTCTCTGGAAGGAATCCTCTGCACAGAATAAGACTGCAGATATTAGAAGTCATCTGGAACCACTGGAGAAGTGAGGTTCAAGGGGTATGACTGGGTGACACACAGCAACTGATACAGCTTCAGGAAGAGTTACTGGAGTGATCCATACATCTGCACATGAGAACAGTTCTTATATACAAAGCATCCTGTATCAATCGATGAATCACAGAGAGCCAAAGGACTACCTGGTATAACTCCCATCTTTTAATATGGGAATTAAAATCTAGACTTTCAATGACTGGCTAGATTCACAGACCCACCATGGCACAGTGATCCCATGGTGCAATACATTTTAATACATCATTTGGTTATTGTTAAGTTAAAAGCTAATATTTTTTTTTTAAAAAAAATACATGCACCAGCAGGTACACAGAACCCAAAGCATCCAGTGTTCTCAGTGCCTTTCTTTCCTTATGACTCCCGTCCAGCCCAGGTGTCATGATGTATTGATGAGTTCTGATGCTTAGAAACACATTCTTCTAGAAAGGTACTCTAAAATCTCTCTCTCAAGTTTATTTGGAAAAAAAAAGTAAATTGATTGCTTTCAAAGTATAAATAAATCAGTCCACTCTATACTGAAGTACTATTCAATAATAGAAAAATAGCCTCTTTAAGCTGTGGTAATACACCTTAATATTTTCAGGTTATGTTTATTTAGGTCAAGAAGAGCCCATGCATCAGTGTGGCCTAGAGAGTGATTGGTGCATGGAAGTGAAATGTGCTAAGACATTAATCAGTACAGCAGATTGGCAGCCAAAGAATAGTGTTCTCCCTCAGGCCCTGGCTTCCTACAGCCCAGGAAACGTGGTTTTCAGATGCATGCTGTTCAGTTTAACCACATCATCATTGTATTTAGTATTTATTTAGTTTGTTTATTCATCCAACCGTAAGAATCTTCTCTGTTTGGGGAATTGTTTGGATGGTCAAGATGCAAGAAAGAGAGACGCTTAAGTTTTGTGCTGTGTTTACAAGTATTTACAAGTAACCTAGAAAATGACTGCTAGGCTTCTTCCCAGTACTCTAAAAAGATTTGTTTTTGCAAAGTGCATGGTGAAATAAATACAAAGTATTGATGTTGGTTAAATTTGCAAATAACATTGAGATATTGAAGTTTAGAGGTCAAAGATTAATAAAAAATGAATGACTGAGGTAAGAAATGAGGCAGAGAATTATGCACATCCTTGTATTCTTTTACCTATGGCAGCAGGAAGTGTTACCGAGCTATCCGTGGTCCTTGTTCAGGAAGCAGGCCAGAATCAGACATATCCTCAAGTAAGTCCAGAAAACAGCCTCTGAAGAAAAGACGTTACGCTTTCCGGGGCATCTCCTGGGTAGCACTGCTACATGGCTATTGCTCATGGAAGCTTTGCCTGAGCTCTGTCACACAGTCTCAGAACAGAACTAATGAATGCTAAAGAGAAACTTCTAATCAGAATTCTTCCCCAAGTCAAAGATCTCTTGCAATTCAAGACTCTATTTGTGATACACTAATGGACCTGGGTTTGTCCACAGACTTTGGTGAAGGCAATTTTGTGCTAAATGTTAGTGCTAACAGCAAGACCTTGTGTCATGGAGCTAAGTTGTTCCCTGTAGCTACTTATGGAAATTTTCAGAATCCTGAATGCAATGTTTTTACAAAGAATATATTTTCCCCTTCACAGCTCAGGAAATTCAGTCCTGTAAACAAGTTAGCCACAACTTTTATCCAAAGGTACACACATCCCACGTGTTGCTGAGGGTGCTGAACTGGTTTCAACATGCTGAGCATGGTTACATATAGCCCTGGAAGTCCTGGCATTTCTTCAGACTCGCTTATGTTGTTCCAGAAATTTCCACTTGGATTATTTCTTTGCCAAGTTTAAAATGTAAGGTATTCTAACTTATTGTGGAGAAATGACATCTTCTTCATTTTGGAAAGAGGCCAAAAATTTCCTTTCTTTATCCCAAAAAGAAGTCTCTAAATGTAAATAAATGTAGAAATAAGCACACTCGGCTACTGAGAGGATGAAAGCAACACACTTGCTTATCTTGTTAAATGAAAGTTTGACAAATTAGAAAAGTTACCTAAGAAAGTATCTCTGTTTTATTGCTTTCATAAAACTATGGAAAAGAGAAAAATAATAAATAAAAATTAAAATACAGACCACAATTTTGGGGTATCCAAGTTGCTAACTACTATACTGTAGTTAAAACTTATACCTCTCTCTCTCTCTCTCTCTCTCTCTCTCTCTCTCTCTCTCTCTTTCTCTCTCTCTCATATATATGATATATATATATCATATATATAACATTGTAATATCATCAAACAAAATGCCCTAGCACTACTCTTCCACTCACCCATACATATTCTGAGGTACATGAACCTCCTTGGAAGATAAACACAAGCGTCTACTCACCCAGATAAGGACCAATGACAGAATGACAGACTGGAGTGTGATTATATCATAGTCCAGCTTAGTGAACTGGTGAGAGGCCATTAGATTTTCTTACATATCATGAATGGGAGGCTAATTACCAAAACCTGTGTGACTCCAAAACTGCTTTATCACCCCAAAGTCTCATATCAACAGGCTGACGAGTCTCTCACAGCTGCATAGACAGAGTTTACACTGCACTTCTTCTTCCACCCCTCTGTCCTCTCCTGAGACCTGTGCAGCGTACTCAGAACTACATACAGCTAAGAGGAAAGTGTTGGAATCGTGGGTGGAATTTCAGAAAGTAGCCAAATGACATCTCTACCCCCTACTTCCACAAGAGAAGGGCAGCAGGCACTCTCTTGAGGATACCTTTCTGAAAGCCACACCTGCCCTGACGAGGATGGTGATAAAGTTATTGTCAGCAGAGTGTTTCAAACACTATGTTTTTTAAGTTGTAAACCTTTCACTAAAACATACATATTTTAAAAATCTTTCTTTTAAGTATAGAATGTGACTTTCCCCCACAAACCAAAGGTGCCCATGTAGCCAGCAATCATATCCAGAACTAGATCAGTCTCAGAGAACTGTTCTCAAGATTCCTGTCTTCTTCTGAGGGACTTAATGCCATTTCCAGGCAGAAGTGTAAATAAATCCCTAATTCCAGTAACATAAACTCTTTTTTTTCTCATCTAAAAGAACTTAGATGGTCTGTCTTTTTCTGTGTTACATAGTGAATAGTTCTTGCTGGAGCATTGCTATGCACCTTTGGTGATGGACTTGCATGTTTTTACGTGGGTATAATTTGGCCAGTGGATGGAAGCATCCTGACATCCTGGACTGTGCATCAGGTCACATACAGTGCAAAGCACCAAGCCACACTACAGGATTGCTTACAGTAACCCTTCTTCAGACAGCCCTCACTTCTCAGGAAAAACCTCAACAAATGGAAAAAGTCCTCTGAAAACACTCCACTGTATACACGGAAAGATATATTTTTGTTGAAACAGCTAATTTTATTGAATTTTTCTGTTATTCTTTGAATCATAACTTAGGGAAACATGTTTATAAGGGAATCAACAACTCCATAATGTTGAGGTTTGCACTGAAAGACCAATTACTGAGAGACTAGTCATGGCTGTACATTTAGAAACAAAAGTACAAGAGCTGGAGAGATGGCTTGGTGCCTGTAAGTGTTGACTGCTCAATGAGTCATTCCCCAGCATCCACATGGCAGCTCATAACTCCAGTTCCAGGAGATCGGAGGCTCTTCTCAGCTTCCATAGGCATTGCAAGTAAGTAGTGTGTAGACACACATGTAAGTAAAACACCCATACACATATAATAAGAATAAAACTTTAAAAAATAGGAACAAAATATATGTTTAAATCTTTTTTTCTTTTTTATTGGATATTTTATTTATTTTCATTTCATATCTTATCCCCTTTCCCAGTTTGCCTTCTGCAAACTCCTTATTCTGTCCCCCCTCCCTCTGCTTTTATGAGGGTGCTCCCCCACTCACTCACCCACCCACCCACTCCTGCTTCCCTGCCCTGGCATTCCCCTACACTGGGGCATCGAGCCTTCCCAGGACCAAGGGCCTCTCCTCCCAATGATGTCAAACAAGGCCATCCCCTGCTACATATGCAGCTGGAGCCATGGGTCCCTCCATGTGTACTCTTTGGTTGGTGGTTTAGTTCCTGGGAACTCTAGAGGGTCTGGTTGGTTGATTGTTGTTCTTCAATAGGGCTGCAAACCCCTTCAGCTCCTTTAGTTCTTTCTCTAACTCTTCCATTGGGGACCCCGTGTTCAGTCCAATGATTAGCTTCGAGCATCTGCCTCTGTGTTTGTCACGCTCCTCTCAGGAGATAGTTATATCAGGCTCCTGTCAGCAAGTACTTTTTGACATATGAAATAGTATCTGGGTTTGGTGTCTGTATACGGGATGGATCCCCAGGAAGGGCAGTTTCTGGATGGCCTTTCCTTCAGTCTTTGCTCCACACTTTGTCTCGAAATATCCTCCCAAGAGTATTTTGTTCTCCCTTCTAAAAAGGACTGAAGCATCCACACTTTGATCTTCCTTCTTCTTGAGCTTCATGTGCTCTGAGAATTGTATCTTAGGGTATTCTGAGCTTTTGGTCTAATATTCACTTATAAATGAGTGCATACCATGTGTGTTCTTTTGTGACTGGGTTACTTCACTCAGGATGATATTTTCTAATTTCATTCATTTGCCTAAGAATTTCATGAATTTATTGTTTTTAATAGCTGAGTAGTACTCCATTGTGTAAATGTACCACATTTTCTCTATTCATTCCTCTGTTGAAGGACATCTGGGTTCTTTCCAGCTTCTGGTTATTATAAATAAGGCTACTATAAACATCGTGGAGCATGTGTCCTTGTTATATGTTGGAGAATCTTCTGGGTATATGCCCAGGAGTGGTACAGCTGGGTCCTCTGGAAGACTATGTCCAATTTTCTGATGAACCAACAGACTGATTTCCAGAGTGGTTGTACCAGCTTGCAATCCCACCAGCAATGAAGAAGTGTTCCTCTTTCTCCACATCCTCACCAGCATCTGCTATCACCTGAGTTTTTGATCTTAGCCTTTCTGACTGGTGGGAGGTAGAATCTCAGAGTTGTTTTGATTTGCAGTTCCCTAATGACTAAGGATGTTGAATGTTGCTTTAGGTGTTTCTCAGTCATTCAGTTGAGAATTCTTTGTTTAGCTCTGTACCCCAATTTTAATAGGGTTATTTGTTTGTCTGGAGTCTAACTTCTTGAGTTCTTTATATATATTGGATATTAGCCCTCTATCAGATGTAAGGTTGGTAAAGATCTTTTCCCAATCTGTTGGTTGCTGTTTGGTCTTATTGACAGTGCCCTTTGCCTTACAGAAGCTTTGCAATTTTTTGAGGTCCCATTTGTCGATTGTTGATCTTAGAGCATAAGCCATTGGTGTTCTGTTCAGGAACTTTTCCCCTGTGCCCACGTGTTTGAGGTTTTTCTCCACTTTCTCTTCTATTAGTTTCAGTATATCTGGTATTAGGTGGAGGTCCTTGATCCACTTGGACTTGAGCTTTGTACAAGGAGATAAGAATGGGTCAATTTTCATTCTTCTACATGCTGACCTCCAGTTGAACCAGCACCATATGTTGAAAATGCTGTCTTCTTTCCACTGGATGGTTTTAGCTTCTTTTTCAAAGATAAGTGACCATAGGTGTGTGAGTTCATTTCTGGGTTTTCAATTCTATTCCATTGATCTATCTGCCTGTCTCTATACCAATACCATACAGTTTTTTTTAAATCATTATTGCTCTGTAATACAGCTTGAGGTCAGGGATGGTGAATCCCCCAGAAGTTCTTTTATCGTTGAGAATAGTTTTTGCTATCCTGGGTTACGCATTTAAATCTTTAAGAGACAAACAGTATGCTATAAAAAAGACACTAGAAAGTCATGTAAAAGTGCAAAGCTAAGTTTTTTCTTCCGCTCCCCATCCTGTTCTTCTTGCAACTGAAACCAATTCTGATTAATTCAACAAGATTTTACGAGAGTTTAATTTTTGGAAATGGGTTTTCTCTATATAACCTAGTTTTGAGTTTGAAATCAACACCCTCCCCAATTAATTTAAGATTTCAAACAAAGCAATTATAGTCAGAGTAATAAACCTGTGAATATACAGAAGTATGATTATAGTGCACACCTAGCAAATGAGAAAACTAATACACAGAGATATTGCGTGACTTGCACAGTCACAGGACTTCCAAGATGGAGAATCAGGCTTTAAATTACATGGGCTGCTCTACCTTCAACTTGATCTTTAGATCATTTGGCTACATTTGATTACAGCTACTTATGTAACACATTAAAACTAACATTGATCTTGTTTAAAGCGTTAGAATAAAACATTATTGGATATCGACTCCACTTTCTCTTTGAAAGTGGGAACTGAGGACTAGGCCTTAAACTTTTAAGAAAATTCAGTTTTTCTTATTTTGTCAGTTGTCAACATATTCCACAGTAGAAACAATCTAACACTGGCCAACTACAGTGTTACAATATCTTTATGATACAATCACTACTTGTCACTTACATTGATGTATGCTTTCAGGTTGACTGCCTACATTTTTAGGCCATTTTAGGCTATTGATAAAGGAATACCTCAGGACTAGCATGCAAAAGTCTCTTAGAATTGTATTATGGAAAGTAGTTTCCATGTGATGTTGATTTTATCATCACACACCCATCATCTTAGAGTTATGCACATGTATTATTTTTTATCTATTTTGATGTCTCCATTCACCTGGTCCATTTAACAGATCAGAAAGTTGGTTGCCAAGCAACCAACTCCAGGCATAAAGCAGCCATCCTTAACCTCAGGACAGGGTATAGGAAGTCTGGACTGCTACTAGAGGCATTTCTATACCCTGTAACAATCCATGTTTCTTCCTGACAAAACCCTGAGGATTTGAAACCTGTGATTCTCAATGCACTTCTGAAAGGCTTTCAATGGCTAAAAGTCATTTCACAGCAGGATTGATTCCCAGCCAGGATCAACCAGACATTGGCCTCCCGTTTGTGTAGTTTGGAAGATCCTCTCTTCAGAACTGCCTCTCTACAGAAAATGTTTCCTGTTTGAGTTTCCTTTTTTCTAATGAATGGATTTATTTTGCTAGAGGAAGAATTTTCCTGAGCTGTTCTGAGAAAAGCAAGATGAATAACAGATTATAGATCAAACACATTTGTCCTGTCAGTTGGGGATTGGTTTATGTATGTCACTGTATGGCAGGCTGAGGGACAATGAGCCACACTGAGGTTACTGAGAGAGTTGTACCAGCACCAGTCAAGTCTCAAGAAGATGCACATTTATGACAGGTGTGGAACTGTCACAGCCATTAGAGTCAGTCAAGATGGAGCCCTCCACGCTAGTCATCAGAGGAAAACAGAGAGAGATATTGCGTGACTTGCACGCAAGTCGGGATCGGGATAGGTAGGGAAGAACTGCTAACATTCTAAGGTGAGGATACAAGAGAGAGCAGTCTAAATAAAGAGTAGGAAGTACACACTTAACTAGGGTCTGAGGCCAGAGCAGTTAGCCTACTTCTGGTGTCTTGTTCTTATAGGAAGCTGGCACTGGGAGTTCTGGAGGGCTGATGAAGGAGAACCATGGCATGGACAATGATGAATACATTTTTTCCTTTATGGATTTGGAGCAGAGAAATAATATTCAGGAAAGACTTTTCTTGAGAAGATAAATGAGCTCTGGGATAGTACACATCGACATCTGATGTGCAGATTAAAAAAAGAGTGAAGGGCCAGAGGTGGGGGAGTCACGGACCAGCTGCTGCAAAGACCAAAGCCAGAGGGGCAATTCTCAGGCAATTGGTATTTGACTATTGGTACTTAAAACATCCTTACAGGTCCAAAGCACTAAGTTTATGTGGTGTTTGATCTATGGATGTCTACTGTGTTTGAAACTAAAGCTGAGAAATTCTGAAGTTAATTAAATCATCTTAAAAAACATTATAATAATATGTCAATCATATTAATAACTTTGTTTTTCTCAATATAAAAAATTTTAGGACAATAACTGTTTTACATAGTAAAAGGATGATATTGTTTTATATTTCTATAGGATTCTCTGATGTCTGATTAATAGAACCCAGGCAAATTATCATACATTTGATAGTAACAAAATTGTATGCATTTTTCTGAGCGAGTAAAGGAGGATACGTTAGTGGGTGTCATCACGAATAGTTTTGAGGTTGTGGCATTGTGAAAGGCTCATGGAAACTCTGATGGGACCTTGGAGCAAGGCTGGAGAAACAATGCGCTGGAGGGTGGCTGAGAAGACGGAGGGACATAAAAAAACAACAGAGAAAATCAACAGCTGCATCTGGAGACTGATTCGGGTTATGTTGTGCTGCATATAAAGAATATTCTGTGCTGGAACAGCAGGCGCAGGTGAGCTGGGGAAGCCGCAAAGTCTCTGTTGAAAGGGAAAGCCGGAAACCCAGGTGGGAAGGTGATTGGCTGGGCAGTTCGTAATTTTCGTTTTGGGTGACGTCGATGTGAAGTGATGGGAAATCTGTCCAGAAAAAACACAGCTGGCTAAGAATCTGGTAGCATCTTTTGTTTTTAATGGAAGTAAAATTGCAAAGGTCAATCTCAAAATGAAATACAAAGGTACAGTGGCATAACTTCTTTTAAAATTTATTGTAAACTAGTTCTATTTTTATATTTTAAAATGTGGATTATGAGAAAAAATAAACTTTCAGATGGAAGTTTTATTTCTTTGAGCAGCGGTACTTATCACATCATTCTGCATCTATATTTTTATATCTAGAGTAATTATTGTGTATTTAGAAGATTAAAGTTCACACCATAGTCTAAGTCACACATGTAACACACATGTGTTTATATGAGATACATATGAGATGAAATCACATCTTATTAATAAATGTTAATGATACTTACATCTCATTTGGAGAGACAAAAAAACAAAAAAAAGGAAAAAAGAAAGAAATCTGTACTGAACTCTGCATCTTGCATCTTCTCTTTAAATATTTAAATATAGACTTGGGGAGGAAGCCCTTGGCGGTGGAAGTGAAAAGACACAGCAGCAGTTACAATGTAGCAAAGCCATGTTTCAGTAGATGTGGTCAATGACAGTCAGGTTGGGAGGTCCCAGAGGAGTTCTCAGCATTGGTGTAAGTCAAAAAAGTGGGAGAAACAGGAATTCCTGCGAATCAGATGAATCAGGAGAACAAACAAATATCGAGTATATTTGAGAGAAAGTAAACCTGTCACTAGGAGCCTGTCAGCTAGCCTCCCCTCTGGGATTGGAGGTGACAGACCCAGGAGCACTGTCAGGTGTAGTAGAAACAAAGGAAGCTCACTAGTTGCAATAGCTGGTTAATATTTATTGTGTGCATGTGTGTGAGGGCTGTGTGCATCCTTTTGCAGAGAAAAGGGCCTATGCCAGGTGCTGGTCCTCAGTTTTGAGACTTGTCATTCTGGTTACAAGCATGTATCACTACACCAAGTTCTGTTTGTTTGTTGGCCCTAACATAGAAGGTTCTGGGGCTCCAAACAGGTCCTCATGCTCCCCAGACAAGCACTTTGCTGGCTGAGCTATCTCCCTTCTCTCTTCCTCTATCCAGGCATTAGTTTTAAAACTTGTCTCTGGAGGAGAATATAGCAGAATATTTTGCCAGGATATCAGTAAGGACTGAGCCAGAAATCTCCCCCTGCCCTCTACACCTGGGTATGGCAATTTCCCTCCTAGATGTTTGGTGCTGGTAGCCCAACATTCTAATTGCTGTTCTTGTAAACTTGGTGGCTGAGTCACACAGTTGTCATCAGACCTCTGCATAGCTTGGCTCTGACTTCTCACCAGACTTCACCCGTTTCGAACATTCCTGGAAGGTATGCATGTTTCCCATCTGTTCATCTGGAAGAACTTTAGTTTTTAATGCTTTTGTTAATCCCCACAACTATTCCATACCCACCACACTACACATTCTGGAGGGAATTAATTGTAGTTTCCCTTAAAAATCATTCCAGATAGTTTGTAGGAGCCAGTTTAACCAGCCAGTGAGTAGGAGGAAGAATATGTTTTGTTTTGTTTTTTTGTTTTTTTTTGATACTTGAATATAGATATATTACAAACTCCTGAAATTCTTCTTAAAAGGAGTGGGGGTGCAGAGGAAAAGGGCTGATGACTAGATTATCTTAAGTTGTTAGTAAAGTCCTATGCAGAAGCAGGCTCCCATGTTCCTACAGTGTTGGACACTGTGGTCCTTTGGTGAGTCTACTCTGACCCAGGGCTCTGAGGAAGAGTTATGCCGGGCACTTGAATAAATAAACAAACAAATGAGACAAGCAAAAGTTGTTTGCAAAGATTTCTTTCTTACAAGCCATGGACTACATACAGACAGGCATAGCTGACAAGGACACCAAATCTTTGCCACCCACATTTTGGTGCATGCTCAAAATCAGGAATAGAATTCAAGGAAAGTGAGATAAAATCTGCCTTCAATCCAAAGGCTGAGCCGAGTGCACTTCTACTAACAATTGTTTCAGAAATACACGTGTTCTATAAACTTGCATAGCTCTTATTTGTGTGTGTGTGTGTGTGTGTGTGTGTGTGTGTGTGTGTGTGTGTGTGTCCCTTCAGTTGTTTTGTGACCTCTGTGACCACTTGGAAGGCTCCACATGCTAAGTTCCCTTTAGTACTTAATTACTGGAATGTAAGGACTCAGAAGGCCCTGCAGTTGTTCAGAGTTTCAATTAGTTTTCTGCTTATCTTCCAGGAATAATTTAGAGTGATGGACTAAATGCATTCCTCTTTTATTTATTTATATATATTTTTAAACATTGGGAAACATGAAGATGTAAAGAGACTCCCGGTTCCCACACTGTTGGGCGGAACTGCAGAATTGGGTCAGCCACCTTCTGCAGTGTCCTGGAAGGACTCTCGGGGAACAGCAGGGGCACTAACTACTGGAAACAATTGGTTTTGTTTAAACACTCAGTAGTCCAGGAGCTAGACTGGAACAGAAGGACTTTAGGAAAGACTTCCTGGACTGGAGCCAGAGTCTGTATTCTCAGCGTTCCAAGCATTCGCTACCAAGGTTTGGATCAAGATGTTAAGTCTTAAGGCTCATTTTTTGTGATGTTTGATTGGATCACATTGGTTAGTTTGTTTAAGAGTTGTGGGACTGAGTTCCAAGGACATTAATGGATATATCTAAACAGTGGTGTCCCTGAGTCTGCTCAGTCAGAAAACGTCTATGACCTTCATGGCCAATTCCTCTAGGTCTCCTGAGAGCCATGTCCCCTCACCCCAGGACTCAGGTGTTCTAGCAGATCAGTATGCTCCTTACGTGTGGTTGACACATCTGTGGCTGACACATCTGTGGCCGGCCTCCTTGTTTTTCTCCTACTACGAGATGATGCTTTCTAAACTATTATGTTTTGTAGTAGAGTCATTGGATTTATTGTACTTGAGAAATTTCTAGGTAGCTTAATGCAACTGGTTAAAATGTGTTTAGAGAACTGTAGAGAGCTTTTGGGGTTGCTTGGCTGACATTGGCCAAGGACAAGAAAATGGACTTTAGGCAGAAATCTGACATTGGGCCATGACAAGAAAGTAAGTTGAGGCAGGAATCTAATTTTAGGCTAAAGCAGAGACATAATTTCAGTCAGGAATCCAAGTCTTATGCTAGAAGTAGGCCTCAGGCATCAATATGACTGTGGGCTAGGACAGGGAAGCAGGCTCAGATATCTTTGTCATCCTGATGAGCCCTTAGAAACAGTGATCATGAGAATGATCAAGGGACTTTGTCTAGTGCCTTGTTTGTTCCTTGACTATTTGTGTCTATTGTATTGCTGGTTCCTTAACCTAGAACTGACCCAAACACTTGCATGTAATTAAGATGGTTTAAAAGGAAAGTGGGAAAAAATAAACCTGCCTTCAGCCTCAGAACTGGCTGGGGTCATGGTGCAATATTGTCTAATCATCTCTTTTCTTTTAATCTTCATTTCTGCATTGGAGAACCTGTCGACTGACTGACTTGGTCAAAGAACCATGAGGTGAAAGGAGTAAGTAATTAATGTCAAATGAGCCATATCTTGGGTTTGCAGATTAAGAAACAAAACCCTAGGAAAATTTAGGGGCTACTGGCTCAGAACACAAGAGTTCTAATGTCATGGACCATTATCACAAGGCAAAGTTTATGTGTTAACATGTTGACTCATCAAAGAGAAATGGCTATGGAATTTCATTATTTCCTCAAATAGTGTTACTTAGCAAACTGTTGGCATCCATTCTTGCATCATTGCTTATTTATATGAACGAATTCTAATAAGAATAGAAGAGAACCAGCCATTGAAAAACCTTTGAAAGTCGGTCCCAGTGTGTGACAAGGACCGCAGAAGATTCAACGTTATTTGAGCAAGAAGAGACTATTCTGGACATTCCACGTCAGAGCTTGTGCTTTAGAATGCACAGCATTTGGTGAGTAACTGCAAATGAATAGAGTGATTGGCTGACTGCAGAGCACAACACTTTAGAAAACGAATAGTGAAAAACACAAACTTGGCGAGTCTTAATGTTTTAAAGTTGAGAGTCACCTGATAATTTCTTAAGAAATCTCATGACCCCCAAAATACAAAGAACATTGTCAAATACTTTCTGCAACACCTTTCCCCCACCCAGAATAACCTGAGACATAGGAATAACCTGTGGAATAGAAATGAAACGTAAATTGTAAGAGAAAAGCTTTCATGGTATTCAGTTTGCTGAACTTAAAATCACATGTTAGCCTTTTAATAACTATGTGCACCCTATTAGGTACGCACACACACACACACACACACACACACACACACAGAGAGAGAGAGAGAGAGAGAGAGAGAGAGAGAGAGCGAGAGAGAGAGAGAGAGAGCAAGCTGACTCCAGAGGAGCCATCTGCTCTAAGACTGCAAATTAAGCCCGCTCTGCCTTCCCTGGCAGACTCTCTGTTCCATTAAAACAAGTGGCTTTCCAGGAAAAAAAAAAAGGATCTTGGGATTTTCTTTGGTCATTAGATAGCTCTAGGCCAGATAGAAACATAAAAATTTTCTTTGTGTGAGGAAAGAGGAGAGCTTTCCTGAAGATTGACTCAAGTTACAAAATTGGGGGAGAAGGATTTAAGCTCTTTTATTTCAGTTCCTTTTCCAAACATGGAAAGTTAACTAAGGGTCCAGCCTCCATCTTTCAGGGGCAGATCTCATTGCAAATGTAAACTTCACTGGGCAGCTCACAGCATTTTATACACAGCAAATAACCCAGACTTCAAGGTTAAAATGCCACATGCAAATCCTACCTTCCAGTTGGAGAGGTGTTAGTGACAAAGATCTAAAGCGATGGTATTCTCTTAGATTCACTCTTGGCCTTATTTCTTTTTAACTGTTTGCATTGTGGCTCTCTGTCTTAGCCTTGGATTGTAAATTGGATGGAAAAAAAAAAGAAAGAAAGAAACCACTGGTATTGCAGTTTTTTCATGGCAGGTATAGAGGAAAGGAAAGGTAGAAACGAAATGGAAGCTCATGGCCTTTGGGTTCAGACACAAGTTCACCAGGTCACAGAACCTCACAGAAGCCTATGCTCTCATTACTGGATAGCCTATGAATCATCACACACAGGACTTTGTGGGCAAGCCTTCTGTAAAGATAGTGCTTGCCCAGGACACACTGCTGGAAGGGGGCTGAAGACTTCATCTGAAGTTCTGTTTCTACACTTTCAGTGAATCTATGTACTTTGCTGTCCCTAGTGGCAAACTCAGAATATTTGGTTGTCCTACACAGCTCTCACCGTCATTAGGAATACAAAAGTGACTTGATTTTAAGTGCAAAGTCATGGAGTTACCCCTCATGAACTTGCAACTCTTTGTTTTGGAAACATAGAAACATACCGATTATCAGGTAGCCTCCAAATATACTGATTATCCATGCAGAGCCACAATTGCTCAACTGAGAAGAATAAACTAGGCCAATCACACACAGAGTACATATCCCATTAATTTACTTAAGAAAATGTCTCATGCCACCCCACTTCCCTCCTGTATTCCCAAATTAGATTATTTTTTATGCTTTAGTTAATAATAGTCAGTAGATTTCATTATGAATTTGAAAGTTAAGTTGTCACAGCAGTTTGGATTATCCAGGGACCGACAGTTGTCTTCTGTGCCTCACTGCAGAGCTTGAACACACACACACACACACACACACACACACACACACACATATATATATAGGTTTACATGTATATACATGTATATTTATATACATATGCATATATACATGCGCATGATATATTAGGTTATCTTATATTTCTATTGCTGGGCTGGTCCTTAAATTCAATTCAAGAGTGGTTACCAACCCTTCCAGGATGCTCATGCCACTATTGCACCATTGGGTTTGTCTTGCCAGCCCAGCCGTTGTTGACTTGACAAATTCTCTGCTATGTACTTCTCTCTTCCTAGCAAACAGAACTCTCTAGCACTATGAAAGCTAACAGAAAGGGTTGAAGCTTCCAGGTCTGAAACTACTTAACTTCTACATGTCCTACGATTCCAGCATGTAATGTCTTCAGCAACAGAGGTGCACTGTCAAATGCTGGAGGCAGTTGGGAGCATCCCTGGCACTAGGCTTTTATTTGTTAGTTTATGGTGTCCAGCGGGGACACTGTCATTCTGTTATAGTGTAACCTCAATTAAAAATACAGGAATGGAATAGAACTAAACAGAGATTTCTCAAAAGACGAAACTTAAATGGCATACACACACACACACACACACACACACACACACACACACATATAGCCAGTGGCAATATAAATGCACACTTACCCTCCTTTGAGGTATCATCTTATCCAGCTCAAAATGACTATGATACAGACAGACAGAGAGATAGACACAGAGACAGAGACACAGAGAGACAAAAAGGGGTGGCTGGCATTTGTATGAGAACGCTTATTCACTTCTATTCACCTGGGTAATTTCTGTTTGTCTTTCAGCTTTTAGGTTAAATACCACCCTCACTGAAACTCTCCTTGATTTTATAGCAATCATTATATTTATCTGTTACACATACTCTCACAAAACTGTGAATTCCTCGTTTGTGATACTGAATCTTAACTATAGCAGTCTGAATTTCTTAAATGCTCTTGCAAGTCTTCCTTTAATAAAATATCTCAATTTTTAATTATCATCCTCTTATGTTATGGATATGGGCGTTTTACCTGCCTGTATGTCTGTGTGACACATGTGCACCTGGTGTCTAAGGAAGCCAAAGGGGGCACTAGATTTTCTGGAACTGGAGTTACAGATTGTTCTAAGCTGCTATATAGGTGCTAGAAATTGAACCCAGGTCTTCTGGTAGGTCTTCTGGTAGAGCATCCAGGGTTCTCAAACTCTAGGCTATTTCCCCAGCAGCCTTGCATGTCTTCTTAGTACATGGAACCATGCAACTGATGCATATATTGGCGTGAGCGATGAGAACCAACATAAGTACACTTTGCTTCTTCACCTTAAAGCCTGTGGTTCTTAGCTCCAGAGACGGGACAGTAACTGAGCAGTTTCATATTTCACAGCAAACTGAACAGGTAATTTCTCATATAACATGGGAAGACTGAAATTTCTGTAAGACTAAAAATGTTGCAAATATAAGAAAATATTCCATTATGCGCCTAATTAGCCACTTCGAACTTCACAGTGAACCCCACTTTTCTCTTTTATCCCACAAGCCTCCCACCGACTTAAATTGTTGTAGGATATCTGTTTTATCAAGTTATTTCCCCTAGGAAAGCTGGCCTTTTGTGTGGATAAGAATATACATTTGTAGTAGCTAGACACAAAAACTGCTCTCTTCCCCCTCATCGGGAAGAAAAACAAACATTATGTTTTAATGTAATGGAAAATTAACGATGTTAAACAATGTTCATCCATCAAAACACTGGAAAGTTTGAAAACAGGTTTCCAGTTAACAATGTTCTCACCTGGAGCTCGTTATGAGTTCAGAAAGTGCGTCTTTCTCCAATTTCTCACTAATGTGCCGCTGGGAGTCACACCAGGTGCTCCTTACACTGGTTTCCACCCTTCGAAGCTTTATCTGAAAACCCATCACTTCCTGCCCCACAAATGCAGCCCTGTTCACCAAGTCATTCAGTCCCTCCGATGGAGACCAATATGAGTGGCTGCTCTCAAGACCTAAGTGTTGAGAATGAGAACCCCGAATTCTTTTGCCTACTTGACTGTGTTAATGGGAATTCAAGCTGTTTAAACTGAGGCGTTTCTTTAAACAGTCACCTTGTCATATTAAAGGAATTTTACAGACTTTTTATTGTCATGTTAGCAATCTTGATCTACAATAAATGCAGTGGAGTATTTTGAAACAAAATAATAATAATAAATGTACAGTTATCGAAAGCTCACAAATACCCATCTGTCTCTTAGCGTGTGTTAATGAGGGAAATTGTCACTTGACATGGAGAGAACCTGGCTCCAAATTGGTCTGGTTTATCCTATCAAACTTGCCTTGTGGTTTTCTATGGCAAAAGCAGACTTCTATTCGCTGGCAGTGCAGCTTGGTAAAAAGTCCCTAGACACATTCTTTCCTTTAATTTAATGTAAAACCTGGCCATGAAACCATTCTGTGTTGTAGACTTCCTTTCCAAATTACAGACAGTCCTGGCAAGTGAGAATATACTGCACCCGACTGCACCGCACCCTGTTCCAAGCGTGAGCTAGGATTTGCTGACTAGGATTTTATTACATGCCAAGTAGATATGAATACCCAGAGAACACTGGTGGTCCACTGAGAAAGCAGTGCCCTTTTAATGGTTTGGGGAAATGAGATACAAGTAAGGAACTATTCCAAGAGTATGAACTGCCCACTCCGGGGTGAGTCAAAGATCAGAGACAGGTGGAAGAAAGGGGTTTGCAACAGTTTTCAGTAGTAAGCCAGCACTCTGAAGGAGACCTGCACATGGTGCTGTCTTCTAAACCAGTGACTGAGATGTAAACTCAACCTTCCTAGTGCTGCAACCCTTTAATACGGTTTCTCGAGTGTGGTCACCCCCCAAGCAGAAAACTATCTGTTGCTGCATCATAACTACAGTTTTGTTACTGTTACGAACCTTAATAGTATTGGATATGCAGGATATGGGTTGAGAACCACTGTTGTCAATTACAGCTGAAGAGTTTACTAAATGTGGCAGAATTGTCAGAAAGTGGCCTTGGGCTTCCATCTTCTCTTAGCAAAGATAAAGACTATTTTTCTTTCTAAGTAACTGATGGCATCCCTACTGGCTGGACCACAGAAAGGCATGTGGGGAGATGGAAATGTTCTTGGTTTTTGGAGTGACCAGGAGTCACATCTAGCTGGGGAGGACATGTATGTTTCTGCATTCCCTTGAAAGACAGTGTGATGTTTCTCAAGTGGAAGTTGCATGCAGCCCACTTGGCATACTTATCTTTATGGTCATGAGAAAAACAAAACAAACTCCAAGATGTGTTCGTTTTACATCATCCAAAGAGGAGAGTGGACTTTTTGTCCCCCCTTTGGTGTCACTTATCTATATGGCTGCCCTGGTAGATGGGACAGAACTAAAACTGGCTTTCTTTCTTGCTCCTTCTCTCACTGAGAGATTCTCTGTCAGGACAGGCAGTGCAATGTCTCAACCCAGTACTCCATGTTCACAGAGCCTGCCCTCCAGAAACCGGAGTACTGGCTTTTTTTGTCTCTGTGTGTGATCCACCTGTTTTGCCCTCCTTCAGACTCTCATGCATGCACATTCCCGACCTGGCTCCCCCTCTGTCAGCTTCTAAAGTAAGAGTGGTTGTTTGTATCTAGACTTTCAGGTCACACTAGGGACAGTGATTGGAAGCGTTTATTCTCCTTGACCAACTAGGACCACCCAGGATATCATCTGTGCAGTCAGTCACCATAGCCACCGTCAACAGATGATGCTGAATTGAGAAGGGCCTCCACTCATGTACTTCTAAAGTCTCTAATAACTCTCTGAGTGTAGTTAGGTGACATCCAGGCACCTTTTCACATCTCTTAGATGAGAGAGGTAAATATCACTGATAGAAATATGTTCAAAAACATCATTGAATTGTGCTTCCTCTCCATTTTCCTGAAATCATATCCACATGGTTAAGCTTTACAAACAAACATGAACCCTTTTAAGCCGCCAGACTGTATCATGGTGTGGCACTAACAAAGGGCCATGCTATTTGAAGATAGAAATTAATCTAGTTCTAACAAAGTTTGTAATTTCTGACTGTACATGATCCAATATATAGTCTGTGGTACAGTAAAGAGGTGAACATTAGGCTTAGCTTTCATTTCTGAAACTCCTAGGGCTGTCTCTGCTCCTACCCACATTTCCTAAAAACATGAAAACTAAAATCGGGGTGATTTATGGTTCCCAGCAGGTATTAGTTTGAGAGAGAAATCATAACAGGTCTAGTCACACTTGAATGTGGCTCTCAAAAATTACTCTACTGCCTGACTTTAAAGAAATTATAGCATACATGTTCATTCCTTTTCTTGCTTTTACCAACAACAGCAAAAGCACGGGTTCAGGCTGAAGCAGTTAAAATATCACGTGAAAAGAGGATTATGGATTTGCATCAGGCAGAGACACATTGAGGTTTCTTCCTCTTTGAGTAAGTCCTCCTCATCTGTCCTTGAAAGGCTATGCAAGTTCCAGGTAAGTCAAAGTCCAAACCAAAAGAGAGAAGAGGAAAAGAAGAAGAAAGGCACAGGGAGCAGAGAGGGAGAGGAACGGAGGTGTGTGTGTGTGTGTGTGTGTGTGTGTGTGTGTGTGTGTGTGTGTAAAACTAGAAACCATTAGGGTCTCACACTAACTCTAGTTTGTGCCACCTGCTACAACTGTGGAAGGCTGTGCCAAACAGTCTCTTTTGAGTAGGACTGGTTTCAGAAGGTCTTGTTTTCCTGTCAACTTATTCTGCAAAAGACAACAGTATGTAAGTGTGCACAGTGAAACCCAGGATCCTATACTTCGTTTTAAGGACCTCCCTAAAAAGGCCTGCTTTTTCTTACCTCTTTCCACGAGCAAGGCTTTTGTGCGTATGAATGAGTTACTCTTCTTATTGCCATGATAAATCCATGATAAAAACCATCTAAGGGATGGAAGGCTTTATTTTGTTGCACAGTTGGATGTTTGATGGTAGAGACTATCATGGTGTGGAAGACATGTTAGCAGCTGGCCATGCTCCTCTTCCTTCCTTCCTTCCTTCCTTCCTTCCTTCCTTCCTTCCTTCCTTCCCTCCCTCCTTCCTTCCTTCCTTTACTCCCTCTTCCTTCCTTTCTTCCTTTCTTCCTTTCTTTCTTTCTTCCTTTCTTTCTTTCTTTCTTTCTTTCTTTCTTTCTTTCTTTCTTTCTTTCTACTTTTTAGTCCATCCAGGACCTCAACTCAGGAAGTGATACCTCCATACAAGATGGGTCTTCACAACTCAGTTAAACGTCTGTGGAAATGCCATCACAGACACTCATGTGTCTCCTAAGTGATTCAAATTCTTGTCAAGTTGATAATATTTACCATTCTAGCTGACCCAGTCCTTTGGCTGGTTGGTCTGTGCCCTTTCTAGAGAATGGATAAGTCATGCGTATACCAAGTCTCAATCAAATGCTTACTCCTCGCTCAACTGTGCTCACTCCTGCCTCCTGTGCCCGGGCTGAAACTGCTCAACTTCAGCTATACAAGCTCTGCTCCAACTATGCAAGCTCAGCACAGCCATACTTTCCAGACGTTCACCATGTTTCCTCTTTTCCCTCTGACTGATTCTATTCGTTTTTGTCCTTGGGTTTATGTTTTCACTTAGCTTCTATAGTTTCTCCTTGGTTGATATTTGGGGAGTTGAAAGAGCTGTACACTCACCAGCTTGATAGTTAGTATAAACTGTGGAAATGTTTCTAGCATGTTCTCTAATAAAGTTCTCATTTTTTTTATAGGCTGCATAATCTCATTTTCTTATGATCAGTCTTTACATCTAGTGGGTAGAGATTAACATCAGAAATGGTGTCAATCTCCTTGGTGAGTCTTCAGAAATCCACAGTCAGTAAAATAATGATTGTTAATTGCCTCATGCATAAAAAGCATCTGGAAAATGTTTTATAGGGTAAATAATGCCGTCTGATCAGACTGCTGTGCGTTATGAACACACCAACTGTCAGTGTCATTTGTGATAGTGTGTTAATTGTCAGTGGTAGTGTGGCCGCATATTTCGTGTTGCCCAGTTATTCACATTCCCGGTGACTATTACTTAATTAGTGAGGAAAGCCAGTTAGATCAACTGACGTCGTACAGAAGGCCCTGGTTTTACACCTGACCTAAAGATGACCATATCAGCTGAAATAAAACACAATTCTAATAATTAGAAGGAAAAACTGTGATCACTCTTTGGTTTTTAATGTCTTCACATTGAAAGCTTGATTGGTGTTCGTTATAGTAAATATTTAAGTGGGTTATAATAAATATTCAAGAAGATATAGAATATGCTAAAACTAATATAGCCTGACATACTATAATCTAATTCACTAGAAATTTGGATAATTAAGGTGTTTGTGCTGCTGTATAAAAGTCGGTATTTATAGAAACTACTTTGAATAATGTCTCCTTTCTTCTCATCTCATGGTGCAAATGTCTCCAAGCATGCCTTAAAGATGAATATATTTTACAGCTCTCTTCTAGAACTCCATCTTCTTTCTATTCAAACTCCAAATCTTGTACTGTCAGTTTTTATATTGTTTCACTTCTGTGTTTTCCCCAATTCTCACCTTTGCTTATCTACATATGTAAATATTATATGGAAAACAGGAGAAGAGTACAAATTCATAATTTTTTGTCTGATGGACTAAACAGACCCATCATCAATAGACTTTGAAGGAAACAACACAGGTGGACCATGGAGTGTGGGCTAAAGTGTCAAAAAGGAAGTGTATGTTTCATACAATTACTGATAGATAATATAAATGGGTGACTGTTATCTATGTATGACTAGTGTTGCTTTATTAAATGACAGTAGCCTAAATTCACATATATAGAAACTGCACACAGAACAAACTGCCAAAATTATCATATTAAAGGCAGTCAACTAGAGGATACGGTTGCTATGGAGACGCGTACTACATAGCTGTACCAGGAGAGGTGCTCAGAAAGCAGGCTCACAAGGTAAGCTCTGAACCTTGTATTGTGTTTCTTCTAGGGCTACATTCCCTATGGTTCTTCTAGCCACTGATTTAGTGACATACACATCAAAGGGCATGGCAGGTTTCTTTTGGCCAGGTCGTTGCTTTGGCTTCAGGATGCCTCGTTGGCTAATTGAAACTTTACTTGGACTGTAGTATCTCTTCCTACTGAGGCTTTTTTACTTCCTAGTCTCCTTCATAGAGCATGCCTGTGTCATGGTTCTGAGAGTTTCTCCACCAATTCCAATCCATTTCTTATCTCATTCTGACATCTGCTTCTCAAAGAACTTAAACAGAAGGAACTGTGATTTGCTTCCAAGTCTATCACTCCCAAAATAAAACGGAACACAATCTGAAGTAGCAGAGTCAGTCCCGTGCTTCAGATTTCACAGGTGAAGATCTGAGACAAGGTTCCTACAAACAGCATGATCTAGACATTTGGATGAAGCCTTTAAAGACTCCAGTTGCCTGGTATTGATATGAATGGTATGAATGCCCTGCAGAGGGAGAAGAAACTTAGGGTCATCAATAAGCAGTTATAAGCTGATTAAAGAGGTATTTATTGCACAGAAGGAACAATGTAGCCAATCATCAGACTTTAGAAAGCCTGGGCCCCACAATCATGAGAGACAGGGTATGAAGATGGCTAACTCTGAGGAACTCAGCTATGCAGAACCCCCTAAACCCATAGACCCTGTGTCAGAAGCCCACCCTTCCTTAGTATATACTATAATAGCACTGTCAGTGTGGACACCATTGCAAAAGTCACACACACAGGCATCATGATCTCTCATGAGCTGCCCTGCCTGCTCTTCTGGCTCATAGATGATAGTCAGGCAGTTTCATGTCTCATGTACAATATGGCCAGTTAGACGATAATGATAACTTGTAGGGAGGACAAAGGTATACATTCTTTAAGCCTTGACTGAAGGAAGGGCAAAGAGAGCAGACTGCTAAGTGAAAGTCGAAGCTAGTATGGCCAGATGATCTTCAGTGGAAACGAAGGATTCATAGGAACAACAAGAGAAAGAAGAAGGAGGAGAAAGGGGAGGAGAAGAAGAAGGAAGGGGAAGAGGAGGAGAAATGAGAGAAGGAGGAGGAAGAGGAAAGGGAGAAGGAAGAGGTGAAAGGAGGAAGAACAAGGGAAGGAGGCAGAAGGGGAAGGGGAAGAGGAAGAAAGGGAAGAGGAGGAAGGGAAAGAGAAGGAGAAGGGGGAAGGAGGGAGAGCAAGGGGGAAGGAGAAAGGGGAGGAGGAGGAAGGGGAAGAGGAGGAGGAAGGAGAGTAGGAGGAAGAAGGGGAAAAGGAGGGGAAAGGAGGAGGAGCAAGGGGAGGAGAAAAAGAGAAGGAAGAGGAAGGGAATGAGGGGAAGGAAAGGGAAGGGGAGCAGGAAGAGGAGGAAGAACAGGGATCCTACAAAAAAGGTATGACATGTGCACAGGCAAAGATGCCTGAGTAAGGCATTTTTGTGAACTGAGAATCAGCCAATGTATTTAAAGCAGGAAAAGAGTAAAGCATTTGGCAAACATACTCACAGCCATTAGAATGAGTCCCAGTCCTGAAAAAGAGTCTCCATTTGAAAGGGTGAGACCGAGGCAGTGCAAGTGACTTAGATGCTATATGAAAGAATGGATTCCAGTGTTTATCATTAATCACCCAGTGCCATAGAATTTTATGTGGACCGGTGTAGTTATTCCTGCTTTTAGGTAGCAGTAACAATGATATTTTGAATAAAAATACTTTCTTTTGTAGTTAGATGGAATTAGAGTTGTACATGGACTGAGGATTCATGCCCCGCAACATTTTGGAGGTCCTATAAGTGGTTCAGAAAACTGGGTCATGTTGAAGTCACTCGCCTTCTACTCTGAATACTGGATTTTAGAGACTTTTTTGTTTGGTTTCTTGTTGGTTTATTTTCCATCATAAAAGCGAACCTGTAGCTTCTAAGGTTCCCAAATATTTTTATTCAGTTTTTGTTCTAAAAGTTGCAGAAGATTGATCATAGAAAACTATTTGCTCCGACTCAGAAGTCACCAGGAAATGCAAGTCGGCAAAAACAAAACAAACAAAAAAAAAACCAAAAAAAAAAAAAAAAAAACAAAAAAAAACCCAAAACCTAAAACAAAACAAAACAACAAAAAAAGCAAAACATGAACGTGGTCTCGGAAGTGTGAGGTTGGGAAGGAAGGACACTTGCACAATGTACGCTTTTTAAATGGCCCTTTGTGCCGTCGCCTGCCCTGGCACACAAACTGCTTTTCTTGGAGATTTGACATTCAGACAACCTGAGCTGATGAAGACCACATCACTGATATTATCTTGGTGTGCTTACATTTTCCTGTTAGAAAGTATTTTTTTTAATTTTATTTTTGCTTTGCCAAGGGAAACAATTAATACTTGAGAACTTGATTCCATTATGTAGCTGTGTAACAGATTCATAGACATTTATCTGTAATACTTTTGAAGCTGAGGCGAGCAAGCATAGGGAATGGTTTAGCAACATGGGACTCCTCTCGTCTTGAGTTTTACATACACTCCTCTCTAAACAATGCACCTAGCAACCTGCTAGCCACTTAGGACACACCTGCGTAGATGCTCTTACACCTGCTCTAAAGATGGAAGTGAATTCCTGTCCTGAGGAACCCATTGATAATACCTTCCCATGTATATACCTTCTGTATATACATGTATATACATATATATATACATATATATATTTGTAATCATACACACACACATATATATATATATGTATATATATATATATATATATATATATATATATATATGATTAAAATCAGATGCACTATGTGAGGTGAGATGTGCCAAGCAAAGAAAATCCTACATAATTTAAGGTTGCCAATCAAAATACAGAACCACCAAATTATACCCTAGTCATGGAGCTTCCTTTCTTGAGCCCCAGAAAAAAGTCTAAACAATTAGGGCCCCTGTTTAATTTAATTTTGTAGCCCACTTCTCTCCTGAAGTATACGCTGATCTGTCCTGTTCCTTTGTTTTGGAATAGTTTCCTTACTACTTTGCAATCTGTATGGACTTCTACTTCAGTCGTGAACTTTGGAACACCAGGTAGAGACCCAGCCTCTGGAATCATAACTGTTGCTTGATGTTTCAGAGTTGGAGATCCAAATAACACAAGAGAAGAACAAGATTGATTTTTTTCTTGCAAACATAGATTTGGGTTTGCTTGTAGTATAAAAAAATGAGTCAAATTCCTTTATGGCACTTTTCTGTATAATTTTCTTAGCTGTGGCAGTCAGTTTGTCTTATTTATTTGTTTGTTTGTTTATTTATTTATTTATTTATTTATTTATTATTTCGCCTTTTCAAGCGTTTGTGTAGCCCTGGCTATCCTGGAAATACTCTGTAGACCAGGCTAGCCTCAGCAGTTTGGGTTTATATATTTGTTATTTGTTAATGAGACATTGAAAGCAGACTTGACGAGACCTTGAAATGTGTCCTCAGAATAGGACAATATTTGATTGATCAACAGAAAATATCCTTTTCATGGTTCCAAATGGATTCCCCATGAATCCATTAATCCCGAGTCCAGATGCTTCATAAAGCCTTCAGTGTAATGAATTAGATAGAAATATGAATCCTTCGTATGGTGTATTTTGATCCCAGCTGGGAATATGACTGTGACCCAAGGAAGAATTTTCAGAAGTACTAAATGCAACTGGAAAAGCAGCAACAGATATTAGTCTCAGCTCTCATGGTATCAGATTTTCATCTCTGCCAGCCTGGGGCAGCCTGAGGAATCCAAGCAATCCTGTGAGAGAGTTCACAGGACTGAAGTCGTTAATGTTCTGATTGCCCACATCTAAATCTCTGCTTACATCATAAAATGATAAAAAATAAAAAATAGATAAAAGAGAACCTGGAAAGAGTGTTGGGAAAAGAAAGTCAGGATGAAAAACCCTGAGTTTTGTTAGGAAAACCTGTCTCTCAGTGCGGGGCACTGACACTAGAGCCAGCCCCAGCCCCCAGGGTCACAGGGGAAGAGTTAAAAGATAACACACAGCTGTTCTCCTTTCTCTTGAGGATGGAGAGAAAATGGGTTTACACCCAAGCAGAGGGATTTAGACTGATCTAGGAGAAAGCAAGGTAATGCTTTCTCAGAAGAAATCTAGTGTCTTCCCAGGCCTGTTTAGTGACCCAGATTCCCCAGAGCCCCAGAGGCCCACAGAATGACTCGGTTAAATACCACTATTCTCTTTGATTAAGAAGACTAAAAGCACTCTTTAAAAAAAAAAGAAAAAAACAATTTGTGTGGGATTGTATCAGCTTTAGCATTTTAGTTGCCAGCTGCTCTATTTTCAAATAATGTGTAAATTAAAATGGGGAAATTACATGTGTGACTTAATTTTAATCATTTTTTTTGGTTAATTTTTTTTAAATTGCTTTCAGTGAGAAGAAATGAATATTGAAAAGAATACCTTGGTCCCAAGAAGGCAGAAAGCCATTTCTTCATGAGGAGAGAACAGAACGTGTTGAGGTAGACTTTGGGTGGTGATTCTTGCGGCTTAGAAGTCTCCACTCCACATGCTGCCTTGGGCAGGCCCAGCGCCATGCACTGCTTTGCTCATCTAAATACAAGGAGAATATTCAATTTGCTAACATACATTTTACGAGAGAAATGACCTAAAATGAGGCTACATGTTCTTTAGTTCTGAAGATACAAACACAGAGATACATTTTGTGGGGCAAAAATCAAGTGCATAAAAGCATGAAAAAAAATTAGAGAGAAATTTTTTTCACAAGAACTCTAAATTTACCACCATCATTCATTGTCCCTTAACATACATGTGTCTCTTTGTGTGTCCACGATAGTGGAAAGGCTCGTTTGCAACAACATAAACAATTACAATAAAGGAGCTGCCAAACACTTGAGAGAGCCAGGAGGGGTATATGGGAAAATGAAGGGGAAGGGAAAATGGTGCACTCATAATCTCAAAACTAAAGAACTAAGACAAATGCACTTATAAGTAAATACAGTAAAAAATAAGAAAGAATTGTGAAACCAGAGAGAGAGAGAGCTCAGCAATGAAGAACACGTACGGCTCTTCCAGCAGACTGGAGGCAGGTTCCTAGCACTGTATCAAGTGTCTTACAATCACCTGTAACTCCAGCTGCCGGGTATCCAGCATTTCTGGCCTTTGTGAGTGTCTGTATTCATGTGCACACACCTATTCATACACATACACACATAATTAAAAATAACAAAGTTTTCTTTGAAAACTTTCAAAGAATGACAAGGCTTTACCAGAACAGAGAGTTTGATTATGTTGCTTCATTTTCTTTCTTTCTTTTTGTCTTTCATTTTCTTAAAGCAAAGCAATCTCAGTGCAGTTAATGATATATAGATAGTTTACAGTTTGTAGCATCTGTGTTAGTATTGGCTCATTATTATCTAAGAGGGATTAAACATTATTTAACTCCATTGGAAAATTAGCTCTCCATATTTCTTTTGCCTTCGGGATTACACGGTTATGCAGGAAGGATCATGAAACCTACGTCTGCATAAACCTTTATTTGCTCTCAGTTTAGATAGCTGTTGAGCTTCCCACACAGGCCATCATTGACCTTCTCCTTTGAAAGAACGTTACGGCAGGTTCCTAGAGGTGCCAGTTCTAACAGGAAAAGACTCATGAGGGCTGCCTATAAATGGGGACCAGGAGTAATTCAGTGCAGAAAAACGAGTGGCTTCTTCGTGCACAGCGGTTCCCACAGCCTTTCACTAAGAACCTCTTTTATCACTTATTCTATAGCTAAGTTACTCACGGCACCACCAGCAGCTGTTTATTTACACCCCCTACACACACACACACACACACACACACACACACACACGCGCACGCGCACACACACACACACACACACACACACACACACACACTTGAAATTTCTTAATATTAGAGAGTTTAAAACTAGATCCATACGACTGGGATAAGACAGGAATGTGGTGGAAGTTCATCTGTGACAAGAATGATTGTGTCCTCTTTTAAAGAAACGAGCAAACATTTTTTTTGAAGTGTCTGGAAGTTAAATTTCTCATTTAGACAGACACATTTATCTTTTGTTACTTTTAAAATCAGAAGATGATTGTGTGGTTGCATATTGGCTAATTTTTTGAGGAACAATTAACACCACCACCACCAACAACCCCCAAAAGCAAAACAGCAACAACAAACCCCACAAAACTTAGAGATGTCTTTAAAGAGCTGTGTAGAAGTTTTAAGCACATCCCTATGTTCGACAAAAATTCCTGAAAGACTGAAAGATTCATCCTCAGGAGTTTATGCTTGAAAGATAAACTCAAGCTGCGCGATCCCCCGGGGGCTGACCCTGCCATTAGAAGAGCAAAAGCAAGGACTTAAAGGCAGAGCCCATCAGCCTGACTGAGGCTCATCTTCCTGGGGGGGACTTGCCTCAAAACGCAATTAGTGGGTTTTTTGTAGAAATCATTTCCATGTATAATTACAGAGAGTGTGGGGATGCAGTGGCGTGGGGGTGGTGCCGGTGAGGAGATCCTATGCTCTTGTTTCTATCTAGCCTTTGTGGACACTTAATCCTGTATCTCAATCTCCCTCTCCTGCCAACTTCCCCAAGATACTTCTTCAACTCTGGCAGAGCCAGTTGCACAAAGGACGTGCGAGGGTTCACCCTCATGATCTACAGAGTCTCTGTTTTGTTCTAATCTTCATTTCGGATGTGGATTAGAGCCTGCACTCTCAGCTCTCTCTGATAGTCGGAGGATATTTGATCCTTCAGTATTTACCCATTATCGGCAGTTTTACCCAAGGGAAAATTAGCTGGAAGGCTTTAGAACAGCGAGCACTTTAATTCGAGGATGCACATGCTGATCTCTGACAGATGTTGGTCTTTGGGAACAGCAGAAAGGGGAGCTACGTCATTCACTTGGGAAGCTGTTTGTACAAGCTGACTGATCTTGCAGGTGCCCGGACAGTGCAGCCATGAGCAGAGAGCAAGGGTGAGAAAAATGTTTCTTTCAGGGACAATGCCCAAATAGCTGTGTTCTCACATACACACAGCCAGCTGGCATAGCAGTCAGAGCTGTGCCTTCCTGAGAAAATTAGCCATCAGAAGAGATTTTAATTTCAACTGTAATACTAAGCTCAGAAAAATTTTACTCTGAGTGACCTTTTAAAACATTTATATTAGTTACTAAGTAATATGGTGTCTTCAGTTTCTTTGTTTTGTTTTGTTTTGTTTTGTTTTGTTTTGTTGAGTTAACATTCATACACACTAGGCTGGCCTCCAACTTTCTGTTACCAAGAATGACCTTGAACTTCTGATCCTGTGTCCTCCACTTCCTGATTGTGGCTACAGGGCCTGTGTCCCAAAGGAATTTCTTCACCTCTAGATAAACAGGAAGTAGAAAAGGCAAGACAGAAAAAGATTAAGAAGAAATTCTCAAGGACCTGCCTGTGAGGATGGATTTCCTTCAGCTAGGCCCACTTCCTAGTGTTTCCAGACACTCCCAAAATATCACCACTTTCTGTAGACCAGCATTAACACATGAGCCCAGAGGAGCATTTCATATTCAAAGTACAGGATCTCATCAGAGAGTATATCCAGTGCCCTTCAGTTCTGCTCATAGAAGATAGATAGGGTCTCTTATATTAGCTAAGTCCAGGACAGACAGAGCCATTTCAGAGGCCTTTAAGCAGGCAAGAACCAGCACCATGTTTTATAGTCGTCCTTCCCGGAACCTGTCTGCTGAGTGACACACAAAGTTGGAGCTGACAGAGTCTGGTCTCTTATCCTTAGGACTGGAGCTGCTTCTCAGGATGAGAATGCTCTGGAAGTTGCTAGGGTACAGGAAAGGCGGATGCTGGCTTGGACCCATATCCCCCCTTCAACTGTTAGGATCTCCGTCACCTATCAGCTGAGTGCTGTGGTGAAGTTATTTGACCTGTGTCACTTTTCTAAGGCTACTGGAACAAGACACCACACATTGGGTCAACGTTTATTTCCCTAAACTGTCAACATTTATTTCCCTACATTCTGAAATCTGAGAAGCATGAGGTGAAGGGAAGGTTGAGCTTTGTCTCTATGAGATTTGTCTTTGATACATCTGTCTGTCTTTGCCTTGAGTCTCTTTCCTTCTTGTAACAACATCAATTCCATCATGGTGTCTTTAAACTCAGATCATAATAATCTCCAAGGACCAGCATCTTCTTTTTTTTTTTTTTCTTTTTTTTTTGGTTTTTTGAGACAGGGTTTCTCTGTGTAGCCTTGGCTGTCCTGGAACTCACTCTGTAGACCAGGCTGGCCTCGAACTCAGAAATCCGCCTGCCTCTGCCTCCCAAGTACTGGGATTAAAGGCGTGCACCACCACCGCCTGGTCAAGGACCAGCATCTTAAGAGTTAAATTTTCCATCAGTAAATTGGGAGAGAAGGCAAACATGCTGTCCACATGCTCCTTTACTCTCAGGAGGCAAAAGCCAAGTTATCTAGGCCATTTTTTTGTGTGTGAAACTGAAATTGGATTATGCATACGAGATTGGACACATTACAAAATGAAGTATAGCTAATGTTTAAAGTCAACTATTCAATAAGCTGGGAAGAACATTCTGTGGCAAAATTGGAAAGATGCATCTAGGGGGTCTCAAATGGAATTTGAATGCAAAGGAAATGTCACTTAATAAATAGTTCATTGCAGCAGAGCTCATAATGTGACAAACATTTGGCTACACTTACGTATATTTAGTGGTAGAATTCTCAAGCCATCGTTTCTCCTAGTTATTTGATAAGTGGCATCTATGCAGAATCATTCCTATAAACTTCTAGACGTGTTTCCTGTATAGAAAACCATTCCACAGTGGGTAGCTCCTTCTTACTGATCTAGAGGTCACTCTTTCAGACAATTGCAACATCAGACCTTCAGCATTCTCTTTGTATCTCATGTGTCCACTGATGTTGTCTAGTCTGAACCCAAGCTCAAGGTCTGCAGCAGTACCTAGGGTTTCTCTTGTTTCTATTCCAGACACCCTGGGAGCTCCTAGTGAAAGGGAAAACCATATCTATTTAATAATGATCTTGAAGGTCTTCAATGTAAGTACTCAAAACAATTTTCTAAATGTCCAAAATTCCAAACATATTATTTTTTATTACTATTAGTAATAGTAGTAGTATGTATGTGTATATATGTATGTATGTTCATGTGGACCTTGAGACCTCAGGTAAACTTTGAGTTCCATTCCTCAGGTGTCATCCATCTTGTTTTGAGGCATTGTCTCTCACTAGCTTGGAGCTCACCAGAGAAGTGAGGCTGTCTCCTCAGGGCTCCTCAGGCTCCTTATCCCCAGGCTGTCTCCACTTCCACAGACCTGGGATAACAAATGTATAACTACTATCCCTTTGTCTTTTATGTGTGGTCTGGGGATTGAACTTGGGTCCTCATGCTTGGAAGACAAGCACTTTAACAAGTTAACTACCACTCCAGCCCTAGATCTATCTGTATAATGTCCACTAAGCCTATCAACATAATTACATGATTATAACTCATTTATAGTTGTATTCTACAATTCTAATCAAGATAACACAAGTCAGTTTGTACAAGAAAGAGCAATTAGTAAATAAAAAGACAATTTAGGATTTTTAAGACTTTAAAGAAAGCAAGAAACTTAGTACTTTCATGATTATCATTCATTGACATAATGTTAATTGAATCTAGGGTCTTTGATTAGTATATGTTTTTCAATTTCATGAGTCAGAACTTCTCAAAGAGTCAAATCCATAGAATGGATGGATGGATGGATGGATGGATGGATGGATGGATGGATTAGTACATAGAAAAATGGTAATAGGTGATAGAAAGATGATAGATAATAGATAGATGTTAATAGATGATAGATAACAGATAGATAGATAGATAGATAGTTACACAGATGTTACTAAGTGTTAGGTAAGTGATAAATAATAGACAGATAGATAGATAGACAAACAAATAGATGGATAGACTGATGGATGGAGTTTATTTCACAAGTTGTCTCAAGTGGTTATAAGAAATCTTATTAAACTGTCTACAATCTGGTGGTATAATTTAATATAAGACAAAATGCTAAGAACAGAGAGTACTAAGGAGGAAATGCTGGTGTGAGAACCAGAATCTGAAGGCCTGAGAAACAGAAATGCTAGTGTTTGAGGCCAGAATGAGCTGTCTCAGCTCCAGCAGAGAGAAAACTCACTCTCTCTCTAATCCCTTGTTCTATTAGTGCCATCTCAAGAAGCAGATTGGGTGATGCTCGGGCACACTGGTGGGGGCAATTTTCTTTACTTGTTCTGTTGATTTAGTTCTTGCCCTTTACAGAAACACTGACGGGGACATAGCCCTAAACATTTAACAGCTATTTGAGCATCGCTTAGCCTAGTCATGTTTCCATACAAAATAGTCAATCACAGTGGTTGTAACTCTCAAAGGTGGGGCCAGAGAGGCACTTAGCAGGACTAAGCTAAGTGAGATGACCTGTGACTAACATGAACTAATCTGAGGTTTGTTTGGGCCCTGGAAAGTCAATTTGCCTATGAAAGCATCCAGGTGGCAGTGTTTGCCCTCTCTGGGCTGCATCAGGGTAGGATGGAGATTGTCCTGGGAGCAATTTTTTTTTTCAGGTGAGAGGCTGCCTCATTGTCGTCTGGTAAAACCAAAGTCTTAGACATAAGATAGAGGGAACAGTGTCAATCCTTAGGAAAGAGGCGCCCTTAGGGGATAGATAGGGAGTTGATCTTCAGCAATGGTGAGGAAAACTCAAGAAAGGGAAGGTAGACTAAGACAGGAACTGGGCCCCAGGACAGGCAGATGCTGAGGAGTCCACCCAGAGTTCCAAGCTTATGTTAGCAAATAAATCCCTGGGTAAGAACCAGGGTATGGGTGCTTCCAGGTCTGGACTCATGCTCTGTTTATAGACACACAAGACTGAAGCCTTAATCACCCAATGCTCAGCTGTGCAACAGAATGCTGCATGCTTTTCTCAGCTGACCTCCCTTCCAAGGGGCCCCACATGCCTGACTGTGGAAGTGGTCAGGAGCTTAAAACTAAATTCCAAGCGCACTCTCTGTCACTGAAATAGTTTATTTGGGATGACTCAGATGCTGTCAGGTAAATATTTGGCTAAGAGAACTGCTAGTTTGTCCTTGGAATGTGAGAGAGGATTCTGCCGAAAGCCTTCCCCTTTCTCAGATGATGCTGAACCAAATGTTTAATGAGTCCACCCATGAACGTAGACTTTTCATGACTTTAATGCCGCCTTCTTCCTTCCCTACACCTCTTTCCTTGTTCACCAGGCTCTGAAATTTGCAATTTTCATATGTGTTGATAGTTTCGGGTACAAATTTTTTATACATGGTAGATAGACACTATTACATAGGGCAGCCTGTGAAGATGTGTATGGCATGTGGACCGTGGAATAGAGGTGGGACTGGTGAGGTGGAGCATGCTCAAACCCAGGAGATCTCAGAATTTGAGACCAGCAGGAGTAAAGCTAACTCCCTCCCTGCTTTCATGCCTGTTTCAGAGCATGTAACCATGACTTCTAGTCAGATGATCACAAGGAGTTAGTCATGAAACCAGCACCTGGAAAGCCTCTCCATGTTAACGAGGCACCTCAGTACCCTTAGCCTTCTGGCTTTTCCCTCTCTGAATATTCTCACACTCTTCCCCAAAATTATATAATTCTTGGCTCACCCAAATAAAGCACATGCATTCAAACTCACACCCAATAAAGCGATGGTCAATCAGGAAGGCCTTCGCCTAAAAGAACCACACTACTAAGATTCTCGAAGAAATATCTCAATCCTCCCTTATCCCAGACTCTGCTTCCCTCCTCCCTCCACTATCTCTTTCCAGCTTTGTCATGTCCTCCGGAGCTGGAGGATCAGAGGTGTCCAGACACCACTAGAGGAGAGGCAGAACTTAAGACCATAGGGGTGCATACCTTTAGGATGGATTTTGAGGTCATAAGGCTCAAAAGTAAGAGTGTCTGTGTGTGTGTGTGTGTGTCTGTGTGTGTGTGTGTGTGTGTGTGTGTGTGTGTGTATGTGTGTGTGTGTGTGTGTGTGTGTGTGTGTGTGTGTGTGTGTGTACATGCAAGAGTGTGTGCCCATACAGGTCATGGAAAAACCTTAGGTTTCATTCCTCAGGTTCTGTCCTCAGGCAGGGCCTCTCACTGACCTTGAACTTACCAAATGAGCTAGGTTTGCTGGTCAGAAGCTCCAGCTATCTTTCTGTATCCACCTCCCCACTGCTAAACTTAAAATCTTTCAGTTCTTTTCCATGAGTTCTGGGGGGGGGGGGGTGGAGCTCACAGTCAGTAGTTACCAACTGAGTCATCCTCGGCACAGGATGACTGTCTTTTCTCCCAACTAAAATGTCACTCTTGACTAGTTCCATGGATATAAAACTAGCTTCTCTCTAAGGCATGCTCCTTCTATACAGACTGTACTATGTGTCCTAGACACTGTATCCTCAGCATTTAAAATGCATTCTCACATATAATGACCTAGTCATTTATGACTATTAAATTTTCTGCAAATGCTTAATAGCTACACATGCTAACTTAAGTGTAGTTTGGGATATAGATTTCTTTTTAATTTTTAGGTGCAAATAGTTAAATTTTTTTTAAATTGACCCATCTGTCTATCTATCTATCTATCTATCTATATCGAACAATTGCATGACATATGCTTTACCGTTGAAGACAGTCAAATGTCCCCCATCAGCAGGAAAACAAGTACAGAGGTACAAAGATAGCTAAAATATTACATTGGTCAAGTAAAAACTGAACTAATTAAAACAAAAATGTAAAGAACTGTTAATCAGAGAGCAGCAAGACTCAACCATGGGAGGGAACTTGCTTAAGGTCGAACTTCCCCCAGTTGCTAGCAAAGGACATAGAAAAGAAAGAACCTTGAGTCCCGGTTTCAGATAATGGAGGAGTGTTGACTTGTTATTTAACCATGGGTTTAGAACATTGCTTTGTATTCTTAATCTGTTTTTGGTAAATCAGAGACATTGTAAAGGGTTTCATTGCAGAAGCCAGATTGCCCTATGTGGTACTGAAATGTATTTACTGATTGTCAGTGTGACTGCATCTGGAACCAACTAAAGAGGATCTATGAGCACATTCCAGAAGACTAATTGAGGGAAGAGACCCTCCCAAGAATGGCTGTTGCCTTCCAATGAATGGCCTGGATAACCAAGCCAGCTTACTCAGTCAATGAGTTCTCCAGGGAGCAAGTGAGGATTAAAAAGAAAAAAGACAACTAGACTACACTATAGCATGACCCCAGCCAGATCTGAGGCTGAGGCGGGTCTCTTTTTTTCCAGTCTGTTTTTATGTCATTCTAGGTACATACAAAGAATATAGTAAGTCCTAAGTCATAAACACAGCAGTTAAGGAACAAAGCATAGACTGGGTAGGTAAGGAACAAATAAAGCACAGATAGAAAGTCCCTTGACTACTGTATTCAGAGTCTTAATGAGACCCATCAGGATACACAGAACACATTCCTCAGCTGTATTCTCCTTGAGCCTACTTCCTAGTCCTAGCCCAAAGTCAAATTTCTGCCTCAGCTTACTTCTGTGTCCTAGTCCAATGTCAAATTCCTGCCAAATTCCTAGAAGGCAGCTCCTAAAGCTCTCCACACCTGGAGAATCTAAAGATGTTCCTGGGAGTGGTGTAGCTTGTCTGCCAGCTTTCAGTTGTTTCTGGTGGATGTGCCTATCTTTGTTGCTGGGGCTGCTGTCCTCTGCCTTTCTAACATTAGGAAACTGTTTTTATTTTATTTTATTTTATTTTATTTTATTTTATTTTATTTTAGCTTAGTTTAGTTTAGTTTAGTTTAGTTTAGTTTAGTTTAGTTTAGTTTTAGTTTTCCAGTGTGACTAACACCAGTGGATCTCCAGGAATCTTCCAGGCCTTTCACACCAGAATGAGAATTTGAGGTGTCTGCCAGATTCTCAGCCTTGGGAGCAAATAGTCAAATGGTCATTGTTGGACAACCTAGCTCCTGTTAATTGTATGCCATTCTAGTAAATCCTGATTTTAACACACACACACACACACACACACACACACACACACACACACACAGAGGCATACCATTCCCTAAGTTCTGTTCTAGAGAACTTTGATGAACCAAGAGACACAGCAGGGTATCTTTTGGACCTTTAGACTCTGATGTGATATCTCTTTACTTGAAATTCTTATCCTAATACCATGTAGTGGTCAATGGCTTTCTCTTAAGTCAATTCTATGCTTTTTATGGGAAGTCTGACTCTTATTCATTAGTCTCCAAGGTTTAATTTTTAACTCTATATGGATCTAAGCTTTCTCTGTCTTCTTGTTCCCACATCAGCATGTGCAGTAAAGAAGCACAGAGTGAACATTATTTTGAATCTATTAGTGTGTCTGCCTACTTGTTATCCTTTCCAACGTAAAGCTGCCTTCTTTCTCTTTTTTCTCTCATTAAAAAAAAATGTTTGCTCTTTTACCTATGTGTGTGTTTGGGTGTGCTTGTATGAATTTATGAATAGCATTTGTGTTCAGATGCAGATAAAGGCAGAGGGGGTCAGATACCTTGGAATTAGGTTACAGATACTTGTGAACCACATACTATGAATGCTGATAATGTAACTTGGGTCTTCTATAAGAGCAGTGACCTATTTCTCCAGGTCTCTTCTCATTTTCGCACACTCTAAGAAGCAGGATGGAATGAGTGTTAGACATGTGCCATATTAACACTAATCATTAGAAAACTTAACTCCAAATTTCTCTTTTTCTTAACCTGTCTATGTAATATAAAATGCTTATAAATTTTAAAAGACAATAAGAGGACCTAGACATCTGCTATTCTTGGAAGTTATTACTCTAAGTGTTCAAAGCCATAGGAATCTTTAGTTAGTGGAGAGCAAGGGTCATAGAGCTAATTGGTGGTCAGTTCCAGTGAACTCTGGCAGGACTATGAATTATTGGCCTCGATGGGAAAAAGAAAGTCCTAAGTGAATATTTTACATAAGGCCTCCAAACTCGAGTGAATGTTTACAAGAAGGAACACAAACTTTGCAAAAGGGAAAATATTGGCTCAAGAGCCCCAAGATCAAGTTCTCAGCACATAGATTTATTTGCCCTAGAAGGATAAATGCATGGATAGGGGACAAAGGTAGGAGATAGAGGAAGAGAATGAAGGGGAAGGTAAAAAGGAGGGGAAAGAAAGAGGTAATGGAGCAGGGCAGGGGCATTTGTCTTAGAGTAGACAAAGGACTGTCTCTGGATAGAGAGGAGACAGATGTGGCCCATAGGCAAATGACAGTTTATAGAGGTAAAAGGGGAAACCCCCTCTTAGGATGAGGTGTTTCATTAATTGGGTATGTTAATTAGGTGAGTCAAAGGGGACTTTTGATTGTTAAACTTCAATACTTTGATAGCTAGACCTTGGAGGTCAGACTCAGAAGGGGAAAGTGGCCAAATAAGAAAATAGACACTGGCGGTTAGCTTTAGAAATGTAATCTAATGGTTTTTAGTAAACCAGAGGGGATGGGAGAAGGGCAAGGCCTGAAGAGCTTCATGCTCCTGTGAGCTAGAGTCCCCTCACTATGTTTCACTGGGTTTGACAGCTTCCAGTTACTTTCCTTGTTTCCTTTGTTTTCCTGGGTTCCTTGGATACTAAACTTGACTTTTGAAATAATTTTGAAGAATCATGGGGGCGCTTTTCATCTGATGCTCAGAAGGCTGGATAGAAAGTCAGGGCACACAGGGAAGTGCCCAGAAACTTCACTGATACTCAAAGAATATTGGAAGTCTTCAAAGCATTCCTCCAGGTGAGGATGTTATATTTGCAAAAATAGTAGCCTTGAAAATTATTCTAGAGTTGAAGAGACAGTGAAAGAACAATAACTGAGAAAGAGTCCTTATCCCACGTTGGGTGCCACACCATGCGCCTGGCATGTGTGCCCTCATATTTCACAACCACTTACCCAAGTTGCAAATACAACATTGCTTCATTTACTAAATCACACATAGCAAGCACCTGAGCTGAGATATGAACCAAGGCAATGCAAACAGACTGTACATTTAGTTCTGCTGAAGTGTCTCCCCCATAGGTCCTTGTAATAGAGACTGGAGGTGTGTAGCTTGATAACATACAAAAGCAACAACATGAGAAAGAAAGCAATATTGAAGTGGAGGTAATGCAAATAGGTGCCGTTGAGAGAGGCTCAGGGAGGAAAACAGTTTTAGGTTTTGATGAGCCCTTGGAAATCAAATAGTCATGTCACTCTTGAACCAGATAAGGAATAGAAGAATACCAGGTTTGTGGTGGAGGTGTTTCAATGAGTGAAATGGGACCCAAAATGCCATTGCAGAACATATAAAGCAGATGATGGAGAAATGTATTCTGAATTAGAAGAGGAAGAGATATGCATAAGGAAGACCCAAATAAGTAGGATGGAACGGAAAGAAAGGGTATTTACAGACACAGAGAATGAAGCACATGTACAGTTAAGGTACCAAAGAAGAGCAGGGTAAGTCCTAGGCTGAAATGGGGGTTTAGACATTGAACACAAAACACAGCGGGGAGAGGGGAGATGAAGTCAGAGGGAGTGGGGGAGGGGCTGCATAAGGCATCAGCTCTTCAATTCATTTCTTTTCTGCACACTTGTCAGAGACGTCTCATAAGCTCAACACCTAGTCAGCATGCATGGATAGTTGTACATTTAGAAGGTATGCTAAATTACTTTCATCATTGCAGAGACAAAAAAAAGAAGAAAAGAAAAGAAAAAGAAAGAAAGAAAGAAAGAAAGAAAGAAAGAAAGAAAAAGGAAAGCCACACAAACACAAACAAACAAACCTGACGTAGGCTGAAAGAGTTTATTTTGGCATTTGGTTTCTTACCATCTTGGCAGGGTAGATGTGGAAGAGTCCATGACCCTGGTAGTATGTATGATACCTTCTCATATCTTGGTGGAGTAGGAAGCAGAGACATGGACCAATGAACGGAAGGGGCTCTATCTCTTAAGGACTAACACATATCTAGCAACATTTCTCAAAGGTTCTTTCTCCAACCTTCCAAAGCAGAGCTAATAGCTGGCTGCAAAAAGTTCAAACTCATGGACCTGTGGGATCACATTTTTTATCCAAACTGTAACAAAAGGTCATAGCCAAGGTTGTAGGCTGGTAGACAGCGTTAAAGACACATGAAGTCCTTGAAAACCTGAGTTCACAACTCAGCCAGACCAAAGGCACTTCTGTTCTGATCTGCTTCACATGCCAGCCTCAAGCAACAGTGGTGGCAATTGCCACTATGACAGCATCTAACTACAGTGTGCTTCTTAGACTAGAAAAATCTGCCTATGGAGACAGACAATAGGAAACACTACTTTTGGGGACCCTCACCATCCAAGGTCTCCAGGATTTTCACACAGGGGCCTGCTACTGTACACAAATATAATTTTTTTGAGGCTTACTACCCTCTGCAGACTGCCTTGTAGGCTAATGGCACACACTAGTCTTTCCTGCCCTATGCCCTGGTTCGTTGTGTCTAAGAAACCTTTCCATTGCCGGGCAGTGGTGGTGCACGCCTTTAATCTCAGCACTTGGGAGGCAGAGTCAGGTGGATTTCTGAGTTCGAGGCCAGCCTGGTCTACAGAGTGAGTTCCAGGGCAGTCAGGACTACATAGAGAAACCCTGTCAAAAAAAAAAAAAAAGAAGGAGAGAAAGAAAGAAAAAAGAAAGAAAGAGTGAAAGAAAGAAAAACAAAAGAAAGAAGCAAAGAAACAAAGAAAGAAGCAAAGAAAGAACAGAAACCTTTCCATTATGCATTTAACCTCATGGCAATGAGCTGCTCTGCCAACATCCTAGCATTTAGCATCCTAGGTGTAACTGCTGTTTAGTTGTCTGGTTCTTTCCTGGACTTTTATTTTCATGTTCGATACTTACCTTCTTTTTCTTCTGTTAGCTTTTTTTTTTTTTAACACAGTAGGTAGCACTAAGGTTTCCTGTTGAGTGTCATTGAGTAGTACATACAAAATAGAGGGGCTTCTTTACTAACTGTATTGTTTTCAATGTGACTAATAAGCATTCTGATGGGAAGAGTCCCATTAGAACCCCACCCCTAGACTTTGGAGATACAATCTTTGCAGAATATTGTGCATAGCTACCTCTACCATGAATCAGGACTGGACCCCTTTCCCATATTTCACATGGTATTGCTTCTTACTTATCTGTGAAATATGCTTACCTGTGAATTATATGATAATCTATGACTATGTGAAACCTATATCTGCAGGAAGAAGCTTTATCAAAATTCTGGAGAGGTGTAGAGCCTTTGAAGTCAGGGGCTTTTGTGTGTATGTGTGTGTGTGTCCTTTGTTCATGGAAACGTGAGAAAATGGTTCTCAAGTCTTACTAGCAGTTCCTATAGAGGAGAGAGAATTTTAAGTTGCATTTCTAAAAGATGTTTTTTGAAACGGAGAGAAAAGATAAGATGGGATAAAATATTTCTAATAAGTGAAACTCTTAAGTGTTCTCTTTAAATAAACTGCTTCCCCAATTCTCTGTTTCTCTATGTCTCTATCTCTGTCTTTCTGTGTTGCTCTGTTTCTGTCTCTGTGTCTCTCTATGTCTTCTTCTTTCTACCAATCTATATATCTTATAATATCTTATGCTTTTATTGTTGTGATGAGACACTATGACTGAGGCAAGGCTTATTAAAAAAAAAAAACATTTACTTGGGGCTGCCTTCAGAGGTTTAGTCCATTATCATCATTGCAGAAGACATGATGGTATGAAGGCAGACATGGTGCTGAAGAAGGAGTTGAGAGTTCTCCATCTTGATCCACAGGCAGAAGACTACCACACTGAGTATAGCTTGAGCATAGGAGACCTCAAGCCTGTCTCCACAGTGACATACTTCTTTCAATAAGGCCATACCTTCTAATAGTGCCACTTCCTATGGGCCAGGCATTCAAACACCTAAATCTATGGAAGGCATACCCATACAAGACACCACATTACCTATGTATCTATGTATCTATGTATCTATGTATCTATGTATCTATGTATCTATGTATCTATGTATCTATGTATCTATGTATCTATGTATCTATGTATCTATGTATCTATGTATCTATGTATCTATGTATCTATGTATGTATGTATGTATGTATGTATCTATCTATCTATCTATCTATCTATGTATCTATCTATCTTTCTATCTAT
>JANHMN010000004.1:132795343-132805532 GCA_030674055.1 Rhabdomys pumilio | reverse complement strand
TATCTATCTCCTTTCCTTTCTGGAACAGGAATAAATTTTGTGGGGCTATCCATATGAATCAAATGCTCCATCACAAAGCTGCATCCCCTGAGACTGGGATGTCTTTAATCTGACCATAAAGAAGAACATGGAAATAGACTAGTATGGAGCAGGGTAGATTTGAGAATGTGGCTTTTGTTTTAATGTGACTTATATGACATAGGAAAAAATATATACAACAAAGCCACAAACTTGAAGAGATCAGAGAGAAGAGCTCACTGACTAGCCAGAGCCACTAGGACAGGAACAATCCCATGAGCGATATTCAAGGTCTCAGAGGGAGGACTCAGATCCAAAACTTCACTCTTCTCAGGCTTTTGGGTGGTTGAGTGGGAGGGCTATGTTATATATTTGTTTGTGACAGAATCTCTATGTCCCAGGATGACACTGAACTTGAAGTTATTCAGCTTATCTCGTTTAGGGCTAGGACACACATGTACCACCAGGAACTTACTGTTCCATGTTTCAAATTAAAATGAATGTTATTTAGTTTGTCTCCACTAAAAGTTCTTTCTAGTGTTGATAAACTGTGGAATTTGTGTACTTTTGTATCTTCTTGATTTTTTACAAGATCAAAACTAGTTCCAGTAGTCTTCTGATAATGAAGTTAATTAGAATGTCATTAAGAATGAATATTAGAAAGAAAAGCAGTTTACTAGGTGGGGTAGGTAGGATTGTGACTCTAAGTGTCAGCACTTGACCTTGGACCATGACTGTTAGTGTCATTACGCATTGTTAGAAAATGAAATCTACCCTCCCTGTATCCTATCATGCGGTAATTACATGAACTGTTTCATGGCATTACATAGCTGCAAAGTCCTTAAACAGTCCCTCCTGTCCTGCCCCATTCTTATCTTACCAAATTTATATCTTATTTTATTTATCTGAATTGTAGTTTTATCAATGCTTCTCTCTTTAGAAAAATGCAAACATTTGTAAAGTGCTACCAACTTAGAAGACTAAATGTCAGCACCCTTTGTAACAACTTGCCTTTGAAAGGATTGCAGATATTGGTCAATGGTTTCTCCTTTCTTTTGCTTCTAGCCCATGAGAACACACCCAGGATTAAGCCCATGAGAATACACCCAGTATTAAAAAAATGCCTGGGCCTGAGGGGGATTCAACGAGACCCTAGGGAAGGAGGCAAAAGAAAAAAGGGACAAAAGACACAAAGGAGAGCAAGTCAAGGGTTTTGATCAAGCTCTCAAACTTTAATTTCAGGTGGCTATCCCACTATTGTATCCTCATTGCCCAAGACCATTCCACTGTCATAACCAGCTCCCAGGAAATGCCAGATGTTCTTTGAGTTTCTGGGATCTGATACAGTGAACTTCCTTTCTTAACCTTGTACTTTAACTGACTAGTTTTTTTCAGAACAGCAGGTAATTTCATGGGTTTGGCTCCCAGCAAAAAAAGACTGTGACTTAGAAATACCATAAGGAGACAAGGAGCCAGCAACATTTTTCTCTTCCTCTAGCCTACATTACCATATATGACTTACTATTCATGGATGAATACACTGAAAACAGCAAGAAACATTTATTTCTTTCCATTTAGCCACAAGGGCCTGGGCATGTGTTTATTAAATAAAGTCATATGGAAGGTGTCACCTCTGCTGACCAGAAGCTTCTAGTCAAGAAAAAGTCAAGATGTCATACTACCAGTATTAAAGGCACAGAGTAATCCACTGCAATTATAACATGTCTGTAGATATACACAGAGCTATAGAGATTTATAGATGGCACATATGACAGCTACTGGAGACTCAGAGCCTTGTCTGAGTTTAAGGTAAGTGTATATGGGCATGGAGAACTGGTAGAAACTGGACAGCGTGGAGTTCAGAGATAGGCCCACGTGCTAGGGTGGGTGTGAGAGCTGATGAGGCTTTAGCTGCTACCTGAAGCACATGAGAGCAGAGGCTGATGGAGATGCAATGGAGTGCCTGTGGAAAGTTTGAGAGTTTGCCCTTTAATCAGGAAATGGAAATGATATGCAACCCCTTTTATTCTGTAGTATGATGGCAGGGGCTTTCTAGTTCATGTGTTGTACCTTATAAAACAAAACAAAACTGGAATGTAAATTCTCTAAGCTGTTTTTTACACTTCTTGACCTGATGACAAAGAAAATGGCTAGTGTTCTTGCTATGGTTTTTATTGGGGATAGGGGCATGTCAACTCTGGTGTGTATTAGAGGCATAAAGACATATTAGAGACATATCCAATATTTGACATTGTAAGAGAAGTTCTCTAGAAATTCACACTTAAGAACTTCACAATAGAGTTACAAAACAAATAAGAATCTCAAAATGTTATGATTTTGTGTTGATCTACACTCATAGCTGTCCTGGGGCATATGTGGTCCACAGGCCATAGACTGGGTACATCTGGAAGCTTTGAACATGGAAATAAAATGTGGGCAAGTAGTGTTCACCCCTCTACACCTTCTCTATTCCCCAACCTGTCAGAGCTAACTGCACTTTGTGCTCATTTTTAAATAGTCAAAATTCATTCATTTAACAGCCTGTGTTGTATCAATGGTGATTGCATTACTTATGGTATTTCACAGTTTTCTCTGTTTCTTGGAACTGAGTAAAGAACCATTTTGAATGAACAGATATCTTGGCAATTCATAAGTGAACCAGCTAGGAAAATGTTAGTAAATCTGAGGATAAAGTGGCGACAATTACTACAGAGTCACAGATTCATTCTAAAATAAAGTAACACAACACAACCTATGGTTGTCACTGAGCTAGCCCCCTCTCTCTGGATGCACTCACAGATTCCAGGACAGTCTATGAGCTAGCTTCCCCTCTGGATGTGCACATAGATTCTAGAGCACTCTCTGAGCTTACCTCCCCTCTCTCTGTGTGCTGTAGATTTGCTAATCTGTGTGACTATTTTGGATACCTTTTTTTCCCCCAGAATAGATAAATGTTAGAAACTCAAGACCTTTAAGATGTTTGTAGTATCCTTTTGTCACTAATACAGTCCCAACTTATATTCTCAGAAAGTTTATATTAGTTTCTAAGTGAAGAAGGCTACTTTAGTGCAGATTCTATGTAATAGCATTGACAGCACCATTATTAAGAAGTAATTGCATCTATGCCAGCTTAGACTAGTATACCCAGAAAAACGTTGAATCACCATGATTAGAGAAAACAACATATTCTATGAAAAAGGCAGAGGAAGGCAGATCTCTGTGAATTTGAGGCCAGCCTATTCTACAGAGCAAGTTCCAGGACAGTCAGGGCTACACAAAGAATCCCTGTATCTAAAACAAAAATAAAGAGGCAGGAGACACACACACAAATACCATCACAACTACAACAAAAAACAGACATCAATAAACACTGTCCATCAATACTTTTAACATCAATGGTGTCAATTTCCCAATAAAAAGACACAGATGAACAGAAAAGATGTGGAAACAGGATCCATCCTTCTGCGGCATCTAAGAAATGCCCCTTAACTTCAAGGATAGACATCACCTCAGTGAAGAGGAAGTTTCTGGTTGTGTCAGTGATGCAGACTCATGTGGTGTCTTGCTGAGGCAGACTGATGTAGTGTTTTGTTGAGCTAAGATCTGTAGGAGGACACCTGATGTTTGGAGGGAGTATAAATAGGACTCCACCGACAGCGATGCCATGCTTACATAGCTGGCCTTGAACTGTTTCCTTGGTTTTGTCTTCGATGATCTTCACTTTCATGAGAGAGGCACAGCAGAGAATGACTTCTGGTGCCCCAGCTGGTTCTGGTCATTCTTGCTGACTCACACTGATTTGGCAGAGGCCTGACTCTTTCTCCTGGATCGTACAACCACTGCAGATTCCTTTTTGGTGACCTGACACTACTGAACTGGGTTGTTGCTATCTTGACAGAGATTAGATCACCCCAAAGAATTATTTCTAAACAGGTCCACCTCCCCTTGTCCTATTTACCTTCTTTTCTCTCCTCTTTTGGATGGTGGGCTAGAAGGGAGGTTGAAGCCTTTGATAGTCCTTATTAAGGTAGGTTTTAAAAATTCTCACCCTAAACCTCACGGTAAAGGATGGAAAAATATTAAAAGCAGATAGACTTAAGAATCAAGTGTAACTACCATGATAGTTGATGAAATAGACTTCAAACTAAAACTGATCAGAAGAGATAAGGAAGAACACTACATATTCATCAAAGGAAAAATTTACTGAGAGGACGTGAGATTCTTACCATGGACCAAATGAAAGGGCAACGAAGTTCATAAAAGAAACACTACTACAGTTTAAGTCACATACTGACCTTACACACTGATTTCAAACTTCAAGACTTTAATCTTGCCAACAGACAGACCTACCATCCAGACAGACTAAACAGAGAATGTTTTCTGAAATCATAAACTGAATGAACATAAGAGAGATTTACAGACACATCATCCAAATCCAAAAGAATATACCTTGTTTTCCTCAGGATTCATGAAACTTTCTCCAAACTTGACCACATATTCAGACATAAAGCAATTCTCAACAGATACAAGGAAATCAAAATAACACCCCAGCCTGTATCATATATGGTCACAATGAATTAAAGGTGACTATCAACAAAATCAGAAACAACAGAATATCTACAAACTCATGGAAACTGAATAACTCTACCAAATTAAAATGAGTTAAGACATAAATTATGAAGGAAATGACTTTCTGGAATTGAATGAAAATGAACACACAATATACCCAAACTTATGGGGGATGCAACGGAGGCTGTTCTAAAGGCAAGTTCATTACACTAAGTGCCTATGTAAAAAAGAATTGGAGAAATTTCATATTAGTAATTTAATAGCACACTTGAAATTCCTACAACAAAAAAAGAAATCACTCCTAAAAGCAGAGTGAAAAAATAATCAACCTCAAGGCAGAAATCAACAAAATACACACACACACACACACACACGTCAAAAAAAAAAAAAGAAGAAAAAAAAAAAGAAAAAAAAACAGCACAAATAAGTGTACTGTTAAGTGTACAAATAAGTGTGTTAGTTCTTTGAGAAAAATCAGTGAGGTTGACAAATCCTTGGCTGAATTAACAGAAGGTAGAGAAAGAGGATCCACATTAACAAAATTAAAGACGAAAGGGAGACATAACAACAGACACCAAGGAACTCCTGAGTACCATAAGGACATACTTTAAAAACCTGTATCCACTAAATTGGAAAATCTAAAAGAAATGGATAGTTTTCTCAGTTTATACCATATACCGAAGTTAAATCAAGATCAGATAATATTTAAGCAGATCTATAGCATCCTAGTAAATAAAAGCAGCAGTCATTTATATGCTCCTCCCAGCCAAAAAACAAAACAAAACAAAAACAAAAATACAAAACAATAACAAAAAAACAAAAAAACCCAAAACCCAGATCCAGATAGTTTTAGCTCAGAATTCTACCAGATTTTCAAAGAAGAGTTGACACCAATACTCAAACTATTCCACAAATAGAATTTTCAATTCATGTTATGAGACCACAGTTACCCTCATACCTAAACCACACGAAGAAGAAATAATAACAGACCAATTTTCTGTATGAACAATAAAAATAAAATACTTTCAAACCAAATCCAAGAAGACACAGAAAAGATCATTTACCATGATCGTGTAGGCCATATCACAAAGAAGCAGGGATGGTTTACAATATGTAAATCAAAAAATGTAATCCACCTTGTAAACCACATGACTACATGCAGGAAAGACCTTTGACAAAAATCCAACACTCCTTCATGCTGGATAGATTTAAGAATATAAGAGACAGACCTCAAAATAATAAAGGTAGTTTACAGCAAGCTTATATCCAGTGTCAACTAAAATGGAGGGAATCTCAAAGCAATTCTACTAAAATCAGGAACAAGTTAAGGCTGTCCATATTCTCTATAGCTATTCAGCATAGTACTTGAAGTTCTAGCTGGAGTAATAAGACGACCAAAGGAAATCAAGGGTATAAAAATTGGAGAGGAAGATGTGAAGGCATTATTATTTGCAGATGATATGACAGTGTATATAAACAACCATAGAAATTTTACCAGAAAACTTTAAAAATGATTTAAAAAACATTTTCAGAAAGATATCTGGATATAAAATTAATACACAAAAATTAGTAGCTCTCCTATATACAAATGACAAATTTGGACTAAGAAAGAAATACAGAACAATACTTTTCGTAGTAACCTTGAAAAAAGTATAAAATGTCTTGGAGTAACTCTATCCAAGCTAGTGAAAGACTTATGTGAACAAACTTTAAGACATTGAAGAAACTGAAGATGAAACCAGAAGATGGAAATACCTCCCGTGTTCATGGATTTGGTAGGATTAATATAGTAAAATGGGCATCTTACCAAAACCAATCTACAGATTCAATGCAACCTCCATCAAAATTCTAACAATATTTTTCACAGGTGTTGAACAGACAATTTTACCTCCATTGGAAACACACACACTCATACACACACACACACACACACACACACACCAGATTAGGTTAAAAAATTATGAATAATAACAGAACTTCCAGAGGTGTTGCCATCCTCTTCCACAATGTACCACAGAGCTATAGTAACAAGAATAACACAGCACTGGCAAAAACAAAAACAAATGAAAAAAAAAACCCAAACAAACAAAGAAATAAAAAAACAGACACAGTGATCAATGGAATCAAACAGAAGACCCAGACATAAATTCACATACCTATGCACACCTGACCTAGTATAAAGAACCCAGAAATACACACTAAAAAAAGGAAAGCATCTTTAACAAATAGTGCTAATCAAACTGGATGCTGCATGTGGAAGACTACAAAAATGATCCGTACAAAATTCAACTTCAAATAAATCAAAGAATTCAGCATGAAAGCACACATGCTGAGCCTGACAGAAGAAAACGTGGGGAATGGCTTTGACCTCATTGGCAGAGAAAAATATTTTCTGAAGAGAACACTATTAGTGCAGGTACTAAAATCAACAATTAATAAGTCAGACCTCATGAAACTGAACAGCCTCTGCACAGCAAAGGAAATAATCATTTGGGCAAAACAGCAGACTACAAAATGAACTTTTACCAACTACACCAAAATATATAAAGAACTAAAAAATAAAAAATTAAACACCAAAAACCAACAACTGGATATTAAGAAAATGAATATACCCGATTAAAAATGGAGTCCGGATCTAAACAGGATTTTCAATAGAGGAAACTCAAATGACTTAGAAATATTTAAATAATTGCTCAACATCATTAGCTATCAGAGAAATACAAATCAAACCACTTTGAGATTTTATCTTAAACCTGTCAGAACGGCTAAGATCAATAACACAAGAGACAGCTCATGCTGATAAGGATGTGGAGTAAGGAGAACACTCATCAATTTCTGGTGAGAGTGAAAATGTGTGCAGCCATTATGGAAACCAACACGGCAATTTTCAAGAGGATGGGAATTGGCCTACATCTAAGTCTAACTATACTGCTCTTGAGCATATATCCAAAGAACGTTTCATCCTACCACAGAGACCCTTGTTTATTGATGCTCTATTTATAATAGTCAGAAATAGGAAACAATATAACTTCCCCTCAACTTGTGAATGGATAAAGAAATGTGTTATCTAACTGACCACAAGGGCCCATTGCTGAACAAAACACCCACAAAACTCTTTGAACAATGGAGAGGCTGAGCTGGTGCCTATGTAGTTCCTTCATTCCCATATTTTCACGTCTCTGGTAAGGGCAAGTTTTCTATAGATCTTTGATCTACCGTCTGTCCTACCTGCAAAATGTGCTAGGGCAATAACCAACTAATATCAAATTTGACTTAAGGCCCACTTCACAAAACAAAAGTCATATACAACACTGTTTGAGTGACCGAGACCCAGAGACAAGATGGCTCAAAGACCTAGGGTAAAGTCAAATACTACTCATCTATTTAAACTAAAAAAATAAAATAAGAAGAGTTCAATGTCTCCTAATGACATTTTGCTATACTCAGAGACCAGTGCCTTGCTCAGCCACTATTGGAGAACCTTCCTCCTTCAGCAGATGGGAACAAATCCAGTGACTCATAGCCAGGCATTACACAAAGAGAGGGGTCTTGGAACACTCAACTCTAAATGGGAGGTCTCCATTAAATCCCTCTCCTTAGAGCTCAGGAAAATCCACAGAAGAGGAAGCAGAAAGAACCGTGATAGCAAAAGGGGATGGAGGACACCAGGAGAACAAGGCCCTCTGAATTAATTAAGTCTCTGTGCAGCTCATATGAACCCACAGAGACTGAAGCACCAAGCACAGGGCCCACATGGGGTATGCAGTGGGTCCTCTACATATGTATCATATCTTTCAGCTTAATATTTTTATGAGCCTTCAGAATGTGTGAGAGAGGGTGTGCAGTCTCTTGGTGTCTTTTCCTTCTGCTTATATGCCTTGTTTAACTTTGATTTGATGGATTTGTTTTAGATTATTATATTTTATTTGTTATGTTTTTCTGTTACCTCTTATAATCCTGTTTGTTTTCTAATGAAAAATAGAAATGGGATGGATCTGACTGGGAGAGGAGGTAGGGAGGAGAGGGGGGAAGAGGGAGGTAGAGGGAAGGGAAACTGTAATCAAGATATATTATAGAAGAAAATAATCCATCTTATATAAAAATGAAGGGAAAAGAAAATTTGTCACATTTGCATAGTAGAATATTATTCAGCTGTTTAAAAATAGAATTTACTGGTAAATAGATGGAACTAGAAAAAAATTATCTTGCTGAGTGAGGTAACCAGACCCAGAAAGACTAGTATAGTATGTATTCACATATGTGTGGCTACTAGCTGCTAAGTCAAAGATAAGCAAGGTACAGTCTATAGAACCACAGACATTAGGCATAGAGAAAGGGTCTAGAGCAGCATATAGATCTACCTAGGAAAGGGAAATAGGATAATTATTTATGGACTAGTTGGGAGGGGGACTGGAATGCAAAGATTAAATGGAGATGGAGGGAAGAGGATGAGAGAGGGAATATAGGTAGAGACGGCTAAAATTAAGGATCATTTAAGGGTAGTATGGAAGCCAAATACAGAAGAAACTCTCTGTGATGGTTTGAATATGGTTGGCCCAGGGAGTGGCACTGTAAGGACATGTGGCCTTGTCAGAGTAGGTGTGGCCTACAAGACATGATGACAAGAGGAAGTGTGTCATCATGGGCACGGAACCCCCGTATAACCCAGGCTATTGCCGAAGCTACAGGTTACCCTCTGCAAATGTACTACAAGGCCCTACTGCTGAAGACAACATTTATGCAACTCACTGAATATTGAGAAGCTGAGCTGGTGCCTACATAGAGTCTTCACCTTTATGGACTAATGTTCATGGTACTGAAAGGTACTCTGCACATGTTACCAAAGAAACATGAACACCAGTCCCCCTAAAATTCCCTTGATGTACAAGAATGTCCTGCCTACAAGACATGCTAGTGCAATGCTGGCACAAAGCTTGTGGGAGTGACCGACTAATGCCTGGTTTGACTCAAGACCCACTCCAGGAGATGAAACCCATACCCAGCACTGCTGGAGTGACCAAAATGCTGAGAAGAGGTAACACAGGGACATAGGGTAAAACAAACGAACACCACAAAACAGAGCAATAAAATGACTCCCAATGACATTTGGCTACTCTAATAGATCAGTGTCTCACCATCACCAGAGAAGCTTCCTCCTGCAGCAGATGGAAGACGGAAATCCACAGCCAGAGAACAGGCAGAGCAAGGAACTTGGAACATTCAGTCCTAAAGCGGATGTCTCCATCAAAAGTCTCCACCTCAGGGACCCACGGGGAAGAAGGGGCAGAGAGAGTATAAGAACCAGAGAGGATGGAGGACAGCAATAAAACAAGGTCCTATAGACCAACGTGATCAATACACACATGAACTCACAGACACTGAGGCAGTATCCTCAGGGTCTGCACCGGTCTGCACAAGATGAGGTCTTAGAGCTGAAAGAAGAAATGGACACATGTCCCCATCCCTAACCCAGAAGTTGTCTCCAATCAATAACCACCAGTAATGAAACTTTAGTTTTCTCTAAGGGAGTTTCACTAGGGAAACAAACTATTAACTTCAGACTGCATGCCCAGCAGTAAATAGCCAACAGAAAAAACAAAAA
>JANHMN010000004.1:132759021-132795243 GCA_030674055.1 Rhabdomys pumilio | reverse complement strand
TCTCTTTCTCCCCCACCTCTCTCTCTCTCAAATCTTTTATGCACAGATTATGGCTTCTAGTTTAGTGTTTCTTAGAGGATTCCTGAGTGTGCAAAAGAGTGTGTCTCTGTGTCTGCATCTGCTTCTTATGACTTCTCATGAGCTGTTTTCTTTCTGTTTGTTTGTGTTGTTCTACTCTGATGTCTTAGTTTTTGTTACGTCACATCATATTGATCGTAGTATGATCCAGTAGAAGCCTGTTCGCTTTCTAATGAGAGACAGAAAGGGGTGGGGAGGATGGGAGAGGAGGTTGGGAGAAACTGAATGAGGGAGGGAAACCCTAATCAGAATATATTACATGAAAAAACTATTTTCAATAAATAAAAGTTAATTAATTAAAAGATACAGTTAGGAAAGAGGCAGAGTTTCAGCTACAGTTTCCACTAAGCCCAGGAGAAAGGGCAAAGGGTGATAGATCAAGCACTGTCGTGCACACATGTACCACCTAGTGACCGTAACGAGAACTGCATGCGAAAGGTTGCAGTTCTTGTTCCTGAGAGTGAGTGCCAGCGACAGTGACTTGCCAGTTATTTCAAGTTCTGCTCTCATCTCCTTTCAGTAAGTCCTCAAGGTTTTCCGTTTTTATGCACTTCCCTTGTTTCCTCTATTGGCTATGGGTTGAAATGTTTTAACAATCCTACAAACTGAAAACTAATAGACTGTATATGTTCTCCTGCTAAGATGTATTTCAAACTCAAAAGACAGGTCTCAACAAGCCAATCCAAGACCCAGTGGGGCAGTAGAGCTGTGGCTATTCTTGGTTAAAAATCAATTATTCAAAATAATCTGCCAAATATTCATACCCCTTGATCTGATGGCCACTAGCAAACCATCTGAAATATCACCCAGGCATTAAAAATACTATTAATATTTTTTTTATCATTTAGAAGGATAATATTGCTAAAGTTAAACACCATGGTTAGGTTGGCATCTGCCAACATGGTGTGTTAATTTAGGAATAACACCATTTCTCTTGTTTCTCTCTAATCCAAAATACCACTTACTAAAAGCTCAGGAATGGCTGACAACTTTTCTGAAGAAGAAACCAAGTTTTAGATTGAATCTGATGAGCATGAATTTATTTTACTTTTAAATTGGATCTGAGATTCTCATCCCTTTTTGATGTAAATCCTGCTCGCATGGGTTTCTCTGCATTCTATGGCTCAAGACTTAGGAAAATGGCGTCTGCAAACTCGACGTCCAACACGAACAGTAGTAAGTAAATAACCCATATTTCTATGGGTTCATTTGTAGACTGAAGATAAACAGCCATGACCTGACCAGGAAAGAAGGACCATCCTGTCTTTATTTGTCTCCCTTGTTAGAAAAGAATCAAACTGGAATGGTTTTCTAGACTGGTAGAACACTAGTTAAACAACCAGTACCCAAGAATTTTGTTTACAGGAGTGTGGCCAAATATCTTTTCACTCTAAGCTAAGATGGATTCCTCAGGGTACGAGCAAGAGGCTTCAGTGCTGAGGGGGTCTTTCTTTTTGATCTACTAACCAGAACTGTGGGCGATGGGGATGTTCGGTGTGAGGAGAGGGCTGTGCCACGTGAAGTTGACCATGCCAATCTGATTCAAACTATGTTAGAAGAGCTGGTAGGACTAATGGAAACCTATCTAGATCTTTAGGCTTTTCTTTTATTGTCTCAGTCGCTATTTAATAATCCAGCTTTGTTTGGCACACTGAATTTTATCTTGCTAAAGTCAATTCTAGCAACATTTAGCAAGCAATCTATGAACTGTCTTGAATTCATGTCAAGCTGAAGTGTCAGTAAAAGAAATTACAGTAAGCTTTCTTAAATAATTGCTAAGCCTGAGCAAATCAAGTCCGGAAGTATGAATGGACTTGTTCACTTGATACTTGAAGTCACTGTTCATCAGAAGCCCCTTTCATTGACACCAGCTGTTCTCAGTCCTGAAACGTTAATGTCCTAATAGGAAAAGAATGGAGCTCTCTGGAGAGAAGCTCTCTGGAGGAGGCTGCTTTCTCTAAAAGTCGCTTCTTCAATGTTGGTTTGCAGTGAGCCCTATGCTGCTTTCTCCTTCCCAGGTTTAGCTGGGGGCCTTTAAAAGGGCCTTTTCCTCGAAGCGAAACTCATGAGTCCTAAAACCTTGCAGCTGTTCACTGAAGATTACCATCAAGATAGGGGCTATAAAACTCAAGCCATAAGATGCAAAGCTCTGCACATTTTCTCAGGTCCAGACTCCTCCAAATTCTACATCTTTTTCAGCTCTCAAAGAGCCTTCATGAGAGGTTATTATGTGTCTTGTTTCTTTGGGGTCTAAAAATTGGTTTACAAATGACTGTTCCTGTTTCAAAAACTGGCCAGCTTGCTGAGGACCGTCTATGAAGGGACTGGAGCCAGGCCCACCCTTTTGTTTTTACCAGGGACCAAAAGTGCAGCCTTCCCAGTTCTAACATTATCTGCACTGATGCAGTGTGGAAAAGCAAACAGAGAATACTTTCGTTAAAATCAGATTAGACTAATTCTATATGAAGTGCTTTAATGAAAAATGTTTAATGGTTGAAATACTATAACTCTGGAGTTAAAGTACAGGTGCAAGATTGATATTCTACACTCCCCAGAGAGCAAACTGGTGCATACTGTGAAAAACCAATTAGAGTTTATAGTTGCCTGGGTTGGCTGAATGACTTTTTTCGTGGGAAATGTTCGTTCTTATAAAATAATCATTTTGCATTCTATATGTTCTGAACAATGTGGGCATCCCAAGCTCTTAAGAAATGGATTTATTTTAGCAAGCATTCTTTGCTGTTTTTATGAGGTCATCGACATGACTTTTAAATGGGGATCTGGGCCAACTCTGATTCTCACATCAGTTCATTAATTCACGCAGCTGTCTCTGAACAGCAAAGAATAATATATACTGCAGACAGAGGGCCAGCAAGGGGGTGGGCTAGGCTAGGACTTTATGCTATATTTCAGTCAGGAGCTCCTGCTGACATCATAAACTATGAGAGCTTAAGCTATGTGGGGAACAGCACCCCCCCCCCATGGAAATATGGCTGCTTTAATTGATCCTTTTGAATTTCATCGTATACAGAGTGAGGCATCGAGTCATTTTTATTCTGAGGAAAGCCAGAACATTAAAGTCGGGCACTGCAGGAGTAGATTAGCGGGTAAACCCAGGCAGTACCTTAAGGAGTGGAGACAGATTCAATTGTGTTGATGATGTACGGGCAAGCGCAGAAGGGCCTGGGCGTGCTGCCTCACGAAGGGGGCTTCAGGTTTGATTTATTGGTAACTGTGAATTCATCTCCTCTGGGAGGTAATTCTCCAAGTGAAAGGAAACACAGATGAGAAGGTTGCAGTGAGAGTGAGGGGTGAGGGGAACCAAGTTCTATGTCTAGATCCTGAGTGATAGCGGATACAGAATGCCTCCGTGTGACTTCCGGCAGCTTTCCCTTCTTGACCTGACAGCAGAATTGCTAAAATCGACCTAAAGCCTTGTTCTGGATTGGGCCCACTTTGGATCTTTTGCTGCCAAACTGAACTTAGACAGAACCTAGACAGAATTGAGGCATCTGAGAAAGTTTAGGTTCCGCTGCGTCCTCTGGAATGCATAGGATATTCTCCAAAAATATATTCGCTAGTTTCACATCGTTTAAATTCCAAATTGGTTTTGGGTTCCATGGGGTGGGGGTAAGATATTCCTTTCTGAGAGTAATTTTAGTTTTCAAATAAATCAGCCATATCTTTGGACATGGGGGAAATTTATAAAATGTGACATTTTAAATGTGCTCTTCAGTGACTATTACAAAGTTCACACCTGCGAGCAAGCATGTGTCTTGCAGATATCTGGTGGTTCTTATCTGTACAGACAGCATCTTTTTCCATTTTAACAAGTCAATTGAAGCTTTGCATGGAAAACTGGTGAAACTTTTTTTATTGGATATTATATTTACATTTCAGATGTTATCCCCTTACCCCATTTCCTCCCCCACCCCACCCAGTAGCCCCCATTCCATCCTCCCTCCTCCTGCTTCTATGTGCACCCACCTGCCCTCCCATGCCCACCTCCCCACCCTCGAATTCCCCCACACTAGGTATTCAGCCTTCATAGGATCAAGGATCTCCTCTCCCACCTATGCCCGACAAGGACATCCTCCCCTACATATACAGCTGGAGTCATGGGTCCCACCCTATGTGCTCCCAGGCTGATGGTTTAGACCCTGGGGACCTCTGGTTGGTTGGTATTGTTGCTCTTCCCATGGGGCCACAAACCCTTTCAGCTCCTTCAGTCTTCTCTCTAACTCCTCCATTGGGAACCCCTTGATCAGATCAATGGTTAGCTGTGAGCATCCTCCTCTGAATATGTCAGACTCTGGCAGACCTCTAAGGAGACAGCTATATCAGGCTCTTGTCAGCATGCACTTCCTGACATCCACATCAGCATCTACCTTTGGTGACTGCACATGGGGTGGGTACCCAGGTGGAATGGTCTCCAGACGGCCCCTCTTTCAGTTTCTGTCCCATACTTTGTCTCCATATTTGCTCCCTTGAGTATTTTGTTACTCCTTCTAAGAAGGACCGAAGCACCCACACTTAGTCTTTCTTCTTCCTGAGCTTCATGTGGTCTGTGAGTTGAATCTTGGCTATTTCAAGCTTTTGGGCTAATAACCACTTATCAGTGAGTTAATACCATGTGTGTTCTTTTGTGATTGGGTTACCTCACACAGGATAATATGTTCAACATCCTTAGTCATCAGGGAAATGCAAATCAAAACAACCGTGAGATTCTACCTCACACCAGTCAGAAAGGCTAAGATCAAAAATTCAGGTGATAGCAGATGCTGGCGAGGATGTGGAGAAAGAGGAACACTCCTCCATTGTTGGTGAGATTGCAAGCTGGTACAACCACTCTGGAAATCAGTCTGGCAGTTCCTCAGAAAATTGGACATAGGATTACCTGAGGAACCAGCTATACTACTCCTGGGCATATACCCAGAAGATACTCCAACATATAACAAGGACACATGCTCCACTTATTTATAATAATGGATATAATTCATATTCAATAATTTATAATAATATAAATAAGCCTTATTTATAATAACCAGAAGCTAGAAAGAACCCAGATATCCTTCAACAGAGGAATGGATACAAAAAATGTGGTACATTTACACAATGGAGTATTATTCAGCTATTAAAAATAATGAATTTGAGAAATTCTTAGGTAAATGGATGGAACTGGTGAAACTTTACAGAGTACAGCCTACCATGTGTAAGAAAGGGAAGAGGTTGAAATTGACTGAGGAGGTCAGGAGTCTTCTCTAAACTCTCCTGCCCCCCACCCCAGTGTTCACCCTCACAGCTCACACACACACACACACACACACACACACACACACACACACACGAGCTCTAACAATTCTCTCTTATTTTTACAAATGCCAAGAGTCTTGGAAATCTAGGGACTGTCATCATAAATCCTCTGAAAGACTCTTAGTGGGTGGGGCTGGCTCTATACCTCATGCCCACCCCCATTACTGTCTCCTACCACAGGGTAGGTGGTGTCAAGACAAAGGGTTATCCAGGTATGGTGGTATATACCTCTCTCTCTCTCTCTCTTTTTTAATTATTTATTTATTTACACTCCAGATTGTTTTCCCCTCCTGGTCAACCCTCCAACTGTTCCACATCCCATACCTCCTCCCCACCTCCCTGTCTCCACAAGGATGTCCCCACCACCCACCCCACCAGACCTCTAAACTCTCTGGGCCTCCAGTCTCTTGAGGGTTAGGTGCATCTTCTCTGACTGAACACAGACCCAGAAGTCCTCTGCTGTATATGTGTTGGGGGCCTCATATCAGCTGGTGTATGCTGTCTGGTTGGTGGCCCAGTGTCTGAGAGATCTCTTGTGGTGGGGTCCAGGTTAGTTGATACTGCTGTTCCTCCTACAGGGTCTCCCTCCTCCTCAGCTTCTTCCAACTTTTCCCCAATGCAACCACAGGAGTGAGCAGTTTCTGTCCATTGATTGGATGCAAATATCTGCAACTGACTCTTTCAGAGAGCAGTCATGATAGGTCCCATTTTGTGAGTGCTCCATAGTTTTAGTAATAGTGTCAGGCCTTGGGGCCTCCCCATGAGCTAGATCCCATTTTGGGCCTGTCGCTGGACCTTCTTTTCCTCAGGCTTCTCTCCATTTCCATCACTGTAGTTCTTTCAAACAGGAACAATTATGGGTCAGAGTTTTGACTGTGGGATGGCAACCCGCTTCCTCATTTGATGCCCTGTCTTCCTGCTGGAGGTGGGCTCTAAAGTTCCCTCTTTCCACTGAAGGGCATTTCACTAATGTCCCTCTTTTTGAGTCCTGAGATTCTCTCACCTCCCAGGTCTCTGGTACATTCTGGAGGGTACCCCCAACCTCCTACCTCTGAGGTTGCCTGTTTCTATTCTTTCTACTGGCCCTCGGGGATTCAGTCTTTTTTCTCTCACCCAATACCAGATCAGATTCCCCTCTCCCTCTCCCATCCCCTAACCCTGTCCACTTTCCCTCCCAGGTCCCTCTTTCCCTACCCCCTTGTGATTGCTTTCTTCTCCCTAAGTGGGACTAAGGTGTCCTCACTTGGGCCCTTCAGCTTGTTGACCTCTTTGAGTTCTGTGGACTGTATCTTGGGTATTCTGTAGTTTTTGGTTTTGGTCCACTTATTAGTGAGTACATACCATACATGTCCTTTTAGGTCTGAGTTACCTCACTCAGGATGATATTTTCTCTGGTGAGATTGCAAACTGGTATAACCACTCTGGAAATCAATCTGGAGGTTCCTCAAAAAACTAAAAACAGATCTACCTGAAGATCCAGCTATACCACTCTTGGGAATATACCTAAAAGATGTCCCACAATGCCACAGGGACATGAGTTCCACTATGTTCATAGTGGCCTTGTTTGTGATAGCCAGAAGCTAGAAACAACTCAGATGTTCCATGACAGAAGAATACTACTCAACTGTTAAAAACAAGAACATCCTGAGTTTTGCAGGCACATACCTTTCATTCCAGGCAGAGACAAGTGGATTTCTGAGTTTGAGGCTGTCCTGGCCTACAAAGTATTTTACAGAACAGCCAAGTCTACACAGAGAAACTCTGTCTCAGAACAACAACAACACAAACACAAAACTAATACAAGCAAAGCATTCAAGAAGCTATTCTTCAGCACAGAGAACATTAGAAACCTTAAGGAGGCAAGTATGCTCTCTGTCACTCACCTCCTTGGAAATCATGTTAGCAGATCGCAATTTGTTTGAAAGGATGTTATGTTGTGAACAGAAAGTATGAGAAATGTCAAACTGATTTATACTCACAATAGAGATGTTTCTTAATTTGCTTGGAAGCAGAGGATGGATAAATGACAGCTCTTGTGTCTGAGGAGGCCATCATCATTAAGCAAAATTGGGCAATTTAAATTAATAAGGAGTAACTAATAAGTCTGACCAAGAGACAGGAACATTAAGTAATAATAATTTCAAATGTTTATTTTGCAAAAGATATTCACAGAGATGGTGAAAGTGAGGAAGTAATTTGGGTGGTTTATTTCATTTCTTTTGGGGTAGGTAGTGAGCATTTGCTATTGTCCTGGATGTAGCTCTGCTGCCTTGGGAGTTAATGGATTTACATGAGGTCATGGGGATGACGCCCCCATGTTAAGGCTAGCTAGTGTCCATATCAGAGGATCAAAAAACAGTAGCATCTACCTGTTTTCTTTCCCCATCTTTTTTTCTGTCTCTCTTTCATCTCTCTTTTTCTGCCTCCCTCTCTCTCATCCCTCATCTTTCTTCTTTATCTTCTCCAGCTCTGTTTTCCTCTCTTCCTCTCTTCTCCCATTCTCTGCTTTCTTCCACCCCTTTCTGTTCTCTCCTTTCCATTCCCTTGTCTTCCTTTCCCCTCCAGCCATGTGAGGACATCACAAAATGTCAGCCCCCTAGAATCTGAGGAAGGTCACTCACCTGGCACTTAATCCACCAACATCTTGAGATTGGACTTGTCTCGTTTTTGGAACTATGAGAAACAAATGTAGCTCAGCCACCCAAATGTAGCTAACACCCAGCATGTGCTCAGCTGTTGTAAGCTGTTGAAAAACAAGTCTCTTGTCAGGGTATATGGCTTGAGATGGTTGCAAAGATGATAGCTGCTTTCTGCTAGGAGTTGGCTCCCAACAAACTACGAAAGACCACAGTGAGTGAAGGACCCCAGCTTAGAAAGTCAAACACCATAGACTTACCTGAGGCTCCTAGCTCCTAGTCTTCAGATGAGAGTTTATAACCTCTCATCTGAAGATTAGGAACTACAGAAAGCAAGGAAGTTAAAAGGAACCATTGAATGGAGAAGAATGGAGTGAAAGAGTGGGGAATACCAGAGAGCGAGTAATCAGAAGAGGGACATGGGGAAATGGGAGGCTGGGGAAGCAGAGGGACAAATACAAAATAAGGATGGTAAAAGAACAGTAAGGATGACTAAAACCGTCATGAGAAATCATAGTATAAGCTACATAAAAATTTCTACAATACATACAAGTCAGTATATAGATCACATAGATAGTTTAAATGACATTTTCTTATCTGGGCTGACAACGCCCACACTCCCAGTCATTGTCTGTGTAACAAACCTTCAAACACCAGCCATGAGAAGTCCCTTTTTGAGTTGTTACTCAGGAGTGTCCAACATTATAAGTTAGTATGGTTACCCATGGTTGCTTCCTAGAGGTAGACAGTAAATCTCTATTTCTGTGACACTATGAACTTTGGACATAGGGTCCAGAGGACCTGAGCTGGTACTGACCTGAAAACCTTCTCTCTGATAACTCATTTCACACAGGGGTCCAGAAAGCTTCCAAAGGAGGTTGATAACAAACACCCCATTCAACGATGACACCTATGAACCACAACAACAATCAGCATGGCATAATTATCAGGGATCATTGAAGAACAAAGAAGATACTGTAATAGCCTGAGAACAGGAAGTTGGCCATGAGATTGTATCTCCTAGTTATATTAAGCTACATCCACAAAGTGTCAGCTTAAACATAACCTGAACATGAACGACATCAATAGACACCAATAGACACACTGACTAACAGGAAAGGGAAAACTCTTAACCATAGACAAAGAACTCTAGGCAGCTAAAGAATACTGGGAGCATGAGGCAGAGTCTTCTCCAAGGAAGGGTCCCCTAATTGAGTATCTAATACCAAATGGTCAGCTCTGAAAACATACAAATAAGTAACATTATATGAACTGAGCAGGGTGTATTTAGGAATATATATATATATATATGTATATATATATATAATTATTTATAAAATATTGTCAATATAACTTATATTAATATTTATAAATTTATATTATATTAACAATATATTACATTTTATTAATATATTATATTCTAAATATTTGTCCTTATAATATATATATATATATATATATATATATATATATATATATATATCTTGATAGTGGCTCCTATCCATTTTTAGGGCCCTGAGAAGCAGTTGACTATCAAGCTGTGGATAAGCTCATGGGCTCTGGTCTCATACAGACCTGCTTCTGCTACTCTAATAATCCATGACACTGGAAATGTAGTAATAATAATAATAATTATATATATATATCATAACATAAATAATATATTCCTAAATACACAATCTATTCCTAAATGCATATGTAAATATATGCAAAAAGGAGACCCTGAATTTTAAGAAAGGGAAAGGGAGGGGTGGTGTCCATGGGAGGGTTTGAAGAAAAGAAAGGGAAGGAGGAAAAAAATACAATTATAATTTCCCAAAATTAAAAGAAATAAAAATCAACATATTTGAGTCTCCTTTATAAAAATAGCATAGCACTCTAGACAACCCCATTACTTTTTTTGAGGACTGTATAATACAAATTTCACTTACCATCCCGAGCCCCTGGAAATTATTTTCTGATTGATGACCATTGATATGAAATCTTGTTCTGTGATAAACTAGGTGTAGCTGGGCCAATAGCCAGCTTCTCTTCACAGGTGCCCCATTCTTGAGGCTACCTGGTGCTCTCCTGGGAGTATGTCATAGCCCACTGATGATGCCTACCTGTTTTTAGGGCCCTGAGAAGCAGCAGACTATCCAGCTGTGGATAAGCACATGGGCTCTGGTCTCCTACAGTCCTAGGTTCTGATACTCTAGTATCATATGGCATTGGGAAGGACTGTGTTTAACCTATGCAATAAGCCTTAAAATTGGAGGTTACAGCAGGCGACAGGAAGATCACACATGCTACATGCCTAGAGTTCCTGCACATAGCAGCATCTTAAGAAGTGATGGTTCATTTTGTTCTTCACATCTAGACCCACGTGTAAATAGAGATAACAAAGGCTCCACATACATAATGTCAGTAATTGATAAAAGGGAGTTTTAGGTACGTTATATACTTTCCTCAGATGTTGGAGCAAATGACAAAGTTAGAGTCCAGGAAATATCTTAAAGTAAGTTCTTAATGGTAACAAGGAATATGTAATGAAGACACGAGTATAATAGAGTGCCACACTAACCAATGTGTCAGGTGTTCTGATTGTACTAGTGTAGATGAGGCACACCAGGGCAAGGAGCTCACCACAAGTGGAGGTGCTGCCGCTAAACTGAGGCTCAAGTTAATATTCTCCATTAAAATTGAAAAAACGCATACACTATGAGATCACGGGCTGCAATTCTTTTAGTGGTATTTTATGGGCTTATTTGATTCTCAAAACCATGAAAATGTGAATTCCATAAAAGTTTAATATTTTGTTAAGAGTAAACAGAATAACAAGAATCTTCACCTGGAAATAAAAAAGCCTGCAATTTCTGCTGGGTTATACCTCTGCTGCTGATTCATGTTTGCTTTCCTGACACTACTAAACTGGACTGCTGGTATCCTGACAAACAGAGACTGGAATTGCCCCAAAGAACTACTTCTAAACAAGCCCACATTGTCTTGTCATATTTGCCATCTTTTCTCCCCTACCTTTTGGAAAGTAGGCTCAAAGGGACAATTAATTATAAATCCCTTATTATAATAGATTTTGAAAAATCTAAGCCCCTACACCTGAATGTGGGTCAGTATTAATCCGTGCATTGCAATGAACGCAACAAACAGTAGAAGATGTACATCAAATATAGAATTATACTTGGTGTCCTATATATACTAAAATATCATTTTGCTATTTTGCTTTTAAACTTATTCCATTTATTGCATAAGAATTTTATCCAAGCTTTTTATTGTCATTTTACATATACATGCATGATGTGGGTAGAGGGGGCATGTGGAGGTCAGAGGACAATTCTGTGGAATAAATTTCTCCTTCTACCTTTACATAGGTCCTGGGATTAAACTAAGCTCATCAGGATTGTGTGGAAAGTGTATCTATCCACTGAGCAATCTTACCATCCCTTAAACTGTTTCCTTTTTCAAGAATTCATCATAGCTTTGCATCTTGAGGCATGGACCATCATGGACCATCATGACTATCCTACATCATCAAGGTATGGTTGTCCTTACATGTTTGATCCCATCTGATTTCAAAAGACAAAGGAGAATAATGGGATTTCCTCACCCCTATAGACAAAGCTCTGTTGTCATGGAATAAATTGGCTTTGAGGAGGTGGATTTTGATATTGAGTGTGTGATTTCCCTTCAATAACATCACGTGGCACTTGTTCCTTGCGAGGCATGACCTGATCACTGCTGTGAAACTAGAATACTTATCTGGCTCTTTTAAGAACCCAGTGCTTCTGTTTTAGTTTTGTGTTCTTAGTAACATCAATTTGATTAAACATTTCCATCAGGAATGCTACTACAAGATGTGACTAAGCTATCCTTAATTTATTTTGAGTTTCACATGGGCAAATGTCGTGTAACCCTCCTAACAAAAGCTTCATGCACTGTAGTAGTATAATCCAGTTTCTAACTCTGAGGAGAAAAGATATTTTAGGTAGAAAAGAAACAGGGAAAGGAATGGACTTTGTAGGTGAAATGAGGGACAAATGAGTACTCACATGCTTTGGGGAAATGGATATGCTGGGTGTAGCTATCATGGGGCTACGCCTTCCCCTGCTCTTCCGCCCTGTGACTGCCTCACCTGTGAGGTCAGCTGCTCCAAAGAGCAATTCATAACATTGCAGCTCATATTGTGGTTGCAGGTCCTGAATTGACATGAAACTAAATCAGACTTGAGTGCTGTGGGATAGCACAGCTACCTTCCTAGTTTACTGAGCCCTCTTGGACTCCTAATAAATCTTAGAAAGGTAGCAATCACCCTGCCTGCCAGTTTTCTCCACTCACAGAAGGACCTTGAAATGGAAACAATGAAGTCCTCTTTAAGGCTGAACTTTATGCCAGGGAGAAAAAGACGTCCATGGAAGCCACATTCTTAAATTGCTTTTTCTAACCCTGGTGTAAGCACTTTGCAAGACAGCATTAAACGGATCCTCAGCTTACTGCACATTCCAAGTCGCTGGGGCCACAGGTCATGAAAACATTCATGAAAAGTTTCAGTGACTGTACCCACAAAGTTCTTTGTTGTTTCTCAAGAGCAGAAGGTAAGCTTCAAATAAAATCGAGGCCACTTACTAACATGTATCCGATAGAAGCAAGCATTGCTTCAGTTTCCAGAGTCACACGAAGCTCACTAGAAAAGGTTCCCAGAACGCAGCTGAGAAAGAATCGGACACAGACGCCAACACTGAATTATAGCCAAAGATAACTCGTGGCTTCCAGTATTTTAAAACATAATTTTAAATTATAAGTCATATTTACTCAAAATCTTAGGGCATAAGGCCAGACACTGAGTGACCTGGTACCATGTGTTCTGTTTATAGTTCACAGATATTGTTATTTAATTTTCCAAAAATTATAATTCGTTGTCAGTTGGTATGTTGTTCACCTTGCCCAGCCACGCTGCCCACTTTACCCAGGGTCTTTCAATGTCAGTCCAGACTTTGATATACGGGAATGCTATAGACATCAAACTCCACTTAGTAGGGGCTGGGAGTATAATTTTGAGGCAGAACATGTATTTATAGAATATAAATCCCTGTGAATTAATTTCCCTAAAACAAGAAACCCAACAAGCAAAAAGTTTAAGAGAAGTGTTGTAATCTGTAGCGGCTGAATCACAGTGGTAATGCTGTATAGTGCAGTGAGCCTCTTTGAATCAGATGGAAGGACTGAAGGCGAGACTGAGACACCTCAAAGAGGAAGGACTTCTGTCTTTGTGCTGCCTGTGGACTTGCACAGTTCCATCAGCTCCTCCCTGGCTGTCCAGCCTGCAGGCTGACTCTGTGATTTTCAGGTTTCTGAGACCCCTCATTGCAAACTCCGATTCCTTAGCATAATTTCACTCTAGACAGCTGCACAGGATCTGCATCTCCACCTCCTATTGCTCCTGTTTTTCTTGTGAACCCTGATACATCCATTTTATAACCAATGACACGAAAGCTCTCTGATGTGAAACTCTGCTGTAGTGCTCAGCTCATGCAGTTCCTGATGTAGGCAGAGCCTGGGGTGTCCTTGTGCTCTGCTTCCCCATCTCATTATCACGCTGGAGCCCTCCCAGCCTGTGGCCAGTGGACACGTGAGAGGCGTGTGAAGAATTGGCTTATTTAATCCTCTCACCAGTGTTGTCAGAAAGCTTTTCACAGCAGCTCACGTGAAGGAAACGAGTTTGCTCGGAATGAATGTGGCCACCAGTGTGCTTTCTCTCAATCTAAACAGAGCCTCACACACACTCCATCTATCATACCTCCACACTGAAAGGTCCCCCTAATGCTGGCCCACAAATATTATGTGTCTCAGGCAGGCCCAGGCTATCAGCCACATTTCCTGATCTACTCTGATTAGATATATAAACAACTCCAGTAAAACAGATCCTGAGCTTTCTGTTAAAAATACAAGATAAGGCTTTTATAATGATTCATCAATGGCAGAGGGACTGTCTAAGTTAGGCGTGAGCACTCATTATTCATGGCTTCTCTCTTTTTTACCATGTTGGAATGGGCAATGGGCAAACATCTGTGATGTAGAGTCAATGGTTTCCAAGTGTCCAGTCTACTACTAACGTGGATCTTGGGGAGAGGGAAAGGATAAAATAATCGAGAAGTTCACAAAATGCACTTGCACTTCCATCGCTCAGCACATGATTGGCTTTACTCGCAGCTACATTGTCATTTTGTATATGGTGAACAGTGTCATTCGGTCCCAGCTGAGAGCAAGGAAGAAGAGGGATGGTGCCCACACGGTGTAGAAGATAACAGAGGCAGCACCCGGAGTCTTCATGACCAGCAAGGAAGGTGCTGCTTTATTCCTTTCATGCCCACGGTGTGGGAATGGTAACAGCTTGGGACTGTGCTTATAGGCAGGGCACGTAAAATACTTCCTGAAGCTAGTTAAGTTAGTTTTATGCTACTTGTGCTTCTCTGATAATGTGGTTTTACTGGGTTTGTGGGATGTTGTTCTTTTTCTGTGTGGGAGGCACAAGTGATAGCAAGCTGTACTGAAGAATCCATTGGGAAAGATTGGGCCATTGGAAAGATTCTTAGGGCTTTTGATAAGACATGTACATGTCCATATTTCTTTAGATAAAATATCTTTAGTCTCTGTTTTCACATGATAGTGGTCTCTAGTGTCAGACTGATGGAGATGAGCACCTTGACCCCATGGGGTTCTATGAATGCAGATGACACCAGGGATCATTAGACTGTTTAGGTAGAAAAAACAGACACACGCCGAATCTGGAATCTGCACCAGAATACCAGACCATCCTCTTCACTCAGGTTTGAAGGAGCCCCAAGAACCTTTTTGGGGATCACCTTGAGCCTTCATTATGCCAAACATCCCCCAGTGACAATTGCCCCAGCCAAAACTCATAACAGAAGCACAGGGCAAGTGTTTGACTCCTGAAGAAAGACAAATTCGTCATCTGGGATGAAAACGTGAATCCCTGAAAGAATCCAGGTATCAAGGAACCCAGAGAAGAAGCTTTCTGTTCAAATTGGCTTCCTTGATATGATAGTGTCATACAGATCCACAGGTGTGACAAAGTCCATTTAATCTGTATAAGTAGGAACTCAGTGTCTTAGTAGAAGTTCACAAACAGATCTCCACAGTTCCCAAGGAAGGGAACTTGACATAGCAAGTTTATACTCAAGGTCTTGAGTATAATGGTAAGTTATTTCCTTCATTCAACGTAATTCCCAAGTACACAGTGCTGGGATAAACAGACCTACTGGCAAACTGTTTAAAGTGGTAAGATATGCACCCACAAATCCATAGTGTGCAGTGTCAAAGGAGCATGGAGCATCTGCCAGTACATTTCATGATTGTAATTTCCTGTTTATTCAAGGTAAGAGTCTTGCTAACCAAGACTGGAATCAGACTTAAGCTGTTTGTATCCACAAGAGCTAATGCTCCAGGGCCCCTCTCCGTTTTAAGCAAGCTGTGTTTACCCTACCTTCCTTGAGGTTGACCTTGCCGGTTTCCTTCATTCCGTTTGTGCTCCTTTGCTCTGTTTACACACTTCTTCCAACATACCCTACGAATACAGCTGCTGGCATTGTCTGCTCCCTGTCACACTGATGTACCTTCTCCTTGCTTATCACACAGTGTATCTGCTCCCTTGTTCGGTCACGTGCAGTCTTAGTAATATCTATTGAGCTGAATTAAACAGTAGGCTGAAAAGGTCTGAGTTTATAAAATAAATAAGACAATTCTCTGCATCCTCAAGTTTATCATAAATGACTCATGTCTCTGAATCTAAGTTTAGTCAAACTGAAAGAAATGTCAGTTGCCCTAGCATTTTGGCAATTTAACTGGGGGAAGAGGAGACTGAGCCTTGCAGACATTTCTTCATACCTTCACTGTCAGCACAGCCCCTATCCTGACTCCACCCTAGCCCTGCTGCCTGGCACTAAGAGTGGCCAGGGATCATCAACACTTGCCCTGTGCTTCTGTTATGAGTCTCGGCTGGGGCAATTGTCACTGGAGGATGTTTGGCATAATAAAGGCTCAAGGTGATCCCCCAAAGGTTTTTCTTTGTATTACAATATCTTTCAGAGAGTTCTTATGAGTGACAAAGCCCTTTGTCATCAAAGCAACCACTCAAGAAATGTTCAGTTTTCATTTCTCACTAATCTTCCTACTTTTGACACGATGTCGAGTAATCTTCGTATTTTCAGGTGTCAGAGTGGTCAGACTTTCAGAAATGCAAAGTATAGAGATAGTCTAAGAATTAACAGAGGAGAATTTGACCTGGCCTGGAGAATCTGTTGACCTGGAGCAGCTACCACACATTCTGAGAGTGTCTTGCAATCCTCTGACTAGATGTATGAGTAAGCCAGGCCGGTGCACAATGGCAGGAGATAAACAGGTCAGGTTGGGTGGAAAGTGTAGTTAACAATTAACTGATGACCTTTCACAGTTTCTATTTCTGTGACCCAGTTATCACCCTTGCATGGTATCACATACTTCCATCAGTCCTGAATGCTGTCTCTATTCTAGTTGTGTCCGCCTTGAAGCTATTGGTATCATTGCTGAGCCACAAATGCAGTTAAGCATCATGCTTTTTAGATGCAAGTAGTATTCCCCCACCCCCTTTTACAATCCACTTTAACTCTTTACTGAGAAAACGCTGCTTTCAAATAGACTTCTGAAGTTCTAATGGGCAGAGTATAGAGCGAACAGTATTACCTCATATGGGATCAGGGCACATACTTCTATGGGCCACACATGGATGTCACAGAAAGGATTCAGACGCTTCCATCCTGCAAAGTTCCCTCCCCAAAAGACTTCTATTAAGCTGTAAAACAACCAACACAAACATCAGCTTGGATATAGAATGTTGAATTTAAAAACTGATCAGCAGCAGAGATAGTCCATACTAGGGAACTTCCTCTTCTTCCTCTCCCTCCTTCTCTTCTTCTAGGATCTGTAGCTCAGGCTAGCTGTATAGTTATCTAACTGAACTTCTAATTCTCCTGCCTTCATCTCTTAGATAGAAAGATTACAGTGTTGGCATTTGAACCAAGACTCTCATACATGATAGACAAACACCCTATCAACTAAGCTATTCCCAGCCCTTGTATATTGCTACTTTTGATTTCTGTGTTCTGTATTCCATCTCGATAAGATAAATTTCTGCTCACTCTTCTCTCTGGATGTTTTTAGACACAAATTTTTTACATTGCTGCTTTCAAGTCTTTCAAAGGCCTCATTCATAGATGGAGCTACATCCCAGGAAGATAGCCTAAGTTTGTAGAGTTCTATACAGAAGGTGTCATTTAGGAAGGAAGTATGAATGCTTTTGTAGGGAAGGGAGAAATGAAATAATTCTACAAGACAGTGTCTTCTTTAAAGAGAGGACAGGAAGTAGAGGGAAGTAGAAAAAATGGTATATCTCAGAGGATTTTGGGGGAGGAGTAGGGACGATTAAAATATGTTGTACAAATTTCTCAATGAAAAATAATATTAATATATATACACACATATATGTGATATATTGAGACATATAATATATATGCATATGAGAGAGAGAAAGAGAAAGAGAGAGAGAAAGAGAGAGAGAGAGAGAGAGAGAGAGAGAAGATCCCTTGTTCTGGTACACTCTGTATATCAGGCTCACTGGCCAGCAGCTCGTAGGGACATTTCCATCTCTGCCTCCCGTCTAGCTATAGGCACACTGGAATTATATATGCATACTATTATATGCATATATTATATATATATACATTATATATAAATATATGTTATATATTTATATATGTGTGTATATAAATTTTTAAGAGGAAAATTTTGACACTAAGAAGACCAATTTGGAGCTTACTAAGATGTTGTGTGTAAAATTGACTACAAATTTTTGTTAGTTGCTTTTCTGTTCCTTGAGATAAAAGGTTATTTTGGCTCAGAGTTTCAGAAACTTCAGTCTATGACCAGCTTACCCTGTTGCTTCAGGGCTGCAACAGAAGGAACACCTAAAGAGTGCTTGGCATAAGAGGCCCTTGCTTCATGGTGGTTAAGACCCAAAAGGGAGTGAGAGAAGGGATCCTGGGGCCTAGGATTCCCTGTATGAGCAACTTCCTCCCACTAGACCTCACCTTGGATAGGTGAGGTTATCCCTGAAGGAACCACAGGATAGAACCCAATATGACCTTTGGTGACATCCAGAATTTAAACTTCAACATAGATACTTGCTAGAAAAATGCTAGAAAACTGTCTTAAGTTTGATGAAAGAAATCATATAGATGTCATTATATAGTCATATTTGAAGTTCTGTGAGACAGTGGGTCTGGAATAGCTGTCAAGACTCAGACTAAGACATAAACTAAGTCAACACAAAAAACAGCAAAGATGAATTAGGTAACATTTTTTCTGTATCTAGAATAAGGATATTCCATATCTATCTGTAATGAGGTTAAAAATGCCATCGAACATTCACATCCAAATAATTATTATCAATCACTGCCATCTAGTGTTAACCAAATGAAAGAAGTTTTCTATAGTATTTCATCTTTCAACTCATTTTGCAGACCTACACATCTGGATTAAAATGGAACATATGAACCATCTTTCTGGAATGTTGAGTGTTATATTGTGATGTCTGCACTTTGGAAGTACGGGATTTATGCTAAAGCAGGCACAGTTTGTAGCTTATGGACCCCAGTTATTCTCCTTTTGTGTTCTCTGGCTGTTATCACCAGTACCAGCCTGGTTTGTGACCTCTGCCTTCAGATACCACAGTTTCATAGGACCAAGTGCATGAGGTGCCAAAACAGTATGTTTATAATTCACAAATTAAAGAAATAATTAAGAAAAATATTGCTTCATTTTTTGTAACTGAAGATTAAACATTTGCTTAAATAAGATAACATAAACATTTGCTTAATAAGAACAATTTTTTAATATTGTATTAGAAGTGTTTGACCTTGGAGCTAGGGATATGGCTAAGAGCACTTGCTAAGAAAGTACAAGAACATGAGTTCAGATCTTCAGAGCCCACATGAGCTCACAACAGTGTGCACATGTAGTCCCAGGGTGCCGATAGCAAGATGGGAGGCAGAGATGGAAATGTCCCTACAAGCTGCTGGCCAGTGAGCCTGATATACAGAGTGTACCAGAGCAATAAGTGATCAAGGGATCCTGTCTCAAACAGGACTGACACCTGAGGTTGTACTCTGGCTTCCACATGCCCCATGGTGCTGTAACACACACACACATACACACACACACACACACACACACACACACACACAGAGAGAGAGAGAGAGAGAGAGAGAGAGAGAGAGAGAGAGAGAAGACAGAGACAGAGACAGAGACAGAGACACACAGAAGAAGATTTTTAAAAGAATATTTGAGTTCTAAAGGAGCTTAGAGAAAGCTTACTTAATTCTATTTTTATGTCTTCCTTACAGTAATAAACTGTTCACCTCAAATAATTAAGACATGAACTATGTTTCAAACTTTTCTAATTAGTGAGCTCCTCATATTCTGTTATACTTGTCTTAGTGAACTTACTGTATGAAAATATCAACAGAATACTATATTGAAAGTACCCAGAAATGAGTAAAAATAAATAAATTTACTCATACCAATATAAACAATCTGCATTTCTGCAGTGGTAAACAGTTTCTGAGCTCTCTCTCTCTCTCTCTCTCTCTCTCTCTCTCTCTCTCTCTGGCTTCATTTTGAGAGCTGCATGATAACTCGACAGAAATGAAACTAAGTATGAGACATCCAATACCATGTTGTAGAAAAGAGAAGTACTTGTCACCATACTTCTGGAACTTTGCAGTGCTGAAGATTGAATCATCTTTTATTTTCTGGATTCTATTGTTAACAGATTTATTGGATCACGAAAATCTTTTCTTCTGTTCAATTAACCTATTCAGACTCCTCAAGGTTTTCACTTCTTAGAAAACAGTCTTATTCTTCCTAAAGACATTTCCATTTATTTTAATATGAGTGTTTTCTCCCTCTAAAACTTAAGTTGAAATTTAGTTTTCTTTGTAATATCACTAAGAGATAGAATATTAAGGAGGAGATTCAACCATGGGAACTTAACCTTCAGAGTAGGATCACTGATGCTGTAAAAAGATGTGCTTGGCACTTTCCTGCCCTCTTTCTCACTGGCTATCCATGATGTAGTAAGCAGAGCCTTATTAAGTATTGGCGTCTTGGCAATGGACTTGTAATTAGAACCCCAGGAATATAATTCTGTATACTAGAAATTATACTAACCGATGTGCTATTATTACAGCCGCACAAATGGATGAAGGCATTGTCCAATATTTTCTTCCTGTATTGGGGCTCTCCAGAGAAACAGAACCAATACAACATGCCTAGATCCATAGAACAAGTCATAGCATAGCATGAGATATTGGCTCATGTGGTTGCAGAGACTAAAAACTCCCCAGATCTGCTGTTCATAGAGGCCTTCCAGACCCAAACGACTGAGAACAAGGACACTGAGTGTAAGTATGCTGTGGTTTGAGTCTGAAGCCCTGGGTGCTGGGGGGGCCAAATGGTTCAGGACAGGAAAATGTTCTTGCTCAAGCAGAGAGCCAGCTCACTCTGGCCTCACCCTTGTGCTCTACCCAGGCCTTTGATAGACCAGATAATAGATGCTGATTCACCATGAGACGGTGATTGTTACTAGTTCACTGACTGAAAGCTGGAAGTGCTCAGGAAACATCTCTATGAGTTTTATTTGTGGTGCTGGGACTGGAACTGAGAACTTACACATGTGACGCTGAGATTTAAGCATCCTTTGCCAGCCCTTTTAGGTTTTATGAGTCCCTTGTTAAATCAGCATGCAGTGCCTGTGAACCTTGACGTTGTAAGGAAGAGAAACCAAAAGGGAGATGGGGGAAGGTGGGTATGGGGAGTACAGAGGGTGGGAAAGAGTCTAGAGGATTCAGAGACCTCAGGTGGCAGAGCAGTGGAGGCAGTGAAGGTGAGTCTCTGGAGGCAGCTTTAGTGAGACAGCTTATTTTAATAGAGGAAACGAAAGGTATTTAAACATTTCAGGGGTGAACAAGGGCTATGGGGTGAATGTGCAGCATTGGCGGGGGAAGGTGTAGGTTGCTATGGATAACTCACAGCATAAGGAGGAATTCCAGGTGCTGATGGAATGACCTTATAAGGGAAGAAGATTAGCTTGGCTACCTTTCTACCTGACTTCTCCTAGGCTACGTGTTCCCCACAGGGACGGGCAGCTCCTGGGCAGAGTGGATTGATTCTACCCCTGCCGATCTAAGGATAAAACTTCCAGGGTTTGGCTATGCTTTGACCACACTCTTGATCCAGGTCTGCTCCCCCAGTCCCATTGCTCCCCCACCCCACATCCCCCACCCCTTACCCTATCCACTCCATCCCTGGGCACCCCCACAATAATAGCACTTCTTAGACTGCAATACACACACAGTTCTGCATGTGGATCTCATTAAACTATTCTGGCAGCTTAAAGTGAGGTCTGAAGTGCTACATGTCTAACAAGCTACCATTGTTAGTCCCCCACACAGTTGAAATTGCAAGGTAGAAAAACATGATGGAGACAGGAAGAAATATCTGATACTGGGGAAACATCATGATACCATGCATGTTTCCTCCTCCTCATACAGCTTAAACAAGTGTGCCCTTGAGCATAAAGTGAGGGAACCAGGGAGAAAGCCATCTGAAGAGTGGGTTACAATGAAATAGCAACAAGGTTACATTTAAGTAGCTAAGCAAGGTAGATCTCACGCAGCTGAAGTCAATCCATGAGATGACTCAGGTCACAAAGGACTCACGGATGGTGTTACAGCCCTTCATTGCCATTTGGGCCAAGGTTATGGCTAAAAAAATTAAACTCTCATTAGTCATTCTGAATTGGTTTGCAAGTGATAAAAACTGGAAGATCAAAATATAGACAGAGATAAAAAGAGACACAGCCGGGTCAGGGGAGGGCGTGACATTTACCTAGGAAATACAACCATCTATTGATGGGAGCCATAAGCCCTGCTCATCCAGAGAGAGCAGCTTCCTGGCCAGGCTGTGGTCTAGTTTGAACACCTGTATCAGTCCAGCAGCTGACACCCCCTGCTGACTGCCTCATCTTAGCAGACACTTCTGGCTACCTGGAAACAGTGTTTTAATAACCTTTGCAGGTCCGGTGGTGCTTAAGCATGGAGCTGGGGTTGGACTAATGCGTAGTGTGATGAGAGTTTTCATGTGTTTGTACATGTGACTCATCTCTACCAGAATTAAGTTGCCATAGTTTCATAATTTATTGAAAGCAACAGGTTGATAACACGAATTCTTTATCAGCAAAGCCTTCATTAGTGTACATGATAATTTATCTGAATTCATGCTTTCCCCCTGGTTCTTTGCAACAAATCCCTTTGCTACTTCTGCTATGTACATTTCTTTGTTTACATACCTTTCTTTAATAGACTCTGGAAACTGTATTTCTTAACCCGAATGGAGAATATTTTGTCTTCAGTTTGTATTCCTTCCACATATTGTCATAAGTGATCCTTTGAGCTATTTAGTCTTGATAATGTTTCTGAACTTTTGTGGACCCTAGTTTATTTACTAACTTCAGTTTTATATAGTGTGTGTTTATATGTGTATTAGTAGGTGTTTTGTATAAATTATAGTCTTGATTATCTAATACTTTAAATATATTCTCTATACTTATTTATGTACTTAACCTTGCTTCCAGTAGAATTGATTTTTTTTTAATGAAAAGTAAGGTGGCTTAATATGCTCACCACGCCCTCTTCAGCACTGGTAACTGTGAAGTGCAAACAGCCTGACCCTTTGAATACCTGTCAGTGATCAATACAGAAGATGCAATCTGTAGGTAGGAGGCGGAGCCTTGTTCTTCGGAGTTTGAGCTTCACTGGTGATGGTTTGTGAATGTGTGAATCATTTTCCATGAGATTCCCCTGAGTCGTATATTATTCTACACTCAATGATAACTGCACTTCTGGCCCAAGTTATTTACAATATTATTTAAAATAAGACTGTGGCTTAAACACATTGAACAGACAGAGAGCCTGGGAGGTGCAATATAAGCACTGCTATTTATACCTAGTTCTCAGATGATGTGCTTTCTCTTCATAGTCTTCCTTTATCTACCCTTTTACCACCTTATGAATTACTGTCCCGTGAATTCAGATGTCTAGGGAGATGAAGTCTACTTTAGTCATATTAAAAGAAGCAATTTTCCTCTGAGTGTTTACAGCTTACAGAACGTCATGTCAGCCTGATGAGATAGTGGTGGGATACTTGGTACCTGAATCAAATCATGTGTGTGAAATTCAGAACCATGCTGGAAGACACTGAAATAGGATTTGATCACTGACTTTTTAAGGTGGATTTGCATAGATCTTATTTTTCTTAATCTGGAACAAAACTGAAAAAAAAAATCTTTAAATAAATGAGTAATCCTTCAGATCTTTGCAAATAAAACATTTTCTACACTGGCTAGTATTTACTGAGTGCTATGTGTCCAGTCACTTTTGAAATACTGCGTTGGTGGTGACTCATTTAATCTTGCAGGCAACTCTGCAAGACCTGTGTTTTAATCTGACAGCAAGCTATAGAGTGGAAGGGGCTAGGAAGTTTCTGTTCAGGGAAGCCTTCACGCTTGCTGTCACTGTCTGCATGCCCTATGTTTCCTCGCCTTCCAATACCCACATTTATAATAAAAGTTTCCCTGCGTGAGTCCAATCAGCAACCTAAGCACAAAGCCACTGGTGATGTTCTTTTGCTCATTTCTTAGGAGAGAATGTAGGTGCACAATGAGAACTCAGAATCTGGAAAGGTATGGCTGTACACCTCTCTCAGTAATGTGACTTCAAGCAAGGGTTTCAGTCTGGAGGTATCAGGAGTGGTCATCATAGCACACACATGAGGTTTTGAGAATCTGAATAGTTAAGGCATGGGTTTCCAGCAGTGTCTCATACATAGGAACCCTCACAAGCCTTTCCTTTGCTACCGTTATTTAACCTGGTCATAGCAAACTTTCTCAAATGGTTTAAAACACTCAGTGGATTTTTTTTTGGGGGGGGGGGTGCTTAGGTACTTGTGCTACTGAGAGTCTAAGTCTAGGCAGCCGAGGAGTGTGCTTAGAGCAATGAATAAAGATGTGCAGATGAGAGCAGTGATTAGCCAAAAGTTAATAAAAACTGGAGAAAGAGAATGCCTTAAAGTGTTGCTGAGAGCTAAATTAATTGAGTGCAACTGAAAGGATCAGTTGAAGGCGCACTATAAAGGTAATTAAAGAAAAAGGAGTAGAACACATTGCTGTTGGTGACTTGGTGGCAGAGCACTGGTAGCTGACAGTGTAAGGAAGGAACTCCTGCAAACAATAAGAACACTCCTTGCTCATCATGCCAGTCTTTAAGGATGAATTAGAATGTATTGTTCTGTAGATTTATTTCTGAAAGTAAAACTTGCTATAATTAGAAACTGATTTCCCAAAATAAGGTCCTTTTTTGTATGATGGTATACACTTTTCAGTAATGATGTATACATTGTGTTGATTTTTTTTCCCTAAATGTGTTATTTTAATAAATATTTCATGAATGAGTTTCAGGAAACACTCAGTGGTGGTAGATAGCAGAGTTAGTGTCCAGCAGTGTTTGTTCATTTGAGTCTGAGGCAAAAGTTAGGCTAAAAACATTGAGATGTTTTATTTTGAAAAAAAATGTTCATGAAATGTATGATTTATATTGTAGCCTGGATAATGGAGTCTAGGAGTATCCGAGAGCACGATGCTGATTAACTTTCAAAAAAAATTAAAGGATAATAATGTCTGCTTCTATCTGATGCACCCCTTTTCTTAAATGAGACTCATTGAGCTAGGTAACCTGTGTACACATTGTCTAATCTTGCTAGTGCTCTACTGGAACATATGTTACTGACATCACTGTAGAGATGAGGCAATTACAGTTACTGAATGAATAGGGACTAGAGTCCATGCAAAGGCACACACTGTCCTATCCTGAAGTACAAACTCTCTCTGTTGTTCATTCCCACCATAGTTAAAAGTAATAAAAAATAACCCAGACTGATGCAGCAAGAGGAGAAAGCATGGCTGTTTTCTGCCATGCCACTGCCGCTCCCTGGGAAGAAGTCTGCTGGCCCAATAGTACAAGGGCACAAACCACATTTGAGGCAGTTTCCTTACCTTCTTTTTCTAGCTTGTACTTGTTATGTTCTTGATTTTATTTTGTTGTTTTTTTTATTTTATTTTTTGAGCAGCTAGGTGTTATCCTAGATCCCACACAGGCTATGAGGGAAAGAAGCAAAGAAAGGCGTCATCCTTTGTATCACCTAAGACTGAAGATGCAAGCGAACAAGAACAAGCCTATGTTGTACCTGGTTATGGGTCAGAGGCAGGTCATCATCATCATTATAGGCAGAAGTAGAAGAGACATCTATAGCAGTCCACAAGAGACCAGGGGCATCATTCAGGAGGACTTCGATGTCAAGATACCACCTAAACTAAGCTTCGAAAGACTTGGAGAGAGAATAGACTGTACAGAAGACAAAAAAGGAGGAAGATGGGAATCACAAACTTTGTGAATCAAGAGTGATTACCTATCAGAAGAAGAGGCTAAACTAGGTCTAGAATGTTGTATTATGTCTGTGGAGTGAGATCTTTATGACTTCTGTTCTTTAGTTATTAATACTGAGAAAGAACCCAGAGCCATATAGATACTAGGAAAGTATTTTGCTGTTTAGATACTGCTCCAGTGTGGCTATAAAGCCTTAGATATTTTTTTTTGAAACACACTTTATCATATCTTGATGCATGTAAATTTCAGATGTAGGAGCCTGAGAGAACATTGGTATTTTTGGTTGAAAGTAGGAAAGGAAGTCAAGATCTGGTGTAAATTCAATGTTTTGGGTGTTTAATTTGAAAAACTATGGAGATATAAGCCTAGGTTTTGATTAAATAGAAGAAAGACTCTGTCACCTCAATTATGCAGAGTAATGGTGATATTGTCATTGGAAAGAGAATGGTGTGCAAGAGATCGGAGTCAGAAAAGGGCAGAGGTGGGAGCACCACAGCAGCAAGCAGGAAAGAAGATGCAGTCACGGAGAGGGGTGTGCAGAAGAAACAGTGTGGGAGGCAACAGCAAGAGAGAATTTCAGGATTCACTTTGTTGTAAACTTTAGGAGTTTGCTACATGTTTTTTGAGGTTGTATCTTGTCAACCTGCATACTTCAGTGTCTCCCACAACATGAGGCATAGTGTTTCTTTCACATGGTGCTCAGTAGCCCTGAATAATAGTACTGTGTGGAGATTTGAGGATAGTGAAGGACTTCGTGATACAATTGATAGGTGCTTGGTTATTGTTCCTGAACTGGGAAATTATGCCCTTTGGATTTTAAGGGAAAGCAGAGAACTTGACACCAAAGATGAAGGCACATAGAACACTGCCTCCATCGCATGTGTTTTGTCGGACCATGAACATAAACATGTCTGGGTTTAGGCTATGACAAATTGCTATGTAACACTAAGTGCTGAACTTGCACTGAATGTATGTGGGAGTGAGAAGGTAGAAGCCATTAAGATAGACCATCTCTTAGACCAGGTAATTCTAAGAATCTACAAAATAAAATGAGCTATCTGAGGACCTACACTAGATGAACACATGGCGTAATTTATCTTGTAAGTTAAACATAATGTCCATTGGAAAAGAATAGCAAGAGACACAAAACACTCAAAACGACACTATCTACATAACATTAGGACACGCATAATCAAAGTTATGTTCATAGGGTAAATATCCTCTGGAGTTGATTAAGGAATAAAGATGAGAATCACTTTATGATGCTCAGAGCTGGGCTATCTGATAAATTTGCACTTTGTTTTACACAAGAAAAGAATAAAAATGGTGATCCAATGAAGGCGCATTTCCAGTTTCAAAAAGCTCAATGCAATAAAAGTTCATGCCGCTGTCCCCGACGAATGACCATACAGGTTTTACTCTTTATTAAGACCATTTGGTATATAAGTTACTTTCTGTCGCTATGATATAATACTATGAGCAAAAGAAATTTGAGGAAGAAACAGTGAGTTTTTGCTTACAGTTTCAGAAAGAGTCCACAATAGAGAAAAGGGAGGAGCAGGAGTCTAACTGACCACATTCCTATCCACACCCAGAAAGGAGAGAACAAGCAAGGCTGTGTGGCCTCCCTAAGCAGCAGCATTGACTGGGAACAAGGGTTTAAATACACGAGCCTGTAGGCAAAGTTACTCATTTAAACCTCACAACTGATAAATATAAATACGTAGGGAACACATTTCTGTTGTAACATTCATACTTATCTACTAACTGGGACTTCCGTTATATGGCTCAAAATGATGCCATATATGATGGGACAAGGAGGGTGACTATGATTCAGTCATAGTAGGCCCACAGATTTAATCATAGTAGGTTCTAACACAGGAAGGCTTAGCATGATAGCAGATTAAATATAATATTTGGGATTATATGCATCTTGTATTACGTAGTTATTAAGTAGAAATCTAATATTGACACTTGTGTCCTGCCATAAGAGTTACATTAATTCTTGTCTTTTATAATGTGTATTCCAACAACCCTGCTTTTTTATTCACTCAGAAGAAATTACCCTTCATTAAAGTTCAATTTAAACAAGTCAGAAAGGATGTTCCCAACACAGTGATTGACAGAAAACATGAGCATATAATAGGGGAAAGGTTCCAGGAACTAGAAACTCCCGTGCAGTGACATTAGTCAAACTTCGGTTTCTTTGCCCTCTTCCAAACTGAAATTCACTGAAATAAGTAGAGCAGTCTCCCACTCCCATAAGACACCCCACTAAATGTCTGGATGGCTAATAGAAGAATGTGTTTTTGTCTTAACTGCGTTTAAGACAAAATTCCATTTGCTATGCATTTGTTCTAGCCGCTCCTTTTTGAACTTGTCTTGGAAAGAGCAATGGTTATCTTCATCTTCTGTCTCCGAGATGATTTCCATCTTCTGGATGATGAGTTTGATGAGTTCGTGTTGCTTCTCCAAGAGAGAAGTGAGGTCCTTCAGCCTGTAAGAACATGCGTGCGTCATGAACTGACTTTCAATCATTTTTAAGCCCCTCTGACTGTGACTAGAAATATTCTGCTCAGCTTGCAGCCTCACAGTAGCCACCACGTTCCAGAAGTTCGAGTGACCTCCCCTGAGGTAGAGTACTAGCTTGTGACTAGCTCTTGTTTACAGTTACCGATGTGAAACATGCATGGAACAGCTAAGCGGTCTTTCCATGGACAGTCACTAAATAGTTGATGGGCAATCTAAATTCAGGTAATCGTAGAGCCCTCATGGATATCTCCTGCCCAGTAGGCAGCTATTCCAAGAATTCTTCAAGTCTTCTAGCGTTCTGTTATATGAACCCAGATGGCTCATGAGGAATACAGTTTATGATAATGAACGAGGAGTAAGAAAATTGGCTCTTAATTCTCATTCATCTGCTCCTGGGAGGGCAAAATGGTTGGTAAATGGCCACAAATAAACTGAGTCCAAAACAATGTGTCTTGGTTTTGACTGCATGTGCAATGTCCCTCAGTAAAGCCTAATTTCATATACAAAAATAAAGACCACAATCATAATGTACCTGTACCCAATTTCTCACATGAAGACAGATGGAAAAATACATACCGGTATTTCTGTTTCAGTATTTCCATTTCCAAACATGTGTCAATGTTTGGTACTTCTTGTCGCGTTTCTTGCATACTAAGAAAGTAATGAAAAAACCGCTGTGGGTAAAACACAGTAGTTACTAAAGGTGGATTAAATTCAGGAACTATTTCATGTGCATGCATCAAAGTTCATCCCCCAAGTCAGGCTCAATAGGACATTTTTCCGGGAAACCATCAGGCCAAAGGCTACAGTGAAGTCATTGGTAATAGAAAAATTTAAAAATGCATAAAGATGTCATCAGCCTGGGCATGGCAGAGTTAGGATCTGGAACTTTAGACTTTTAGTACACCTGTCTATTCTCGTTTATAGAAGACCATGGTCCTGGCTTCCCTTTGATTTATTTTTACACGTCTTTTAAATAGACATTCTTCATTGCGTGTTCTTTATTTTGCATTCTATACTAGCACCTAGATGCACATATCTGAAGATAAACCTACATCTGAGTGTTTGTGGTACGTGATCAGAAAATACAAATGAGGTACCGAACACCTGCCCTGAAAGACAGCTACTAAAATGGTAAAGCAGCCCCATCTACGTGCCTGGGCTTGCTGTGCACAGATGTGCACCTCTCATGTGCTGCTATGCAAAACAGCTGTCTCCCTCCCAGCATCCTGATACTTTCATATAATGTGTTGCACACTTACAAAATTACAACCACTTCTTTCCCACAGGCAGAGGTGATTCAAAGCCTTCTTGGGGGACTGCCGAGAATAGCACAATGAATGAATGTCATGCACCATTACTTAGTATGCTTTTCCTTAAGAGTCCTACTTACTAGCATCCTGCCGTGCCTGGGTCGATTCGGATACACGATGGTGGACCCCTGATCCACTTTTCGTAAGTACCATAATGGCAGCTTTTTTTCTAAGTTTGTATGAAGTTCCACCTAAAATGCATGAAGGATTTATTGATAAAATTATTAATTAGTATCTAAAATAATCACATCTATAATAAAATTTAAAAAATGGATTCCTGTGTCCCAGATTATACATAATGAGTGAGCTGACCATGCTGTCTTCTCATGCCACCTTCCTTAGCTCAGTGACCTAGTTGCCCCTCCCTCACCTCATTCATCACCTATGAGACCAGAAAGCAACCCAAATGTAGTGTGAAAAAATGGTTGAAGAACTTAACGTAAGCAAGCTGAAGTTTAGCGTTCAAGAGTGGGAATCCACATTGGTGATACAAAGAAGAATGAGATAGCCTGCACTCTTTTGGGGTGTTACAATCCCATGAGACTAGGGCTTCTAGGAGTCTGAATGGTATGATGTATCCAGGACAGGTGAGGAAGTATCGCTTAGCTGGGGAGCTACAAAATGAATATGCAAGTGCAGTTAAACGCACAAATCAAAAGGAAACCAAACAAATAAAATGGAACTGGCACGCTCCTTCCTTGGGTTTGTTGTTGCTGCTACTGTTGTTAAATTAGCAGGTGCGGAAGTTTCTATGATATGTATAGACCATAACTTCTATTTGTAGATACTGTAGTTCATCTCTTTAATGTTTCCGTCTTGTGTTGAGTTTAATTGTCATATTGTTTATTATTTTGGGGGCAGTACTGGGTATCCAACTCAGGGTCTTACATATGCTCAGCCATTAGCTCACATAGTCTTCCACTGAGCCCTCCAAGTTTCATTTTGCCTCTATTCACCAAACGTATCTTCTACTCTTTTCTAGGTCTGGGCAGCTCTTTAAATAGGTTGGTTGTGATAACCACACAACAGTTGTCTCTTTCTGTTCTAAGACCACACTGCTCTTCAATGTCTAGGATTTCAATGATGACTTTGACTGAGTCAATGATTCAACGAGGTCCGATATAAAGACCTTCCTGAGTACACAGCCTCAAAGTGTGCCCCCAGTAAGACTCTCTCTCTATCTGGCTTCCTGTTTATTTTTAATGCTGTGTACCACCATTTATATACAGTAAATTAGTTTCATTTTCAAAAATGCTGTATTGCCTTGCTTTTTGACTATCATTCTGGTTATATATCGTATTGATTATTGTGATAATGTGCTGAGTCCAGTTCTCCCTTAGGTCTTCTGGGTAATGTTCCCTTCGCCTTATATACTTGTCAGAGATAACATTTTATTGTTCATCAAAGTCAACTGAAAATTACTTAGTGAAGCCCAGTTTTGGACAACAGATGAAGGCCATGGCATCTTAACTCTCTTCACTGTCTACAAAGGAACTGCCAGATTTCCTCCTTCAAATGTAGCCTTAGGAGTCTGGGAGCATGAGCCACAAGATGAATGTGGATCTGGCCCATGAGCATGCACGACTCTGGCAGGCTATAGCAGTACCTCTTCCTTTGCTCACTAGTGGGTTTTCACGCTGAAAGGTAATGTGTGCTCTGCAAATCTCCTTTCCTAATTTGAGCAGAGATATAAATATCTATGGAATGACTAATGTCCTTAGCACTGTGCAAAAAATTGGATCCACAGAAGACCTACCACACTGGCACAAGTTTCCCACAGTGCAACTGTCCCCAAGGCACTGGAACCCCTGCACAGACCACATCTCCCAGAGTGCACCTGCCCAGGACCCTCTGTCTACACTTGGGTTTAAAGTGATTTGGGATAAAAATTGAGTGATTGTGAGCAACCTTCCACACTTCCATACTGCCCATGCTTAGTTATAGATGTAGATAATTGATTGAAAAATATCTCAAGGAAGAAGAGAATGAATTTCTGAACAGCTGGCCAATGCTGTTCTTCATCTAAAAGAAGGAGCAGTGTCACACTGTCCTTAGATGCTGTCTGGTTACAGGGAGCAGAGTAAATACAACATAGAATGGGACTTTCCAACTCCGCCACTGGCTTTTGCTTACATTATTCCCTTTTCTTATTCTAACTGCTGTTTTAAAATGTCTTTTCAATAACTATAAAGAGATATGTCTGCCAAAGGTCATCGATCATTCTTTCCATCTCCTTTCTTTCCTCTAGTTTTTCTCCATGGAACCAAGATAAGTAGCAGATCAGCTTAAATGCTGCGAATACTGGATGAAAATCCAGTGTGGGCTGACAACAACTTTCTACACACTAATATGACAACTTGCAGCATTCTATTTGCTGCCCATTTTTTCTAAGTGCTAAAGCTTCTTCTCTTCATTCTTTTCAAATAGAGCCTTCCATCATCTGGGCAACAAAGTCACCTGCTCACACCAACCATCCTTCTAGGCCAAGGGTCATACATCAGCACCTTAAGAATTTCATGTGCTTCCTCTAGATCCGTCCTGTTCAGAACAGTCTCACTGATGCCTCACCACCTGTGTGCCTGTGTGTGTGCATGTGTGAGTGTGCATGTGTGAGTGTGCATGTGTGTTTTGTATACCTACTAGAGCCCATCATCTTGAAATAGTAGCCAAACCTTTTACCACTGAGTGACATCTCCAGGCTCTCACTACACAAGTCCACCATCTTTCAACTTCCACTCACCCCATTCCTCTAGGCAGTGCAAACACCCTTTTTGGAGAGAAGATATTTTTTAAACGCTGTGTCTACCCAGTCATTTTTGGCTACCAGGCTGCTCAGACATTAGAGTCAACTTCCATTCTGAAGAAAGGGAGATGTTGAAGCCCTGGTGGCAGCCAGAAGAGCAGTATGTATGCTAGGAGGAGATTTTACCTGGTTTTAAGAGCTGGTAAGACAAGTTTGCAGGGCAGTGTGGAGCCAAGACAAAGACAGGACAGTGATGGACAGGACTGCACCTTGAAGGTGAGCACTTATATGTGCTTATATGTGTTATATGTGCTTCTAGCCAGTTACGATATCATTTTCTTTTCACTCTTGCCTTTTCTTTGTCATAGTTCATTTGCTGTCATGCATATATTTGTTCACAGAACAGTTTTCTAATACACAACATGTGCACAATGTGACAAGGGTGAAAAGAAAATGATACCATAGCATGGGTTTCTATTTCTCTTGAGTCTGCTGAAGTTTCTAACTGCATGTATCCAACTGATCATCAAGTCTTCTTAGAACACTACACAGTTCCATTCAAAGTTTAAATAAGACAATGCCACCTAGAGCATAGAAAAACTACCTCAAGATACAGTAGCCAAAGACTCATCCAAAAACTTTTGCCTCTGGGAAACTTTATATTAAAATTGTAACAAAATAAGACAAGAACACAAGAGAACAAAGCTTGATAAGCCTAGTTAATGCTTCAATATAAAACATGTAGGGACCATGTGGTCACATGTCAAAATATCAGGATAGCTTTTTAACTGGATAATTGGGTGGTAAGACAAAATGCCTCATATTAGTTGGGTTATGGCAGCACTCAGTAGGTTGGGGCAGGAGGATCATGAGTTAAAGGCAAAAGTGAATGACAAAGTGAGTTCAAGGTTAGTCTGGTAGAACACACACACACACACACACTCACACACACACACACACACACATGTATGTGCGCACACATGCACGCAGAGACAGAGGCAGAGACAGAGACACACAGAGAGAGACACAGAGAGACATAGATACACATATACACAAATACATAATACCTACACACATACAAACATACACATACACACACACATACATATACACACACATACACATAAACACATATACCAACACACATACACATAAACACACACTTACATATAGACACATACATATACACACCTATACACACACTACATATATATACACAGAGATGTATACATACACATACATGCATACAGATATATTCACATACACATACACCTATATAATCACCTGCTTGCATACATAGACACATATACACCTATACATACCCCACAAACATATATTTGCACACCCCCCTCCCACACACAGAGAAACTCATATCAGTGTTGCTTTTGGTCTGCAGGTAGTTAGTCAGCCGTAAGTTAACCTGATACAAGGAGTAGTCAGTTTCTCAATTTTTCTGATTAGATTGCTCCAGGGTGCTTTTCCATGGTCTCTTTTGATTATAGAACGCACAGCTGGAACTTTTCAATGTGGTGAAATATCCATATTAAATAACCATGTTCTTAGAAAATCAGCTATTCTTACATACACATAACAACAGTAGTGTTGATTTTGACATGTGTTCAATAATTATAATGAGTACCTGCATAGCAATCCTCTTCAATGACGCATGCTTCTGGACCTCAGCAATGTCCCCAACCGCCAAACCAATCTGTGGAATGACAAAAGATCGATCATAGCATAACTAACATGAACTCAAGTTGGTCTCACTTTCCACTCAAGATTCAATAACTAAACACTAAACTAAATGGTAAATAAGCAACTTCATGTCATGGACCAGATGGCATATATGCAATGTGACTTTGTTCTTTAAATTCCTGGGGTCAGCTGGTCTCTAACTGTAGCTGATTTCCCTGGCAGGCTCTTTTCTGAGGGATATGGAGGAGAGGTGGAGAAGGGAGGGGAGGAAAAAAACTGAGGAGGAGGGGGAGAAACAGCAGTCAGGATGTGACGATGTATGAAAGAAAAGTTTTTAAAAAGGAAAGAAAAAACATCGGAGCCTGCAAGTCTAAAACGATGGTAGCAGATTCAGTGTTGTACACAGTGTCTTTGTATATTCTCAAGGAATAGCAGGCCAAAACCAGTAACAAGTTCCCACATTCATGTTCACATAGTTGTGAATCCTGCTCAGGAGTGCACTGTCCGTGTGGTAGAGTTACTATTTAGTAGCTTCCGATTAAACCTTAAAATGGTGGTCAGATCTCTCTGCCAAAGTGGAATCACAGGATAAGATGATGTAGCAGCAACCGCTTCACACTGGAGTGATGTGGATGGAGCTGTTCACTGGTGAAGGAAGTCTGCCCAGAGGAGTCAACGTGTGAGCTGAACTTTTAAAGATCAGAAACAGCTGGCATACGGTGGGAGGGTGTTCTAGGAATAAGGAAAACTCTGCACAAGAGTTTCAGAGGCAGGAAGGAAAAGCAAAACGGTCCTGTGGAAGATGGGAGTTAAGATCAAGATGACAGTGATTAAATATATCGGCAGAGAGTAAAGCATGCGATGCAGATGGGTCTGGACTGGACTAAGGCTTCTACAGAGTCATGAGAATGAATTTAACAGGCCTACTTTCAAAATGATCAGCGTTTAGTTAGCTAATTCTGTAGTGAAAATTCATAGGAAGAATTTGGCAGAAAAAATGAGATAGCACATTCCCGCATTTACTACTGTGATAAAGATCAAATCTTGAGGTATAGGTCAGGTAGAGGAAGAGATGAGGGCAAGACGGAGTGAAGGCAGGGAGGCAGTGACTAAGAAACCCCTCATGACCTGGATACCATGCCTCTGGACAAGGAAACCAGAAGCTGTTAAACCTTATCTTTGTAAGTTTGTTGGCTTCTTTTCTTTCTCTCAGGAACAGAAAGCTGAATAATACACCCAAATAGAGAATAAAGGGGGTAAGAATCTTTATCACTATTAAATGTTCAAGTAATTAATGGAGTGAGCAAAGGTATATCACTTACCAGCAAGTTCATGAGAACAATTGGGACGAACATTGTGAAGGCAATAAGCTGCCCGAAGGTCAGGACCGGGTATGCCAACTCATTTCTAAACAACGGTTGGAGGAAGGCATCTCGATAATTAATGTCTCCTAACATCATACTGAACGTCTGGATTAAGGAAAGCAATGGGGTGCTGAAGGCATCCTGAAAAGAAAAGAAACAAAACACAGAAAATGAAAGTCATATTGCATGAAAAGGGATTTCCTAATCGTCCAAGGATACAAATAAAGAATTTAATTCACACATGCAGCTAGTGAGGTGCAGTCATGAGAAGTATTAATAAAATACAAATATTAAAAGTAAACATAAAAACTTGTGTACTTAAATATAAACTTTTGACAGGGAAAAATCTAATAAAATTATATTTTTCTGCTATAAAATTATTGAAAAGATATATAAGATACAAGTTATTTAAATACAGTTATTAATTTACTAGGTCATTAAGATTTAGGTATAAATGGGTATTTTCAAAATTATTAGAAATAAAATTGACTAGAGATGCAAATATCTTACTTGGAAATTCAGGAGGACGTAAAAGCTGAGGCCAAAAGCCAATAGGAGAAAGATAAACACTCCCGTTGATCTCAGCAATGTTTTAAAAATCACCTCCAGCATAACAATGAAAATCCCACAGTTCTCAAACCTGAAAAAGTAAAAATATTAAAACAGTTGCTCACTGTGTGGAGTGCGTCAGATAGGAGGGTGGGATGAGGTCAGCAAGCCACCCATTCTAGAATAAAGAAACAAATGCAAATCTGTTGTTTTGGAATAAACTAATAAATGAAAATCTGCACGTAATCAGGTTTTTTTTTTAAATCTGATTGTTTTCTTCCTTTTCCTCCTCCTCTTCTTCTTCTTCCTCTTCCTCCTCCTGTTCCTCCTCCTCCTCCTCCTCCTTTTCTTCTTCTTCTTCTTCTTCTTCTTCTTCTTCTTCTTCTTCTTCTT
>JANHMN010000004.1:132742763-132759011 GCA_030674055.1 Rhabdomys pumilio | reverse complement strand
GACATGGTCTATCTGTGTAACCCTGAACAGAGTGTTTCACTGTCTTTTCAGTTGACCAAGGGAATAGAAGTTTACTCTAAGTGGTAAAGAGAAATAATCACAAACCTGACTTTAAAAAAATGATAGCAGACTTTTAACAAAGGGATTACGGATAGAAATTCTGTGCTGGATCAAGTAGAGACTGAATAAAGGAGCTTATAGTAGCAGAAGCCCACAGAGCAGGGCACAGTCTATGCTCATCTCTCCTTGTGCCTCATCTGTAGCATACATAATCCACATAATCCACTGAGAAATGTTTGGATAGACAAGTGTAACCTCTGTCTACTAGCTTGTACTCTTTGTCAAAAAAAAAAAAAAAGATTCTTAAAAGAAAAAAATCACAACATGTAAAAAAAAAATCCACTACCTAACATATATATGAATCAAAACATTGGCTTGTACTTTGTAATTATGTGTGTCAATAAAAAATACATTTTTTGGAAATCCGAAAGAAAATTTTGCAATGTTCCCAAAGGAAATATACATATAGCAAGCTCACTGCTAGTGCCTGGCATGAATCTGCTTTCCCCCTGGTCACTGCTCTTCCCACACCCATGCCCTTTCTCTCCAAGGGTCTACACCTCAGTCAGCAAGACTACTGTTTACAGCAATGCAGATTACAGTGGGGTAAGCATTTCCCTGGAGACCCAAGCCTCCAGCCCAACCTATTTCACAACTTACTAGCTGAAACCATCAATGTGTTCCCCTTACTCAATGCTCAAGTTTTTACCTTGATTCAAGGCAGATCGTGCCATTTACATGTTGTTGCATTTGCAGAACTGCCCCCTCTGTACATTCTCATACATCACAAATCATTAATGGGTCCCTAATTGGGGAGTTAAATCCTCAGTCTACATACTGAGTTTGAGAGCCCTGTACCCTTCAGGATTAAGATATTAAAATACATTTAAAACAATTGGAAACAGTGGAAAAAACATGTTACAAATTCTCCTTATCTATACTAGTTCTTTCTTTGATATTAAAAGGATTAAAGAATGTAAATGCCATCCACACTGGTCTTACCTTTGCAGATACAGTAGGAAGTTCATCCAGTAAAAGAATATGGCTATTGCTCCGCATTGCCACTGCATGTATGCTGGGATGTTGAGGAACAAGGGCAGCACAAAGATGATACTGGTTGTGTAAATAACCCATTCCAGAGCGTTGTTGTAATCCAGGAAGTAATTCCTTTTCTGGATAGAGAAGGAAGGAGAATGACCACATGGGGAAATCTGGCATAGATGGATTGTAAAACACTACCCGGTTTTGTTGTTGGTTTGATTGTTTGGTCGTTTGGTTGATTGATTGGTTGACTGGTTGACCGGTTTTCCATGTACAGGGTACATTTCCTCTTCAGGGAACTTCTAAAATACTGCATGCTGCTTTCATGATTTCTGAGCTCTCTCTACCTCTAAAGACACACATTTTGGTGAGACATTGGAAGCAAGTCCTTCAATAAAATTGTTTGAGATCTGTGCTGAGAGTTAACAGGGAAAACCACACCAAAGCACAAGGCTGTGCTTAGTAGAGTGTTCTGGACATTAAATTTTCCATACTGTAGAGCATTTAAATATAAACCTGATGAAGGACAATAAGCTCTAACTGAAGATTTATATAGTGTTATAATTTATAGTCTATCATTTGCAATGTTCAGTGAAGAAAATGAAAAAAGTAAGAGATAATGTGTCCTAGATCATTTAAGGTGAAACAACAATGTAACTTAACTGTCAGGATTGTGACAATTTACTGAAAAAAAAATATACATACACACAAAAGTATTTGTAATCTATAATAGTAAATACATACAATTTTTATTAACACCATTAGTCTCTAATACGAATATCCATGCACTTACATTATATAACAATGCAAAAATTTAAAAATGTAATGCTATAAGAGATGTGATCTATTAAAAAAATTAAAAATATACAAAAAGCATAAATTTAAATTCTAAAACTACAACACAGAAATAGTGGGATTCTCTCATTGGCCAATAAAAAAATCTTTGGATATTTTATATAATTCTTATGTTTAATCTGCACCTAACTCATTATCTTAAAAATAAGAATAAAGTAAAAAAAAATGTCATGAAAAATTTCCAAGCCATGTGTGTGGTTCATACAGATAATCCCAGCATTCCAGAGGTGATGGCAAGAAGATCATGAGTTCATGACCAGATCTAGCCAGAGTAAGACTCCCCCCATCTCAAACACCAAATTTTATACTGATTTGGCTTTTCCTCGATAAAAAGAAAGGCCATTCAACTCATGGCAACAGCTCAAAGACAGACCCGTTTGAAAGGGGATCTGGATATACTCTGTAAATATGTTTACATTTCATATTTGAAATTGAATTTATAGTATTACAATTAAAATGGATGATAAGCAAAATATCTTAAACATTGCAAGAGCAAACACAGCTAAGGCATTCAAAAGGCTCACTGTGGACACAGAACAAGCACACCGTTCTGGAAGCAGTAATGGTGGGCAACACTTTCTTACACGCTTCAACTAGGCAAGGACATTATCAAAAATTATGTGACTTTTACATGATAAAGTTTCTATATTAGTCAAGCTGTGTGAATTTAGTATGACAGAACCATCCAAATAATTGTTTACAAATTAATTAATATTCTCTATATTAAAATAGTTATAACTTAAAAATACAAACGGAATTGTATACCTGTTGGAAAATTTGGACTACTTCTTTGCAATATCCAAATATACTTGATAAAAAAACTAGAATCATACATATTTTTATTGGAAATGAATTCTGCAACAAAAAGTATAAGACAGAGGGGTTATAAGGATTTTAAAGATAGACAATAATTATTTGCATCATAATTTCCTGCTAGTAAAATTTTATTTTGCTCTCATTTCATTTCTATCCATTGTATACAATTACATTAAAGTGAAAGTTCTTGTCATGGCAATACCCATCTCTGTCAGTAGACATGACAAACTAACTTCTTAACATTTCGATCATTGCATGGTCAAACAGTGCAAAGTGAGCTATAAAGGAACAGAGATCTGCAGACTTACACACATTTTTAAAAATGTGATTAAGTACACATATGACAAAAATTCTACTTTATAGTTTTTATTGCATGTATGTGGTATGTAGTATGTATCTGTGTATATGCACACATGCATATGTGCATGTATTCATGTCATTGTATGAAGGTGGAAATCGGAGGTCACCCTGAAGAGGTGGGTTCTCTCTTTCTATCATTTGGGTCCTAGGTATTGAACTTGTGTCACCAGGCTTACTAACACATGCTTTTTGCCCACTGATACATCTCACTGTCTCTCACCACCAATTTGCTATTTTAAAAACTTTACATCTTAAATACACTTTATATTATAAAATGTATAATTTTTATTGCTAAACACATTTACTTCCTTATATCACCATCACTGCTATCTATTTCCAAAACTTCCACATTATAAGTGTGGGTGCTTCAGTCCTTCTTAGAGAGAATAATAAAATACTCATGGGAGCAAATATGAAGACAAAGTGTAGGACAGAAAACGAAGGAGGGGTCGTCCAGAGACTGCTTCACCTGGGTATCCATCCCATGTGTAGTCACCAAAGGTAGACGCTGATGTGAATGTCAGGAAGTGCAGGCTGACAGGAGCCTGATATAGCTGTCTCCTTAGAGGTCTGCCAGAGTCTGACATACCCAGAGGCAGATGCTCACAGCTAACCATTGATCTGATCATGGGGTTTCTAATGGAGGAGTTAGAGAGAAGACTGAAGGAGCTAAAAGGGTTAGCAGCCCCAAGGGGAGAGCAACAATATCAACCAACCAGAGCTCCCAGGGTCTAAATCACCAGCCTGGAAGCCCATAGGGAGGGCCCATGGCTCCAGCTGTATATGTAGGGGAGGATGGCCTTGTTGGGCATAAGTAGCAGAGGTGGTCTTTGGTCCAGTGAAGGCTGGATGCCCTAGTGTGGGGGAATTCGAGGGCAGGTAAGTGGGAGTGGGTGGGTGGGTGGGGGCACATCCTTATAGAAGCAGGAGGAGGGGGATGTGATGGGGGTTTCTGGGTATAGGGGAAATGGGGAAGGGGGATAATATCTGAAATGTAAATAAAATACCCAATAAAGAAGGAAAAAAAGTCTGAGCTTGTGAAATACCTCTTCCTATTTCCTCTTTCCTGCATTCCTCACAATGACAAAATGATTCCAGAAAAGCTGTAAAACCTCACACTTAGCATTTTAGTTAGATGTTGCAACGTCTCTTATTGATCATTTGTTAATATTTGTTCTCATCCCAAGACAGATGTTAGAGGGAATGTGTACCATATATAAGCTCTATTCATAATAATCAAAGTCCTGATATTGTAAGCTTATTTCTGAGGAAAAGCAATTTTTACAATCCTTAATTTTAAAATATTGAAGTTTTAAAATACCAGAGTGTCTATTCTTTCCTCGTGAGTACTACTAGTTTCATTGATTATTCCAGTAGAATTGAAGGCCATTCCAGGCTGTATTTTGACAACAAGAAGGGTCATAGGTATGAGACCAAGACAATAAGATCCTAGGTTCATCATATGGGCTCTGAATCCATAGGCACACCTACAAAGAAATGAGCAAATCACTACTGAATCACCTCAAATAAAAATATTTAAAAGACATCTATGGAAAAAAATAGCAACGATATATTTCCAGACGTCTATTCTATAATTCACTGCATTTTACAACCAAAGTTTTTATAACTCACCTTCTTCATTTTCAGAGATGTGATCTCAGTTGCTGAGCAAATAATAATGTAAGTGTCACCAACTCACGGAAAGTCTTCCATTCCACTCGTGTGCTGTAGCTACAGTTGAGGCTATCCGTACTGCATGCCTATTAGTTACCTCATTGCTCACTAAACTTCATGACCCAGGATTGGTTTGTGTCTCAGATAATAATTCCCTCACACCCTTCACATATTTCAAATGTATTCATGTCAAAGATAACCTCAATGATTTTTAATGCTTAGTCTTCTTAAATTCTAAAACAATAAAATCTAAATCAACAAACTATTACAGCAATAAAATTATTTAAAAGGCGTTTGATAGAGTTTATGGCAAGAGCAAATTAGAGAGAAGGGCTGGTCTCACCATTTCATGAGTAAGTATTCCCTACACACAGGGTGGTTGAGGAGCTCTATACGGTTATGCTGGACCATGACCTGAAAATGAGTAAAACGTCATCAAAACAAAATTCTGTCAAGCAACTGAAGATGAACAGAGTTTTTCCTTTTCTGATTTACAACATTATTATAGCATTATGAGTGCAACATATACTTATTTTAAAATTTTTGAGTTTTTTTAATATAAAATGAGAAGTTTTCACAAAAAAAAATAAAAACTCAAAAAAGGAGGAGGGAGGGAGGGAGAGTGTGTGCAGGAGATGGAAAGAGAGAGTTAGATGCAACCACTTGATTTAGTCTGTCTCTTTCTATTTCTGCCCCAACACTATGTCATAATCTTGTTGATATTATACAGGGTTATAGCACAAATGGACATTATAGGGCAGTTGGCAAGGGTTTGCCTTCATTCTGACAGTGAAGAAATTCAGCCTTACCTTTCTAGAGGAATTTCTGCAATAGGGCACATTCAAGCAATTAAAATAATGTGTACATTATAAGCTTTCACAGTTGTTTCTAATATTAGTATCTATTTTTAAATTACATTTTAATTATCACAGAAATATGTAGTGAGAAATTAATAAGAGTGAGGGGACAAGGGAGTTCCCCACAATTACTTTCATTCACAAAAATCACTGTTACCATAATGCAGAGAGCAAACTACCCCGGTAAGCAACAAAGACCCCAGTTAGGAGGATCCTGCATACCAGATGAACATGCTAACCTAGAAAGACTAGTGTCCAGAAAAGATGAATTCTAGAAAATATATCGTGAAAAAGTACACGCTTGGACACCATGACAGGTACAGAAATTGAACTACAAGATGTCTCCCCAGAGCTTCTCCATTTCTACCAACCATGTTATATCTAAGCAATCCAAAGCTCAATTGGAAACAAGTCTATTAATACAAACACCACACTTACATTGAGGATTGTAAGAGGCTCATATATCACATCCTGGGTAGGTGCCACTTTTTTAGTCATGGATAATGGGCACTGGAGATACTTGAAATTATATTCAATCTGTGGAAGACATAAATTTAAAATATTAGTCTAATAAACACTTCTTTGTAAAATTATTTTTGAGATTTATTTATTTATTTATTAATTCATTCATTTATGATGCATGAATGATTTGCCTGTATGTTGGTCTGCATGCCACATGTGTGCTTGGTGTCCACAAATTCCAGAAGACCATAGTGGATCCACTGGACCTGGAGTTACAGACAATTAATTGTGAGCCACCATGAAGGTGCTGAGAGTCAACTTTGGGTCTTCTGAAAGGGCAGCAATTCTTATAAGCATTGAGCCATCTGTCTAATCCCCTGTATCTTCTTCTTGATAAATCAAATATACAAGTTAAGTTTTGTGCTGAAAGTTTACTAGCATAACTATGGGTAATTTCAAATGGAGAAAAGAGAGTTAAGTTAGAACATGTAAATTATAAAAATAAATATATTGGACAGATATTCTTTCAATTTCTTTAAAATTCATATCCATGAATAAAATGCAGTTATTTGGTTTAGGCCCATGTCTATAAAAATTACCCAAATCTAGTGGTCTAGTTTCCTAATAGAGAGGAAAAAAATCCTTGCTTCTCATGCTGTCCTCTCGGATCCCGGACAACTGGATGTCCTAGGTAGTGTGCATGCAGAGAGAACTCCTGGACAACTGGTCACTCACCCCATCGGACATGAACTATTTTAGAGATTCATCATTCACATAAAATACCTAAGTAAATGTGAACACTAAAAATAACACTAAATATTGATGTTAGAAGAAACTAAAGATTTACGGGAAACTTAGAATGTAAGGAGAATATTCCTTCATAAATCAATAATGCAATATGAAGCCAATACTCACTAGCTACTGTAGCTGTAGAAATAAAGTGGCACCACTTTCATATTTTCATGGAAGTTTTTTTTTTTATAAAATACACTTTATAATATCATAATAAAATAAGCTTACATGATAGTCTTGACAGGACTTGTCTTCTGTGGAAGGTATCATGCAGAAATCCAAAAGAACCTTCGAGAAAGAAAACCCAGCTGAATATTAGAGCAGCAGATTGTACATGAGAAAGGAGTTTATTCCACATTTAAAATAATATACAAGCATTGCCATGCTTTCCTTTGCTTCATGATTCTTCTCAGGAAGAACAAGTCATTGGGAGTTTTCTTCTAACCGCTACCCTGAGAGGCCATGGTAAATTAGTGCCATAATTTTCTTCCTGTCAATAATATTGTCTGTCTAGATTATATGTTCATCTGGAGTGCAGGAGACTCATAATCAGGTTCTGCATTGCTTTTCAAGCTGTAAACTGTTACCTTCATGTTTGAATAGACACATATATTAAAAAATCTTCCTAGTATAAAGAAAGAAGTTCCATAAGAATGATAATGTATGATTACTGTCACTTGACATTAGAGCTGAGTGTGCAAAAAGAGGAAATTGGGTGTGCCACATGGGATAAGCTCCTGCACATAGAAGCAACCGGTATTCAACATGATTATCCCTGCTTTCTGAGAAGGAAGCCTAGGATTTTTGATTTCTATAGAAAGCTGAGCACTTGTATCTTTGAGGGAGGCATCCTGAGTGTACATGTTAGAAACGAAGGTAAAGAGTATCAGCCCAGCTATCAAACACCAGTGTGTCCTTGCTCTAAACTTTAATTATTTGAAGGAGAAAAATCTATTTATCAAATTTTATTATATATATTAAATCTAATAATTGTTGGGATTTTTTTATTAAAGGAGGTCCTCATAAAACATTTGCTGGCTAATTTCCCTCATTTAGAAGCTGGGAAGATAGAAACTGTTATTCTGAGATTAAATACAGCAGTCACACTGCATGCCAAGCCCAGACCCACGGAGACATTTAAGTTAGGGGAGCTTACTTTCATGCACTCAGGGAGGTATTCTACCATCTCCGTGATAGGACATCGATTGCTTGGAGAATCATGAGTGAAAACTTGAAGACACTCATCCCATCTGTAAATGGTATGTAAGAGACACACAGTGATCATTACTGCTTTGCATTGCTGTTCAAGCTAGAGATTATGTACTTCTAGCGGAAGCCAAGCTTTAATTTCATTCTTAAAGCATCTTGTTCTCATTATGGCAGTGGTGTCATGTGAACCAAGGTCAATTCATCAATATGATACTAATCTGTTAATGGCAGTTAGGAATGTGGGTGAGGTCCAGAATGGGTGATATGCTTTGTCTCTTTCTTTGACTGCCTTTTAAAGAAGGCAGGTCTTACTCTTCTTACTCACCGAAATTGTGACATGGTAAGTACATTCAGAGGTGACTGTGTTAGGTAGAAAAGGCTATGTTCACCTGAAAGAGTTAACAGCTTGTACTACATCAATATTTAACACACACATATGCAATGTATTGAGTTGAATTAAAAATAGCAGGTATTGAATACAGTAGTGAGTGTTGATTCTGCCATAACGTTTCAGTGCGTCTGTTTCTTCAACACTGGCTAAAGACATGGAATTTGATGGCACTTATGTTCCAAACAGAAACTAAGTCTATAACAAGAAGGAAAGATGAGCTCATTGATCTCTAGTATAACATCTGCAGGATGAGTCTGATGCCACTACCGCCAATCCACACAGTTTATGAGGAGAATTCACATGGAATATCTGCATTATTGCCAGCAATGGAGTGTAAGCACTTTGGTTCCCTGGTGGTTCAAAGGAAATGAATTTCTTGAGACTCCATATGCTTCAAATGTAGTCTAGATCTACTTGAATATGTCACATATACAGTCAGGGTTGGTGCCTATGATGATTATCTGACGAGCTAGCTTACTAGCCTTAGGCATATCTTCATCAGCATCCAGTTTGGGAATCTGTGTTGACAAGAACATGTCAGGCAAGTCTTAGAAGGCAGGGCAGAGTTTGCTTTGACAGTAACCTTGTTGCTAAATCTTCCATGCGCCTAGAACCCAGTATTCTCATAAAGAGCTAACCATGTAGTATTGGGCTACCATGTTAAAATTTGTAGAAATGAAGACTGAGGGTAAAGCAATGCTTCCATTGTCAGCAATAACTGAACAGTAGGCGTTTGCATGTGTAGGTTCAAAGCCAAAGCATGTTCTTTTCTCTCACTTGCTCTCAGACTAGGGATGCACCATGTTATCAGAGAACTCAGGTCACAGGGAAGACAGGAAGACACATACATACCGTTTACTCCTGATGGTTGTGAGAACCACTTCCTTGCGCTTATTGTGTAGTGCAATATGCAGAAAGGAAGCTTGTTTCTTGTTCAGGAGGATGTCAGCATTGTAGCTCAAGAGCATTGCGACAGCCTTGGCATGGCCTTCCCGTGCTGCGAAGTGCAGTGCTGTGTTCTTTTAACAGAAACAAGACATATGATATAGGGTGAGAGTAGTAAGCATCCTTTGGCTGTTTTGCTGTCCTGTTTCATTGTTGAATTTCTTAAAGTAATGATTAATGGCAAAGTGTATCAGGCTAAAGCTTTATGTTCACTATCAATGGGTTTATTATCCAGGGAGAGAAAGAGAGAGAGAGAGAGAGAGAGAGAGAGAGAGAGAGAGAGAGAGAGAGAGAGAGAGAGAGAGAGATTGATTAAGTTTCAAGGGCTTATGTTTCTTTGTGTCGCTCAGTGTTGCTTCTGGGGGCAAGATGACTTCACAAGGACAAATGAGAAGTTCCTGAGGTGAGACTCTTATAGAAAACACAGAAGGACACGCCACTAGGGACTTAGCACCTGTTAGACCTGTGGATCCCAGACTTAGAGTTCTACAAGTACATTACAAAGTCAGAGACTGCCATAAGGGTGCTGGTTTGTCATTTCCCCACATAAAAATGTCTTTAAAAATAGAAACAGAAATCATGATGGCCTATCTCAATTATTTCTTGAGGAAATGTATATTTCATTGTTCTCTAAATAAGTAAGAAAAGATAGTGGTTTTAATCATCATCTTGACACAACCCAGAAGAGCGTTTCTATTGATGAACTGTCTAGACCAGGTTGGTCTGTGGGCAGGTCTGTGGGAAATTGTCCTAATTGTTGACTGTCGTAGGACTCAGCCCACTGTAGGTAGTGGGTAGCATCACTCCTTCAGCAGGAGCTCATGAACTTGAAAAGACAGGAGGGCATATGGGAGCTAGAACGCCAGGATCCATTCATTCATCTCTGTTCTTGCCTACGTGTGTAATACAACTAGCTGCTTGGAACTTCTGTCTTGATTCCCTTCCATGATTGGCTTTAACATAGAATTGGAAGCCTGAGAAACCCTTTCTCTGTGTTGTCAGATGCTTTATCACAGCAACAGAAATGAAACTAGAATGGAAATCAGTACCAGAGAAGTACAGTTGTTTCTGTGATGAACCTGATCTCATGACTTTTTTGGCTTTGAATTCTTTTGTTGGAGGATTGTGGAGGGTTATGGAACTTTAGATTAGGAAGTCATTGAGTAGTCAGAGCTCAATGAGAAGTTCTTGAGGTATGGGAGCTTAGAAGATTAGAATGCTTAAGTGATATCCAGTTAGTGGAAGCAAGCCCAGATCCTGATTAAGCGGGAAACAGTTTATTGATAACAGGAATAGGGGCCATTTGTATACTTTGGCTAAGACTCTGTGTGTGTTGGTTATGCTGCAGCTGAATGATCAGCTCTGATTAATAAATGGTCAGCAGTACTGAAGTAAAGCCATCTGTACTTTCTTAGAACAATAAGAAAAGATTTCCTCAGGGTAATACAATTGTGGTTCAGGGGTACAGGCTGTCTCTCAGCAGAACTTGACAATGAAAACATTGTCTGCTGGGATATAGGTTTTAAAGGCATGAAAAATGAAAGATTGGGGTGATCATGGAGTGTGATTGAGGCTTCATACTTTGTCACAGGGTGGGTAGCTTGTATCAAGTTGACATAAAACTGGCCAGCACATTTCCCTTCGGAATAAGAATGCTTGACTATGTAATTTGATTTTTATAGGAGCCCATGTCTAAGAGACTTTAGATTTTTAAAGAGACGTTGGATGTTTAAAGAGTTAGCTTTTTAAGGACTCAGACCTTTAAAATTGGATTATATCTCATATATAATACAAACGTGAGAACTAGTAAGGAAGGAAAAGAAGTATATAGTTTTTAAATGATGCAGTTATCTGTATGTCAAGTTGACAAAAGGAGAATTACAATGGTTTTGATTGTCAAGTTGCCTCAAACTAGAGTCAACCCAGGAACAGAGCCTCAGTTAAGGAGTTCTCTAGATCTGGTGAGCCAGTGGGTCTGTCTAGGGGGCATTGTCTTGATTATGAATTGTCTTTTCCCACTGTAGGGCTAGAACAATCTTACTGAACAGAGAGCAAGTAGCAAAGGTCCATTCATTTCTCTTGGCTCTTGTCTGTGGAAGTGATGTCCAGATGTGTGAGCACCTGTCTTATAAGTCTGTCAGTAATAGGGTGTAACCTAGAATTGTGAGTCAGATAAAGCTCTCCCTCCCCCGAGTTACTTATCAGGGTGTTTTATCAAAACATCAAACAATATATGACACTAGAGTCAATCTTTTTAAATCACTATGCTGTGTGTCCAGAGCCTGTCTTTCGGAATTCTCAGCTCTGTGTCTTTATTTTTCTGGGTTCACTAAGGAGAGATAAAAATTTTAAGGTGAGATCATAGTCTTTGGCAGGTATAAAATGATAGCTTCAATGCACACACATCCCTCACTCTCCAATTTGTAGTCCTTTTTACTTATTCCTCTCAGAGACTAGTTTTTAAAATTCTGACAAAAAGCCGAGAGCAGAACAAGGAGTGAAGAAGGCTCTTACCACTTCTGCATGTTTACTCTATGCCAAGATTCTGATTTGGTCAAAGAAATCCAGTACCTACCCCTTCTTCATCTAGCCGGTCTGTGCACTTCAAGTTGGTGTCAAGAATGACCTTCATGGTCTGAGTGTACCCACCCATGGACGCATGATGCAAAGCAGTCCAGCCATTGTGGTCACTGTTAAAGAGGCAAGAGAAGACATGCAAATACACTCCCAGGTAAACATGGAAGGTGACACCACTGAGTTCAGTGTAGCTTCAGCTGATGGCTAAGCATGGGACCTAACAACCCAATGATTAGTGCATACTTATAATATAGGAGACAGCTGCAAGCACAGTAGCTGCCACTCATAATTGTGATTCACATCTGTACTTTAGTGGAGTATAAAGGATATAAGAATATCATTAAACTGTGGCAAGTGGGTGAAAGTATAATTTATAAGTAAAGCCTCAGTGGGTTTATAAATACAGTTTCCAATTATGTTTCCCTGAGCATTGTGTCAGAAAAGTTTCCGTAATATTTTCATTATCTTTACAGTCACTAGTGTTTGTAGTTGTAGGTAGTTAATATTGTTTCTAAGCATTTAAGACTACACCATCTTGTGTTATCAAAGTTGCTTATCTTTATTCACAGAAATTAAAGATACAGATATAGTGAAAACTTGTCATATTGGTGATATTTGACCAAATACAATAAATCACACAAGTTTATTTTGGATCTCATAAGTAACTATATCAGGTTATTTCAGTCACGCAGTAATTAAGGACCAGCTATGGAGCTGGGTCTCCATGTGTCCCTTTTACAGGTCTGATGCTCTGTGTCCCTTAGAAGCAGAAATAAACTGGGCAAAGCCTTCGGTTAAAGGCTGTCACTCACACACTGCTAGATGTGCTCAGATAAAGAAACTGGCTGGTGACCTTGAGTCAAAGATCCACTTGCTCCTTGACACTTTGAGAAGCTTGGAGATAGCACATTGAACCTAAGTGTTTCTAGGCTTTCTTTCCCTTTTATAAAGAAGATACCCAATGACTGCACATTTTGCATCATATTTTAACTTGATTTTGTTAATCATGGTAACTTTCCTGAAGCACTGGAGTTCGGTTTCATTAAGTACAAGAGCCCTTAAGTTTCAGGCTGCTTGGATGTTTTCCATTGCTACTTCTTTGTATTCTTCATCTATTAGACTGAAGAGAAAACTCTTTGTGCCTGGTGGTTTTGTGTTTGTGTGCATACGTATACATACATGAGCTCACACACACAAACACACTGCTGTATTTCCACAAGAAGATGAAAGAATGACATAGAATACAAAGAAATATTTCAAAGGTTCTTAAAGATACTCTCCCCAAAGTCACTTACTCTGCACAAAGGTCACTGATCCATACACTTAATTTACCAACTGAGAATTATACTTAATTTCATTTTAGTCTTTGAGAAATTATGTATGTTTTGAACATAAAATGAGATAGATTTTTTGTATACCATCATTTAAAATATTACAGAAAAGTTTAAAAAGTCCAAATTTAACATATACACAATTCCATGAATTCATGACTCACCTGAGAAATAAGGCCCCTTTCTTCAGAAGAAGTTGAACGACTTTATCATGTCCATTCTTGGCTGCCAGGTGGAGAGGCGTCATTCCATGGAGATCTCCTTCATTCAAAAGCCTTGTGTCACTTATGTCTTGCAGAAGCCTCTGACATGTATTGATGCGCCCATAACTTGAAAAGGTCAGGTTCATGTGTGAGATAAATATAAAACAGAAACAAACACGCTCAAATACCTGGAGTCTGATCCTCACCTGGCTGCAAAATGCAGGGGCGACTTCTTATCTTTGCTTTTGGAATGAATGGACACATTGAACCCGAGGAGGTTATTGACAGAGACAGGAACCCCCTGCCTACACGCATAATGGAGAGGTGTACATCCGTCATTGTCTTCATCCATCACCAGTTCCTTGATGTGCTGCATCTGTGAGAAAAGAGTCCTTTAATATAACTGCACCAGTGTTGTAGGTAGATTTCATACTATTCTGTAGCAGAGCACTTTCCAATCTATTGCAGGCAAATTCGCAAATAATCTAAAAACAGACAGAGGAAAATCCATATGGATGAGGTCTCATGTTTTGTGCCCAATCATTTGAGAGATCCCGAAAACAGGGGGAGAAGCCAAGGCAGCAGTTTGACATGTCCTCCCTTCTCCTTCCTCCCCTCTTCATTGTTTCCACAAACAACAATTCAGCACCTGTGCTCTAGGTTAAGCCAAACAAAACAGACAGGGGGGGGGGCTTGAAAGTGCATTCACTTAATATTTAAAATAGATAAAATGAGAATAGGAAAGGCAAATGAGAAGGTTAATCCAGGTAGTAAACACTACTTTTGTTTAAAACAACTTAATCCCATGTGTATTAAACACAGTAACAGCATGAAATCTACTTACTATAAGAAATACCTCACATTTCAGATGCACTTAATAGCTAGGCAGTAACTATTAGCTAGCTCATTAAACATCATGTGTCATCAGTCAGTCAAATAGGTTGAGCAGTTTTCCTAACTGATGGTGAAACACTAGTAAATTAGGCTTGTTTTTCTTTTTTGTTTGTTTGTTTGGTTTGTTTTTTTGTCATTGTTGTTTGTTTTTGTGGTTTTTTTTTTCATTCACAAAAAATTCGCCAAATGAAACAGTGAAGGAAAACGACCGATTATCAATGGGCCCTAATTATAGATGAGAGTGCAGAATCCCTGTAACTTTAAAAGCTCAGTCTGGATTAGCATCAACCAACTATCCCCACCCCCATCTTTATGATAGAAGCAATCATCTTTATTTTAAAGCAGATCAAATTTATTTTAAATTATTGAAATTCTAAAATGAGCTCTCAGAATATAAGTGGCAACAAAATTAGCTTATTCTATATTGAATATAATTTAGTTTACAATTCATGGACATACAATACCTGCATAAACTCTGGCCGCAAATTTCTTAGCCCGTAAGGCTGCTGCACAATCAAATGTAAAAAGTTACGCCCAAAATGATCCTTTATGTCTACTTTGGCACCTGAAAAAAAGCACAATAGAAAAACAAAATCTACTCATGGGTTTATAACACGGGCTTTGGTGGGCCTTCCCAAGTCTTTAACTTACACTCAACTATTGTTAGGTGGGAAAATTGAACATTTTAAAATGGGTTTACTTTACTCTGTGTGCATTTGTGTATGTGTGAGAGAAAGAGTGGAAAGTCTGTGAGACTTCACATTTCTAAGTGAATCCTTAAGTTTTAAACATAAAAAATTAACAAGGAGAGATGAGTAGACCCTTTTGTCCCCACAGCACCAGGCCAGTGTGCAATGGAGACAGTGACAGAAGTTATACATATGTCTACTATGACAGAAAGCCCATAACATCTTCAGACAACTCCTAGTGTTTACCAGCTGCCTTATACATGTGATATGTTATTGTGATGAATTACCTTTTCAATATTTTTACTGGACTGAACATTATTATAGGCTTGGGAAGTCTTTTATTAACATTTGTATGCACAGAGTATGTCCCAGTGCCTGGCATGAGACAGCTGGTTGACAGATGTTTATCTGAGCAGATGGGTCTGATTCTGATAGGTACCTTTAGAGAGGAGCAAATTCACAATATTCCAGGATGCAGAAGCAGTTGCTAAAATAAGTGGAGAGCGTCCTTCGGAATCAGTGCTGTTGATGTCTGCCCCCTAAAACAAAGCAAGTCACTCAGCAAGGAGACTAAGTCTACTAAGACTCAGCAGCAGACTTTTCAATGCCTAACTAAAATCCATTACTCGAGCACTCAATTTTAAATAATCATAGAATTACATGACATTTCTATAAAATTTAAATACTATTAGATATCAAAATATTCTCTCATAAATTTAAACAATGAAATTGTTTCCCCATGTTAACTTAAGTTCTTGATTAACACCTGTCAGTAGATCAATTACTAACCAAGTCCTTAGATCAAAACCTTCTTACTTAAAACCCTGTTTTAGTTCTCACCGTAAGGAATTGTTATTTAAATGCCTCTAATTTAGATTTTTCCATATTTATTGCTGTGTAATTTTTAAAGCAATAAGAAATCATCTACCTAAAGATGCCTACAGTATTTAAAATATATAAAATAAGACAAATGAATTAAAATTATGAAAGTAAGAATTTAACCAAACATCATGTGAAAATTCACATTAAAATGCTTTTTGTTATTTGTGTGTGTGTGTGTGTGTGTGTGTGTGTGTGTGTGTGTGTGTGTGT
>JANHMN010000004.1:132722218-132742753 GCA_030674055.1 Rhabdomys pumilio | reverse complement strand
GTGTGTGTGTGTGTGTGTGTGTGTGTGTGTGTGTGTGTGTGTGTGTGAAGAGACTATATTCTACGTGATAGGAAACAAAGGACCTTTAAATTTTTCATGGTTTAAATTCTCTACTTTGGGTAGATTAGTAAAAAGAGCATAAACTTTGAATCAGGCATCTCCCTTTGCTCTTGCAGAGTACAGCTGAGAGCAGCAGTAACAGCTTATGGGAAGATAATGGCAACGAGTAAGGGCCAGCCATGAGTCTCCCAACAGCCCATCGACAAGAAAGCACACACGGCACAAACACATGGCGTCTAGTGAAACTCTTCTGTATACTTTTGTGTCAATATTTCAGTAGCTACTACTAATGACACGGATTGCTAAATACTGTGAATGGAACTTTGCTGATTGGACATTGTGTGGGAACTAATACACCCACCAGTACACAACCACTCATATACAGGCTTGGGAAAATGCCTGACAAAAGCGAGTCTCATGTGCTTCTCTAATGTAAAAGATCTCAGGCTTTTACTGGCAGTAAACCTTCAACATATCTTTTGATTTCACTGTTTTTTGAGGTTTGGAAGATGATGCTGTGGTAGTGGGGATAAAAACTTATTTTGGGAGATGAAAGATACATAGGTAGCCTGTACTACATATGCCCAAGAGATACATCAGTGCCGATAAAGCATCAGTTGACTTTCCTATACCCACAGTCCTAAGAGGATTCATTTGTAGGCCCCCAAAAGAGCTTTCTTTGCAGTAGACCCATAAACTCTAAGCACAAAACACATTAATAAGGACTTAAAAATATATACTCCAGTTCTTCTAACATCATAGTCTGGCTACTGTGTATTCACAGGAAATACACTCTCTTACAAGTGTGTTGATCAGCTTTCTAGAAGCTTTGGCTGCCAAACAAGTGCCCAGAATTTCTTTGTCCTCCCTTGTTAGCAAGCCCTTAACTTTCACCTCATGTTATTTTATATATAAATTTCAGTTAATAAGCAAAATGTTATAGTCATGCTTTACAATAGCATTTCAAAATTGAATTATATTTGTTTGAGTCTGAGACTAAGAATAAAATAATTTCTACTTGCACAAATATTTCTAATTAATTTTAAATAGACAATTTTTAAAAAATTATTTATTCATTCATTTTTATCAGAGTACTCTATCTGTACATACACTTGCATGCCAGAAGAGGGCACTATAATTCATCATAGATGGTTATGAGCCACCATGTGGTTGTTGGGAATTGAACTCAGGCCGGCTGGAAGAGTAGCCAGTGCTCTTAACTGCTGAGCTACCTCTCCAACCAATAGACAGATATGTTAACCAAGAACTTGTGGTTTACTTAAAATCAAATAAAATTAAAAAAAAAAAACCAAAACCCCATACTATAATATATGATGATTCCAAGTGTAGTGTAAGTACTAGTTTAAGAAAGCTAGACCTGTAAGTCTGTAAGTTGAATAATTACCACAGAAATTAGGTAGTCTGCCAGATCATGATGATCAAATAATGAGGCTCTGTGAAAGAGAGAGAGAGAGAGAGAGAGAGAGAGAGAGAGAGAGAATGAATTAAAATTTTATTGAAATAAGTATGCAAACCAAAGACGCCGTATTTAGAAATGACCTAGAATAGCTCCATGTTATGTTAGAGAACTCAGATTCTGAGTAGAATATTTTCAAATATATTCAAAAATCAGGAAAACCAAAATACAACACAAAAATCACTTTCTCATGTTTTAATGAGCCCACTCTTTCCCATAAAATCATTCTGAAGTGAGGAGCGACGTCTGCCTTTATTCTAGTTGAAAGACCTGGTGGGCATCATTGTGACGGCAGGCATCAGGCAAGGTGGGCCTAAATACATCCGTAGCCTCTGGAAAGGCTCGGAGAGGTTATATAGTTTGGGCTGTTCTTCAGCAAAACACTGAGGAAGCATCAGCTTTTCTGAGCTCTTATGAAGTCTGAACTTACTGTAATGAGAACTAAAGTCATTATAGGAATATCCTTGGCCAGTCACAAGAAGTACTAATAAATAAAATAACTGAAAGCTACAAATATTGATTTAAACACTAGTTTAAATCAATCAGTTAGTGTAGATGTTAATGCTAATGATTTAAGACTTGATGGTTTCTGTTGCATCCCACACTGTTCCCGTTCAGGGCCCTCAGCGACTCTTGATCTTTTGTATATACATAAGTTTTAGAGCATGCTTTTGAGTGTCACAGAAAGTTCACTAGAAACAGCATGGAGGCCCCTATGTTCCTAACATAACTGCTCCTTAGCCATATTAATATTCTAAATCTATGTTACAAGAAGCCACTGGATGTCAAAATTAACTGAATCAAAGAATTCTAAAGAATGTTCTAACTCACCCCAGTACTGGATCAATGGATGAATGACTGACCCAGAATATGCCATGGCACCTTTGTCCTGTAAAGTTCCATTTACTATCTTACTTTGATTCCTTGGGGTCATTACGAATTCTAGCTGAAACCCAACATCGTGATTAATTGTCTTCTGACCTTTGACCCTCTCATGTTTGACTTCAAGCCTGACTTATCTGAAAGTCATATCACTATAGTAGCTTGCTTGGATTTTAATTACATGATCCATTTTTTTCAACCTTGACACTTTTGTTGCTATGTATCTTCACCAGCGAAGCGAGATGCTTGTGTTGTTGAATTTTGGTTTGTGATTTGTCCTGTTGATGTCATTTGGCTTGTGGCTTTGATCTATGACTCAAGATTTTTCCTATTAGGTATGGTTTTCCACCTGGCATTTTGGTAACTGACCATCAATTTGTATGTTTTTTAGAAATTTGACACCTTTCATTTATTAACTTTTGGGGTCTCATGGCTTTCAGTTGTGTATGATTCTTTATCTTTCATGAATAGGTTTTGTGTATGAATATCTTTTCATGATAGTAGCTATCTTTTAATCATTGCAAAAAATATTTCCTATAGGTCTTTTGAAGAATTCTTTCACTCTCTGGTAATTTGAGAATGACTCAGCCATATAGCCTTTCTACCATAATGGCTGATTCTTTTTCCAGCAATGTATACTTGACATGTAAGCTACTTACCTGTGAAGCAGGGTCTCCTGATTGCCATCGACTGCGTTCACAATGTCACTGCTTCCAGTATACGATGAGATCATGAGCTTCACGATGTCAGTGGCTCCCTGGGTTGCAGCAAAATGGAGGGCCATGCATTTGCCATTCTATAAAGAGTGTTGAGAGGTGAGACCTATCTAGCAAGGGCATTCTCTAGCAACCCAAGTGCTTTTGGTATACACTTCTATCACAATCATTTGAACATATTTCTTTGCTCAAGGAGTATGAATCTCTTCCATGGCTGAAGCAGCTGAATGAAATGACTTCATATGAGCAAGGTCATTTCTATTTCAAAGAATTTGGAAGCAATAGGAAGAAACTTCATGTGCTTAATAGCCAATAAGGAATTTCTGATTTCTTCTGAAAGGAAACACCTTTATTGTAGCTGATCTAGATCACTATAGAGAAACGTTCCAGAAGTCTTTGCTTCTCATCAAATCAGGACCTAGGCTCAGTCAAAACTCTTATATACATATCACTAGAAGTAAATTAGGGGAGCCTTAGCTAAAACATACAAGTCTTAGGCTAAAACTATCACCCAAGACATTCATGATTGGACTTTTGTGTCCTGGCTGGAGATATGAAAGCTGTTAACTTTGCAGTTAGGCCTTACTATAGCTCACGGCAGTGGAGTGGGATATACTCACTATGCATCTACTTTGTCACTGGAATATTGCTCTGGAATATTGAAATTTATACAATTAGAGAATATTTTCTTCCACGTGGACAGGGGAGCAACACTCCTTTGTGCTATGTGCATTTCCAGTCTCATTGGAATATAAACGACATTTGAGAAATAATGTGTGGAAGTTCTCACGTCAGAGACTACACAAACTGAACACTTGCCTCCATCATGTCGATGTGCGCACCGTTGTCCAGGCACATCTTAATCATGTCCAAGTCACCGCTCTGAACTGCGAGGTGGAGAGGGCTGGCCTTCTTGTGATTCACAAAGTTAATGTGAGACTCCCTGCTGTAGCCATTTTTTTCACCTTTAGAAGAATGTAGCATTTAAGATGGAAATAAATGGGTTTGTAAAGGGAAAGGACATGTAGAATTATATGAAGGTCCATGTATAAATTCTATTATTTTTAAAAGAAGGTTATTTAAAGGTTTCTTAACTATGTATAATGTAAAAAGCATCAACTCACCATATACTAAGATTAATTCCATGCATTTTTTGGCACCTGAAAATGCTGCCTGGTGCACAGGGTAGTCTCCCCATTTATTCGATTTACACAGCTTAGCTCCTTTGTCTAACTGGAGAAAAAGTAGAGAAATTAGCAACACAAATTAAGTGAGCAATGTGGACCAGAATTTCTGTGTCGCTAGCAGGCTATCCCATCCTTCAGAGTGTACGGCAAAACATGCCAAAGGCTCTGTGGGACATGCAGTCTAGGCAAGAAATAACTTCAGAACTGGGCTAAGACAATGGGGACCTTACATCTTAAAAGATGAAGATATTTCATGATACAAAAAATACCTCAATTCCTGACAAAATCAACATATCTTTTTCAATTTCATATAAAATATTTAATTTTAAAACTAGACTATTTAGGTCATATAGATATTTTCAAGTTTACAATAGCTGCTTATGGGTAGCACAAGTACCAAGTGTAGTAAATTAGAACAATTTAGATACCATCGCTTATAGGAAAGGCTTAAGGGTTATCACCCACCATATTAAAATTTCAGAGACTAGGACACTCTGACAGTCCTTCATTTCCTGCAATGTTATATTTTTCTAAGTTATTAATGCCTAATATTCATATAAAAGCAAAATATTAATACATATTTGCATATATAACTATCAAGAAAGTTTTGCATATGGCTTTATTTCCAAAGAGTAGGCAAGCAATCCAGAAATATTTTAAAAAAGAGCTTTTTGATGAAATTACAGTAGTGCTACTGTACCTCACTACTACTTGGGTGACTTTCCAGAAAGATGGCTGCTTTCTGAGTTCAGACCTGTGACTTAGGACAGCTAGGCGATTCAGAACTCTCCCTTGGAGAAACCATAACAGATCTTGGGAATGGAAATTAAGTGTTTCTGTCGATGTTTATTTTTTTAATCTTTGGCCACTTGAAAGCTCAGAATCAAATGGCTTAATTGTATTTTTAAAATTTTATGTATATGGGTGTTTATCTGCATGCATGTCTGTGAACCATGTGTGTGCCTGACCATGTGTGTGCAGGGACCAGAATCGGGCATTAGATCTCCCGGGGATTACTGATGAGTGTAGTCCACCACGTGAGTGTGGGAGCCAAACCTGGGTCCTCTGGAAGAACGGAGAGCGCTCTTAAGCCACTGAGCTGTCTCTTCAGCTCCAGGATCAAATGGTTTTGGTGTCATACAAGTTGTTATATTTTGGTTTTATACTCTAGTCTGAATTCCAGACTCATTTTAATCCCTGACTATATTTTTCCTGTGTCTTCTTTCAAGTTCATTTTTAGTCTTCTGTATACAATCTAGGGTCCACATTGAATCCTAGAAGTATATCCGTGTAAGTTCTTTCGACCTATTTTCTGTATTCCCGTTTTGCTATGGAGATACTATGAAGTGCTTGAATAGCAATTTGTATCCAGTTCACAGAAGGAAAGCAACAGAATGTGGTGATTTACAAACCAAAATTTGCAAAGCTTCACTGTTGTCTTTGGCACACGTGGACATCAAAGCCGTGTTCCCGTTCTCTCCTTCTAGATTGATGTTAGTGGCCCTGTGCTCAGTCAAGACCTGCACAAAATGAAGAAATTATCCTTAAAAAACGAATCTACTGATTTTCAGATAGTGACATGTCTCCCAGGAGACTTGGTTGCCAAACACCACTTCTAACTCATCTTTTCCAATTCCTCTTCCATCAAAGATGTCATAAAATTTTATACATAGTAGCTATTGAATAAATGAATGATTTTAATGCCAACAATTAGTACAAATTTGAATTGTATATTTGGAGATAGAATCACAATGGTAAATACTTTCCCTGAAAGGGTAGTACTCTCAAGGATTTATATTAGCTGAGGTCTTCAAAAATAAATGTGTGAAGACACCGTGATTTGTGAATTGAGGGAAGGGATTGAGATAGGAAAGATGTGGGAAAATGACCCAGAGAAAGAGACAAAGGGGAAGTGGCTTCTTTATCTCTACAGTTGGGCAGAATGCCATCGAGAACCCTATTCTCTTTAGCAGAGAAGCTTTGTGTAGACCTGCCTTCGGTATAAATTAACTCAAACTTGGTTTAGAATTGAAGAAATTAATATTCTGATTAAATGTCAATTAGTCATTCTCATAAAATTTGGTACCAGTAACTACCAGCTCATTACTGGCCAAGACTACTGCCCATTAACTGGGGTTAAGTCTCACATAAAAGTTAACAATATGTACCTTTTGTGAGTTTTGACATCAGGCCACCCTCCCCCATGCCCCAAGCTACTCCGCATTGGGTGAAATAGTGATTTTTCACACCGTTCCTTGCTTTTAGTGTCTCAACTTTAGAAGTAGTATTTTCTCCCTTTTGAGAGAAAGGATAACTATAGCTCTTGATCAGGCCCATTGACTACTCCATCTGTTTGGCACTGCCCATCCATCACAGACTGATAGATTACTTATTACTGGAAATAAAAAAAAGTTGATCATATCAAGGTAAATTGAGACTATAAGGGTACACAGGGGCATTAAATTGTATTAGGGAAGGACTTATCAGATATCCCAGACCAAGTAGAGAATGTAGCTCCCTTTCCTGGACCTCACACGATGATGTGAATGACACTGGAATGACATAGCCACACAGCAATGTAGCACCTGATACCCGGTGTGTGCATCAAGGATTGACAAGCAGATGATTCCTAACCATCCCTCAAGCCTCAGCATGGCTTGGCCCTAGTTAATGAGGCCTACCTGACTTTGTGGCTGTCCACCTTTTCACCCATCTGGACCTAATCTGAACTTGTCATTTGCTGGCCTAAGATTCAGCCTTTCACCTGGTAGCTTCACAAACTCTAGCTCAGCAAGAGCTTTCTCCTAACACTGGCCTGGTTCATTGTCTTATTAATATAGATTCTCGCTGTGTGTCTGTCTCTGTTTTTCTATTTATCTATATATATACACACACACATACACACATTTTAGAAACATTTTGAAGTTTGCTTGCAGCCTCTTTAACTTGTATAATTAACTTGTATAATTATCATCATAATTATAATAACATGAATATAAACATAGTTACTGCATACTGTATAACAGAGTTTATATTCATAATTAAGATTTGGAATAAAAGAACTCACTTTCTTCTCAGCCAGTAGGTGAAGTCACCTGGTAAACTGCTTTCTTCTTCTGGTAATACTATGATAAATGTCAACATGAGTCTTTTTTTTTCCGTAATGGTAACTGAACCTAGTGTCTCATGCTTGCTGGGCATGTACAACCACTGAGTCATTTCTTCTTCATTATTTGTTGATTTATTCTCAATGTTCATTCAGGGTCTTATTGCCCAAAATTGCCTTTATTTTGTAACAATACTGAAAAATCTTGAATTTACAATTCTTTGTTAGTCTCTGTGCAGCTAGATTACAAACATGCACCACTGCCCTAGCAGTTGGATTGGGTTTGTTATTGTTGTTTGTTTGTTTGTTAAAGCTTATCCAACTTGCTGTTTCCTGAATTTCTCCACTTATTCAGAATAATCAACAGCTTCTTAGGAGTACTCTTTCCCAACAGAGTGTTCCAGCCTTGTACCCTGCAGATGAATTAGGCTTGCTAATGGGTTCTATTCATAAGAGAAACTTGAGCTGAAGTTCAATGCATAAGGACAAACAGGACAATTCTTTACAGGTAAAGAGAAACTAGAAGGAGCAGATCCCTCCACAGACTTCAGGCACCTTCAGGCTCTATTCTTCAAATCCAGATTCACATGCAAAGGAACCCACTGAGTCTATTATAAGCATTCTCCCCAATCTCATAGAACTACCTGCAGACCACAAATCTGCAGCGTGTATTTGTACTGTCATAGCCATAATCTTTCAGAGGGCTGAGTTAAATTCTGAATGGCAGTGGTCACAGAGAAAGCAACCGAATCGTGTAACTACTTCAAATAAGTCATGACCAGACATGTTCATTCAGAAGCCCCACAGGGCTCTCCAGGATCCTTTGATAAGAATCCAGGAAATCTAAGAAAGGGCTCAGGCAACTGAGCCAGCTGAAGCCCTAATGACAAAGAGCATCAAGAAATAAGGTTGTGCACTAGCCATTAGGGAATGTCCCAGAAAATACTGTGTATGTAAGATCTTAAGGTGATTCAGAGATGACAGGGATTTTTTTTGGGGGGGGTGCAATCAGCACAGGTTTATTGGGGAGAGTTGGCTAGCCAAAGCTAAAACTGCTCGTCCACGCAGGAACAGAATTTTGACAAAGGACCAGCAAGCTGGGGTGCTTTTCATAGCACAGAGTGGGGGAAAGGGAGGAATTTTCACACGGTTACACATGATTGGTTGCATTATAAATTTTGAACATAAGCAGGCTGTAACACTGGGAAGACTTCAAAGGGGGGTGCAGTAAATAAGAACAGTGGAAAGTTAGTTAGTTCTTGGAACCACCCAGATGACTTGCATCTTTCTTTGTGGTCAGGAATGTGTCTTCCTGCTTTGGGCCTTCCCCACCCACAGGTGGGTTCTTTTCAACAGGGATTTTTTTAAACTTTATAACCACAGACAATGGTGGGCATTTTAGAGAAAAACTGGTAAATCAAACAGTGAAAATGCCTTTTGAACTGGGAAAGGTTGAGTAGGTAGAGGCTAGACCATGTCTAGAGAGGTAGGATGGGATAGAATTACTGTCTATAAGCAAACTTCCTCCTCTTCTTCCTGTTGTCATGAGCCGTGGTGTTTAAGAACACTGATAACATGGTTATTGTTGGTAAAACAAAGACCATAAGGCACAGACAATTCAACTCACTCATGCCTTAGCTTTCTTTTCCTTTCCCTTCTTTCCTTCCTTCCTTCCTTCCTTCCTTCCTTCCTTCCTTCCTTCCTTCCTCCCTCCCTCCCTCTTTCCCTCTCTCCCTCCTCCTCTTTCTTTCCTTCTTTCTTTCTTTCTTTCTTTCTTTCTTTCTTTCTTTCTTCCTTCCTTCCTTTCTTCTTGTTTTGTTGTTGTTGCTCAGAACAACTAGCATTTTGTTGTTGTTTTTGCTTCTATTATACATTGATTTCGCAAATTAGTTATGGGCTTTACTTCTGAACTTCTATTTCCATAGTTGGTCTGAAGAGTTTTCCAATTAACTGTAGTTCTTTCAACTACTACCTGCCTGCAAATTCCCAAACCATGCTTTTAAAGCCAAAATAGATTAAGTTAATGAGCATTTATGGATGAAAAGAGCCTTTAGAGAAAGCATCAGGGCTCCTTGGGGATATGCGTGACACCAGTGAGCAATCCCTATGAGCACTAATGACTCAGCAGCCGAGATAGAAGAAGCCCTGGCCTGGTGCATGGTAATGATGGTGCACAGAGGTATTAGAAAGAAGGCAAACAGCCTGTTTCCATGGACACTTTCTAATACCTTCCCAATCATTGTTCCATTTCATTCAAATAACCACCATTTATCAGGACAGCATCAATAACTACAATTTTTAGATAAATATATACAACATTGTCTTAGCTGGGAAGGAGAGCATATCAACACTTAATGACAGTGTCATGCCATAAAAATTAAGGTGGACTTTAAACCTAAAGCACAGAGGGTAAGATGAAAGGAGCTCCATGTATCTTCATTTGCTAGAATCCAGACTGTTCCAACAGCTGAGAATAAATTTTTGTGACAAAAGGAACTTAGAACTCTCTTTTGTGATTATTGACGATTGGCTTGGGGGCGGGTCAGCACATTCCTAAAGCTCATCATTTCCAGTAGTATTTCCACAGGAAGACCTACTGTTAAGTTCCAAAAAGCTTAACTTAAAAATGACACTCTAGAACATTGGTTCTCCACCTTACCAATGCTGTGACCCTTTAATATAGTTCCTCATGTTGTGGTGACCCTGAACTATACGATTCGTTTGTTGCTATTTCATAATTGTAATTTTGATACCGTTGTGATGTATAATGTAAATATCTGAGATGCAGGAGATCCGATATTCTATCTGTGAAAGAAACACTTGATCCCAAGGGGGTTGGGAAGTACAGGTGGAGAATCACTGCTCTAGAACGTAATTCATCTATAATTGCCATTCCTCTGTGATGAAGCGGGTAGACTTTCCAGTGTGCCTGTGAATCTATGCGATGTATTTTAAAAGCTATGGGATAAGACCTACCCTTTAAGTATTTACCAGGGACTTTTCTAGGTGAGGAAGTTCAAGCCTTGAAAAACAAACAAAAAATAAAATAAAATTCCCCAATATGATCTGTTCTGATGTTGATCTGTCTTTTGAGAGGCTGTCCATCTGACAAAACTGACCCCGGGTTAGTTAACTATGGGTTTTGCCTTCACTCAGATTCTAGTCCTCCTTGGCATTTCAGTCACAGAATCTAGGACAGCTAAATGGCAAAGCCTGGAGCTGTAAAGAGTAGGTCAGTGTTAGAAAGGTTATTCAGTTCTCTCTATGCTTCTTCTCACTCAGCTATGAAGTGGAGATGTTAATTATCTTAACTTATATTTTTTAAATGGGAACCTTAAAAAAGACACACAGCTCCTTTGTAAAATACCTGATAAACTAAAATTCAAGAAGAGCTGAACTGTGATTACTGTGACAACCATTACCACAATCTTCCTCATCAGTACTGCCCATCATCATCTTCCCCATTGGTGTCACATCATCATCATCACCATCATCATCATCACCACCGCCACCATCTCAATCATTTTATCCTGTCTCATGACCATCACTCCTCTGCCTCCTCTTCCTCATCATCACCACAGTCATTTGTTGAGAAATAAATGTAATTGTTATGTTTTATTTGCCATGGCAGAGGACTTGAAGTCCAGCCACTCTGAATCAGGAAGTGTGTCGGATGTAGATTCTGGCCCCTGTTCCATGGCCAGCCTCATTGCCATGGCTACCAGGCTCACCTTGATCACTTGGTTGTTCATCCCCTGCACAGCTATGTGAAGGGGTGACATCATGCTTCTATTTCGGAGGTTTGGATTTGCTCCTTGGCTGAGAAGAAACCTCACACTTTCAACTTGATTTTTTTCAGCAGCGAAGTGCAGTGGGGTATTTCCATAATCATCCATTATATTCAGCACTAAATAAATAACAAAATATACATTAAATGTTGTTTAGGATGTACTTAATACCTCTTGAATAGTTAACCACTCCAAAACTCAGTGTCAAGTAAAGCCAGGTATATTATCTTGGACTATAGAAATAGGATGAAGTTTTAGCTTCAGAATTACCCAATGGACACCATTTGAAATCATGTGAAAGTATTTATAGCTCTAAAAATTGGGCTAATTTTTAATATAGTATCTATAAAAGCAGATCCTCTTGTTACTATAATTTAAATCTGTATATTAAAGCTGATTAATTATATTATAACGGATCATAACTAGGTTCCATGTGACTTATATTTACTTAAGCTTGCAATTGCCCAAAATGTGCTCCCCATGACATGTGGTGCTATTTGCCTTGTGATTGCTGCATAAAAATAGAATGCCCTTCATTGTTCATGGCCCACTAGCTGTGATAATGTAGGATTGGTGATATATTACTAAGTCCGAGGAAAACGATGACTACTCGCATGTGAATTGCACTTAGGAGCCATCGACAGCAGTGGGAGCCATAGGCAGCCAAGATTCCTCTTCTCTCTTTCAAAAATTCCTTTCACTGCTCTTCTCATTCATCCACGTTCTTAATTCTCAGCCTAACACACACACACACACACACACACACACACACACACACACACACACTCATGCATACATGCACATTTTAACCCTCTCCCGTTTTGTTTAAGCAGGACAATAGTTCTATTCAGCATCAAACCAGTCTCACACAGCAGCATACACATTGAAAACAACTTTTATGTAGAACACTTTTCGTAATTGATCTCCTTTAACATGGGGCCCTTCTAATGCAGGACTTTCCTGTGACCTCCTTTCTGCTTAATGCCTTTATAGCAACAGATCCCCTAACTTATCACCCCAGTGACTGCTCTCCTGGCTGTGTCCCACCACTCTCTTGTCCTCTCCACTCCGCTTCTGCCATCTGTCTCTCTCGGTCAGTCCCCCTTAGCTATTTCTTACTAGAAATCTCTGTTCTTCTAAACTACGTCCATTCATTTCCTCAGTCTCATCCACTGCTTTGGCAAGGCCCTCCTCCCAGGTCTGACTGTGCATGTGTCCAAGATATGCAAACTCAGAGTCACCAAATCTCACTCTCTCACACTGGCATTGTTCCTCTTTGGCGTGGCTGGTCACGTTCTTCACCTAATCTCTTAAAGTAGAACTCACAAATTTAGCTCAGCTCCCCAGACACACTCTTCATATTCAGCCTGTCCATAAGCACCCTTGATGACATAGGTACAAATTTCCTGGTGGTCACAAATCTAAGAGGATGATGCCGTTATGAATCCTCATGGCAACACTCGGTTACCTTCACAGGAGGAACCACTGATGATCAATTCCATCAGCTCAACTTGACCTTCTGCTGCTGCGTGATGCAAAGGGCAGAGGTTTTCATCCTCATATCTGCTTACTTTTCTTCGATTCTTGATGAAGTTTTCTAACCTGCACATATCTCCTTCCATGTCCACCTAGAGTAATACGTACAGTGCATTACCTAAAACAAGCACGTGTGAAGCTTCAAAATATAAGACTAGTCATCTTACAGACTTACACTTTACAGTTATTCATAACGGTCGAGCTTACAGCAAATAACCTCCTTAAAGAACACGGTACATATGGATACAAAGTAGGCTAACGGCTATGCATTGATAAATACATTAAATATATGTTTTGGGTTCCTGATCATTATCTTACATCTGTCTTGGAAATAAAGGAGAAAAGTTTTGAAGGACTTTTACAAAATGTGCTCTAAGAAATAATATATTAAGAACCAGGGGCCTTTGCTTTGCTGGGTGAGATGTATTAATGTCAGGTAGAGCAAGAAGCATCAAGTAAGAGGACAGAAAATGATCAAAGTGTGCAGGTGTAGAAATGTTATCTGAAAGCCCTCATATTGTCAAGTTAATAGGCACGTGACAAAAATAGCAAGAAGGGAGGGTTTTTTTAATGTGAGGGTGACGAAGTCTAGGGATCTAAAGTGTTTTTGACCCCTCCTGTCTTCAGTCAATCTCCACCCAACCTCCCCTTACACACTGAAGCCAGGATCATCTTGATGCAGTGTCCCCTACGGGACTTGTTCAAACATCTAAGACAGCTGCCCTACTCTTGAAAATGAACAATTCCTGACAAAATTAATTAAATAATTTTCAATTAATATCCATCATGGCAATAAACAATTTCCGTGCTCAGCTATTTGAAAGTTGCACACAATTGCCTTATACACAGGAAATGAAGAAGTCTCAAAAGCAATAATTACAGAAGTCTTTAATTACTCTCCAGTTGTTTGATGAGATTTCTGATCACAGTTGCATCTATAATGACTAATGGATTTGGAAGTAAATGGCTAGGTATTATCACTCAGCCTTCTGTAGCCCTCCAATGCTGCTTCCTGGAAGCCATTGTCCAACAGGACTACATCGTCCTCTCCTGCAGCCTCCCACTCTCTAGCACCCACTGTGCAGAGTGGGCTTAGGATGTGCACTGTGTGATGTGTGCTGTGAGAGATTTTAGGCTCTTGTTTACTTGGTTGCTTTTGTGTTTTTAAGACAGGGTGTCAGATAGCCCAGGCTTGCCTCAGTCTTGCTGTGTGGCTCAGGATGGCATCAACCCTCTTATCTTCTTCTTCTATCTCCCTAGTATTCAGACTGTAAGCGTGAGCCACCACCTGGGAATGGTTTTAGGTGTTGTCCTCTTCCCTTTCTAATCCAACACACTGCAGCTGTGTCTCACACAAGCAGGGCCTTCCCAGGACAGTACTCAAGCCCAAATGGACTCTAAGACAAGACGCTGAGACACACTGTGGGTCTTTCCTCCTCTTTCCTTCTATGCACTGTGTTCATTGTGTGCTACACATGTTCTTACTTTACTTTCCAGGATAGTCTTCTGTGTAATATTTTTCTATAGAGGATTGGAAGAAAGAGGCTTTCACATAGAACATAGAGGAACATGGAGATTTTTGTTTGCCTTTAAGACAGTCTCAGGTATCCACAAGGTGGGCCTCATACTTGCTTTATGGCTAAGGTTGACCTTGAACTTCTGATTGTCTCATTTCTACTTCTTCAGTGCTAGAATTGCAGGTGTGGATAACCATTCAAGTTTATTCCATGCTGGGATTAAAATCCTGATCGACATCCATGCTAGGCAAGTACTCTGCCAGCTGAGACACCCTTCTGTCCCCTACAGACTTTTATAAGCACTAGGCTACTTGGTGCCTTTTGGTTTCCTAGAAGTTTACATACACAAAACAAGAAAAATTCACAGAAGTCCATGGCAGTTCTGAGGTAGCATCAAGATTCAAATTATTTAGAATTGTACCTTTCAGATTTATAAACAAACAGTCAACTATAAACATTTGCCTAAGTTGTTTTAAATCTTACTTAGAAGAGGGAATAAGACAATCACAGGAGGTACAGAAAGGGTGGGATCTGGAAGGGAGAGAGGAGGGGAAGGAAAGGGGGGTCAGGATCAGGTGTGGGAGGAGATGGGAGGGGAGAGAAGTCCAGAGGGTCAGGAAATTGAACACAGGTGTTAGCATTGGGGATGGGGAACTAGGGGTAGCCATTAGAAAGTCCCAGATCCCAGGAAAGCAAGAAGCTCCCAGGACCCAACAGGGATGACATTAGCTGAAATACCCAGCAAAGGGGAGAGAGAATCTGTAGAGACCACCTCAGGTAGTTAGGTATGGTCCCCAGTAGAGGGATGGGGCCACACACTCATCTCAAAAATATTAACCCAGAATTGCTTCTATCTAAAAGAAATGCAGGGACAAAGAGTAGAACAGAGACTGACAGAAAGGCCATCCAGAGACTGCCTTACCTAGGAATCCATCCCATCTGCAGACACCAAACCCAGTGTAGGGGAATGTTAGTGCACTGAGGCAGGAGTGGCTGGGTGTGGGGAAACATCCTCATAGAAGAAAGAGGAGTGGGGATGGGATAGGGGAGCTGCAGAGGGAAAGCCAGGGAGGGAGATAACATTTGAAATGTAAATAAATAAAATAACCAATGAAAAAGCTTTTATTCAATAACTACTTAATCTCAAAGACTCAAGCCAAAATGCTTTACAAGGCAATAGCTTTGCACAGAACTAAGGCAGCATGATACACTTTCATTTTTCCTCAAACCACAGAAATAGTCCTCCAAAGATTGAGAAAGTTGTCTGAGTTCTCCTTTTCCTATGACTGGTCCTCTTTGTGATGTCATGGAAGATAGCTTTCAAAATCTGATTTGTTATTTTAAAGGAAACCACAGCCCTTTTCACTATTGTGCAGAAAGCTATCAAATAAAGCAGGGATGAATTTAGCATATTAGAATTAATTCACTAAACAAGAGGACAATAAATTAAAATCTCTAAATTTCCAACTTTGATTTTTACTTCTCTTGTCACAGAATAGAACTTAAAATAAAACCTCCTTATGTTGGCAGTGACAAAATGTGCCACTTTCTAACCCAAAAAACATTTCCAAGTTCTTTTGGTTACTACAGGATAGGACAGAGGCATCCAGTCATTCTCTGAGTAACACATATTCAATAATTAAACTGAATTTCTTGAAGAATTAGGACTCCCCCCCCATACCCTGCCTTGGCAAAGAAAGCGCTCACCTAAATCAAATTGGAAGCATCTTAGCACTTGATCTTGACATTCTTTGGATAGATAGTGACTGCCCATCACCAGTGCCCAAAAGAGCAATGCATAAGTCCGTTCAGAGATAAGTAGTTGACATAAACCCTCCACACTCTTTAGAGAAAGAACTAGGTTCTTAAGTGTAGAAGATACTATTGACTTCATGATGATAGAACAGCCTGCAAACATGTCACATGAACTCACAAAGGGTATTAAACTGTCTCTGTTTAGAGCCTGACAAGTCACCAGGCATTAAGGAAATGTCTTAAGACAGGTCTGGTATGCACATAGAAAAATTATTACATAAAATAAAATGCCTTGTAGAATACTTTTATTTTGGGTTTTGCAATGGTATTTATTTATTTATTTATTTATTTATTTATATCTTTGAAAACAATTTAGGCAAAAGCTTTACTTGGCTGCAGATTTTCAAATCTGGAAAGCACTTGTTTTAATATCAGTGCCATCCCAGAACTGTAATATGGTTTCATTATTTCTTTTTATTTTATATATTTAACCCTCTGGTGGATTAACACATTAAATTTAGTCTGTTTAGTGGTTTTCTGTTTTGAGTAATCCCCAAGCTCTTGAATTCTGAGTTTTGTGATTATGTTCAAGACAACAGGCTCTAGATCAGTTTTAGGGAAGTTATTTCTCAATTAAGCCCTTTAAATTAGAGACTACAGACCCATCTGTCTTAGTTTGCTTGAATGAAATTTGTCTAACCATAATAAGGTCAAAAAGGAAAGAAAATCAAGATAAAAGACTATCTATTGCCAAAGAATGGTTAAATTTCAAAGTACTTTAAAAAAGTATTAACTTGAGTTAATTTGTTGACCTAATCAATGAAACTAAAGATACTAAAATAAAAACTACAAGAAAATGTTCAGACTAGATAGCAGACATTTTTCCACAAATCTCTAGAAAACTGAACTTACATAAGGAATTTTTTTCAAATCTTAAAATTTCTTTCTGTCCCGCATTAATTATAATGATAGCATCTTAATACTGAAATTCACTCATGATGTGGTGCTAAAGCAAAAGCCATGGTTAATGTACTAAGTTTAAGTGGGATGGGCACTGATGTTGAATCTGGAGGTATGATGGTTTGTGTGAGGTAGGATGCTTCTGACTCACATTCGCAGTGGTATCTGCATAGATCCGTTGGGTAATGTCTGCCAAAACTAAAGCTATATATACCTCTTGACTCTTGACGCTGTTGGGACCAAACTACCACTAGACACTAGACACGGACTGAGCATGTACAGTCATAGATTAAAACATCAACGCTAAATCAAACAGAAAACCCTACAAACAAAAATGGCCTAAGTGTGTATGAGTACATAAGTAGTTAAATAAATCATGAAATGCTGTGAGTTAGTTACTAAAGAAAGAGGTAAACTTCTAAGTACTGAATTGAAAAGTATTCTAATAATTCACTTAATGTGGAGTTAAAGCAAGAGTTCTGTAAGTTCATATTTTTATATTAAAGAAAGCTCTCTGAAAGTTTGTGTTTGCACAAGCATTTCGTTTTTCTCCTTAAAAAAAATGTATAAGGATCTGTTAACATGGTTCCGTGGTGGAGAAGAATTTGCAGAGGGCATTGAAAACCCACAGTTAATTTCAAGACACTTCAAGAGATCCCTTTCTTTCTTGCTATCTGAAGGCTAATGATTTTCTAGGCGTCCAATAGCCTGCCTCTGCCCTTCAGAGCGGCCGCAGCAACTGCATCAAATTGGTAGTGCGACTTTCTTATAGGTCAGAACACCCAGAGAACTGAGAATTAGAAGCCTCCATCACAGTGGACCTCTGATCCTCACTAGGTCTCCCCTTGCAGAGTTCCCAATTGGGCTAGCTGCTAGTCTTGCCTCCTTGTCTCCAGTAGGCATCATTTGCATCTGCTGAGTTCTCTTTTTCACTTTAGATAGAAATTTTTCTCCATCTCATCACACTTGTTGGATCGCTATCTGACTCCCAGATCCTTAGCTGCAGCAGCTCCATTTCAGTTTAAATGGAAAAAAATCTGCTTAAACGTCGAAGAGGAACTGCAAGCACTCCAAATTTATCCTGGCTTTATGTAGTCCCTGGAATCCAGTTCTGTAAATCATCAAAAGTACTTCGCGGGAACACCTATCTTCTCTGGCATCAAACCATTCCCTGGCAAGACGGAGTTATGCAAACAAGAAAGAAAAACAGAGGGACACAGGTAGCAGTTACAGGTGCTGGATGCCCTGATACTGTCTCCTGCCGTTTCTCGGTACTTCCTAAACTTGAGTGCAAAAGTATCAGAAAACTGTACGCGAGGAATTTTCCAGCCTCCGCCCTTTCACGATGCCCCAGCATGGTCCAGATCACCGATTCCCCAGTACCTTAAAGGATTCCTTGGAGCAGTCCATGTCTTTTCCCACGCCGCGATAGACAACGCCCTGGACCTCCTTCCTTTCCTCGGGGCACAGAATCCTCCTCAAGCTGCGCTTCATTGACTCCACCTGGACGCCCGCTGGCGCAGCAGCTCTCCACAAGGCGGCACCTAGGGACAGGGCACCGGAAGCTGAGCAGGAGCAGGGCTTGAAACCTACAACGGTGCTCTGCTGGAGAGATCCCTGCAGCTAACAACAACAATAACAACAACAAAAGCCCGGTTCTGCCTGCAGGATAGGAGGGAACTTCTGAAAAGAGTTGTCCAGCCTGGGCTACTTGTAGATGAAGTAGCAGGCGGAGCTCCGGAGACAAAAATGAACTGCGTGAGCATCTGTTCCAGACTCCCCCACTTCGGGGGATCACAGAGCAATTGCAAATTGGAGCAGATTCAGCAAATTTGTTAAAATAAAAAACAGCCTCTCATATTGGCCAGGAAGGGAGGAGTGAACAAGAGAGAAAGGTGGGGGTAGGGAGAAAATCTAATCCGGAACTTTCAGAAAAATCTTCCCCCAGCTGGAAGCCCGGAAGTTCGACTGGGGATATAGCTCAGTCAGCGAAGAAGTGCTTACCCAACCTTCAGGAAGTCCTGCGCACCATTTCCATCACATAAAAACAGGTATAACAGTGTGATTCCACTAGCAATCCAACAAGCTGTAACCCTGTACTGGGGAGGTGGAGGTAGGAAGATCTGAAATCCAAGATCATTCTGGACTGCATGGCAAGTTTTCAGCCTAGGCTGCAGGAGATTGGCTCTAAGACAAAATTCCTAGGGCTGTCCTGCCCATGCCCACCTCCAGAGAGGTTAGGGTGGGGGTGCTCTTGAATTATCAGAAAGTGGGATTTTCAGCAAATTTTCTCTTCCCAGTTTTCAGGATAAAGTGAATACATTTTAGAACTGGGACTAGACTGAGTCCCTTTGTATCTCAGACTGCATTTCCTGTAGATAAAAATATTGATCTAGATGTCTTATGCTTTGACGTTTCAGATGGTTAATAAAATGCTTATTTTTTTATTATAGTTAATAAAGTGGCAGGTTAAATGGAAGCTACTGTTGATTCGCGGAGGGTGTTTGCTGACAGCATTGTTTAAGGGCTTTATCTTTCTGAGTCTACCCTGAATTCACGCCTCAACAGCACAGATGTATACCTTGAACAAAGAAGGGGATTCTGCTCTGCCCAGCAGGTTAGTTCTGCAGCTAGTAGCCAAGAGGCACAGACAGCATAGAGAGTCTGTGCAACCGCCTCTGCTCTTTGACCCAGATGAGATCGCAAGTGGGTTGAGTTTACCAAGAGCAGAATTTTGTTTTGCCAAACAGCTATTTTAAGGTTCTAAAGCACTCGATTCACACCTAATACAGATCACTACCACCTAACCCTAAATCCCACAGGAAAAGGGGGACGCACACTGGGCTACACCCAGGAAAGGTTTGAAATCTGACCCAGAAATTATATCGGGCTGAATTTATGAATGAGTCTAATGCATTTAATGACATTGAGGAATCATAAAAAGGCTGATGTACAAATCTTTTCATTGATACAGTAAGTTGTGATCAGTGGAACCCTTAGAGTGAGGATGATGAGTGTATCACCGGTACCTAAGAGGAGATAGCTGGAAAATTTGAGTGGAGAATGCAGATATCGAATGTGTCCACTCTCAACTTTCTTCACACCAGTGCCTTCACACTAACAGGAAGCAAGGGAGAGATGGGATCCATCTAAAGTAGGTGACTGAAGTAATTCATATGAGAAATCTAACTAAAGAAAGTGAAGAAAGATTATGCATACCAAGTCCATCACAGGAAGATCCAAAATCTGGGTTATGAATGACTGTGATTAGTTGCTTTCTCCCAGTAAGTGGGAGAGAAGCCCAAAGAGAACAGAGGAATGTATCAGAGGGTTTTGTTTGTTTTTAAGTTATGGGGGAGGGGGCAGTAGGAAGCTTAGAGGGCTTTTAGCCCAGAGAAGAGTGTGGAGCCAGGGAACAGCCACAAGTCAGTGGGGCTGGGAGAATGGTTACCTTATCCCCTGTTGACAAAATTCCTACAGTGTGGTGTAAGCTCTCTCTCTATAGATAGATAGATAGATAGATAGATAGATAGATAGATAGATAGATAGAT
>JANHMN010000004.1:132708999-132722208 GCA_030674055.1 Rhabdomys pumilio | reverse complement strand
GATAGATAGATAGATAGATAGATAGATAGATAGATAGATAGATAGATGAGAGAGAGAGAGAGAAAGAGAGAGAGAAAGAGAGAGAGAGAGAGATCCACCTTCAAACACAGACAGGGTACTCCGAAGTATGGGTCCTTGCCAGCTTGTCCTTTCCTTGTTTAGTACTGAAAATAGATGGTTAACTTTGTAAACTGTTCATATCCTTCTTTCAGCTCTGAAAGCACAGGGATCAAAATGTACATCAATTTTCCCTTCTATCTTCTGCTATACTTGCCCACTTTGTGCCTTTTTTAATCAAGAATTTTTGTGGCTATTTCTTCCTAATTGTTAGATTATTTCCTGCCTAGCCAACAGAAGAAGTCTTTTTCATAAATGTTTTCTTTTTCCTGCAAAATACTGAACATTTTAAGATGTATAATGCAGCCAGCACAGGACATTAGCTGACCGCTTACAATTAAGATCTTATTTCCTTTGAAATTTAATTATTGATGAGTATAAATAAGTGAAATAATTTCACCAGTGATAATTTCAAAATAATTCTAGTTACTAGAGGGAAAATCTTTATAGGTGTTTTCAGAAGGTGTATTTTATTATCAGATTATGTTTTGACATTAAGAAATCATGTATTTGAGAATGAAAAACAAATGATTTTATTTAAATTCCCAGGGAAACTATGGATATTGCAGGTGAAAAAAATTAAAACAAAAAACCAAAATTATACAAAGTTTTCTTGATTTTGTTCCAACAAAGATGTCAATAAATTATGAAAATATTTATATTTTTAGTTATTGTTTCAAGTATAGTGTTGTTAGTATCCACAATTGAAGGTAAAACTGGCCATTTTAGACTAAACAAAATAAACATTATTTTAATAATAATAATATATTACTTATGGTAAATGTGCAGTTTGATTAATTTGGTAAATATGTACAGTTATGTGACAATGTGTACTCCAGCTTTAGAACACTCCCATTAATTTATAAAGTCCATCTGTCCAAAAGCAGTCAGCACCCCTTCCCACTGGGAGCAAAACCAACTTTGACCTATCTGTATCCTGCAGTTTCTGTCCTTTCAAGCTTTTAAAATTGGATTTCCTTATTTATCATTGAGTAATAGAAGCTTTTATTACAGACAGGACTCATACAAGATAAATGTTTTAATCTGTTTTCAGAATAGGTGGCTTTTTATTTCCTGTGATGTTTTCTAAATATCAAAATTTTAAATTGTGATAAAATTCTAATTAGTGAGGTTTTAATGCATCTTGCTTGCTTTGGATGTTGTATATAAAAATGTTTGCCTATGCTAAGGTTCAAGGTTCTCTGCAGTAATTCCTTCTGGAAATGGATATAGTTTTAGTCCTGTCATAGATCCATTTTGAAATAATTTTTAGTTTGGGGTATGACCGAGGCCTTATGTATTTTTTTTTAATAAAATGCACAACTGCTACCATTTGTTAAGAAAACAAACAAACAAACAAACAGAAAAACAAAACAAAACAAAAAAACCCAAAACTATACTTAATTAGAATTGCCTGGAAAATATTGTTAAATATTTGCTGATTATAATTTTATAGTTTATTTCTATTCTATTGAATTGTAAGTATCAATAAAATACATCTGTATTTAAGCCAATATCAAATGGCCTTGATTTTGTAGCTTCATAATAATAAAATTTGAAACTAGATGATTTGAATCATCCAAAGTTGTTCTTCATTTTTCATACACTTTATGATATTCTAAGAAGTCCTTCATGTTTCCATACAAATTTTAAAATCAACTTCTCAATTACTACTAAAAAAAAGCATGATAGAATTTTTATAGTGATTAAGTTTGAATTCATAGACTTTATTAATGAGAAGATTCATGTTTGGATATTGGGTAGTCTGTAAAATAAACAGGGAATTTCCCCATATGTCCAGATATATCTCAAGACTCACACCCACAGGTTTTAGTTTTGTATGGGTTGGTCACAAACATTTCTGTTCATGTGTTTCTAATGTTTTATTAGTTTTGAATAATTTGGAATGGGATTGTTATTTCACTTTTACATTGAAATGGTCTAAAGTCATTATAGAGAAATAAAATTAAATTTTCATACAGTCTTCATTACACATCACAAATCTTGTAAATCGATCCTAGTAGTTTCTCTTTTAAAATGACATGGGAATGTTTGCTTATAAATGGCATTGAAGATCAGTGAGGGGAAAGGTGACGGCTTAGAATCTTGATGCTCTGGATTAGCCGTGTCCAGATCCCATAATAGAAGCATCCACATGTGTGCACAGGCACGTGATAATGAGTTAGATGCCTCATTTGCCTGAGCTATGACTGATGCCACACACCTGTGGATCTAATAGATCATCAGGAGACTGAGGCAGCAGTTGGTATGTCAAGGCCAGACTTGGATGCATATGGAGTTCAAGGCTAGCCTGAATTACATAGTGAAATCCTGTTTATAAAAAGAAAGAAAAAAAATGGTAACAAAACTATTACGTCTTATGAGGATATTATCTTTCTACACTCCCTGATTGACCTGCACTCTTGAATAAAAGTATAGAGAATGGACATGATAGTTTGTTTTCCAATCTCAAAGGGAAAGGTTTTACCTTTAAATATAATAGTAGAATTTAAATGTATGTTTTTTAGACAATACAAAATTTCAGAAACAATTCATAGCTGTGTACTCTTCTCTATGGTGTAGTGAAATATTGATCACCCTGCTTTCTCCCACCCAGGATGTGAAACAACTTCTTTTTAGTGTTTCCAAAGTATAAAGTCACTGTACTATTCAGTTGCTGCATTATGAGGTCATCTTCATAAGCTGGCTCTTATATCTAAATAAATAACCAGTATTTTATACAGGAATGCCATCCACAAAGCATGAGAATACTGATTCTAGCAGTTCAGATATCCAAAATAACATATGTAACATGTTTCCTTTAAGTAAAAGGAAAGAAGGCAAGAAGGAATAGAGGAAGGAAAAATGGAGAAAGAAAAAAAAGAAGGAAAGGGGAAAGAGAGGAAGGGGCAGGGAGGAAGGGAGAAGAAAAGAAAGAAAGAAGGAAGGGGGAGAGAGGGAGAAAAAAGTTTTGGATTTAGTGAAACAAACCAAACCAACCAAACAAACAAAATTGTATGCCAAGAACTATGCTAGGAATAACGTTTCTATCTATGAAATTGTTAAGAGTAAAAAAATAAAAAATTGTGCTAGTCTCTTTGAAGAAGCAACCTAAACTCCAAAGCTTGTTTCTGCAGTGTACAAGTGCCCTCTGTTCAGGTAGCCACCAAAGGTCTTTGAATACACAAGTAAGGAGGACTACTCTGCTGCTTTCTAAACTATGGCAGAACCCAGCAGGACGGCTCTCTGTTTTCTTTCAGGAGAGGTATTTCATCATCACTGTTGTGGCTTGAACTCTCTCCAGTAGGGTCCAGTTTCAAACAGTTGGTTCTCATCTGTGGTGCTGATTTCAAAAGTTGTTCCCCCTTCAATACTGTATTATGGGAAAGATCCTTGCTGGTGGAAGTGAGTCACTGGGTGTGTGGGGGCCTTGAGGTTTTATGAGACTCACGGTTGTGCCAAGAAAGTGACCCCCCCCCCCGAGGGTTCATAACCCAGTGCACTTTCTGTTTATTCCTGCTTCCTGACTGCAGCTGCAATGTGACCAACCCCCAAACATGCCTCTTTGGTATTGACCACAGCAGTAAGAAAAGTAATTTTTTAAAATCACAAATTCAATTTCCTTAACTTTTATAGAATCAGTTTGATCTATGTTGGCATGAATTTTGGTAATATCTGCTGTTTGAGATTTTTGTCTATTTGTTGATATCAACCTCTACCCAGAAATCTCAAGAATCTAAGTTCTGTAACAATGTCTCCAGTTACAATTCTTTTAAAAATAATTTATATCCTCTCTTTTCTAACTAACAATGGTTTTATTCATCTTTTCAAAGAACTGACTACTGAGTTTCCTTTATACTATTTTCTTACTTTGAGTTTACTGTTTTTTCCTCTCTGATTTTCTTCCTGGATAACAATATAATCATACAATATGGTCTTGGAGTTTAGCTCCCCATTTTAGTACTTGCCTGACATTCATGAGGTTCGGAAAGAAGAAAACCCACTCACCAAGCAGTGGCTGAGTTCCGCAGAGCTTGTGAAGCCATAAATCTTGTTTGGTCTGCTTTGGTTAGTGGTCTCTTCACTGATTCATAAGTTACCATCTGAAGTGTGTTGTTTAATTTCCAAGAATGTAAGGTTTCCTCAAATTTCTGTTAATTTCCAATTTAATCTCATTTTGGTAAAGGAGTATACATAATATAATTTAAATTGACATAAATGTAAACATTGCCTTTAAATTTTTTGTTTTATGGCTAGCTTGTGGTCTATCTTGGGGATTGGTCAATTTGCATTTGAAAAGGATGTGTGCTCTGCTGTTTGGATAAGAATCTGAACACCTTGGTCAGGTGCAGGTGACTGACTGTGCAGGTCTTCTGTGGTCTTAGTCACTTTCTACTGCTGTGCAGTTACTGAAATCCTCAGGCAGTGGAAATGTCTCTTCCTGTTCTTACGTGCGGATCCGTCACTCTGTTCGTAGCTGAATTCTCTTCAGAGTCCTCTTGTGCTGTTTGCATGCTAGGTTGGTATTTATTATTTCATTTTGTTTTTAAGGAAGAGATTTTGACTATTTCTTTATGTGCATCTGTATGTGCGTGTGCATGGGTGTACAGGTGCTTGCAGATGCCATAATTGAATCTGCGAATCTTTCACCCAGCTCTTGTTCTTTGTATACCAGTTTTACAATTCTGCAAGAGTTTAATACAACTGTGATCATACATGTCCATCACACCTCCCCTTAACTCCTCCATTTGTATCTATGTTCTTTCATTTAATGTCAATGGGTGTTTTCATGCATGAGTGTACTTCATGCCTGCCTGGTGTCCATGGAAATCAGAAGAAGGTTAGACACCCTGAAACTGAAGTTGCAGATGCTTGTGAGCTATCACATTGGTGCTGAGAACAGACCTCAGGTTGGTGTGGGGTTCTATGAAGGAGTATAATCTACCTACCATGACCACACCCTTAAGGAAAACTGCTTGTGCTAGAAACCATCACCTGTCAATCACCCCTCGGTTAAGTGTGAGGACTCCTGAGTACCCATTCTCTCCATACTAAAACGCCGAGGGGCTTCCTCCTCTTCTTGTGTAGATCTTAAATCAGCAGTCACAGAGGCTGTGGATTTGTGTGTGCAGCCAACAGCCATGCCCGGAAGACACTGTTTTGCTCAAGTCCTCTATGACCTCTGTCTCTTTCTGTCTTTTCCCTCTCAGAGTCCCTGGGCCTTTAGGAAAGGGAATGGAGTAAATGTCTACTCATGGCTAGCCCTTCACTGACACGAATTCTGACACATCCTCTGCTCTGTACAAGTCATGCGTTTCTGTGTTAACCGACATGTTTATATTTTTCATGCACCTCGTGTCTTTTTTATCTTTCTGTCTTCTGTTGTCTTTTTTCATATTTGACGATTCCCTTACAGCCTTTTAAATACAATTAAATATTATTTCCACAATGTAGTGATTACAATAACAGTCTTTATCAGCAAGAGGGTAACTAATTCTAATGATAGTAAACTTGCTTGTTCTATCTATACTTCTTTCCTTTTATGATACTGTTATCATGTAACATGTAACACACCTGTATTTTACATATTAATGCTAAATACTCCAAAACACTGTGTCATCACTCCTGATCATGACACACTTAAAATAAAAAAAACCCACAGGAAGACAGATACAGACTCACATGACTTTTTATATTTGCCTGCATGTTGACCACGGCCAGTGTTCCTTATTTCTCAGAGACTTGAGGTACACCGGGCATCATTCCCCTTAGTCTAAAGGTCTTCCTGCAGAATTTCTTAAAAGGAGATCAGCTTGAAAAACAAACACTAAAGAGGACTTTTCAGTCGATATCAAGATTCTCTTTGACATGTTGAGTAGCTTTGTGTTCTGTGGTTTCTTGTCTTTCTTTGCCCCTATATGTGACGTTCCATCATGCTGCTTTATGGCCGTTACTGTTTCTAAAGCAATGTTAAAATGTTCTCTTCTCTTCCACAATAAATACAATTTTACCCTTGTATTTAAAATGTGTCTTTCTTGTTCAATAGCACAGAGCTACACGGAGCAGCTCTAGTGTTGATCTTTGTTTTTCCTGTGCCACGCTCATGAGATCTTGAGTTTGCAGAATACTGCTGCTAATCGCATTTGAGCGTTTCAGCCATTATTCCTCCCATTTGATTTCTTCTCCCCTTCTTCCCTTCTGTTTTAGAACCTCTGTGGTGTGCGTTAGCAAACCTGATGCCACATGAGTCCATCAACTCTTGCTATTCTCCCTGGCTTTAGAGAATTTTCACTAAGCTCTTCCATTTCACAGACTCTTCTACCATCCCGCTGTCTATTGAGTTTACTTCTAACATTATTCAGAATATTGATTTTTTAAAACTAAGATGTCATTTCAAATTTTTGTTTTACTCTCCTTTTCTTTATTAAATTCATGTTTCATCACTGTTATATTTTCATTTACTGTTTAGATATATTTTCGTTAATCCTCTAAAATTTTTATATTGGTTAACTTGAAATATTTAACCTCCTAATCTAACATCTATGGCCTGATAGAATCTGTCGATAAGGATGATGATGATGATGATGATGATGATGATGATGGTGATGATGATGATGATTTGGTTTTTGCTTGGAGAATTTAATTTGCATCTTCTTGCATCTCTATCTGAAAACTTTTGATTCAAAACTGGGCATCTCACTTCAGAACTATACAATGCAGCATATTTATATCCCAGTGCACTTTATAGCTGTGTGTTTAAATTTTCCGGAATTAAGCTGCTTCCTAAAGCATTGGACACACTTGCTGCTGTTTATTCTCAGGTCATTTTTTTTTATTTTAAGTTTTATCCTGGATTTCTATGTGGTTTTTAAATGTCTTTGTCCTTTGGTACTATATTATCAGAAGATGCTCCAATTTGATCATCTAGCTAAGAGTTTCATTTTCCAGTAATCCTCATCTAACAAATATCTATATCTTTTAATTTCACGAAGAAATTTTGTTTAAAGACTCTTGTCCAGTGTCTGAAAATGAAATAAGTTCTGACATTTAAAAATTTTTGTTAGTGTATATGTGTATATGTGTTTGTGTGTATCCACCTGTGTCTGTGTGCACCTGTGTGTGTGTGTGTGTGTGTGTTTGTGTGTGTGTGTCAGGGACAACTGTCATGGCCTTACTGGGTCAGGCCCCTAATATTGTGTCTAACAGTCCTATAGCAGGGGAGCTTAAGGGCAATTCTGTTGCTTCTGCCTCCTTTCTCCCCACAGTGGCTGCCCTGCAGCTGCATTAGGAGTGCTGGCCTTTAGGATAAGTGCTACCACTCTTTATGTACTTAAACCCAGATGCCCAAACTAGGTTTTGAATACAGTTACCCACAGAATCATTTAACTGACTCCATTCTTACATGTACTTTTCTTAGGGTACCTGCATTTTCTCTGAACCTCAATGTTTCATTTTCTTGTCATGTTCGAGTTTCCTCCACATGATAAACAATCGTCTTATTTGGATGTCTTCTTAGCTCTGTTCTGCTGCCTTGTCTATGACTATGGTGAGTTTCCTTCCTGGCATGTGCAGGAAGGAAAGCCATGTGATGCTGGGGCTGTTTGGTGTGCAGAAGCATCCCATCCAGGTACAGTCATCATCCTGTGTTTATCAGCCCCAGAGCACCAGTGTGCTGCTGGTTCCGGTCACCCGCACTGTCCCTCAGCCCATGGGCCACCAGCTCCCCCGCACTGCTTGCTGCACACTGTTGAGGTGCTGATCACTGAGGTGCTGAGCCATTGGCTCTCGCTGATTGTCTCCAAAGAAAAATGTCTAACAAACCCTTTCAGCCATTGCCTTTGTGTTCGGGCTCTCCTGCCTTCTCACCACACTTATCCTTGATCTGTGTTTAACTGCGGTTTTCCTGCATTTACTAACTTTATGAATATGATTTTATCTGCCTTCTATAGTTCTGTAGTTCTTAAACTTTCCCTGACTGCTGATGGCTGGAAAAATCAACAGTCTTTTTTTCTCCTCTGGTTTGGATTTCCACATCCATAAACATGTTTTGTTCTACAGGGTCGATACAGGCTTTGAGATGAGAACAGTGATGGAACTGTGAATTCAGACAGCGACCGTTATCCAGCTGTTTTCTCTCGCCTTCTATGTAATTAAAAATTAAAAATCTATCCTGTTGCTGATGAATGGTAGAACTGCAGAAATAATTTTATATGCCCCTGTGGTGTTTGAGTGATTTTAAAAAGGAAGCAGAGAATGGGGTTCATTGACAGTCTGTTAGTTTCAAGCCAGGTCTCAAGTTTGGTTAACACTGAATGCCAAAAGGAAAATTCTGCCCAGTGTGGGAAAATATGGACACATGCACACACACACATACATACACACATACACACACACATACACACACACACATACACACACACATACACACACACATACACACACATACACACACACATACACACACACATACACACACACACATACACACACACACACACATACACACACACACACTCACACACACACTCACACACACACTCACTCACACACACACTCACTCACACACACACTCACTCACACACACACTCACACTCACACACACACACTGCACTGTAACACCAATCTCTCTTTTTTTTTCTACCAAGGAATCAGAGGAACTTTGAGTACCTATCACAGAGAAAAAGAGAACAAAATCTTGACCTTTTTATTTCATAGAGGGCTAAGTGATATAAATTATCCAAGTCAGTGCCAACAGCAGGTTTCTTGGCAACTGTGATCTGGGCAATTACTGTAGTAGTCAATAACAATACAAGTCTGATTAGCTCATTTAAAATGCGGGGCATAAAAAAGCTAATTAAATTGGCCCCGGACAAGGAAAAGCTGATAACATATCAAGTTTTAGAATGAAGTAAGACATATAAATCTAGTTTATTAATATTAAATATTTATAAATGTACACATTTCATTAATCAGACGTTGGCATTCATCTTTGTGTTAGAAACATGTTGCCATAGTATTTGTCAGCAAATGTGATATGGCTGCTTTGCACTAAGTCCAAGGGTACTTTATAGGATTCGGAAGCACAGCTGGAGCCTCCCATTGGTTGTCAATGTCTCCTGTGAGGCAGTGTTACTAGTTATACACATAATTCACAGTTGCAGGACTTCAGATGGAATGCTCTGATTGGCAAGACCACCCTTTCTTTGCATTTATCCCAGTGCTGTTCCTCACAGGCACACTCAAAGCATGGACCTAGTTGCACATCACATGAACATATCATACTGGGTTTGTCTTCAGTTGCTAATCTGGAGTTCAGAGCCTGTCCTGAGCTCAAAGAGACATTCTGGTTGGACTACTTCAAACTCTCTTTATCCAAGGTAAGGGTCTTCCCAGTTTATATAAAAGTTTTTAGAATATCTTAACTTATAATAGCTCAGACGATTCCAGTAGAACAGAATTTGTAACAACATTTTTATCCTTTCTAAATGATTATAGAACCTGATTCACACTGAAACCAAATAACATTAAAGATAAGATGGGAAACTATGTTGTCTAGAGTTTAAACTCAAAGTTGAAACTCACTATATATATATATGAAACCTCTAGTTGTTTAACAACTGAGATATTTTCCTTGTCCTTCTGTAACAGGAAAGCTACCAAGTACTAAGTAGAAAACATGCTTACCTTTATCCACGGATGGTAACATCCTGCTTCTGCTGTTACTGAGGTACAAATATCCAGAAGAGATCTCTTCCTCCTCAACAGGCTGTGGGACTTTTATAGTCCTGCTTAATTGTGTGAGGTCTGGCTCATTCTAAGGATCAATATTACAGCTTCTTATTAGACTGCCTTATATAAATTACTTTATACACATACATGATTCATCTTTTCAATTGGATGATGCCTACTTATAACCAACTATCTAATTTATTTAATTTTATTTATTTTATGTGTATGAGTGTTTTTTCTTCAAGGAATGCTGGTAGAGGCCAGGAGTAGGGGTCAGATCAGGGAGTAACAGACAGTTGTAAGCTTTAGATGAGCAGCCAGTGTTTTTAACCACTGAGTCCTGCCTATAGCTCCATAATTTCATTATTTGACCACACATTTGTTACACCTCCATGGCTTCTTCACTATGTAATAGCACAATTCGAATTAGTCAACAGCAGTAGCTCCAAGAGCATTCCAGCTTTTCCCAAAACTGGATTGCCATTCTTATCCCGAGTAAAAGAACGATCCTAGTTTCATTTCTTTTGCTGTGATGAAATATCCTCACAAAAATAAACTTGGAAGATAAAGGGTTCATTTTCATTTACAGTTCCAGGTCACAGTCCATCGCTGTAGTGAAGTAACGCTGGCAGAAGCTTGAGCCGACTAATCACATCTCACTACAGTCCAGAGCACTGAGAGAATGACACATCCACCCTTATTTGGTTACTCAATGTGTTCAGCAAAGCTCTGTATTCTTGCACACCTCAGGACCCACTGCCCAGAGAATGGTGCCTCCCATAGTGGGTTGGATCTTCTCAATCAACTAACTTAGTTAAAACCATCACCCACAGACACGCCCACAGGCCAGGCCAATGTAGACAATTCTTCATGGAGACTGTCTTCCCATGAGTCTAGGTTGTATCATCAAGTTGACAAATCTAACCATCACACAGATTGTGAAGGAAAAAAATTCTGGATATGGTGTGGCAAACATGTAACAGCAGGATTAAAAGATGGTAGGAGGATTTTCAGTATCTGAAGCCAGTTCTGGAAACATAGCAAGACCCTGTCCTAAAAACGTTTTTAAATGAATTTGGTGACTCACAATTGTAATCCCACTTGCTATGAAGATTACTCTCTCGAAGATTGCTGTGTGTTTCAGGCTAGCCTTGGCTACAGTGAAACTCTGACTCAAAAAAGAGAGATAACAATGGGTAACATTGCAAGTGTGAGTTCCAAACTCAAAGACAAACTCAACTATTCAAGTGATACATACGTAAAATAAAATATAACATATATCTTATTCCATAAATATTTCTGTCTATTAGAAACATGATTTCAGAAAATAAACTTTTAAAGAGAGCAATTGAATTCAAGTCTCTCTCCACTTTCATTTCTATCAGATTTGTGGTATCTGATCTTATCTTGAGATCTTTGGTTCACCTGCAACTGACTTTTATGCAGGTTGATAATTAAAATTATGTATCTATTTTTATTTTTCTAAATGCACCTATCCAGTTTGATCAACACTGTTTACTGAAGATGCTGTCTTTTGTCCAGTGTGCATTCTTTAGTTTTTCTGTTAAAAACAAAACAAAACAAAACAAAACAAAACAAATCAGGTGTCCATAGATATGTGGAATCATGCTTGGGTTTAAGTTCAATTCCACTGACCTACCTGTTTGTTTTATGTCAGTAGCATGCTGTTTTCTCATTATAGCTCTGTCATGTATCTTGGAATCTGGAACAGTCACCCCCCCCACCCAACAGTTCTTTTACTATTAAGGAGTGTTTTGGCTATCCTGGCCTTTGTGTGGTTCCACATGAAGTTAAAGATTTTTTTTTCAGTTTCTATAAAGTATTATGATGGAGTTTCAGTGAGGGTGGCATTCGCTCTGTGAATTGCTTTGGTAGGAGGGCCATGCTCACACTATAAATACTACTGTTTCTTGAGCGTAAGACATCTTTCCATCTTCCAGTGTCTTCTTCAATTTCTTTCTTTGTTATTTTAAAGTTTATTACTATGTAAATATATTACCTAACAAGTGATGTAAATGTTTTGTTAAAACAAGCTGCCATTAGTGTCAAAGGGAAATTAATTGAAAGGAATGTATCTTATCTCCATTTCCGTCCCTAAGGCATTTTATTTATTCATCCAATTATTCATTTATAAATATTGATCTTGTCAAATCTATGTATGAAGTAATATATGAGAAACATTCAGCTTGATGAGAAGTTTTTAACAGTGTAAAAAGTATATTACAACAGAAGAAAGGACTGTTGACTCAATTTTGCAAAGTGTAGAACAGATACTCTATGTGTATTTTAAAACTTTTAACTGATGTAATTGTGCACAGTTATGTGGTACTTTCAAAACTTCAATTTATTTTTGTCTGAAATTGCAATACCCACCCCTCCCACATATGCTATTTCCCCAACCTACACCCTGGGAACATCCAATATTCTTTCTACTAGCTATGTTTTAATATTCAATTATCAATTGTAGTTATTATACCAAGTGTTATGGTTTGAATGTAAAATGTTCCCAATAGGCTCATGTCCTCAGCATGAGATGGTTGTCAGAAGCCATCTAGAAAAGGCTATGGCAAGCAAATGAGTTTCTGGAGAAGACCCGCCCTTTGGCATGACTGTAATGTATATGAGCTGAGATACAGGGTCCCCAGAGACTATGTCCTAGGATTGCTTCTTACTGCTGATATGCTTTTCTTGCCACTATTACAAAGTCAAATAATTCTTGGTCATCAGTCTACCCTATTGGGCAAAGTTTTCTACAGATCAACGTAAGGTAAACTTTCATGAATTAATGCTGTTTAGATGAATTAATGACTTTGTAGAATTCCTGATTTGGTTCAAATGATTTTAGGAATGAAGTTTAAGGAGATGGTTTTAGTTGTTTTGCCAGAGAGATGGAATAAAGTTAGAGTCAAGAATAGAATGTGTCCACTCCTCATAGAATAGTAAGTAAAGCCTATATAATAAGGGGTACAATGAGCTTTCATAAACTACACTAAGAAGAAAAATAGTCTTGGGACAATTTTGTGATCAAGAAAAAACATTTTAGGTCAGGTCCAAGATGAAGACACAGATGTGCACCATGATAAAGCAAGGCCATGTGCAATTGTGGCTTTGAACATATCATGAGTGACAGAGTGAAGCATGGCTTTGAACTTACTATTGACAACCTTCTGCAATGCCTTCGTGTAACATTTTATCTATGACATGATCTTATAAAGAACTTTTGTCTAAGATGGTGTAAATTGCCAGAGAGAAGAAATGAAGTGTGGCTTTTGGGGGCTCTGCTCCATTCACCAAATGCATCTCTCTCTCTCTCTCTCTCTCTCTCTCTCTCTCTCTCTCTCT
>JANHMN010000004.1:132668040-132708989 GCA_030674055.1 Rhabdomys pumilio | reverse complement strand
AGGGTCCAGGTTAGTTGATTCTGTTGGTCTTCCTGTGGAGTTCCTATCCACTTAGGGGCTGCAATCCTTCCTCCTATTCTTCCATAAGAGTCCCCAAGCTCCATACATTGTTTGGCTGTAGGTATGTGCCTCTGTCAAAGTCAGCTGGTGGGTGGGGCCTCTCAGAGGACAGTCATGCTAGACTTCTGTCTGTATGGTTTAGGCTCAGCAGGTCTGATGAGGTTGAGTGGAGGCAGGAAATGGAGGTCCCCCTGGCATAGCATGCTGCCCAGGGCAACCCAGCTTGCTCTATCCTGATTGTAGAATCTTTAAGAGATGGAGACTTTCTGGGAGGAGTACGTCAACAGATCTTTGGGTTTTATAACCTTGGTGCACATGCTATCCTCTCTCCTCTCTCAGCTTCCTCACTACTGATAGAATATGGTCAGCCAGACTCATCCTCTTGTCACCAGGCCTTTCCCACACAGGACTTGCAAGCCAAAACATACCCTTCCTCCCTTGAATTGGTTATTGTCACAGCAACAAAGACACCATGTTGTAGAATTCAGAAGTTGCTGCTACTATCCAATAGCATCCCTGCACCCTTCAACAACCCTTTCTCCATCCCCCTCCATTGCTTTTCCTCCCTACTCTTTCCTATAGAATCAACACTAGGATGACAGAGTGGTAGAGGTTAGAAGGGACCTGTGGTAGCAGACATGGATGAAGACAGGGCTCACTAGATCTCCTAGCAGATATGAAAGGAGGCAGGGCTCACTAGATCTCTGAGACATCCACAGTATTAAAGTCCAAGGAAAGTTTGAAGATCAGATGTGTGACATGGATAACATAGCATAACCTGGAGACCTCTGACTTCATAGAGAAGCAGAAGAAATCTATAGGTATCTTTGGACCAGGCTGTAGGAAGGACTGCAATAGACCAATATGTAATATGAAAGGAGTGTTAAATAATAGAAAATATAATTTAAAAATGTGAAGAGAAGATAAATAAAAGAAAACCTTCCAGTGTTTTCAAAATGCTATAATTGATTTTTTTTGGAATAAAAAAACAGAAGTGATACACTAACTGCTATTCGTTTATATAGCCATTCTTCTTTTTCAAAATCGAAATATTTAAACTGTTGTCACTTTACAGTTTACAAGAAACAAAAAACCTTAAATGGAGAATGACCAGCATTTATACTAAAATCACAATATAATGGGTTATTACCAAGACAAAGAAGTAACTTATTTTTGGTAGTTTTAGTTTCATTTTATTTCTCTTGAGTCAATAAGGATAGGATAATTACTTCTATGTTTGAAAGGAAGACAAACCAAAGAACAATATAGAAAACCGACCATTTTGGCTTATTTTCCCAGTGGGACATCAACAAACCCCTGCTCAGGTGCTAGCCATGGAAGATACCACTGATGCTAAACCTGAGATTTCAAGTCAAGAGAACAAGAGATTGTGCAATAACATAGATTTTGCGACAAGAACTACAGCTTGATCACCACTCTGCTTCCTGGCAGCTTCATAACCCCAAGCTGTTCATTGAATTTCCCTGAACTTCTGATCACTTATGCATAGCACATAAATAATAAAACCAACCTAAGTCAGGCACTATTAAAAAACAAACTAGATGCTGCATTAGATAATATCTATTATGTAACAAGATAACATAGAAGACAGCTGTGCAGCTTTTACAAGTCCTGTTACAACTCACTTCGTGTTGATGATCATCTGTCAGGACTCTGAGACAAGCCACAGAGCAAGACAGACCACTTAGGAACTTAAAGTTAGAAAATATATTTCATTGTGCTCTTCCAAAGTCAAATGTTCTTTATTGTGGTTTGGAGGACTCAGATGAACAATTGGGGAAGTGCAAAGTAAAGTTTTAATTGAGTCATTGGGATAAAAGGGAAATGATTCCTTGTGTTGCCTCAGAACCATCTTGCAGAGTTGCCAAGTGAAGAATCACCATAAGTCACAGCTCATATTCATGTTTCATTTAAGTATTCACATTGAATACTTACACCTTATGGGGGTACTCCTATACTTCCCTTAGTTTATAGGCGAGAAACTGAAGCATAGAGGAATGAGGTAATGTCTTCAGGGTCGTTAAAGATGCCATGGCATCTTTGATTAGGAATTTTGCATCAACCTGCTGCCTCATCCGCACCCTCCTACCCACTGATTTACTCATGTGATTGAATTATTTCATCTTCACATCTTGATACTCTGATTCAAACTGACTGTGCTCAGTAAATACTTTCTGACAAATTGCCTTTCCAAGGTGAAATACTTCCAGAAATAAATTTCCTGTGTTGTGACGAAAGTAAATGAAAGAAATTACCACTCAAAAGCTCATCATGGTCAAAATTTGTCCAAATTGGAGCTAGAATTGAATGAGTCATTTATTGTCCTCATTGGGAAATACCAACCACAGAACCCGGGGATAATGAGTTGATCTGTAGAGAAGGGCAAACTGAGCCAGAATGAACACAATCAGCTTCCATTATTTGAATCATCGCATCACTGTTATCATCAGGGTTATATCACAATTCTGTTACATCTAACATCTGAACTATATGTGCATGAACTATAAGTACATGACTTGGGATAAAACATTGGAATAATTACATAGCCCAACATAAATCTGCTATATAAAATGGTAAGCTTATCCAATTAATATCCACTAAAGACTAGCTGTGTTTACATAGTTGTGATGTCCGGAAAAGAATTTAAGGAAGAAACTATGTCTCTGGGCTCACAGTTTCACGGACTTCAGCTCATGGTTGATTGGCCAATGTACTTGAGAAGAGCATCATGTCCATGGGAGCGTTATCAGAGTTTCTTCACCTTATGCTGACAGGAAACAGAAAAAAGGAAGAGAAGAGGGAGCAGACACAATCTGCGAAGGGAGACCCACGGTCTACTTCCTGCAGCTGTGCTTTACCTTCCAAAGCTTCCATCACATCTAAATCAGGACCACCACCTAGGATTCAACATTCATGCTCATTCAGAGCATCTCACATTCACACCCTAACACTCCATTCTGCTATAGGCTGGAAACATGACCCCAGAGTCTTCTAGAAGGAATTGCTTATAGGTCACACGATGAAGGAGGCCATCAAGAGAGAAAAAATATAGTGCATAAAGTCTAAAAGTCAAAAAAAAATCTGATGGCATTGAGTCTTCCATAGCCAGAACCCTAGCCATGAGTAGCTACATAGAATAGAAATAATAGAGGTTTAAGGTTTCATTGTTCATTATGTAAGTTGTCTGTATCCCCCCCCCAAAGACACTGCTTATAAAAGTCATCAGCACTGATCTGAGAAATGGGTTAGTATGACCCAACAATAGGTTATGCTGAGGACCTGATTGGCAGCAGTAGAACTAGTGGCAAAAGTGTACAGTGGCATCATAACAAGAGGTGAAGGATTCACTGTCAACAGGTGAAAGGGTTCTCCTTCCTGAGACTATGCTTCTGAGTTATTGGTGGTTTGTTCCATGTGAAAATCCACAGCAGTCTGAGCTCAAAGAGGAAGTAAGTGCTGGCAACTGAGATGAATCAGTGGAGGAAATACTGCCTGCCAGATGACTGTTGTAAGTGCAGTCTAACAGGTCAGAAACATGAGGGGAATAAGAAGCTGTTGAGATGCTGTTCTTCCTTCAGCCTTGCTGGGCCCACACATGGTCCACAGATCACTCACTTTGACTTTACCTAAGAGTTTGATAGAAATGAAAGGTGGTGGCACATGCCTTTAATCCCAGCACTAGGGAGACAGAGGCAGGCAGATCTTTGAGTTCAAGGTCAGCCTAGTATCCAGAGACAGTTTCAGGACAGCCATTACTGCACAGAGAAATCCTGTCTCAACACCCCCCACCCCCAAAAAGCAAGAAAACAAACAAACAAATTCAAGCCCAACATTGAGCTACTGAACCGGAATACTCACTTTAACTAGAGTTCTACTAATCTCCACAAATGAAAACATTTGGGAAGCGCTGGTCTGGAGAATGTCATTCTTTTTATGTTCTTGCAGAAATAATAGGCCTAACCTTCTGTTTTTTGATTCATTTAATTTTTTGTTTGTTTGTTTTTGTTTGTTTGCTTGCTTGTTTGTTTCAAAAAGCAATACTCTCCCAATTTTAGTACATAAACATTATGTTGTAAGAGCCTCAGAGGGCAGCAGGTTATCCCTGGTGATTCAAATTCAGGAAGTTAAATGAAAGCATTTTTGAAGAACTGGTTAGAATTAAAACAGAAAGGGATGCTGAGGTGGCCAGAGATGCTTAGCTATGCAATAGGAACAAGGACTATAGGTTGGGACTTGAGAAAAGATGAAAAGCTACCTGAGCTTATTGAATATGGTACATTGAGTGGCTTCTTACAGCAGCAGCCCACTGACAACTTACCCAAGGGGACAAGTGCAAACGACCCACCCACCCTGAATTCCTGTTAGCTAATCCCCATTTGTACCTACAAGGGAACAAGAAAGAAACAAATTTCAAAAGAACAAACATGAATTTCATTGTGTTATATTGTTTATAGAGGGGATTTTCCATGATTGAAAAAACAGAGAGTAGAATGATGGCTTCCAGGATCATGGAGGAGGAGTAAATGAGGAAATTTTCCCATTACACAAGATGAATCCTTTCTAGCGCTCTAAGTACAAAGTAATTATATTAATCATAATGCATTTATATTTGAAATTTGCAGACATGGTCTTAGTTGCTTTTCTATTACTATAATAAAATACCATGACCAAAACCAACTTGGGGAAGAAAGGGTTTATTTCATCTTATAACTCTCAGGTAAGACTCATTCCCTGAGGAAAATCGCAGCAAGAACTCAAGGCAGAAACAGGAAACAGGAATATATGCAGGAGCCATGGAGGAATGCTGCTCACTGGCTTGCTCTCCATGACTTGCTCAGTCTGCTTTCTTATGCAATTCAGGATTACCTACCCAAAGGTTGTACTGCCTACAGTAAGTTGAACCTCAATCATTAAGAAAAACATCAATTATTAATCAAGAAAATTCCCTACAGATTTGCCTACAGTCAAATGGCAATTTGAGAACAAAAATAAAACCCCCCAAACAATATAGAGTATATCTTAAATATTCTCACTGTATACACAAAAGTAATTACAATGTGTTATATGTATTTATATAGTTATTAGGTTGATTTTAGCCAATATTTTACAATGTATGTACGTGAAAATGATCAAATTGTATATCATAAATATACACATGTTTAATTGTTGATTATATCTCAGTATAGTTAAGGTGATCCATAAATCGTGTCCATGATCCATACTGCATGGTTTTGAAGGGATTCCATTTTCAGTGGTGCTACTCATAAAAATGTGGCACAGAGGGGACCCTGGAATAGTAAGGGATGAAAACACCAACCAGGGATCTTGTCCGGCAGCAGTTGACCATTTGCCTCTGTTTCCAGTGATGCCTTCCTCCCATTTTTATGCTGCACTTTCCAGTTCCAGATTCCTGTTATTTCTTTGGATCTTCTCTCTCTGATTAGGACTGTGGCCACTGTCATGATGTAAGATGATCCAATATATCCATCTGTTTAAACAGCCGGAACACGCCAGCTAGATTGACGAGCCAGAGGCTGGAAGATGAACAGCTCAATGCCAAGCCTGGTTGCAAACAGAGACTCTACCTAAAAAATATTACATCCGTGTAGTCCATCTCACACCCATAAAAAGCTGGCCAAAGCTACCCAAAGACATAATTACTCACCTAGCACTTAGGTACCCAGTGTTAGAACATTGTCCCCCATCCCCACTCCCAGTACAAATGTTAAACTTCAAACTTTCCAGGACAACAACAGACTGAATATTTGTACAGATAACCAAGTACTGTTAGATTTTTCTATAAAGTTTTTATCATATTTTCTACTGTTTTATTTAGCCATTAGAGTAGCTAAACACCTTAGAAATGTTAAACATCAAGAAAGTCAGCTTAGCAAAATAAATAAATATTTAGAGAAAAGACAAATTCAATTGTGTTTGGTCCTCCTTGAAACATGTTTTACATTGCCATTTTAATTTCACAAAGATAACTCGATGGTATTTGGTGTATACAGATGAAGTATTTCAGAAGTGCATGAGCTTTGATTTGGTTCTGCATGCTGAGAATAAATGTATATTTACCCACTGATTGACACTTTCCACCGACTCTTCAGCATACTTCTTGGAGGATTGGATTTGCAGGTTCAGCTTAATTATTTATTCAGAGCATTCTTACATTATAATATATGATATGACTTATGAACCTTTCAGTAACAATCTAGATGATTAAGGTGATGGATGTTAAAAGGTATGAAGGAATGTAAACCTTGCACCATATTATTGTGTATATTTACATAATTTGCATATTCATAAAAAACTAAAAATTAATTCAAAAATAAAATTTTTATCTCTGTTATATATGCATCTTGATTTTACACTGATTTTTGTCCACTTTCACCTGCTGTATGACACAAGATGGGAATACAATATTAGCAAACTCATGTAAACATTTCTTCAAAATAGTGCAAAAGATAGACTCTAAGCATCTTTCAATATATACCATTCAACCTATACCCAATATCTTTGTATTATTTTCTTGATTATAGAGAACTCTATTTGATGAGCCTTAGTGATAAACCATAAATGACTTAGACAAATCTTAGCAACCCAATTTTATTTCTCTAGGGATTAGTATGTGATGGCTAAGCTCCCTTGTCAGCAGGTAGATGGTGAATAAAGCACACTTTTGACTGTGTCAGTGAAAGACTTCCCAAAGATGTTTAACAAAGGACTAGAGACCCACTCTGAGTGTGGGACAGCAGAATCCATGTATTAAGATCCCAGGATGAATGAAAACGGGAAAAAAACATAAAGCCAGCTGAGATCCAGAATTCATCTCTCTTGCTTCCTAACTCTGGGCACAATGAGACAAGCTACCTCAAGCTTCTGTCTCTGCCAACTTGGACTACATCCCATACATAGTCATGAGCCCTAAATAAATCTTTTTTTTCTTTCAATACTTTTATCAATTATCTTGTTATATCAATGAGGAAAATGACTAACATTAAAAAAAATAGCAAGAAGTAGGATGGTTGCTATGATAAACCTGACCGTATGCTTTCAGGCCTTTGAAGTTAGTTTATGGGATTCTATGGAAGAGCTTGTAGCTTCAGTCTAGAAAGTCCTAGAAAGATGTAAGCACAGTAGCGTGGGCCATTCTGGAAGGAGTTCAGAAGTCCAGACAGCCAAGAGAAATGTAGAAGTGGAAGCTTGTCTCAAGAGGCTTCAGAGATGATCAGGGATCTATTGGTGATGGGCTACAGGGCATTGGCATTATATTCTGTCAAGGAACCTGACTGCAGTGTCCCATGTCCTGAAAATCTGACTGAAGTTGAACTCAAGACAGGACAGCATCTAGTCTGTGGCACGGTGACTACCCACTGCTCTGTTGGTGACAGAAAGAACAGAAAGATAAACAGAAAAGGGCAGTTTGAGTTTAAATATGGAGACAAGGTGAGTACCTGGAAAGTTAAATTGTTAAAAGAGATTATCATCACTATAGAGAAGCCCAGGGCAATGGGAATGATACCCAAATGGTAAGACCTCACCCACATGAAGTTTCATTTAGTAAAACTACAAATCCACTTGAAAGATTAGAAACTTGACTGAGACTAACGTGATTTAAAGAGAGAACCATGCCACAGGTGCTTTTTCTCTTACTGTCGCCTTTACTTTCCTTTGGATATCGCCAGATGATGGCTTAATGTTTGCATCTGCAGCACCTATTTTGTTACACACACACACACACACACACACACACACACACACACACACACACGCCATACACACATGTGCTCCAGGATAATAGGCTAATGAGACTTGGCATGTTAAAAGCGGAACTATGGATGAATCAGTGCTGAGTCTGTGACATCATCACTGAGCTGTTGAAACAACCCTGACACTGCTTTTTAATATCCTTTTTTAAACACACAAAATTATTAATAAACTATTTTTCATCTCCTTGCATTAAAAAAATTTCTTCTAATTCACAATCTCTTTCGAGTTCTCACTAAAATGTCAATGAGCACACACACAATTGCTAACTTAAAGTAACCACAGCAAAATTTATCATTATATTTCCCTTTATTATCAAATTTATAAACTATCTCTGGAGAACTGGGCAAGAAAGTCAGGTAATATTAGTCTGGTTTATTTTTCCTTAAAGACTGCAGCAATTCCTTGTGTTTTCAAGAAGACAGTGTGCTATCTTGAATCTCCATCACATCCTGCTGGTCTGCTTGCTAAGAACAATTTTGATCAAGAGTTGCTGTTGGAAGCTTAGCCAGAGTTCTCTGCTTTATCACCATGAAGGTTTGTGGTTTGAAAGATGACATGAGAAAGCTTCATCCTATTGCAAAGACTTACGCCAACATCCTCAGTGCTGTCTCATCTTCTAATGACCAAGGTGCAGTGAGTAAATATGGGACACTCCAATACAAACAGCTTCTAAAAATGTAGCACTGGTTTAAACATCCTGGGCTGAGCAGGCACCGTATTTATTTTCTAAAAATATCTAGCAACAAACCTGAGATGTGGCTAGTCCATATCCCCAGTCAACAAAGTTGTAACGCTAAATTCCCACTTCTTGTGTCTCACAAAATCTCTGAGGCTCCTTACAAAGCAAAAGCCCCAAACCAGATCTTTCAAAAACAAATAGTATCAAGTAAATTTCAGCTGTATGAGTAATTCCAAAGAGAATTGAGCAAGACTAGAAAACCCCATTATAGAAATTCATAAGGAAAAGAAAGGAATTTAAAATAAAGTCTAAATGTGTGTGTATATACGTTGCCTGTCATTTACCCATTAGAGAAATCATTACTAAAGTTACGTGTGTATAGAGTTCATGGAAGTGAACTAACAGATTACAAATTCCATAGATGGCTGGAGAGATGGCTCTGCAGTAATGAGCACTGACTTCTCTTCCAGAGGTCCTGAGTTCAATTCCCAGCAACCACATGATAGCTCACAAATTCCATGAAAGTCATCTCTCTTTCTGGTCCCCAGAAACTACCATTACATTTCCCTTTCTCTTCAAGCAAGCAGGGCCAACGTATCTGCATTTATGCAGCAGGCTTTCTCTAGTACTCATGCCAGCCATAATTTTGGCAGGGTGGGGGGTATTTGATTGGTTCAAGTTTGAGACCCCATTTTTTTTATAAAGATAAGTATCCGTTACTTTCTCCCCTTTGAAAGATGCACAGGTCTGAAACCAGTAGACACTCTGATAAATGTTCACTAATTGATATAACCTAACAGGTTTCTGGGCAGTAATGAGCTAACAGTCCCCCAAACGGGGACATTCTAGGAATATTTGTAAAGGAGGAGTGGGGAGGATTAGCAATGCAAGGTTGGAATGAGTTTTCTAGCTTTCCCAATCTGTGTCCATGCTCTACTTAGAAACCTGAAAGGACAGAATTGTCATTATCAGTAAAATACTGTTATTGTAGTTATTTAATTAATTTCCCACAAGACAGACTTGCAAGCTAAACTATCTATAGATGAAATAATTCACTTCAAAACAATATGGAAGGTGAGAAGTTTAGTTGGCCTAAAGTAAGTTGATCATAGCACTGTATCATTGAATGACTACAGGGCAGTTATCTGTGACATTATGGCTGCACTTTGAACAACTTTATATTCATGTATGAAAATACAGCCAGCCGTGATGGCTTGAACTGGCAATCTTAGCACTTGGGAGGCTAAAGCAGGAGGATTTCCATTAGTTCAAGGCCAGTCTGGGCTACATAATAGCAAGATTTTGCCTCAAAGAAAGAAATTATTATAAGGGAAATCTAGCCTAGTTTTCACAAATTAAACATCCACAGGTAAAAAAATAAAATATTCATAAAATTTTAAAACTTCAATTATATTTTAATTGATGATTTTTGTTTTTTAAAAGTCTTTACAAATTTATTATAGCTTTTACTTGATTATTGTATATGTGCATGAGTGTGTGTGTGTTGCACACTTGCCACTACCTGCTGGTGAAAGTCAGAAGATCAGCTCGCCATTAATATTCTTGACTTTTAATGACAAATTCTTACTTTGTAGCCCAGGTTGCCCCGGTATCAACTGTATAGCCAAGCCTACACTCAAATTTGCAACCTTTCCTAGGCTGCCCTGTGCTGAGACTGTGGTACTATGACATCATGCCTGGCGTCATATTTATTTCTAAAAGTTTTCATAATCTTCCTGTCATACATAGATTTATAATCTGCATATAACTCACATTTGGTCCTCATGTGAATATTTAATTAATTGAGAACATTCTTTGAAATTCTGACTATGTCTGGTGCACAAGGTCAAATACATCATAAATGAAGTGTCTAAATGCCCATAGATTTTCTTTAGAATTCTGGTCTAATCTGCTTCATCAATTTACATATTTTTGTCACTACAGCACCATGTGAAACTTATGAATAGAATGTTAGTATGTCTCCTCATGCTACCTTTACTATCTACATGACTTATAAGTTGCCTTTATGTCAGTTCCCCTTCTAGATACCACAGACTAACAAAAGTCCAGTGCCAGAAATGAGTTACCTCCTTTGGACTTATTTGCTATTCAAGTCTGATAGACCAGCAAACACATCAGGCTTCTGCACTTGGTTACACTCCAGAATTTGATGGTAAGACCTTATTGCTAAAGACTCCCCATACTTGATTCACAGGGCATAGGGAAATCAAGCTAATATTGACCTAGAGTTTGAGTCCCTGCTAGCTAACTTTAATAATTCTGTAAGGTTCCATGCATGCTGCCAGAAAAGAAAAGCAATCATTAATGGTAAGTACGCATGACCTCTGTAAGATACAGTAATGAGTAGACTGGCAAGATATCTGTGCAACAGTGGTACAAACATCAGAGGAATACAGTTACTTTCTGATTGAATTTAAGTCCCATTCCATGAGATGAAACCCATATCTGGAACCACTATTTGACCAGAAACTTGCAATTACATTGGTTCTAGCCCCTAAAGAGAAAGTAGACTTCTCTTATTCTGCTAAATGGACATAGTATTAAACCATCTCCTAACAATTTGGATTAATGCATCTCTTTATCCTCAGAGAAGCTTCTAACTTCCATAGGTGGTGATTAACACAGAGACCCACAAATGGCCAAGGTTCAGAGAACAAGAGACTGTAGAATGCTTAGTTGTGAATGGGGAATCTGTATCCCATCCTTCCTCCTAAAACTCAAGAATCATTGTGGAAGACCAGAACAAGAATGTAAGAGCCAGAGGCAATGATGACTTCTGAACACTGAGAAGCAGCTGTAAACATTTACTCAGAGCAGCTGTGACAGCACGCAAAAGACCCATGCAAACTCAAGCTAGACTAAATCCCAGCACACAGAGAGAGATGGGCAGGAAGACCTGCTGCTGCAAACCCATGCTCAGTGGCCAAAGAATCTAGAATTTAATGTGCAAGGAGTGTGGCAGCAGAAAAAAAAAAAAAAAAAAAAAAAGCAAAATGAAACAAAAAGCCTATCGTGCCCGTAAAGAGGAGCAGAGTCTGACGACCAACAACAGGGAGCTAAGACACTGGTCCCATCTGGAAGACCTTCAGCACATCCAAAGCCAGTGTTGGGTCATGTTGGAGCTGGATGGAAAGAATTCAAGATCAATGGAATCCTACCCAAATATTTGTTTGCCCCTTGCTAATCAGCCCTCAGATGAAACATCACTAACAAGTTCACAGCGGACAATGACTAAGCAGAGCCTGTGTGGTCAGGAAAAGCCCTTAAAAAAAAGTAACCTTCCAGTTTCTTACATCAGGTCTTTGAGAAAGCAGAGGAGGCTCACAACTGGAAAGCCTGGCCTATCAGTGGGGAGAAAAAAAGAAGAGAGAAATGCAGAGCACTCGTGGCTTCTAGAGAACACCAGAAAATAGAGGTGCTGCCAAGAAGGAGTCAATTTGAAAACCACAGAGGCCCTGGAGAATTGTTTTCTCAAGAGACTCCAAGTCCCCTTGTTTTTCTAGTTCTTACCTCACTTCTAGCTTAGGTGTTTTCTCAAACAAACTTTAGTTCTCTGTTTTTTCTAAATGCCTTGTAGTATTGTCTGTGTCTTAAAAATAAGGATGAATCTCATATTAATTTTCTTGGTCACTCTTTTGAATGTTTGTTATATAGTAAAGTATTTCATTCTTGTATCTATTTTTAGGATTCACAAAAAAATATAATTAAAGATAGCATACTATTGTTTTAAAGAATATATAATTGTTATGGATTCATTTAACCAACATCATTTGGACTAACTCTATGCTCGTGAGTTTGCTAGATGCTCGGCATATAGTGGTATACAATTAAATCATTGGGCTGAACATGATCAAATACTTTAAGGGGAGAAAGAAGAGATAAAGATCATTTGAAATTATTAGTCTGTGTTCTCTGTAATTTCTGAAAATAAATGAAAACAAAACATAGCATACCCAAGCCTATAGCCAAACATAAGATAAATACTTATATAAATAAGCATCCACATCAAAATAATAGAACACCTTCAAATAACCTCATAGTGTAAATAAATAAACTAGATAAGGAAGAACAAACTAAACCCAAAATTACCAGAGGGAAAGGTAATAAAGACCATACAGTATTAAACAAAATAGAAAAAAATACAAGAGACTAATGACATGAAGTATTTTTTCCAAGTGCTAGTTAGCTTTTGGGGGCCATGAAAAATGTCTGAGGAAAGAATTTAGGAGCATGATATAGGACACACCCACAGTTTTAGAGGTTTGAATCCAATGTCTCCTGATTTCTTTGGTGCTTGAGGTGAGGCAGAATATCATGGAGCAAGGAGTCAGTGATAAGATGACTTCCCCAGGCACACACCCCGACTGAGATACTTTCCCAATGTGGCCCCACCCTGTACCGTCTGTTACCTTCTGAAATGACATCATCATCTTGTCCTTATACTATAACAATAAATAAAAGCAAAAAAAAAAAAAAAAGGTTTTAATAAACAAAAAAAAAAAAAAAAAAGGTTTTACTAGACCAAAAAGGAAAGACAGTAGACACAAATAAATAAAATTAGAAATGAGAAAGAAAGCATTACAATTGATGCAGCACAAACAAGAGGAGTACTTGGAAAAGCTATGAATAGCTTTCTGCCAATAATTTGGGGAATAAAGAAAAAAATTAACTAATTTCTGGGTAAATGTAAGCAACCAAAACTGAACCACAGGACAAATAACATGAACAGACCAATAACATACAAGTATTCATAATAAAGTTGTCCAACAAATAAAAACCTAAGGCCAGGGTGCTTCACTACTGAACTGTACTAAACTTTGAAAGAGCTGAATCCTATTGTCTCAAATGATTCCAAAAGAAAAAAATCTTCAAACATCATACTATGAGGTTAGCATTCCCTGATAGGAAGACAAACACACACACACACACACACACACACACACACACACACACACACACACGAGAGAGAGAGAGAGAGAGAAAGAGAGAGAGAGAGAGAGAGAGAGAGAGAGAGAGAGAGAGAGAATGAATTATAAATTGCAGGCTAATAACCCTGCTAAACTTGAATGCAAAGTGTCTCAACAACATACTACTGAATACAATCCAATACACAATATCATGAGAATATTGGCTATATCAAAAATATAAAAATCTACAAATATCTAATAGCAAATCAAAATTATGCTCATTTCAGCATATGCATAAAAATCATTTGACAAAATTCAATCCTTTAATGAAAAAACCATACCAAATTATGGAAATTGTGCCTCCAGCCAATAATTGTTACATTTATCTAACCTACTTATATCATAGCTGAAACACAGTGAGGCAAGCATAAGACAGTCACACAGATCAATGACATAGACAGAAAACCCAAGGTAAAGATCAACATACTCACAGTCAACTAATTTTTGAGAAAGGCATTGTGAATATACAGTAAACGAATCTTTTCAACACATTTATCATAAAAAACGCTTAATTTACAGATTGATTCAGAAAAATTAAGATAAACAAATAAACCTGAAACACCCCGTATGTATACTGAAGGCAGTATACACAAAAGAAACAAGGCACCTTTAGCATTATGATAGTATTCAATAAAATGCTTCATAACATTGGACATAGCAGACTGTATAAGATATGACCCTAATATAGTTAACTGAACAAGAAGTGAGATATGATCCCACCAAACAGAAAGGCTTATGTATGTCCAGCAATGTAAGCAATCAACAGTGTAAAGAGATAATATACAGAGAGACCAACTTAGACTGCGTAGGGAACCCAAACAAATAAACACCAAAAATCAAAATTTAATATGGGCAAATGACCTGAGTTATTGCAAATGGCCAAAAAGATATGAATAAATGTTAACTTCACTAAAAAGTAGGAAAATACACATCAAAACTACAGTATGCTCAGCTCACTACATATCAGCTCACTACAATTAGAACATCCAGACCAGAAATAAAAATAATAAATAACGAGATAATGATAAAAATAAATAGGAGATATTGACAAAGATGCAAAAAATGGAATTTATGCATTGTTAGCCGAAATATAAACAGGAAAGCCACTGCACAAACAGTATAGACACTCCGCAAAAGAAGCCGAAATGGAACTACCATATAATCCAGCAATCACTTTATTTGGTAGTGCTCAAAGGAACTGAGTCAGCATTTTGAAGAGACTTCTGCACTGACATGTTTATTGCAGTGCTGTTCACAAGAGCAAGGCATGAAGCTGACCTAGATGTCCAGGCTTAGAGGAATGAACGAAGACTGTGTAATGTAATGAAGTACAGCGCAGATTGGATGCTGCTCTACCATTTGTAGCAACGTAAAGGCAACTGAAGACACTATGTTAAGTGATATAGGTCAGGAAGGAGGAAGGACCAGGGGACTTGTTCTCAGAAGAGAAAGCTGAGAGAAGGAGAGGGTATGCTTAGTAAGCACAGTGATGGAGTAGTTAGGACGAGAAATATTGCATACTCTATAGTCCAGAGGATAACTAGGATGACTACTAACTAATTGATATCTCAGAGTAGTGAGTAGACAGGATTTTGAGTGTTCCAAAACACAAGAAAAATAATGTGTATAAGGTGCTGGATAAGGCACTCACCAGAATCTGGGCATTCCACATTGTCTACTTATATTGAAATACTATACTATATCCCATAATATGCATACTTACCATGTCAAATATAATGTATTTAAAAAAAAACAACTATTCTATGAGGGTTGGAGAAATGGCTCAGCATTTCAGAGCACTGTTGTCTTCCAAAGGACCCAGGTTTGAGTCCTAGCACCAACATGGCAGCTAACAATTATCTGTAACTTTTCCATGTGCTCTGATGCCCTCTTCTTGTCTCTGTGGGCACTGCATGCACACGACGAACACATGCAAGTAAAACACTTCTATACTCAAAATTTAAAAATAATTATAAATTGCCTTTTTGCTAGGGCAGACTCCTAGCTGGTCTGCTCCTGTGAAGACACCATATCCTGTCCCATCCTAGAGGAACCATGGTACTCAGAGCAGTGGGTAAGAACCCTCCCCCACAACCCAATGCCCCAGAGCTGCAGCTAGGAGTCTAGGGCACTCAGGACCCATCATCCACTAAAACCAAGTTCTCCTGAATACCATTCCCTTTCCACCCCTTGCTTGGTCCTTTTTGCTGGGGCAAACTCCTAGCCAGTCTGCTTCCATGAAAACACTGTATCTTGACCCATCCTATAGAAATCACTGCACTCAGAACAGCAGAGAATCCACTGCACCCAGAGCAGTTGAGGAAGCTAGACTCTCAGGGGCTCTAACACACCCAGGATCATAAGATTTCAGGATCCCAGAGGCAGCCTAAGTCCCAGGAGCTTTTTCACCCAGGATTTCAGGATCACAAGTCATAGAGATAGCTGGACTCTGAGGAATTCTGACACAATCAAGATAACAGGAGAGACAGTGAGTGCAGGTAGCACTAGAGATAACTAGATCGTGAAAGGCAAGTGCAAAAACATAAGCAACAAAAACCAAGGTTACCTGGCATCATCAGAACCCAGGTCTCCCACCATAGTAATGCTCTACACAATGACAACTTGGTCAAAGAAGAAATAAAGAAAGAAATTGAAGACATTTTAGAATTTAATGAAAATGAAGGCAAATCATACCAAAACTTATGGGACAGTGAAAACAGTGCTAAGAGGAAAACTCATAGCACTCAGTACATACAAAAAGAAACTGGAGAGAGCATAAACTATCAGCTTGACAAGACACCTGAAAGCTCTAGAACAAAAAGAAGCAAATACACCCAAGAGAAGTAAATAAAAGGAAATAATCAAACTCAGGGCTGAAATCAACCAAGTAGAAACAAAAAGAACTATACAAAGTATCAACAAAACCAGGAGCTGGTTCTTTGAGAAAATCAACAAGATAGATAAATCCTTAGCCAGACTAACCAGAGGGTACAGAGACAATCAAGAGCAGATAAACCATCTAAACAGTTCCATAACCCCTACAGAAATAGCAGGAGTCATTAAAAGTCTCAAAAGCCCAGGACCAGATGGTTTTAAATCAGAATTCTATCAGATCTTCAAGGAAGACCTAATACCAATTCTCTTCAAACTACTCCACAAAATAGAAACGGAAGGAACACTAACCAATTCATTTTATGAAGCCATAATTTTGCTCATATCTAAACCACACAAAGACACAACAAAGAAAGAGAACTTCAGACCAATCTCCCTTATGAATATTGATGCAAAAATACTCAATAAAATTATTGCAAACCAAATTCAGGAACACATCAAAACAATCATCCATCATGATCAAGTAGGCTTTATCCCAGGAATGCAGAGATGGTTCAATATTTGGAAATCCATCAATGTAAATCCACTATATAAAAAAAACTCATGGAAAAAATCAGCATGATCATTTCACTAGATGCTGAGAAAGCATTTATCAAAAGTCAACATTCCTTCATGGTAAAAGTCTTGAAAGATCAGGAATTCAAGGCCTATATCTAAACATAGTAAAAGCAATATACAGCAAGCCAGTAGCCAACATCAAACTGAATGGAGAGAAACTTGAAGCAATCCCACTAAAATCAAGGACTAGACAAGGCTGCCCACTCTCTCCCCATCTATTCAATGTACTACTGGAAGTCCTAGCCAGAGCACTTAGTCAACAAAAGAAAGTCAAAGGGATACACATTGGAAAGGAAGAAGTCAAAATATCACTATTTGCAGATGATATGATAGTATACTTAAATGACCCCAAAACTTCCACCAGAGAACTCCTAAACCTGATAAATAACTTCAGCAAAGTGTCTGGATATAAAATCAACTCAAACAAATCAGTAGGCTTCCTCTACTCCAAGGATAAACAGGCTGAGAAAGAAATTAGGGAAATGACACGCTTCACAACCATCACAAATAATATAAAATATCTTGGTGTGAATCTAACCAAGCAAGTGAAAAATTTGTATGACAAGAACTTTAAGTTTCCTAAGAAAGAAATCGAAGAAGAGCTCAGAAGATGGAAAGATCTCCCATGCTTATGAATTGGCAGGATTATTATAGTAAAAATAGGCATCTTACAGAAAGCAAACTACAGATTCAGTGTAATCCCCATCAAAATTCCAACTCAATTTTTCATAGAGATAGAAAGAGCAATTTGCAAATTCATTTAGAATAACAAAAAACTCAGGATAGCAAAAACTACACTCAACAATAAAAGTACTTCTAGGCGAATCACCATCCTTGACCTCAAGCTGTACTACAGAGCAATAGTGAAAAAAACTGCATGGTATTGGTACAGAGACAGGCAGGAAGATCAATGGAATAGAATTGAAGATCCAGAAATGAACCCACACACCTATGGTCACTTGATCTTTGACAAAGGAGCTAAAACCATCCAGTGGAAAAAAGGACAGTGTTTTCAACAAATGGTGCTGGTTCAGCTGGAGGTCAATCAGCATGTAGAAGAATGCAAATCAATCCATTCTTATCTCCTTGTACAAAGCTCAAGTCCAAGTGGATAAAGGACCTTTAAATAAAACCAGATACCGTGAAACTAATAGAAAGGAAAGTAGGGAAGAGCCATGAACACATGAGCACAGTGGAAAATTTCCTGAACAGGACACCAATGGCTTATGCTCTATGATCAAGAATTGACAAATGGGACCTCATGTAATTTCAAAGCTCTGTAAATCAAAGGACACTGTCAATAGGACAAAATGGCAACCAACAGATTGGGAAAAGATCTTTACCAATCCTACATCCAATAGAGAGCTAATATCCAATATATACAAAGAACTCAAGAAATTAGACTCCAACAACCAAATAACCCTATTTAAAAATGGAGTACAGAGCTAAACAAAGATTTCTCAACAGAGGAAACTCAAATGACCGAGAAGTACCTAAAGAAATGTTCAATATCCTTAGTCATCAGGGAAATGTAAATCAAAAAAACCCTGAGAGTCCACCTCACACCAGTCAGAATGGCTAAGATCAAAAACTCAGGTGAAAGCAGACCTTGGCAAGAATGTGGAGAAAAAGGAACACTTCTCCATTGTTGGAGGGATTGCAAACTGGTGCAACCACTCTGGAAAGCAGTCTGGCGGTTCCTCAGAAAATTGGACACAGCATTACCTGATGACCCAGCTATACCATTCCTGGGCATATATCTAACATATAACAAGGACACATGCTCCACTATGTTTATAGCAGCCTTATTTATAATAGCCAGAAGCTGGAAAGAACCCAGATGTCCTTCAACAGAGGAATGGATACAGAAAATGTGGTACATTTACACAATGAAATATTACTCAGCTATTAAAAACAATGAATTCATGAAATTTTTAGGCAAATGAATAGAACTAGAAAATATCATCCTGAATGAGGTAACACAATCACAGAAAATATACATTGTATGCACTTAATGATAAGTGAATATTAGCCCAAAAGCTCGAAGTACCCAAGACACAACTCATACACCCAGACCACATGAAGTTCAAAAAGAAGAAAGACCAAAGTGTGGGTGTTTCAGTCCTTCTTAGAGGGAGTACAAAATACTCATGAGAGCAAATATGGAGACAAAGTGTGAAACGGACACTGAAGGAGGTATTGTCTGGAGACCATTCCACCTGGGTATCCATCCCATGTGAAGTCACCAAAGGTAGATGCTGATGTGGATACCAGGAAGTCCATGCTGACAGGAGCCTTATATAGCTGCCTCCTGAGAGGCTCTGCCAGAGCCTGACATACACAGAGGCAGATGCTTGGAGCTAACCATTGTGCTGATCAAGGAGTTCCCAATGGAGGAGTTAGAGAAGACTAAAGGAGCTGAAAAGGTTTGCAGCCCCATAGGGAGAAGAACAATACCAACCAATCATAGTTCCTAGGGTCTAAATCATCAGCCTGAGAGCACAAAGGGAAGACCCCATAGCTCCAGCTGTATATGTAAGGGAGGATGGCCTTGTTGGACATAGATGGGAGAGGAGATCATTGGTCCCTTAAAGACTGGATGCCCCAGTGTTGGAAAATTCGAGGCTGGGTAGGTGAGAGTGGGTGGGTGGGTGGGGGCACACTTTCATAGAAGCAGGAGGAGGGGAGATGGGATGGGGGTGTTGAGGGGACAATGGATAAAGGGTATAAGATCTGAAATGTAAATAAATAAAATATCCGATAAAAATTTTCAAATTAAAAAACAAAAAACTATTCCTCTTTAATACTTATTTCTCAGGATTCCACTTTTGGGGAAAGATAACTAACCTTACTAAGCTTTCACAGGGTTGCTGCTATGTGTGTTGATAATAGGGAGTGGGACCTGAGGCCCTGAGGTGTTAACTCTGACTTCATGGGATTTGAAACTGTTTAGAGTCTGAAACTAAAATCGATAGGAAACTGAAAATCTTACAGGTTGAAGCCAGAGGAGTTTGACTCCTTTTAAAAAGTCTTGTTTGTGTTCTAAAATGGAAAAAAGAACTTTTATTTTTCCCTAGAAAATAACAAAATCCTGGGGCATACCAAAAAGTACTAAGTGCAAACTGATGACCCCAAATTCAAGGACAACTGGGGAGTCCTGAATCCAAGTAACTATCCTATGACAATGTGTGACTGCTTTGAACTTGCATAGAAATAGTTCTCACAGTGACATATTCTTCTATGCCTTATTTCAGACTCTTTAAAGTATTATTGCTTTCAAAATCACTAAATTGCTTCAACTACGCCTTGTAGAAAATACCAAAAAGGGATTTCGAGCTTTGATATAAAAGAGTAACATTGAATTGAGGAGACCAGGTCTAAGAAAAATCTCTTGGTCTGAATATATTAAAAAAAAAAAAACAATGCACATGTGTGGGTGCATGGGTGAGTGCCTGCTAATCCCATTCTACTCACAGATTCCTTTGTTCCAACTCTGCGAGTGATGACCATTCATCTGAATATGGAATGGCTTTCCTACCAACTAGTAAAAATCACATAGTAGGGGTGGGTTTTATGAATATAAAAATTCTCCGAGCCTTGGGATATAACTTAACATGTATAAAGATACCTTTTGCTCCTGGTGTCTTGGAATACCCCATTGGCCTCAGAGGAAAAGACACACCAGTAGTTCACAAGGTGACTGGTTGGTACTTGACTAACTCTTGAAAGTTCCATCTTTTTCTCAACCTCAGTGTGACTTGGAATGTCCTTTTCTCCTTCGTTGTTGATGCTACACTCAGTGACACAAAGAATTCCTAGTGCACTGATGCATTGTTTTCCAATTCCTGCTGCTCCTATTATTTTCCTATTATTATTGTTATTATTATTGTTATTGTTATTATTATTTCCCCTCAAAACTTCTACATAACAGAGACTGGGATCTTCTTCCAGTTCTTTGAATCAGAAACCTTGGATGACTCCGAGAAGCTCAGAGAGAATCCTTATCCTCCTGAGGCTTGATGCTGACCTTCAGGGTCCTCACAGAGGGCTATGATGAGGCTTTTAAAACCCATTAGTTAGGCGGCAGCTTTGCCTTCTGTTCAGGGATGATTTTCACCCTGTTTTCTTCTGGGAGTGCCACTGATAGCAGGGGTGGGGTTGTCTCTTAACTGCAGTTCCGAAAGCCCATTAGAACAGTTCTTGTCAAAACTGACCTTGATCTCATGTCCTGTTGTCCATAATTTTGCCTGAAGCATTTCTGAGAAACAACTTCCATCAAAATATAACAAAGAAAAAAACACCTTAATCACATAAATTAGATTATATTAGAATATTTAAAGAATAAAAAATCCTTTGGGGGTAAAATTTAAAACTGTTTAGCAATAATTAGTGTGAACTATTTTCCCAGGTTAAATTATTCTATTTTATTGTTTTTACATTTATTTATTTATTTATTGTGTTGGAATGCACCATGGAAGTTAGAGGACAACCTATTAGAGACCATTCTCTCTCTCCACCATGTGTGTCCTGAGGTTCCAATTCTGGTCATCATATTTACAGGAAAATGCCCTGAGTCATATTTCTGACTGGGCCAATGTAGGTGATTTTTGACATTTTTAAAAAATGAGTTATATGCAATCAAAGAATAAAATGTAACAATCTATGAAATGTTCTCTCTCTGCCATCCTGTGACTTCCTTCTTCTTCTCTTGAAGTTTCCCAGCCTTTTGCTGAGCTCTCCTTGACCATCTTAGAGGTGTAAGTTCAGTGACCTGTATATCAGGTCTCTTGACTCCTGAAGAATCATCTGTGGACATTATTTTTGTCCTCATGGGAATACTGGCAGATTATGCAATGTGGTTAAGGGTGAATCTCATCCATTAGGAGAACAGGGATGATCACGTTCACCTTGTGGTTTTGTTATGCAGATATCCTATCAGAATATTGAGCCTGTGGATTCCTATGTAGCTGCCTTTGCCGTACTCACTGGCTGCAACAGTGTAATTGCTTAAGGATATTTACAGATTTCAGTACTGTGTGTGGCACTCAACCTTATGACTAAGGTTTGTTGTCATGATATAGCTTAAAATTATTTCTAAAACAACTGCTTTGTGTAAGTATAAGTTTCAGATTATACTCCAGTGGCCTCCCTACTGTACAAATTAATTCAGAATATGTTCTGTAGTCAACAAAGCACAGTGTGCTATATGAGTAGAAAGCAGGCAGTACAAGTTACAGCAGCCAGCACACTGTGAGGCACCTGCACAGCACACACAGGTGGTAGAATGCCCACAGCTTGAACGCAGGTCAAAAGATTCATATACTTAACAAAAAGTTAGTGTTGAACAAAAAAAATGCAGAAAGCTCAAACAAGAAAGAAAGAGGGAAAGAAAGAGAGAAAGAAAGAGAGAAAGAAAGGAAGAAACAAACAAACAAAGTTGTTAATTCCAGCAAAAATAAAAAGATGTATGGAAAGGAGAATTTCAAAAGACTGGTTGGGATAAGCACCAGACTAAATCAATGGTACACATTCTGATTCCATTGGTATAAAATGTGATGAGGAACAAACTTATCTGTCATAATAAAAATCAGATCAACAATTACCACAAAACAGACAGTGACCGTGGGAAAATGGGGAGAGTGATTTCAAAAAGGGACATGCAATTTTATTCTGACAAACATAAAGTATCCCAGAGATATATAAAAATAATTAAATCACAAAACTTATTGCATTCAACAGTGAAGTTTAGTTTGTGTTATCAGAACTCCAAACAACTTAAAAAAAATGATGCTGTATCCAGTAACTCTGATTATACTTTAGGACACATATATCTATGTTCTAAACAGCTTTGTAGTTCATACAGGATTGTGCAACTAGAGAATTGTTTTTTGTCCCTAAATATGATAAGAATAACAGTACTGTAAACATTTTCACTCAGGTCATATTTGATTTGATTTCATTTCACTGACAATCTAGTCATCTTTTAAAGTTTCCACTCCCTCTCTTCTCCATCACAGCAGAGATCAAGTTTGTATCAGAGAAATTTTGAAAGACACATTTAAGCCATACCAGCCCTGACACCTATTTTTAGCAGCTGTGATTCTGTGGCTTATCTGCCACTTTTCTGAGAATAGCCTACCCAAACTCCATAGGGCATTTCTTTAGTGAGCAATGTGTGCTTTGAAGCTAATGAGAGATGCCATAGACACCCAATAGATATCAGAGAATTGTTTCTGAGAGAAAGGAGGGTGATTTCTCATGAATTTTTAAATTCTAGTTTTATATCCTAAGACAACTTCACTCATTTTCATAACATACATGTTTCCCAATTGTTTTTTGGGTTTTTTTGTTTTTGTTTTTTTGTTTTTTTTACATTTTGCTAAAACCACACTAGTTACTGTGGTTACACAAGTAAATATGAGTCTATTTCAAATTTTCCCAGACTGATCCTGACAAAGGCATTCTGCATCTCAGGTGAACAGGATGTGTTTTCAGAGTTTATATAAAACCGATTAGATATTTTCAGTCTAGAACATTCCATTAATTTGAAAGCATACCATTATAATCCATTTATAACAAAACAGTGCATTCTAATAACAGGGGTCAGAATTATTAATCATTTTCCATCAGAATCTGAACAGTATGTGCTGTCAGTTTCTATGATTGTTGCTTGCAGGCTCTTTTCAGCTCATAAACACTAAAATTATTTCCTAAACTTGCTTGATTGCAATATAAGCCAGGAAGATTCTTCTAATTGATTCTAAACAATGAAGAAGTCACAATCTTCAGATGGCTGTCCTGGACAGAGAGATGAAATCCTTTGATCCTGATAGGTCCTTGCAGCACATGTGGGAAGTATCATTAGCAGTGGACTGGGGAGTATTTGAGGCCACTGAGGTGTCTCATCAAACACTTTCCAGAAAGAGGAAACAATGAAGCAGGAAAATAATCATTCACTATTCCACACCTAAATATTCTTCCTCATCATATATAAAAGAAGCAAGTGCTATGAGTTTTTATAGATAATGAGAATGGAAAACACACACACACACACACACACACACACACACACACACACACCAACTGTATAGCACATTATTCTTTACCCTCCTGACAAATATATTGTTAAATAACAGGGCTTCTGTTAAATACAAATGCCTAGGTAGTCAGATCCGTGGAGAATGAACCTTCCTTGAGAGTCATGGCTTTGTCAGAATTTTGAAAGTTAGAACCAACTACAAATTCAAAACAGTCTTGCAATTTGGCTTTTCCTGTTTTGACTATCTTATTAGTACTAAAAAGTATTGCTTTCTTTCAGAGAATTTGTATTGAAGACCTGCAAAAGTGACATATGCATTTCTGCTGGTGTCTAACTCCAAGGTTAATTATTAACCTGTATATTCTTCCCAAATGCCTGGCTGGAGTTGTGTCCACAGTAATCGCTCAAGCAATAGCTCTTTAACTTCCTGGATCTCATAGGAAGCACATCCATCAAGAGTGTGACCAGAGGTGGAACTCGGTTAAAGACACTGTTCAATTGGCCTGGCCAATAATGCACAGAATCCTGATGTACACATCTCCAGTGGTCCTTAGTGTGTGCTCCAGCCATACAAGCTGCAGCTGATGATGTTAAAGCCCAAGGTGTGGAATGACTTCTCCATGTAGTTATCTTGATTTCAAGAGAGTGAGCAGATAGACACATAGATGTGAACAGAAATGAAGCAACTGCTTTTGTAATTTGCTATTATCACTTATTTCTCTCCATCCATCAATTCATCCCTTATGCAAAACCAATGCTTGCAACTGCTTTATAGTGGCTAGGCTGGCTTAATCACTCCTACTGATCTAACTAAAACATCTTACATTCATTTGCTAGAGTAGTCATGACAAAATATCACCAACAGAACCTTGCCCTGTAGGGGCAGATGCTACAACTCTGGAGTCTGGACATGGCTGGGTTATGTCCTTAAAGGGTTGCCCGCAGGAAGGTGCTCACATGACCTGCCTCCCTTCTTGCTTAAGGCAGCTTGCCCACATACTTGCACCTTGACTCCTTCACTTCTGCTCTGCCCTGTGTGCATGTAGGAGAGATAAAATTTCTCCTCCTGCTCAGAAACAGAAGGTGATAAGCAACTCACACTTGGCCATGATCGGCTGAGCATCTCATGTGTTGCTGTGACCAGCTGCCATGGGCTTTGTCATGTACACACGCTCTTCAAGCATCGCATCAGTGCAATCACCTTGATTCATCATGTGCTCAGTAGAAGCACTGTATTTTCCTGGTTGTCCATAACCTTGTAAGGAGAGAGGCAAGTTGAGAAATTTTACAAAGCTAAGGTATTATGTGCTGCTGAGTTTTCTTTCATCAGTGTGACCTAAGACTGTCAGGATTTAACATAAAGTGTTTGCTGGACACAACAATAATACCTGCAATCCTAGTACTTGGAAGGTGGAAACAGGAGGCTAGCCTGGGCTACACATGACTTTCATTCAATACCCTTCTCCCATAAATAATTAAAGTAGATGTTCTGATGTCATATTCTTCTCCAAAAGTTAAACTAGATGAATATAATGGAAAACATGTCATTTTACTATGTGTTTAGGTAATAACTGATAGTGTTTATTAAGATCACACTAAGTTGGTTAATAATTAAATAGCTAAATGTTAGTTATCTAGGATCCTTGGGGGATATGTCAATCTAGAAAGCTAAATGTATAAATGACTGATCATTATTGCTTTTAACCTGAAAACTTGAGAGTACTAACCAGACAAATAATCTTTGGCTATAAAATCTTCCCTGATTAGGTTGTGTGTTTTGCTACTTATCTTAGAAACCACTGACCTTTTATGTCTGTTAAAAATGATTTCATCATAATTACAAGCTTGAATTTTATTATAGTCACTATCCAGGAAACAATGAAAGTATAGGACTATTTTTCCCAATGCTAGATCACCCACTTCCTGTCCATGTTGGGTCTTTCTATGTGTCCATGTATTAGGAAGTTATATCTTATTATAACGGAATTGCTCAGGAGAGTTAGCTTCATAAACAAAAAGGGTTCATTTGGCTCACGGTTTTAGATGCTCAGGGCATATAATATAGCTGTGACTTATTTCTGGAGTGGTTTTTGTGTATGTCTACACGGTTTCTCTTTTTCTTTTTGTATTTGTATTGTTTATTTTAATGTGGCATAGTTTATAGTTTCATAAGTTTTTCACTTAAAAATTTAAATTGAAATATATACTACCTTCCAAACTCCCTTTTCTACCTCCAATCCCTCCCATCTATCTTCCCTTGAACTCTTCTCAGAACCCTCACTGCAAGTTGATGGCTTTCTTTTGATTATTATCATTGCATAGTGTGTGTGTGTGTGTGTGTGTGTGTGTGTGTGTGTGTGTGTGTGTGATGAGTGTGTGTTTGTGTATGTGTGCACATTTATGTATGCATTGTTATGTGTGATGTGTGTGTATGTGTGTGCGTGTATGTATGTGTTGTTATGTGGTGGGTCTGTGTGTGCATAAATATGTATGTGTAGACTGTTAAGTCCTGTTTTGCCATTTGTATGTACATGGTCCTGAGGCTGATACTCTGTATGGACAGCCAATAAAGAAGTTCTTCCCTGGGAGAGGCTAATTATCCTTCTCACAGCAGTAATACAGGTTCAATCTTGAGGATGAATGGTCTTCCCTAAAACGAATCAGGATTTAAGGAGCTTTCTATTGCTGTGAGAAAATATTCAGGGTGAGGGTGGTAAGCAGCTTTAGGAAGGAAAGGCATATTCTGGCTCATGGTTTGAACATATAATACATCATGGCAGAGAAGGACTGAGAACAGGAGCATGGCGCAGCTGGTCACATTGCATCCATGGTCAGTGTGGTGGTTTGGATAGAAATGGCCACCATAGGCTCATAGATTTGAATGCTTGATCTTTGGGGAGTGGCACTAGTTGAATAGAGATTAGGAGGTGTGGCTTTGTTTAAGTAGGTGTGGCCTTGTTGTAGTGGATGTGGCCTTGTTAGAGTAGGTGTGGCCTTCTTGGAGTAGTTGTGGCCTTCTTAGAGTAGTTGTAGTGTTGTTGTAGTGGGTATGACCTTGTTAGAGTAGGTGTTGCCTTGTTGTAGTGGGTGTGGCCTTGTTAGAGTAGGTGTGGCCTTGTTGGAGTAGGTGTGGCCTTGTTGGAGTAGTTGTCTTTGTTGTAGTAGTGTGTCCTTGTTGGAGGAAGTGTGACATGAGGGTGAGCTTTGGGGTTTCAGGAGCCCAAACACAGTGGCTCTCTGCCTTCCTTTTGCCTGTGGATCTGGATGTAGAGCCCTTAGTTCTTCTCTAGCACCATTCCCGTCTACATGTCGCCATGCTTCCCATCCACCATGAGAATAATGGACTAAAATGCTTAAATGCTTAAATGCAAGCCATTCCCAATTAAATGTTTTCATTTAATGAGTTTCCAAGTTCTGGTCTCTCTCCACAGCAACAGAACATTAACCAAGACAGTCAGAGAGCAGAAAGGGATGGATGCTGGGGCACAACTAACTTCCTCCTTTTCTCCTTTCTTTCAGTGCGTGACTCCAGCTCATGAATGGCGATGTCCACAGACAAGGTGGATTTTCTTTCTCTAGATCAGCGGTTCTCAGCCTTTCTAATGCTGCAACCCTTCTATACAGTTCTTCATGCTTTGGTGACCCCAACCACAAATTATTTTCATTGCTACTTCATAACTGTAATTTTGCTACTCTTAGGAATCTTAATGTAAATATTCAATATGTAGGATATCTGATATAGGACCCTATGAAAGGGTCATTAGACCCCCAAAGGTGTAACAACCCACAGGTTGAGAAACACTGCCCTAGATAAATCATTTTGGAAATACCCAGAGGTGTATCTTCTAGGTGATTCTAAACCCAACCACCTTGATGGTGGAGGCTAGCCATCATGTCACTACAGCTTGGTTAAGTTTTCACCTTGTGCATTAACATATGGCTTTTGGAACTGAGGCTGAACGTGAGTCAGGGCCATATCATATTCACACCAGGAATCCATATCAACTCTCTTGTTTTAACCTTGTCTGCTTCTACTGTTCTGTAGAAGCTAGACCCTCCATCCTGATAGATTTCCATGGAACATAGGCAGAAATGGATTTGGTCACCACAGACAGAACATCTCTGAATATGAAAGTCTGAGTAGTCTGACAGTTAGTGACTTCTCAGACTCACTTGGCACTTTTCTCAGCACCCAGAAATATTGTGTCTCTCAGTCCCAAATCCTCTGACACGAGGCAGAGCTGCACTTATTTGTGGTCTAGGGATAAGTATTTATAATGCAGTTAAGAATTATATTGGCTTGATAGAAGTGAGATATTCTATTACTTAATGACAAACTGTACCTCAATATGCATAAGGGTAAGAATGTGGCACTCATATGTTGTGGATAGCCCTGGCCCCCTGTTTTGATGGTAGTTTCACTCCTGGGAGGGGCTGCGGAGGAGGAGTGAATCTTGTGAACCCTCTGTCCAATTGAATTTGTAAAATAAAGGCTAGAGCCAGTGATTGGGCAGTAGAAGGGGAGGTAGAGAAAAAGGCTTAGGGGAGGAGTCGGAAAAGGAGGAGTCGGATGAGGAGGAGTCAGAAGAGGAATTGACGGGAGAGAGGCTACAGAGGCAACGGAGAGCCGGAGGAGCCAGAGGTGGAAGGACAACAAAGGAGAAGAATGTGGCCTAGAAAAACCGCAAGTTGTAAGGGATTTCATAGCTGGGGAATAGAGTAGTGCAATGGTAGATCTGACCAATCTAGGCTTGCAGTTTATAATAATAAATATTGAGTTGTGTTTTTCTTGACCGAACTTGTTTGGGTCAGAGATTTACCACAACACTCATACTCTGTCAGTAACCAGCAGTGGACTCAAGGCTCATTCAAAAGGAAAGAAATCACACCTGCTACTGGAAACCTAGCAAGCTACTGGGGCCTGCAGTGGTTGTGAATCTTAAAAAGGGATCCAGTGCTGCCATTTTACCAAACATTTGTCTGTTTGGTAGACAATTTTGTTATGGTCAGTTATTATCAATTACGTTATAAATACTTATCCCTATACCCAGAAATAAATGCAGCTCTACTTATTATCATCAAAGTAATGTTTCTTCAACAGATGGAGAAACCCATAACTGGTCCAAGTGCAGAGAACAGCAGATCACAGTGGTGCCCTGTCTGAAGAGGAGGGAGTCAGCTGTGAGGTCATTTCACAGAAATGACAGGAAAGGCTCATTTTCATGACCTTTAATGAAACAAGACCTGAACAAGGATATCACCAATAAATTATAATGAAATGGGGAATCTCACAGGCCTCCACTTCAAGACAAAAAAAAAAAACTACAGAAACCAGGAAATTCTGAGAGCTGGAGAAATAGTTCTTTCCCAAGGAAGAGTCCCCTAATTGCTTATCCAATGCCAAATGGCCAGCTTTGAAATTATAAATATGTACAAGTGACATTATACTGACTGAACAGGTTGTATTAGTGCATATAAAAACACACACGCACACACATACACATGGGCAAATAAATAAGCAAATGTAATTAAAATTTTAAAAAATAAATAGCATTATTTTTACTAATCTCATACCCAGTTAAAAGGCAAGGTGGAAGGGCAGGGACACAAGGGAAGGTTTAGAGGGAAGGAAGAGAAGAGGGAGATATAATTATATCTGGACACAGATATAAATATATCATGAACTAACAACCATGTCTCTGGATGGATCTGTGAAAATATCTGCTGAAAGGATTTCCTGAAGAGGAAAGCCTTCCCCAGAAGTAGGCAGCGCCCTCTAGTGGCAGCACAGATATAGAGGGTCCAAGAGAAAGGCTGTGGACAGCGGCCTCTGGTGGCCTTGATACGTTTGCTTTCCTGTCATGGCTCCTTGATGGTGAGCTATTTGCCTTTCAACATGGACCAGCAATCAGCTACAGATGGTGCCCTGAGTATCACCTGGATTCCCAACCTATGCAGCATGCAGGTCATTGTTAGATTACCAGCACATATCATATAAAGCAATCTGATCTACTTTGTAATAAGTACTCAGTTTTCTTCCTCTGGAAATATCGAGTGCTACACATTCATTATCTCTCTTGTGAACCCAGTTTTCTACAGAAGGGCTTACTTATTTATTATTTATTTTTATTGTTTTTATAGCTTAAATGTGTATGTGGGGGTGGGGGTTGTTTGACTGTGTGTCTGGGCACCATCTAGATGCTAGGAATCAAACCTAAGTCGTCTGGAAGACTAGCAAGTGCTCGAACCATTGAGTCATCTCTCCGATCTTCTATGACAAGCTTTCTTTATAACCCCATTAAAATTCCATCGTGTTTACAATCTCATTGGACTACACAAGATGGAGCAAGCACTATTTAAAAGGAATAGCCATTAAAGATCACAATAGAATCTATTAGAGGTTAAATGGAGTCATACATGGGTGAAATTAATCCTAGAAGTGCTTGCACCCATGGCACTGAAGAGAAATTCCAATGAGCTGACTCTCTGGGGTGCAGGAGACCACCCTAGAGAATTCTTTAAATGGAAAAGGTTATTGAAAATGATGGAGGAGGAAGGTGTGCACAGAGATGCATTTGGCAGTAGGTGATCAAAGAGCCACAACATGACTGCGAAGTAAGCAAAGGCAAAATTTCCAATCAGTCCCAATCTATGGCTGCTGTACTTTGTTCCCTGTTTTCCTGAGTGAAGAATTGAAATATGTCATTTTCAGAATGGCAGAATTGATATCATCTCCTGTCCTTTCTCCGACATGCCTGGGGTAGGGCTGCAATGTGTTTTAGTGCAAGAGGATGCTGACAGGGCAGCACTAGAGTCATCCTTACCTTGCTTCACTGTCTCTTCCTCGTCGGCCTTCTGCCTCCATACTTACGTGTGATCTACACACCCTTTCCAATTCAGGGCTCCTCATCAGTGGGAGGCTCACCTAATACTTCCCATGGTTATGAAATTATTAAAGATAATGCTAATTTGATTTAAATTACACTCACCAATTTATCTCATGTGTGTTTGTTCATGTGTGCATGTGTGCCATGGTGTATACTCAAAAGTCAGAAGACAACCTGGGTAAGCTATCTACCATAAAGGTCCCAGCATCCCAACCTGCTGAGCCATTTTACCAGCCAGAATAATGCCTTTTCTGCATCCTCAACACCCTTATACCATGATCAGGTAGAGTTGGTCCTTGATATTCATATGTCAAAGATCCATTCGGCTAATAAACTATATGAAATTGCAAAAATTCAACCAGATTTTATCTATAATGATATTCATGATGCTTGTTTCACATCCATAAGTGAGTTCTCTGTGAAGGAAACCATATCTATTTTTCTCTAGATCCAGTGGTCTGAAGTAACACAGACATACTTATCCAAGAGAAAGCTCATGGGGTGAGGGGTTGTGCAACCCAATGCAAGACAAAAGCATATTATTTCACAATTCACTGTTTCTCCAACTTTCCTCATCATACAGGGTTTTACTTTCTGTGAAGCTCTTTTTTCATTGTGATGCCAACTGCCTATTGCCTCAGCAAGCTCACACAGGGAGACAATGAATAACACTGTCTTCAACTGTATGCTCATGAAGTCCTCAAAAACTTTTCTTTGCAGATGCAAATTTTCAGTATATATTACATTTTATGGAGAAAAAAATTCTTGATTCCCTTGATGTCAACAAGTAGTGACTGTTACTAAACAAAGACATATAAATAGGATTAATAAAATCCATCTTGTATACATGACTACATCTGTTTCACTCAAATGGAAAGCACCTCTTCTAAATGTTTACATGCCAAAGTAAATTAATCTTAGATAAGGCCCAAAGAGCAAATTATCAGATGCTACTTAAAAATCATAGAATTCTCCAACTGGAAATGTATATAATATAATATAATATAATATAATATAATATAATATAATATAATATATTTTTATTTCTTGTCTGTAAGTTTTTAAAAATTGGAATATAACTTAGATAAATAAAGGCATTTATTATATCACTGTTGACGCTAATCAAAACATCTTCTCTTAAACCAAACTTACTCTCACGGGTACTGAGTAAAAGACTGGGTCACACAAAAACAAAAAATGACCACCTCACAAAGTGCCCATAGATACAGCATGGAAACACTAGATGTCCACTACTACAAAAAGAAATCCCACCTTCCTTGTATGGATATTTTTGTATGTGGTTTGTTTTGTTTTAACTTTTTGCAAAATTTCATATTAAGCCTTAAAATATATGGTGGTCCTAAGAAAGAAATTTATGTATAAAAGAAACCTTGGTGTCTATGATCATACCAATTGATTTTTTTTTTTGTCACCAACATAGAAGATAAAGTTTCAATTTCTCTTCACTGTGAATAGGAATTAAGAATTGACATAAATTTTCACGATACCTGATGGTGCCACACAAGCTGCCCAATTCTCACACCTATGAACTCCAACAAAGACAAGCATGTCACAATAACAATAGGGTTACTTATGACTTGGTGACCTATAGCTTTCTTGTTGGACTTACGATCCACTCAGATGGAAATTATATCTGAGACTGGGAAACTAGCCAACTACCCAGGCCTAGTGAGCTCATGGATCTTAGAGGAGAAACTTCACAAAACCAGAACAATACCTAATTGCATTTGAAATGTTCATTCTTGCATCCTCAGACAAATATAACTCTCACTCTTCAAAGGCATGTCTCTGCAGCAGATGGGGACCGTTATAACAGCCAATCAGAATGCAGACAGCAATTGACCCTGTGACATCCAGCCTCATCGACACCACCACCTCTGCCCCTAAGGCTCAGGGAACATCCCAGCAGATGGGATATAAACACCCTAAGAGCCAGAGAACAGGAAGTCTGCAGTAAGGACTGGACCTCCTAGAAATGACATGCTAACGACACTAATAAAGTTTAAACAGCATGGCTGACTAAACAAGGCTTGAACAAGGATGACATCAATAGACAAGCTAACATGAAAGGAGAAATATCCTGGGGCCTCAGCTCTAAGGATTAGTAGCAGCTAAGAACTGCTGCAAGCTGGAGAAACAGCCTTTCTTGGAGAAAGAGGCTCTTGGTTTTGATTATTCAATAGGAAGAGGTCAGCCATGAAATCATAAACTCTAGAGGGAATGAACTCAGATAAGCACTAGGGAAAGCAGCTCCTTCACAGGGGTGGGGGGGAGTGGAGAAAGTGGCATTTGCAGTTGGGTCTTGGGAGAGAGTAGCAGGGAGTGGGAACGTACCTGCTGCAGATTTCTTAGGCTAAGTTGCTCTCCACTCCCCCTAGTGGCCAGTTCATCTCAGGTAGAATCAGCCTTTGATGTAGTGGGGAAGAAAAAAAACCCCCAAAAACCAAAACATCTACAAAAAACCCCAAATGCCCAGTATGTTCTTGAAAATTATTACTACATAAATTCAATTATTTTTAAATTATTCAAATATTTATTTTTAATAAATAACTAATTTATTTATTAATTATTTAATAATCCAGCACTCCAGAGGCTGAAGTAAGGGGATCACAGAGTACAAGGCAGCCCAGTGCCACAGCATGATCCTGACTCAGAAAAACCAAAAAGCAAACTAAAGTACATTTCTATGGAGTGTTTGGCGTCTTTAAACTTGACACGTAGCTATGCATTTCTAGTTATATTCTTCATGCAGAATTGATATTTTTTTAAAAAATTAGTTATTTTATTGTGACTTCCAAATTTAATAGCAACCCACTGGGTATAACATTTTAGGAGATTATTAAACATCAGCTTCTCCATTTTCCACCTTTGTTTGATTTTTTACTGTTCATTCACTTCATGTTTTAATTTCTCTAAATAATCAACTCGTAGAAATTAATTTTATTCTTTTTTGGTTTAATGGTACTTATGAAATAAGTGTAAATGTTTGTATATTTTAGATTGGGAAGGACAGTTAACTATAACATCAAACAGTATCGAGCATATTACTTTTCTATCACTTCTGAGTATTGAGGGTCCTGGATGCATTGAACTTCAATACTTCTATATTTTCAAGAGCAATTTCATGTCTAAAAGGAAAACACACACAAGAGCAGACCATTCCAGGCATCCAGAGATTAGGATCTTACTACAAAGTATATCTCAGACTTCCACACAGGACATTATAGGAACACATGAGGGTTCTATTGTCCAACTGAGACCAGACACATGAGGGAAGGCTCTTCAGAATGTGTAACAGTTGAGCTTACTGTGAAGAATGAAAACGACATTGTGGCAGTTTGTATATGCTTGGCCGAGGGAATGGCACTATTAGGAGGTGTGGCCTTGTTGGAGTAGGTGTGGTAATGGGGCTATAATAATGCCCTTGTTCTAGCTACCTGGAAGCCAGTCTTCTCCTAGCAGCCTTCAGATGAAGATGTAGAACTCTCAGATTCTCGTGCCCCATACCTTCCTGGATACTGCCATGCTCCCATCTTAACAGACTGAATCTGTAAGCCAGCCCCAATTAAATGCTGTCATTCTAAGAGTTGCCTTGGTCATGGTGTCTGCTCACCTAGTAAAACCCTAAGACAGAAGTTGGCACAAGGAGTAGGATATTGCTGTGACAGGCCTGATCATGCTTTTGTTTGGAAGAATGTGGATTTGAGGATGTTGAATTTGGAAAGCCGTGGAATCTTTTAAGTGGGGCTTAATGAGCTATCCTAGTAGGAATATGGAAGACTTTGTTGCAGAGAGTGATTTGAAATGTGCAGACTTGGCCCAGGAGGTTTCAGTGGAGAAGAATTTCAGTACATGGCATAGAGACTGTTTTGTGGCATTTCGGTGAAGAATGTGACTACTTTTTGCCATTGACTCAAGACTCTGTTTGAGGTTAAGGTAGATTTAAATTAATGGCTTTGAAGAAAGAAGTGTCAAAATAGCCTGGTATAAATTCTGTTGTGTGGTTACTAAAGTTCACGCTTATGAAGTGTTTTAATTAAAGGGAGCAATCTGAGAAAGGAAAAATATGAAGTATATGATTCAAGTATTGAAGGGGCACCAGGCAGTAGAATGAAGCTGAATCTTGTGTTCTAGGAGATAACAGGTTAAGGGAGCAGGACTTTGGGGCAAGATCCCACCCAGTTAAGTTTAGGTCTAGGCATGATGGTACAAAGCTTTAATCCCAGAAAACAGAGGCAATAAGATCTCTGAGTTCAAGGCCAGCCTAGTAAAGAGCAAGTTCTAAGTAGAGAAAAAAATTAATATGGAATGGTGCATCACACCTTTAATCCTAGCATTTAGGAGACAGACATGCAGATCTGAGTTCAAGGTTAATTGACAGAACAAGTTCTAAGACAACCAAGCTTAGGCAGTGAGGGAGTTGGAAAACAGAAAGCTGGCAATATAATAAGGGGGTCCATGTTCTATCTCCAGCAAGCAGCAGAACTCAGCAGCTTCGACATGTGTCATGTGGCTCTGGCTTTACAGTCAAGAATAGTAAGGACTACTCGGACAATTGATGTGGGTTAGCTGGAACTGAGAAATCAGTGGTAACTAAAAAGAGACCAGCATCACTGAGGTGAAATCTTTTCAGAAGTGTTTTCTGAGAGCACCAAGAGGCTGTGTTCCAGAGATAGCCAAGGTTGTAAGACTCACTCAGGTGGTACTGGTTTTAAAGGTATAAAGGAGTCATGGAGAGCAGCTAAGGCTTGGTGTTGTGTAAAGCCAGAGAAGGCCATTGATGAAGGTGCAGCCTCAGTTGCAGTTGATGGCCCAGGACTGAAAGGGTCATGCAAAGGATTTGAGGTTTGGCATCATGAAGAGAGCCTATGAGAGGCTATTAGTAAAGTGTAGTTGCAGCAGAAGACCACAATGTATTTGGAGATGTCAGTACCATGGGATGAACACCAAGAACACCAAGAGCAGTGGAGTGAATCAACCTGAACTTAGAGTGCTACAGAGAGCAGAGCTGGAGAAGTGACACCAACCCTTTGGAGGAGCCCAGAAGATTATGTGTGGATCCCAGACATTGAAACAAAAAGTTGGAACACTGAAGTTGCCTTGTAAACCCTAATATGTTTGAGATGTCAGAGCCCTGGGCTATTTGTTGAGGAAAGCTGCTAACAGGGAATGGAAACAGCCCAGGAGAAAGAAGTTTGTTGCAGTCAACAAAGATGAAAAAGGAGTTGGAGATCTGAAGACCATCTTGAAATCAGTCATAAGGATGCAGAGTTTGGAGCTTGCCCAGCTGGTTTTCTGTCTTGCTTTGAGGATTGCAATTAAATGGATAAATCTCAGAAAATACTTTGAACTTTTAATATTGTTGAGACTGCTATAGACTATGGGGACTTTTGAAGTTGAACTAAGTGTATTTTGCATTATGCTATTTTAGGTATGACCCCCCCCCAATAGATTCATGTGTTTGAACAAGCTTATGGGGGCCAAGCAGTGAAATGTGATGGTTTGAATATGCTTGGCCCTGGGAGTGGCACTATTAGTAGGTGTGGCCTTGTTGGAGTAGGTGTGCCATTGTGGTCATGGTCATCCTAGATACCTGGAAGCCAGTCTTCCACTAGCAGCCTTCAGATGAAAATTTAGAACTCTCTTCTCTGCCTGCACCTTGCCTGCCTGGATGTTGATGCTGCCATGCTCCCGCCTTGATGATAATGGACTCAACCCAATGCAAGTAAATGCTGTTATAAGAGTTGCTTTGGTCATGGTGTCTGTTCACAGCAGTAAAACTCTAAGACAGGAAGTTTAGGCAAAGCTAGGAAAGAGGCCAAGGAGATGGCTTAGATAGATCCATAGCATTCGCATAAAGTCTGGATGTTGCAACATACAGCTGTAACTCCAGCAGCATGTGACAGAGACGGGCAGATTATACATGCTTGCTGGCTAGCCAGTCTAGTGAAATAGCAAACACCAAATTTACTCTAGAGGTTTGAAATGGCTTATTTTTGGGAAGGCAATGGTAAAGAAGGAGGCAGGTTTGTATGCTCCTACAGAGTTATGCCCAGGGTCTGTTCTCTTGCATGCATTCAATGCTTATAACAATTCTGGGAGTCAATTATAAGAAGTTAAACAAACAGCCAAATTCATTTAAAAACATGTCCTTTCTCAGACACCATTCACTGACCCAGGCGATCGCACCAGCATCCCTGCCTCTGTTCTGGAGTTTGATTGTTGGTTGTTTGTTTGTCTTATTATTTTGAGACAGGCTTATCAGTATATAGCTGATTTGGATGGCTTTGATGGGTCTTGTGGTGATCCTCCTGCATCTGCCTTTTGACTACCAACAAGTGCTATTAAAAGCTGCTTGTTTGCCAAAAGTAGGCCAAATCCAATGGTTTTAATTTGTTCTTTTGATTTTATTTATGGCAGCACTGGGAACTGAACACCCAGCCTTGTTCACACTATAAAAACACTTCCTCTGTTTGAAAAGCAAGCTTTTGTGTAAGGACTTGTACTGACAGTCGGGGCTTACTCTCTTTTATGCAGGTTGCCTAAGCTAGCCTTTCCCAACAGGTGCCTTCTGTATCTTAGAACAACCCAGAGAGTTTCAGAAAACCACAGAAAACAGGAAGACTATCTTGCAGGATGGTCTTTTGTGCTGGAGAATGGTCCAGCTACTTTTGAAGCAGATGCTATGTGAAAGCTTTCTGGAAATTGTGTTTAGTACCAGTCCTCTGGATGACAGCACTACCACTAGGCTATAGATACTCCTTCCTGATTTTGTGTCATAAAAAGAAATGAAGAACATGCATGGTATGCACTCATGTCTAAGTGGATATTAGCCATAAAGTACAGGATACCAATGCTACAACCCGCAGACCCAAAGAAGTCAAGTAACAAGGCGAATTCAAGGGAGAATGCTTGAGTTTCACTCATGAAGGGAAATTATTTAGTTGTTGGAGATGGATGGAGGGGAGGAACTGGGTATGGAGGGGATGGGGAGGGAAACAGGGGATGGGGGAGCTGGGGAGAGAAGAACAGGCTAGAAAGGTGAACAAAAATCAGTGATGGGTTGGGGTAGGGATGTTGGGAGTGGGAAGGAGGAAGGATGTCTAGGACTTGCCAGAGACCTGGGATGGGGGAGGCTACAGAGAGCCTAGAGGTTGACTCTAGCTGAGACTCCTATAAGTGGGAGATATGGAGCCTGAAGTGGCCACCTCCTGTAACCAGGCAGGACTCTCAGTAGAGGGATAAGGAAAGCAACCTACTCACAAAACCTTTGACACAAAACTTGCCCTGTATACAAGAAGTACAGAGACAAAGATGGAGAAAAGACTGAGAGAATGGTCAATCAATGATTGGCCCAACCTTAGACCCATACCATAAGCAAGAGCCAATCCCTGACACTATAATGATACTGTCATGCTTTCAGACAGGATCCTAGTATAACTGTCCTCTGAAAGTCTCTGCCCAGCAGTTGATGGAAACAGATGCAGAGACTCACACACAAACACTGGTCAGTGCTCGGGAAGTCCTGTGGAAGACTTGGGGGAAGGACTGAAGGACCTGAGGAGGATAGGAACTTCACAAGAAGACCAACAGAGAGAACTAACCTGGGCCCTTGGGGGATCTCAGAGACTGAACCACCAACCAAAGAGCTAGTATGGGCTGGACCTAGTAGCCCCTACCCCCATGTGTTCATATGTAGCAGATGTGCAGCTCAGTCTTCACAGGAATAGCCCAACAACTGGAGTGGGGGTTGTACCTAACTCTGTTGTCTGTCTATGGATCCTGTTATCCTAACTGGGCTGCCTTGTCTGGCCTCAGTGGAAGAGAATGTGCTTAGTCCTGCGGGACTAAGATTTTTTGTGCCAGGATGGGTTGGTACAGGGTTCTCAGTGCTTTAAGAACCAGGAACTCTGGGATGGGGCCAGAGTCATATGGAGGAAGGAGAAAGCTCTTTGAGGATGTACTGAGACAATACGTCTGAGATTGGGATGTAAAGTGAATAAATAAATTAATGGAAGACAAAAAGAGGAATCTGTTTTCAGTTGCAACCTGACAAGTTTGTTTTGGCTGCAGCACTCCTGCCACCTGCTGGCCTCTTTTAAAATAGCAGCTTTTCAGCACATTCTTGTTTGGTCTGTTTGTAAATTTGCCTTCTTATCCCCCACCCCTACACTCCCACCCATGGGATTTAATAAACCACTAAATGTTTCTTCTAAATCATATGGAAAATTATAGTATGTATGTCCACCATATAGCCAGGTAATCAAAATATAAAAGAATCAATTACATTAGCTGTTTGGAACATGCGCGCGTGCTCGCGAACACACACACACACACACACACACACACACACACACACACACACACACACAACGTGGCACCCCTACAGGAAGTTTGGCATGAACCAAGAGGAGAAAAGGGCTTGGTGAGGCCACCAGGGATGTTTCTTGGGCATAAAGAACACAGACTGTGGGTTATATAAACTTGTCATGCAGGTGGGTTCCTCAAGCAGCCATTGGAAAAGTAAAGAGGCAAATATAGAGAAAGCTTTTCTTCCTCTCCTCTCTGTGTTAGAGAAGACTGAGGCTCCCAAGGCAGGACAGTGTTGAAAATGCTGATCACAGTTGTCTGTGTGACTGACACCAAGCAGGTGTGCAGGAAGGATCGGGTTAGCTTCCCTAGTTAGATCCACAAATGACATCAATGGAGAGACTGAGGAAACTGTTGGAATTTAAATATCATCATCCAGACTTCTGGGTTTAGCGAGGCTGACGGACTGCTGCGTGGTAAAGCCCAGGTATGCCTGCAGAGAAGGGAAGTGGTCAGCCTGAGGTGTGAAGAACAACGCTGTGCAGCACCCATTTGTGAGAGGCAGGTTCCTTGGTCATTCTCTAGGGCAATGGCTCTCAACCTTCCCAATGCTGCAGCCCTTTAATACAGTTCCTCATGTTGTGGTGACCACCAACAGTACAACTATTCCGTGACTACTTCATAACTGTAGTTTTACTACTGTTATAAATCGCAATGAGCCCCTGGAGGGGTCGTGACCCACAGGTTGAGAAACACTGCTCTAGGGAGCCGGTTCTATAGCAGTAGGGTGCATTAGAATCATTAAACACGCTCTCTCTGGCCCCATCTCAGAGTTCCTGGTTCTTACAGCTCTGAGAATCAGCACTCTTAAATGGTCCCTGAGCAAAGCTAGAGCGCTAGTCTAGGGAATGGCTCTTGGGAACCACAGTTCTCCATGAACAGGAGTCAGAAGCATCACTGGGGTCATTTACTTCAATGGGCAATTTCCCAGCACAAGTAAATCTGAATTTGAAGGGTATTTTCCCATCCTGGACAGTGAGCTTATTAAGGCCAAGTAATAGTCTCATAAGTCAATTGAAAACAAAAGCAAAAACCAGTTCCTGGACCTCTGAAAGACATCACCAATTTTTCCAATTGAGTAGGCTAATTTTCATTCTGTCCATTTTGTGTAAGATGAAGTGAAAAGATGCTTCAGATCTCTCTGTTGCTCTGTTTAAGAACATTTAAGAAATGCTTGGTCACTGTCCGTTCATTGACCTCAGTTCAGTCCACAGTATCCTGTGTAAATTATTCAGATTGCTATGCAATTTATTTTCTTATTGGTAAATAATCCCCATCTTAGCTTCTGCCACCTTAGGGCAAGCACTACTACAGTGCTTATTGATTTTATAATGGGGAAAAAAATTTTATAATGGGGAAAAAAAAGGAAAAAAATGCCTTGGGTGTTAGTATTCATATAAGATGTAGGGTTTATTGAAGATGAAGTTGCTAGATGAAGTTTTCTCTCCTCACAAACACCAGAAAGTCAGAGGCATACACTCTGTCCCATAAAGCACAGGTGGGCCTTGGTGCATACACCTGGGGTCAGCCATCTTTGACATGCATCATCATCACCATCACCATCACCACCACCACCACCACCACCACCATCATCATCATCATCACCACCACCACCATCACTATCACCATCACCACCACCACCATCATCATCATCATCATCA
>JANHMN010000004.1:132656512-132668030 GCA_030674055.1 Rhabdomys pumilio | reverse complement strand
TCATCATCACCATCACCATCACCATCACCATCATCATCATCATCATCTTAGCTTGTATTTTGATCATTCAGCTTCCTCATGTGATCTTTCCTTCTGTCGTGTGGATAAGACAGTCCCTCCTGGAAGGCAAGAGTGAAGACCTTAGGGAAGGAGGGTCTGAGTGAAGGTGTATTGATTGACAGGAGTTGGCCATTTCAAAGGCTAAGGCCTCAGACCCATGGGAGATTGGCAAAGCCTTTCATGTATCAGACTTGGAAAGGCAAAGTATTTCTCTGGTTGAAACATGAGAGCTTAGAAAAGACTGACCAGCTATCCAACAGCTAGCAAGTGTCCCTACATCCTCTTAGATGTTTAAAATTGAGATTGTGTTGCTTCTGACACCTCCTAGCAATGCTAGACGATCCCTCACCCCTGTGCTGTACTTGGTAACCCTGACCTCTGGGCCATTTTAGTACCTGCTACTACTCTGAGTGTGCACACTGTATCCGAACCCAGCTATTCTGCATGTGTGTCTGTCTGCATGTCCTCTCCCCACTTCCCGGTCTCCTCAGTCAGGCTCCCAGACCTAAGCTGCATAGGGCTGCAGGAAAACTAAACACTTCAATACATGTGAAAGTGTGTAGGCAGTGGCATACATTAAATTCCTGATACTATTTCAATCCAAATTGCTGATATTGCTGTGATTCAAACAGTCTGCTAGATGGCGAATTCATCTATCTATTATGTCAGTGTGTCTTTAAAATAATTTCTGTTGTAGGATATTTGATCACACTGTGAACCCTGAGATTTAAGATAGCACAGAGAAGAAAGGATTCTTCCTTCTGGGACATAGGTGGAGTAGGAAGTCAGCTGGCTGCACTCTCTGCCTCTGTGCACTAGCAGGCTTTCGCCACGTCTGGCTCCTGAGTCTTCATTTGGTATACTGAACGATTGGGCTTTTGTTTTTAGAACAAGCCTTTACTATAACATTATATATACTAAGTAAAACTTCTAAAATGTAAACACGCATAACTGTAAGAGCTACCGCGCTGATGGAGAGCTCAAGTCTTACTGATAACATAATGAGCAGACGCTGAGGGCGCTGCCACTGGAATTAACAAACTGCCCCAAAGTCACTTGTAGCTCAAGAAGCAGAACATGGTCACGATATCTTCAACTCCAAGTTGATCTCGTTTGTGTCACAGCCTCCTTCCACAACCCTTGTAACTGTTGGCCCCTCACAGCAATGATTTGCATTTTAGCCCCTGAAATTTTCCTCCTAACACACAGCTTCTCTCTTTATTTTTTTAAATGTTAAAAAAGCAATGTATACTTTTAACTGATTTATTTATTTTGATTGTTAGGATTTATCTCATATAACTGCAGTTCATTTCTTTTCCTACTTTATTAATATTGCTTTCCATAGTTTTAGTGTTGTCTTTCCTAACATACATTTAACAGGGCAATAAGATATGTTCATTTTACATGTATGACTATTTTGCCAGCGTGTATGTTCATGCATCACATATGTGCCTCAGGCCTGTAGAGGTAGAAGAGGGTGCTGGATCCCTTAAAATTGAAACTAGGGATGGTTGTGGGTCACCATGTTGCTGCTAGTGATCAAACCCAGGTCCTCTGCAAGAGCAAAAAGTGCTCCTGACCACCGATCCATCTCTGCAGTCCCTCTGAGCTTTCTTTCCACTCTTACTGTCTTCCTATAGACAGAAGTCAATGGCACCACCTTCCCAAGAGCATTGCACCATTACATGAAAGTATGATTTCAGGTATCAATAATTCTGTAGCTTAGAAGATTGATACTTGAAAAAGTTCAGCACATATACACATATATATTCCTAAATATAACATGATCTGGCTATATAATATCACCTTAAGTGTTTTTCCACTGTTTGGCATTGGACATCTGGTTAGCATGCTCTTCCCTAGAGAAGGTCATGTCTCCTGCTCCCTGATTTCTTTTGTTGTCTGTAGTTCCTCATGTAGGGCTGAGACCTCACAAGCCTTTTCTCTCCAGCTCGGCATGTTCATAGGTATTATCCTTGTGTGCCTCACATTTGGGCAGTGGTGTAAGTAAGACTTTATGGGTGTAGCTTCTGATGTTGCTAGGAAACACAAAGTCACAGCAAATTCCCCCATCCTTTCAATCTTAGAATCTTTCCACAGAAATACATGTATGTATGTATGTATGTATGTATGTATGTATGTATGTATGCAATACCAATGAGAAAGGAGGCCATGAATTTGAAGGAAAGTGGACCGATACATGGGGGAGTTTGGAGGGAGGAAAGAAAAGGGAGAAATGTTATAATCATATACTTTCAAGAATAAAATTTTAAAAATCTTAAATTTATGAAATAAACCACTTTTAACAACTGAAATAAAAGAAAAAAGAAGGAAGGGGAAAGTATTGAGAACATTCATTTAGCTTCTACTGTGGATCCTTGTGTTGTTTCTCTGCCTAAGGAGAATGCTTGAAAGTCCCACCCTGGAAACATCTAGAGACAGTCTTTATGCAGAGATGTATCAGACACAATGCAAAACTATCAGACACAGCCTTCTCTGGAAGTCACTGTTATTATGATGTCCTTTATAGACATGCATGTTTAAGATTGTTGGATGTCAGGCTGGAGAGATGGCTCAGTGGAAGAGCAGTTAGTGCTCTTTCAGAGGTCCTGAGTTCAATTCCCAGCAACCACATGGTGGCTCACAACCATCTGTAATGGGATCTGATGCATTCTTCTGGTGTGTGTCTGAAGATAGCTGCCGTGTACTCATATAAATAAAAATAGATAAATCTTTTTAAAAAACGTTGGATTTCTTACTTTCAGTCCGTTCAGCACACTGGCAAAAATACTATTAAAATGGAATATATCTGTAGCAGCACCTTTAATTGCAGAGGCTTGGGGGTCAGCACAGTCACTCTGCTGGCAGTCTTGGTGTCTGGGAAGGCTCATTCTTTGGCTTTTACTAGCAACTTCTAATCATGGCTTCACAAGGTGGAAGGCAACTTAGCCCTCAGGGGTCTTAAGTAGAGGCACTCAGGCCATACCTGAGTCATTATGACATGAATGTCCTACCACTGATGTCACTCTGGGAACTGTGTTGCAATGTGTGAGTTTTGGAAGGACATAAGCATTCAGACTTAGAGAGGGTTATTTACTATTTCAAATTAAACAGTGGAAAATCCAAGACTCAGAAACTTTCCTATTTCTCTGAGAGGAAGCAGTTATTTGGGTTAAAATATGGATTATATTCACCTCTGAAGCACCCCAACATCACAGAACTACAGGAACTAATGTTCACTAGAGCAGGAGAAACTCTGAACCATGAGGCACTGCTTCAAGAGGCCACCAGTATTTTTAGACTCTCCCCAAACAACTGAAGTAGCTTTAAAGTTGCAAAAAGGTTGGACTTTCAGAAAAAAAAATAAACACAGTGTGTATAGATGTTAAATGTAAACAATTTGTTTCAGTTATTCATAGCAAACTCTTTGTTGGATACAGACCAGAAGAGACAGGATTTGCTTCTTGGACTAATCACACTGTGACAAAATACCAGACAGGACAAAGAGGAAAAGTTTATTGTTACTGACAGTGAGAGGCTTCACTCTGGAGATGACAGGATCCTGCAGTATGGAAAGGAAAAGGGGTAAAGGGCAGAGAGAAGGAGGAAAGGAAGAGGAAGGAGCAGGACCTGCTTCCAGTGTCCTCGTTCACCCTGCTAGGCTGCATCTCCAAAAGATCCCCCAGCTGAGGACCTGGGCTGGCACACACGAACTTGTGGAGGACACTACACGTTTAAGTCGTGGCAATAGTCAATACGTTTTTCTTCTCATTATGGGCACTCGTTTTTAACTACTTGTCATAGCAAATTTGTTGCATTGTCTGCTAAGTGCCTGGGAGCAGAATGCTATGGGAACAGAGGATGCCCACTGTGGCCTAAGTTCATTTATGTACAGGGTGGCTCTTTACATGGAAGATACCTGTGGGTATCTAGACCTGCTTAGTGTTATTGCTGATTTTGTTATGAGATGTGATTGCTATAAAAGTTATCCACAAGCTCTTGGCTCATTATCTTTGAGTCAAAATAGTCACACAGAACTGCTAGCTCGCTAGTCCTTGCCCTTTGAATTAAAGAGGTAATACTCTTCCTAGGTTACCTGGTTTCAGACAAGAGAGACAAGCTTCGAAAGAAAAATGAGAAGCTTCTAGAAAATATGATTTACATATGATTCACATATGATTTACCAAGACAAACAAACAAACAAAACCCCAACATCCAAACATGTGACAGGCTCAGGGATTCTCATGTGCAGTATTATCAAAAGAATGGGGGCAAAAAGGAAAAAGGAAACAAAAATCTTTAAACTGGAACTGATTTCTAACCCCCAGCAGATGGTAAAGCCAGGGTAAGTAATGACTCATGGAGTCTAGTTAGAGAAATCTGAGGCTAACATGTCACCCCCCCCCCCCCCCCCGAGTCTGTTTGCCTGTGAGAAAGTCTAAGAAATCTGACTGCCCCTCATGAAAAAAAATGGCTTATTATAGATAAAAATGGGACATCACTATGGACCCCTCTTCGTTCTATAGAGGAATATAACCCACAAAACTAAGATCCATCAACGGGACAATTCAGATTGTTTCCAGGTTAAGTTAACCACTTGTTTATGTAACTTTGCTGTCTGCAGCGATTTCAGCCCTGTGTCCATCATACTTGGAACTCTGCTTCTCCATCAGTTCCTACCACAGCCCCACAGAGACCAGTGGCATTTGTGGAATTGCAGTATGCAGTGTGCAGTGTGTGGTGCTTTGCCCTCGGGGTGTGGGCCACTTTCTGAGTTCCCTACTCCTCATGCTGATTCCCACGGTCTCCACCCAGCCTGAGGGCGCCTAGCGTTCAGCCCTCTTTGTATTCTTGCTTTCCTCCACACAATTCTCATGGGTTTTGGCAAAAAGTACAAAGTTCTGTCGAGCCTGTGTGTCTTCATCATAAAGTCACTCAGTACTCTAGCTTGCATGCCCACTCTGTTTTGTGAACAGGAAAGATTCCTGTGTCACAATGTTTTCAATGGTTTACTCAAATATATTGATGAACCAAATGGATATCGTCATAATGTTTAGTAAAATATCAGCATAGTGTTAAAATTCTGTTTCAAAAATTCCAGTTTAGGGCTGGAGAGACAATAGAGTGGTTAAAGCTCTTGCTGTCAAGCCTAAGATTCAGGATAGATGCCCAGTTCCCATATGAAGATGTATGTGTATGGTGTTCTCACCTTTCCCAGTGCTCAGGAGTCTGAGACAGGGGATTCCTGCAGCAAGCTGGCTAGCCAGCCTAGCTATTATCTCTGAGGTCCAGGCTCAACAGAGAAACCCTGTCTCAACCAATAAGATGGAGAGTGATGGAGAAAACCTCTTGGCCTCAGCCTTAGGCCTCCACATACATGAACACACGCATGAGCACGCAAGCACACCACACACACACACACACACACACACACACACACACACACACGAGAAAACAAAAAATAGAACTCTAATTAACATTTAAACCTACTTGGTTAAAAACTAAGATCTCATATTTGTTTTTCCAGTGATGAATCTTGAAAACCTAGCACCACATCCCAGTAACACATGTCAAGGCAGGAGGGTACGGATGTGTAGAGGGAGAGTACGGATGTATGGAGGGAGGCTGAACAACTTTTTAAAAGCTGCATCCTTTTAAGTATCAGAACCCAAAGACGAGTGAGACAATAGGGACACAGCCTGAAAATTGATCTAATTAAACAAATTTATTTACATAAAACTCTGACTGTATGTCAGGTCTACTTTATGTACATAAAATAACAGGTACACCAAGCTCATAACGCACAAAGAAAGTCTGTGAGTTCTTTGTATGTATTGTCTATCATACTTACAAGTAAAGATGCACGTATTGGGGGTGCGTGACTCACACAGTGGCGTTTAATCTGAATGGGGTCCGTGTTTTCTATGATGTGATAACTTTATTAGTCTGGGATGTGACTCTGTTTCCTCCTTGTTTATTGAGGTTGTGTGTTTCATCAGGAGCATACATGATCATCTCATTGCAGGGACTACTAAATAGGCCTATTCAGTCTTGTATCACCTACCATGTCTTATGTCTAATATTGCTATCCTTCAGTTTATCATTGTTTATTGTGAGCAGGAGTAACGATAGTATTGCTTTGGGTTGTGATTTTTGACACAAGTGCTGAGATGGCTGGCATCCAACACCGCATCTGGATTTTCCTTTATTATTAATAAACAATTTTTGGGAAGATATTTTGAAACTATACAATATTTTGTCTCCCATCACTTTCAATTTCACTGCCATTGACCGAAAAAAAAAATCAGTTATTACGCTGATGGTGGCTGAATAGTGACTTTAATTCAGGTCAATTTTCTGTTACTGAGACAATCAACTTATAAAAAGAAAATGTACTTTGGCTCATACTTTTGGGTCTTGTGGTCTACAGTTACTTAATTCCATTGCTTTGGGGCCTGTGTAAGATACCACATCATGACTAGAGGACTTAGTAGAAGAAAATTACTTACATTATCTCCAGAAAGAGAATAAGAGAGATCCAGTGGGCCCATGTCCCCATCAAGCCCATTCCCAAGGAACCTGGTAACTTTTCACTGGGCCTCTCTCACCTCTTAAAAGTTTCATCACCACTCCAGCGTCCCTCACTAGAGACCAAGCTACCAACACATGAGCCTTTTGGGACACTCCAGACCCAAATGCTAGCCATCCATTTGTACCCTATTTGGCATCGTGTTGTGGAGAACGCCCCTTTCTTTGTATCTTTGCACATTCACTATATATACATTCATTATATTAACATATATAACAATATATATGTGTATATATATATACACACACATATATAGCTATATAACTACACACACATATACATAAATACATATGATCAGTAATAGAAACTGTTTACACACACATACACATACATACATACATACATACATACATAGATACATACATGTGATCAGTAATAGAAAGTATTTATTCTTGCACATCTGCTTTTCTCCACTTGTGTGCCTGAGACTGAAGATGTCCTGTGGGATGACCATCCAAATGGCTGAAAAATTCATGTTGGGTGTTTGTGGCAGACCTCTCCAAAGCGGTAAAGCATCTTCATAGAATGGACTCCCACAGAGCCACTCAAGAGTTAATGGTAGAAGTTTTAACGTTTTAAAACATTGGAGGCCACCACTGCTGCCTCCAATGCCCTGCATTAGTAACTCAAAGGCGTGACTTAAGAGGTAAGGGCTGTGTGGACGGTGTAGACAGACAGTGACTGCAGGTGAAGTTTCAGCCTTATTTATCTCAGTTTCCCAGGACATACCCTTAAACTGATTTTTATGTTCTTTGGACATGTAGCCATCATCCTTTACAAACTTTCTTTGAGAGAGAAAACTCCAGACTCAATATTTTTTTTAAAAAAATTTTGATTTAATCTTTTTTTTTTTTACAGTCCAGATTTCTATCCCCCTCCCGGTCCACCCTCTCACTTTTCCACATCCCATACCTGCCCTCCTTCTCATCAACATTCTGATCAAAACTGCTTGACTCTTTCTCATCTAAAATACAAATACAAAAAGACTCACTTATCCATGCACCCACTACAGCCTAGCTTACCTTCCTATTTGTATTTGTTTTACATTATTTTTAGCATGAAAATATTAATATGATTCCCAAACCCCAAACTAGAGGAAATGGCTGTCAGCACTTCCATCACTTCCAGCCCATCTTAGCACACCCATAAGAATCCAAATTCACTGTCTTCCTTCCCATTTCTGTTTTGTTAAAACAAGTAGAGACACAGAAAGCTTAGTGCCCCCTTCCACAAATGTATGCACTTGGATGGCTTCAAGCATGGATCTCTTTTAAAATGTTGTACATAGATGCTACACCCACTTTGTTGTAATTTACTTTCTGCCCAAGTATAGCAGACTGAGGAAAAAAGCAGCCTGCTCCTGGTTAACTGATAGACATACAAAGTATCCACGATCAGTCAGAGGTAAATGCTACTATACTGGACCCTTCCATGACCTGAAAGACAGTGAGAGTGAACTTCCTTCTACCACCTTGTTCTGTCTTTATCTCAATACCAGCTTTGCCTGGTTGGCGATGTAGCCAGGAGAGAAGAAAGTCTTTAGTGAATACTGGACAAGTGCTAATAGTTTCTCTATATAGTCAAAATTAGGAAGACGAAGATTTAAAATAAAGATAAAAACAGTCAGAAAAGAGCAAGTAGAACTTCAATAGAGGTCCGCCTAAGAGGGTATCAAATCCCACATGTGTGGTCACAGAAAGGCATCCATTTCTGGATGTCACCAGACTCTTTCTTTAGCCACTGAAATTTTGTTCTACTTACAAACTGTGACAGTGGCACAGGAAAAGAGTGTGAACAAGATACTGATGCAGAATCTACCCCCTTACCCATGGTCTAGAAGCAACCACAATTGGGTGCCTCTGATATGTCACTTGGCAACTGGAAGCAGACCAGTTACAGGAGCCTCTTCAGCTCCAAAATCTTTCACAAGACCTTTCTGTCACAGGCAGATGCTTCTTTAAGAAATAATTTTATCTTTCTGTTTACTATAGCATAACCCATGTCCTGTATTTCCCATTGTTTTTCCTGTATATCTGTTCTTCTAGCAAAAGAAAATTATTTCCTGGGGGCAGGGAAATGATACCACACTCAGATTTTCTTACTCTTACCATTTCTTGATAGACTTGGCCTAAAAAAAAACTTCATCTTGGACCTAATTCTCTAGAATGTTCCCATCACATCCAGTATGTGTAAACACAATATGACTGCCACTGTTCATTCTAGTTCTCTCATAGCTGAGAAATGTAAGTTCAGAAATCAAAAGCTGGTCTCTTAAATCTCCACCAAATTATTCACAAGATGGTGGTCCCCACAATCACATCTATGAACCATGATAGTGTTTCTAAAGACATAGCTATATCTAGGAAGGAAACTGGACCTGCCTCTTGGTCATGAGGGTCATGTCATACTACCAGAGAAAGTACTGTGCCGTGTAATGTGATTGCTTCAAAAAAAATCAAGGAAAATGTCTCACGGGAGGGCAGAAAGAGAGGAGCAAGCCTAGGCATTGTGTGGGTTCTGGATGCCCAGTGAAATAATTTATGGTCTACGTTCTCCATTACAGAGTAATTATATGAGCCTGTGAGTGAATTGAATTTGCCACCATCTACAGGTAAACTCACAGGTGGATTTTTATTTCCAATTTCTTCAGACAAGGTATGTTCATCTTTAGTTATGTATGGAACAGGCACATCTGTGGGTGGAAATATGAAATGGTGGTGTTTGTGTAGTGTGACCAGAGTGACGACTGGCTACTTAGTGCCAGGTAAAAGGGCTGTGGTGGTTACTTCTTGTTGGGATCATTTTGTACACCTTTCTATTCTTTACTTTGTTCTGGTGTTTAGAAACCTGAAAACTACATTTCCCAGATGCATTTTGACAGGAGACTTCCTGTCCACAGGACTCACTGGGAGGAGGGGTTAAAAGTGAAGTGAGTCCTGGAGCCAAAGGTGGCATGCTGCTGTGACAGAAGTCAGTGCACAGATGTGTATCACTACGCTCAACATTCTACTTGCATGACCCCTCTTTGACCCTAATCTTCAGAAAGAGAAGTCCCTCTCCATTGTGTTTTCTGATTTCTTCGGGATTCAGCAAACATGGTTCAGCCAGAAGGTGCAGCTCACAGGGTGAAAAATAAACTCATCCTAAAGCATGTATGGGAGCAAACTGTAAAATCAGCTTCATGCCCTTGGATGCAGTCAAGACAGACTCTGTCCCTCATATATCTTCCCCAGAAAAGGTAGGGCTTGAGGAAGAGAGCTGCTGTAGGACCTGTTGAAGAGGAACATCCAGAAAGGCTTTGAAGAATTCACACTAGGGATTCCACCAAGACAGCCTCTCTGGTAAAAATGTAGGACCAAGACCTTCTGGAGAACTCGTAAATGTGATTCTACTTTTCCTGAACAATAATGCAAGCCCGCAGGAATTCAGGATCTAGTGTGGGTGGGGGAGGACCAGAAATGAGAAAGAAAGAAGGCAGAGAGCTGGAGCCAGGAGGTCCTGATAATGACTTGTACCAAACAAGTTCATCAAGGAGTAGAGCATCTCATTTACGATTCTTAGGAGAATGGGCCAAGGCTGGGGGGACCTAAGTCACACAGTGTTGTCAGAGAACACAGGATGCCTCAGGCACAGATGCCTTAGGACTGGTGACCACAGCCCTTCTGCAGAGAAAGCGAGGTTCTAAGGAACCCAAACTCCTTGTGGCCCAGGTTCCAACCTCAGCCTTGTCCTTGCCAAATCTGTCCCCGGACAAGGACACAGGAGTTTCCCTTTGTCCTTTCTTTGGGGGCTCTGAGAAAGTATTCAGTTGATCTGGCTCCCAACAGAGCCAGACACTAATAAGAGTGCTTAAATTAAATTTGATTTTTTTGGTTTCATTTTTAAGGCTTGAGCCTTACCAGGAAGGTGACCATGGATAGGAATCCTGTGCAATTATGAACATTCATCCATTTGATCTTCTCAAACTTTACCCTCAAATTCTGACAACACACTTGTCCAAACTTTGTACAACTCCCCACTCAAGTTTTATGTTTATGAGAATTATGTCTTAAGCTATTTTGATCTCAAGAGTTCAAAGGATGTTTAACTACACTTGGACATGGGATGAGAACACGAACCCTAAGCAAAACTGCACAGAGTTCTATGTACCTTCAGTAAAAGACAGAAGAAAAAGGAGAAAAAGATGAAGATGAAGGAGGAGGAAGAGGAAGAGGAGGAGGAGGAGGAGAAGGAGGAGAAGGAGAAGGAGAAGGAGAAGGAGGAGGAGGAGGAGGAGGAGGAGGAGGAGGAGGAGGAGGAGGAGAAGGAGAAGGAGAAGAAGAAGAACAAGAAGAACAAGAAGAACAAGAACAAGAAGAACAATAACAAAAGAGGAAAAGGAGGAAAAGAAGGAGGAGGAGGAGGAGGAGGAGGAGGAGTAGGAGGAGGAGGAGGAGGAGAAGGAGGAGGAGGAGGAGGAGGAGAAAAAGAAAGACAGAGACAGATAGAATGTACCTCAGCATATTCTGTTGTAATATAAGTAGCATGTCCTCACTGTCACAGTTATGAGAGAATATAAAGAGGTTTATTTTATATCCACAACCACACAAGAATGGAATGTGTCAGGTAACAAAAACCTCCGAATGTTGATTAAAACTTGTATCATTGTAAGTTTTTACAACTGCCCATTTTATTATCTTTCATTAATTCAATTGCTGGAGATATTTAAATGGTAGTAGATTCTTGTATAAAAAAAAATTGGCTTTGATTATGTTATTTGAATGACTTTCTGTTTAAAGAAATACTTCATTGTACCACTAGGTGGCAACAATGGTTCAAAAATGAAGGAATTTGACAAAGTGCTTTACTATGATTCATGTCTCAATGGAC
>JANHMN010000004.1:132580288-132656412 GCA_030674055.1 Rhabdomys pumilio | reverse complement strand
CTCTGATTCATGGGGACTCAATTATAGAAACATATTTGCTTCATATCACAGTATCGCAAATTATCACAAGTAAAAACAACACCAAAACCTTGCCATAATACCCACTTATCTCCTCATGGTTGTATAGAATGCAGAAGGTTTAACAGGGTTCTCTGCTTAAGGTCTCATAAGCTTAACATTAAGGCACCACATAGGCTCTTATTTGGATCTGAAGAAAGTCATTCATTTTCCCTCATTCAGGTCTCTTATGGTTGTAAAATTGATGTTCCTGTTTCCTTGCTTAGTATCAGTTAGGAACAGGATTTATTCCCTAGAAGACACTAATATTCTTTATCAAATGTTCCCTATATCTGCAATAGCACACATCCTGACACATGTTTGTAAGTCTCACATTCAAGGAGAAAGACTGTCACAATTTAAGACCATCCTAGACTACACAGACAGTACATGTACATGCCAAATGTGGAATCCTTCTTATATTTCAAATCGCTCTTTCTCTTTGGCTACCAAGCACAGATATGTGTGGAGAGCTGATGACGCTGGCACCTGACACTCGTGGGTAAACAAGTAAAATTGTGCATGTGCAGTGGCAAAGGACCGCCTAATCACCGCCCAACCTGGGGCGTCACATGGGAATTTGAGCAAGCAGCCAATCAGATATGTCCACCCCACCCTAGGGTGTATATAAAGCAGCGCCATGTTAGATCTGGTCTCGCCTCCTCCACGCATGGGAATAAACATGTGCTGCAGAAGGATCCTGTGTGCCTTCGTACATTCATGCCGGCGAGACGATTGCGCGGGTCACAGCTGGTGCCGAAACCCGGGAACCCACCATCGCTGGCACCGAGGAGGGCCTCCGCTCGTGGAGAGGATTCAGAACTGCAGCATAAAGATAAGCTCTGAGAGGCATGTTTGGTCTTGATTTATTCCATTTTCCTCCCCAATTGATAGAAGCTCCAAAAGCTTTCGCTATTGTGCTAGCAGCGTTTGCTCTCTTCCTTTTGATTTTACAGGATGAGAAAAGCTGCTCAACTACCGTGGCAGGTCAGGGAGTGTTAGAACAGCTACAAGCCAACATGTCAGAAACAGGGCTGAATAAGAGGCTAGCCACTCATAAAGATAATAGGAAAAATGCACACAAGAATACAGGCCCTTCCAAAGATGTTCGGCCCACGGAAGTGATAATGGAGGGAAAGAATGCCCTGGGAGAGTATTGTGACAAGGGAGGGAGGGCTCCAAAAAAGAAAACTCTTTATCCGGTAAAGGAACGGGAGGATTTGGGGCTTGTTGGCTCAGAAATAGGGGAACTGGAGGTCTATGAGAAGGAAAGGTACCATCCAGATAGGCAGCCGCCGCAACAAGATGGAGGGCGGGAAAAGGCAGGAGATGGGAATCGCATGGCTTCTCAGCCTGTCGCGCACTCCCAACTTATTGTCCCCAACACTCTTCTGCCTTATGCAGACAAGCGCTGCTCAGACTCCTTCCTTTCAGAGGAAGACAAAAGAAAGATGTTACAAGCTTTTCCGGTGTTTGAGGCTGCGGGGGGAGGTTGCGTCCACGCGCCGATAGAGTATACCCCTATTAAGGAGCTTGCTGAATCAGTTAACAAACATGGAGTTGATGCTAATTTTACAGTCATGCAGCTTGAGAGACTCGCCGCTATGGCGATGACTCCGAATGATTGGCAAAACACAGTAAAAGCTGCTCTCCCTAATATGGGACAATACATGGAATGGAAAGCCTTGTGGCACGATGCTTCTCAAGTGCAGGCAAAGGCCAACGCTAATGCGGAAGGCGGTCAAGGACAGTGGACATCTGGATTGTTGGCGGGGCAGGGACAGTTTGTTGGCGACCAGGTGAACTATGATTGGGGAGTATATGGTCAAATCTCCGCTGCCGATATTAAGGAGTGGAAAGCCCTTTCAAGGAAAGGCGAAGCTGAGGGATATCTAACCAAAATCTTGCAAGGCCCCCAAGAGCCATTCTCAGACTTTGTTGCTAGGATGACAGAAGCGGCAGGCAGGATTTTTGGAGATCCAGAACGGGTTAAGCCATTGATAGAATATGAAAATGCCTCACCAGAATGCAAGACAGTTATTACCCCTAGAAGAAGCAAAGGGTTGACAGACTGGATTAAAATCTGCCAAGGACTAGGAGACCCACTAACTAATGCTGGCCTCACTGCAGCCATTTTGCAAAACCAAAATCACGCAAATCTTAGTGTACGTGAGGCTTGCTATAATTGTGGTAAGTCAGGTCATTTGAAACGAGAATGTCGTACTCCCATACAAAAAAAACCTCCTGGGTTATGCACAAAATGCAGGAAGGACTATCATTGGACTAATGAATGTCGCTCAGTTAGGGACATTCAAGGAAGGATTATTCAGCATGACCCCTCCCCAGCAGGAAGAGATGAAAGCACTCCAAAAAACGGGTATCAGGGCCCCAGGTCTCAGGGCCCCAAAAAATATGGGACACAAGCTCAGGGCCGGAGGATGTTTGCAGCCGCAGAGCTACAAGAGGCTCCGCAGGATTGGACCTCCGCTCCACCTCCCAATTCTTACTAATGCTACATGGGGGCATACAGCCTGTCCCAGTTGATTTTAAAGGTCCCTTGCCTGAAGGAAGTGTCGGCCTTATTTTAGGTCGTTCCTCTCTTGCCTTAAAGGGGCTTGTGGTTCATCCTGGTGTGATAGACCAAGACTATACTGGGGAACTTCAAGTTCTCTGTTCTTGTCCACAAGGCATTATAGAACTGGCTCATCACACTCTTAAGTCCTATTTAATAAAGCAAAAGGGGGGAATCGAGGAAGCTCTACCCTCAATGCCACGAGTCACCATTTCTATAGTACTTTTCACCCTTAATTTTTAAAATCTGGACAGTCAAGGCCACACGGCAGCTGACCGTCATTGTTTAGAGCCTAACAGGCCAAAAGAGATGGTCAAATGGAAGGATGTTTTGACTGGACAATGGAAAGGCCCGGATCCTATTTTAATAAGATCCAGGGGAGCTGTTTGTGTTTTTCCACAGGAAGAAGATAATCCATTCTGGCTACCGGAACGCCTAACACGAAGAATCTTGGAATCTCAGCTTGATCCTGCCCAGAGACATGAAGACCCTCCTGCTGACGGCGATATTCTGGCTGACACTGCCGACGGTGGGACATGCGGAGCTGAGATGGGGGATCATCCCTTTCTAGGTTTTGCTGCAGAACTGGACCTTAGAGTTCGAGGAAACGTTGAGAGATCTTCGGCCTTTTCCTTCTTTTAAGAATGGGTGGGAATAGGCCTGCTATTAATAAAGCTAAAAGGGAGCTTTTTAATAAAGCTAAAAGGGAGAGGTGTGGAGAGGAATAGGCCTGCTTGGTATAGCCCTATGCTGTGGATTAGTGTTCATGTTATGGTTGGTCTGCAAATTCAAAACTCCAACAGAAGTGTGACTAGGCGGTGATTGCCCAAGCACTTGCTGCTTTAGAACAAGGTTCCTCCCCTAGAGTCTGGTTGTCTATGCTACAAAAGTAGCTAGCGCTTGAGCCCTCAGCTGATGCACCCCACGGGTTCTATCCCATTGCACTGGGTCGGTGAGGCAAAAGCCCCGCTCTCTGCACGTCTCTGGGTAGAGTGTATACTGTGATATACAGGGGATGTTCCTCAGGGATAGATTCCTCGAAGGCATGTCTGGTTGCATAGAGGTCGAGTTGCCAGATCCTCTCCCTGTCAAAGGCAATGGGATGGGTAGATAAAAGTACACTCGTGGACTCAAAGACCAGGGTGGAAATTCTTTACAATATCCCAACATTCTGCACAAGGGACTAGACCTCTACCTTCCTCTACAAGAGAGATGACTTAGAGCCTTGCCAGACGACCTTACGGTCTCATTTAATAAAGCTAAAAGGGAAAGGTGTAGAGAGCCGATGACGCTGGCACCTGACACTCGTGGGTAAACAAGTAAAATTGCGCATGTGCAGTGGCAAAGGGCCACCTAATCACCGCCCAACCCGGGGCGTCACATGGGAATTTGAGCAAGCAGCCAATCAGATATGTCCACCCCACCCTAGAGTGTATATAAAGCAGCGCCATTAGATCTGGTCTCTCCTCCTCCACGCATGGGAATAAACACGTACTGCAGAAGGATCCTGTGTGCCTGCGTGAGTTCTTGCCTGCGAGACGATTGCGTGGGTCACAGATATGTTTGTGCTTTCGAGGACTCCTGTGACCAGACGAGGCTTTTCCAGATCCTCTGCCTAAAAGTCAAAAGTGTCATCTGACATAGCTTCATCATGGGAGTGACAAGAAATTCACAGCTTTGGGAGAACTTTACACAGCATCAGTGAAAAGTCAGTGTGAAATTCTTGCTCCCTAGGGAAGTTTGACTCTTTAAGTAGCTGGTAAGCCCCCTCTGCCCAGGCAACATGTAAGTGATAGGAATATGTCATGTGATTATAGATGCCATCCATCATCTCTGCTATCATGAGTCACAAGACACTAGACAAGCCCAAGTTCAAGCAGTAGGGGAACAGAAATATATGAGATGTGCAGGAAATGATGCTGATCAAGCAGACCACAAGAAGCTAGGTTTACATCCCAATTTACCTTGTGTGACGTAGATACTAAATGGAAAATAGTTTTCTTTTGCAGTGCTGGAGATGATATCAAGGGCATCACTCATGCTAGGCAAGGATAATGTCATGAGCTACAAACTTAAATGCATTTCTGTGTTAATGAATTTGGATGGATTAGCTACAGCAAACATACTGTTCTTTGCAAGACTGTCCAGTAACAACTATGAATCCAAAGTTCACCTTCATGTTCATGCACATTTTTATCTTAGATGACAACTAGGAACCTAGTCAATAAGGTAGTGTAACTAAAGTGTGAAATTATGAAGGCACAATGCATAACTGGACCAATATTTTATATCAGAAAACATGAGCTGGCTTCAGTTTGAGACCTGTGCCATCTGATTTCCAGTTTGCCTCAGGATTTTTGTCTAATCTATTGCAATTTGAACACTTTTATATACAATGAAGATATTGAAGGATAATAGAATTCAGTAAGACAGCAGCTATGAAATTGTATAACCCACACCCTGAGTATTTCCAGAAAGAGAAATACAACTTTAACTGTAGTCATAGCACTTGGCTTTCTGAACTTCAGTTTCTTCCTTTGAAAAATAGGGACAACAAGCCCCCCTCTTTGTCAGTATTTTCTCAAAATACTAGCTGGAGCCATAAGGCAAGAAAATAAAATAAAAAGGATACAAATAGGAAAAGAATAAGACAACCTCCCCTGTTTGTAAATGATATGATTTTATGTATATTATATAGCAAATATTATACATGAAAACTTTAAGAAATAGTCAATAATTTCAGCAATGTAGCAGGGTACAAAATCCACTTACAAAAAACCATAATCAATCATTTTTCTATACACCACCAACAAACATCCAGAGAAAGAGATTAAAGGCACACTCCCATTCACAATAGCCTCAAAGTAAATTAAAATATCTAGGACTAAATATAAGAAGGAAATAAAACCCTTTATAATGAACATTTAAATCTTAATTAAGAGAGAAAGATACTAAGGAAAGAAAAGAAAAGGAAAGGAAAGAAAAAAGAAAGAGACTGTATATTTGTGGCTTGGTAGAACTAGTATTGTAAAATCATCCCACAAAAAGCCATTTGAATATTCAATGCTGCCCCAATCAAAATCTCCATCTCATTCTTTAGAGAAATAGAAAAACTATGGTAACATCAGACAGTCAAAAGCATACTGAGCCAAAAATGCAAGCTGAGAGGCTGACAGGCGAGAGATGGTTAGCTCCTCTGCTCCCTGAATTTTGTTTTGCCTCTTGCTGTGCTCAGAAGAAGTATTCTGATTCAAAGCTGCAGGATCTCCATAACACAGGCCAACAACAGGCTATCTGAGAGGAGTCCTGGTCAGGTTACAGTACTGATAGAGTGGCAGAAGCCAGAGGCTTAAACCAAAACAATGATTCATTGCAATGAACATTTGCAAGCAATGAAGGGTGGACAGAAGGGCACACTATGGACACACTGTGACACACAGAGCTTCCATGGCAAGATTTGTAAAGCTTTATTATTATTTTTATTGATATTTTTGCAGGACAAGAGGGACAAAAGACTGATTTGAAGGGATAGGCAGATAACTGGAACTGGGATGTAAAATTCAAGAAGAATCAATAAAGAAGTAAAAAGAAAAAAAGAAAAAGCAAGCTGGAGGATTACCATCCAAATCTCAAGATAAATCTCCAGAGCTGTAGTAATAAAAGCAATGTTGCAAAAGATATTTAAATAGACAGCATTCAATCTTGCTTTTCTTAATCAGCCGCCATGTTCCCAACTAGCCTAGGCCTGCAGCCATGAGCAGGGACAGTGTATTGCTGCTGTTCAGTTTATGCTGTCTGCTCAGGCGACCAGAGACACCAGTCCTGCCACTCACAAGAAGCCAGTGTGCGAGATGGCTAGTCTTCCATGCTGTCTCCACATGGTTGGGCTGAGCCCTGACCATCTCTCCATCCATGTAGTACCTGGTATGAATGAAAGTCTAATGCTTAAAGATTAATCAAAGGCCTTATATGTTTGGTAATGCTCAATAACAATATGCCCATACAATTAGAGGCGTTTCCCAATTAGCTAACTTAAATATAAGTTACCTGGGACTGCTCTCCATAGCTGTATAGCTCTTCATCCTCCTACATCTCTGCTCTCTCCTCCTTGCCTCACTCCTCCTCTTCCTTTTCCTCTTCCTCTCCTTACTCCTCCTACCTTTAGCTCCTCCTACAAAGCAATATGATAATGACACAAAAAGAAACATGCATAAAAATGGAACAAAATAAAAACCATACACATGAGTACATCTAATGAGAGCTGTCTCATTTTCAACAAACATGCTACCACCTCCCCCCACCAAAAACCCAAAACAACAGAAACACTAGAGAAAAGATAACAACTTCAACAGATTTTGCTGGAAGAACCAGATACCCATGAGTAGAAGGAAATTAAAACCACAACATTTACCTTGTATTAACTCCAAATAAGACAAACACCTAAATGTAAGCCTAAAACATTGAAAGTGCTAGAAATAAACACAGCAGTACTGGACAAGGTATGAATCAATGAAAGGACTTCTGAATAGGAGCCCATTTATCCGGGCATTAAAGCCAGTAGTTAACTATGAAGACCTCAAACAAACAAAGAAACAAACAAACTCATAAAGCTTCTCTCCAGCTAAAGACACAATCAATGAAGTGAAGAGGAAGCCAAGAGATGGAAGACAGTGTTTGCTGGCTATATATCTGACAGAAAGTTAATAAACAGAATAAATAAAGGAAAATAAAACCAAAAAAACAAATAATCCATTCAAAAGTGGGACACAGAGTCCTCCAAAGAATAACAAATACTGCTGATAAAAATCTCAGAAAATGCCCACCTTAGCAATTATGAAAATGCAAGTCAAAATAACTTTTAGATTTCATCATAACTCATATAAATAAGGCAAAAATCTACAAACTAACAAATGCTGGAGAGAGTTTGGGGGAGGAGACCCTAAACTACTGCTGGTTATACTGCATATTGGTATGGATACTATGAATATCAGTATGACAATCCCTCAAGCAGCTGTAAATAAATCTACAACATGACTCAGCTATTCCATTCTTGGGCATATACCTGATGGACTTAACATCCTAGTCCAAGGACAGCTTAGCCATGTTCACTGCTCCTCTATTCATAATAGCTAGCAAGTGAAAACAACCTAAATGTCTTTCAATTAATGGATGAATATCAAAAATTTAGTATAGGCATCTATAGCATGGAAAACTATTCAGTTACTAAAAAATTTAAATCATGAAATTTACAGGTAAGTGTAAAGAACTAGGAAAGATTAGGTTGAGTGAGATAAACCAAGACCCAGGAAGATAACCATTGCATGTTCTGTCTCATCTGCAGTTTCTATCTCTAAGTCTTTGGCAATGTGAAGGAATGGAGAGAACCAGGAAAGTCACTGAGACCATGTGTTTGGGAGGGGTGATAAGAAAGTGGACTAGTAAGTAAGAGTGTTTGAATGGAGAAATGGGGAGTTAATTAGGAGGAGGAAGGAAGATGAATGAGGAAGTTGGGAAGAAACTAAAATCACAGTAAGGATAGCTTAAAAAGTTATAAGGATTCATAGTATTGTCTATCTACCTAAAAGTACATATAATACATACATAATTGAAATTTACCTTTCCCATCTGGGCTGACAATGTTTCCTCCAAGAGATGTAGACAATTTAGCAAAAATCTAAACACCAGGCATGTAAAGTCTCCTTTTGAGTTGTTGGGAAGAGTTGTTCAAAATACCCCCAAGACATTATAAGCTATTGCTGTAGCCCTTGGTTGCCTTCATGAGGTAGAAGGTAAACCCTATTGCCAAAAACACCATGCACTTCAAACATTGGACCCAGAAGACCTGAGCTGTATCTGACTTGAAAGTCTTTTCCCTGAGGATTAGCTTCCATGGTACCAGACTACATAGTGTAAACTTCCAAAGGAGGAAAGGAACCAGTAGTCTCACATAGCTAGGACACCTATGACAATGGCAACAAGTTCATCATGCTGCAATAACCCTGAGGGTGCGATAGTGGCTCTCATTTCTAGGTGGTAACCAAAAGCTCTCTAGCTGAAATTAAGGACTACTCAAAAAGAGAGAAATCATGCTTGGTACTGGAAACCTATCCAGTACCTAAAGAGGCTAATGAGGTCATAGACCTTGGAGGAGACTCTACAACCATCACTTTATTACACCAGCATAATTCCTAACGGCATTCTAAACTAAATACTGATCCACAGATAAGTGTAACGCTCACGCTCATCAAAGAAACTTCTCTTTGCAATAGACAAAGACCATTACAGAAATCAACTTTTCAAAAGGCAGAGAATGAGCAACCATGTGGTGCCAAACTCCAACTGATACATCTACAACATAATACACATATGTTGTATATATTTATATTTTTATGAATATGTAGATAGATTGATTAGATCACCAGACAGACAGACAGATAGAAAGAAAGAAAAAAGATAGATAGATAGATAGATAGACAGATAGACAGACAGATAGATAGACAGACCCATAATTAAAAGAAAAAAGGCCATTGGGCTTGAAGACAGGAAAAAAAGGGAAATGATGTGACTATATTACAATTTTAAAACTAAAAGAAATTAAAAAGAAGAAATTTGAGATACTATTCTGTTTCCAACAATGTGTTTACAAGTAGCAAATGAAGCATCAAGTGTAATGACCAGAAAGAATAGGCTCTACATATTATTGCTACTGACTTGTCTGCTTCACTGTTGTTCACTCAAATAAAATATCTTAATTAAAATCTCACCTTTTAACCTCCTGAAAAAGCCTGCCCAACATTCATCATCGATCCTGAGATCCTTGGGGAACCTGAAGCCAAACTTTGGATTTTTTTCCCTTGTCACAAGAGCAGTCTAGAAACAAGCATGACTTCATGTCTAGAAACTGTGCCCTTCCCCCAGGCCTGAGCAGGCCTGCAAGTCATTGACCACAACAAGACCAAACAACAATAGGACCTAAAAGGAGGCATTGCCTTGCCAGTCTCTGCCCTGAGGTCTGCTACCAAGCTAAGAAGAATGGACTGCCTGATGAGCTAGCCTTGACACCTTCTGGACTGCTATCTCCTTACCCAGCCCCTGGGCTGAACCAAGAAGAGACTCTGGGGGTGGGGCTTCCCCTTTATATGTGAAAGCAAATTATTAAACCTTGATCAGAATACTTTGTCTTGGCCCCACGTTTCTCTCGCCCTCCTTCCCGTTAATTTCTAGGCTTCATCTCAGGAGAACCTGGTGATTGTGGCTGCAGGCAGCTACAAGAAACCAGCGTGACTTCATTTTCTAGAAACCAGCTGCGCCTTCATTTTGTACTCTTTCAAAGAGCTGATTTATAATCAATTCTGTGTTCTAAAGTTGGCAACAAATCTGACCATTTCTCTAATGGAATTGATCTATACATTTTCATACTTCGAAAGCCTTAGCAAATAAATATTAATCAGAGAATGTCATAAAAATTTGCAAGTGAATTATGAACATGTGAGTTCAAAAGAGAAATAAGTCTAATTAGATGGCTGTGGGATTGGCTATTAATGGACAGAGAAGGTAGGTGGTTAACCTCCTGAAAGTTGAGATGTTCTCCTTGCCAAATGCAATGGACCTCTTGTTGTAGTCTCAAAAATAAAAGTAAAGCTATTAATTACAATGTAATTATCGTGGCCTTTCCAATGGCCTTTTTAGCTCATGTAAAACTTGAATTTAATAATTCAAGTGGAATTTGAAAAGGAATGAAGTGTGTCTCAGCTTTAATCTGTCTTTAATAAATTCATCTATCACTGGCAATCATGCATGTGGATATTGCTGGCATGATTCTATCACAAGACACACTTACTATTAAAGTACTATTTGAGTACTATTAAAGTATTTTAAATCTTTTGACAGGTTGGTTTGATGCTATATAGTAGAGAGTGCATATGATTCTTTTCTCACCTTAGTTTGTTTGGGATGGTTGGGATAATTAGATATAATATAGACATATCAACGTCAAGACTGTAAAATCACACATATACACATTTTAGCTATTGTGTACCTATTTGTTTATTATATAATAACCATGCCTTAATTTAACAGACCCTATATCAGAATGTCATTCATGCAGGACCATTAAGCAAGATATTACCACTGCCTTCAGAATGTTCGCAGACCAGTCAGAACAAAATCGTAATGGTGGGATCCCATCACTAGCCTTTAAACAGTAGAGTAATCATGGGCTCATTTATGTGAAAACCAGTCAGTTTTTATTTTTATATATTCAGTTTTTCCCATTTTTTTCTTATTTTTTAAAACTTTTTACTGTTTTTTTGTGAATTTCGCATCATGCACTGCAATTCCCTTCCCTCCTTCCCTTCCTCCCTCCCTCCTTCCCCATATGACCGACCTTCCTTGAAACCTTTTCCCAACAGAACAATAATGTCATCGTGGAAGCTGCAATCTGTCACAGTGCATCCACAGTGCACCGTTTTGTCCACACTTTTGCTCACAAATGTTCACTGAGATGGCTTGTTGGTCTAATAGGAGGCCTCTGGTTTCTGTCACTCTGTCAGTTCTAGATCTTCCCTGGGATTCTTCTCTGCTCTCCTGCTGTTGCCCTGTGTCGTGGAGATCCTGTAGTTTTGGATCTGTAGGACCGGCCCCTCATGTGTTCCAGCAGTCCACAGACAGGTTAGATGTCGGAATGGGCTCACTCAAAGCACTGGATCAGGGCCTGAGAGGAATCTGAGCTGGTTAGTACACCATCTCTCCTGCTTTCATGGCTTCAGGTCTGGTTCACCCACAACCACCACCAGTACCAACTCTACCCTGCTGACCCCCTCCTCTGGGGCCAACTCTACCCTGCTGACCCCCTCCTCTGGGGCCAGCTTTGTTCTGCTGACCACTGCCACCCGGGCCAGATCTACCCTGCTGCCCAGGAGAGGCACAGGGTCCACGTTCCAGAGTGCTGGAGTAGGTGAAAGACGTGGCCAGTTCGATCAGTTCTATCAAGCTCAAGCTACCATGTGTATGACCCCAGGGCTAGCTCTCTTGCGTGCCATAGAAGGCAAGTGATGACGAATAGAAGGAGAGTATCTCCCCCACACTCACACCCTCAGGGCCTGCTCACCTGCAATCCTGTACTGCTCTACTGTACTTCCCAGCTGAGACGCAGGGCCTCTCTCTCTCTTGAGTTCTGCAGTAGGTGCAGGGCTTTTCCTTTCTCATGACAGGATGGGGGACTCTACTGCCCTCTACTGGTGGTGAAGCAAAACAGAGCGGAGGGGGATCTCTATTTTGTAACAGCCTACATAGCATACAATAAGCAGGGGCAGCTCTCTCTTGGCCAGCTCACTGCAATCCCCACATCCAGAGTCATCTCTACTGTGTGTCCAGGCTAGGTAGAGGGCCTGCTCTCTGAGTGCTGCAGCTGGTATTGAGCCAGGCCTGCTCTCATGACCCCAAGGCCAGATGTACCACCTGCCACAGGTGGTGAGGGAAGAGAGGGAAGGAGGGTATCTCTCCTTCATCCATGCCACCACACAGAAGATGAGTGTCAGGGACTGCTAGCCCATGATTGTACCCTTGGGAACTGACTCACCATCAACTCCTACAATGTGTGGGTTGCTCTCCTGAGTACTGCAGCTGTCTAGGGGTGGGGTCAGTTTTTCTGCTCTCATGTCCCCAGGGCCAGCTCTTCCATGATGCCCAGGTGAGGTGTCGGGCCATGTCTGCACAGCCCTCAGACATCAACATGTCCCCAGGTGGCAGCTCAGATCAGGAATATCTGCCTGGCCTTTGATGGTAACAGAGCCCTGTTGTTTCAGGGTCATGATCTTACTAGATATGGCCCATGCTGGCAGCACAGGCCAGAACCAACCACGGTGCCAGGAGGCATCACTGGATACGCACATCAACTGTTCCTCACCACTCTCGAGTCTCCAGTTTCGCCTCTCTTCATTGTGCACGCATCCTTCTGCTTCTCTTTCTCTTTCATTTCTCCACCACATACTTGCTCCTCTTAGAGGTGCCTGGGATTTTTGAGTGTCTGGGGTCATCTCAGGAGTGCTATGCCCGATTCATGCTTTATAGGACCACACAGGGTCATTTCGGGCATGGTCTGTCTGTCAAGGCCTTCATGGCACCTGGCTGGTGGTCATCTGAGGGTCTTCTTTTTCCTGGAATGTTAGGCTACTAATCAATCCTATGTTCGTAGACCAGAACACTGAGTGTAGACATAGCCTTTTTCTTCTTTGCCATCTACTGATACACATGTTCCACACCAATGCCTCTGGGGGGGAGGTTAACTACTTTTTTAAAAATATCATCTAATAGACTACTACCCAAGTAGGTATCACTGACCATGTGGAGACAAAACCATGGAAAATTTGTTATGTAGAGAAAGATGTCCTCGGAAAGTCTATATTGCCTATTGACTAGGGACTTCTGCCTACCATTGAATTTAATTTATAACATCTTCCCCAGAAACCCAGGCACTTAGTTTTCCTTACAAGCAGCCTGTTTCATCATATTAACTTGCATTTTTCCAAGGAGTGACATCTATACAAAACAGAAAGAATTTTTATTAATCCAGCAATTTTTTACTTGGTATTGACGATCGAGGGAATTCCACCTTGCCCGACATGAATTCTGACTACTTTTGAATTTACGTATGCCACTATTGTTCCCAGTATCAGAAAAGACACAACGGTATGTTTCTCTTCCTAAGAGCCTTGGGACGCTTTTTGTTATATTTTGATTTCTTTTGTTTCGTAGCTAACTTACTTACAGAATATTTATTCTATGCTTCTAGTCAATTGCTCATCTGCCATCTCTTCTGTAAGCCAGTGTAGCACACTTTCACTTCTTGATGTCTCTCATTTCACCATGACAACAGGAAAAGCTCACTTTTTCCGGGCTTAGTTTACAGGGTGTTTCCTTAGGCTAGTCTGTTGCTTTTAACTGTACTACTATTATTTATGTCATTTTTCTCATCTCCTTTTCTGCTTTATGTCCAGCTTTATCCACACTCTGTTTTAAGTGTGCCATTGCCTGGTGGTCATGGTACTGTTCCTAGAGTATTTTTTCCTATTCTTTTACAATCAACTTGCTTTGACTTAAGTTCTTCTCTTGTAGGCCGCCGGATGGTGCGTTTGAGTCTAACTCTCCTTGGCTTGTTTAACCTATCCATTTCTCATGTGACATGTTAATATGCTTGGACCTACATCTTTCCTTTTGCTTTTCATATTCCATACTGTTGCGGGTAATATTTAAAAAGCATCGCTCGGTCCTGCTCTTTTCCAAGCAGTCATCGTGATCCCGATTAGCAGCGGCTAGAGGCCAAGAGCTGTGCCATGTTCTTCCGATTGCTGCTCTGCCAGCCAGAAGAAGCACTGGCCCTGGTACCCATGAGATGCCAGCGTGGCGGCTAGATCTGCCAATCCACCACACTATCCACAATGCCCTACTGAACTCCAGACAATGCCCACCATACCCGTGGCTCCCAGTAGAATGAAGACTCTCAAAGCTCAAAGGTATCCAGTTGGTTCATATATTTGGAAATGCTCAATTAACAAGATGCCCACACATTAGAATTGTTAACCCAGTTAACTAACTTAGCTATAAATAACTACCTGAGACTGCTAGAGACACGCAGACAGCTCCAGCCATCTTCTCCCTCTTCCTTCTGTTAGCTCCTCGTCTTCCTCTTCCCTTCCTCTCCTTCTCTCTCTTAGCTCCTCTCACATTAGCTCCTCCCCCATCAGCTTCACTGCAGACACTGTAGACACTGTAGCAGCAGCAGGAAACCATCCTGCTACCTCATACATCTCACCTCTATTATTATTATTAATTATTATTATTATTATTATTATTATTATTATTATTATTAATTATTATTACTATGCTCTTGTTTTACTGAACTCCTTTTCATTATATGGGTATTATCTAGCATAAAGTTTTCATTTCTTTAATATTTTAAATTTTTCTTGAAAATTTTCTTAATACTTTTATTAAGGCTCACACAATTTTCATTTAATACATTCTAATTCAGATTTATACGAACTACCCTTAAGGAAAATATGGAAATTTTAAATCATATATCTCCACACATTGTTTTGTGTTACTTTTACATATTTTGACAAATATTAAAAATAGAACCAAAATATATTGTAATTCCACTTTACATGATTCCTATTAGGTTAAGATAAGATAAGCAAAAATGAGTGTGTAGTTATTAGTTGCTTTGCTTTAAACATCCAACTCAGTATTTTCGTTTCCATTGTTTCTTTTATGGACTTGTTATCATGTGGTCTTGCTTCCTCATTTCACAGTGCTTTGTTTCCACTCACTGCTTTATGTGGCAATTGTTAGGTATATTAAATCTTCTTTAAAATTCAGTCAGTCTACCAATACAATTTACATATGTCCATATGTATATGTATGTATATATATGCATATACATCTTATGCAATTTTTTTAATTAAAAAATAAAACTATGCAATCACACTGTCTTCTGTAATCACATACTGAACTGCCTGCACTCCCACACTTAGCTTTTCTCTTGTAGATTCAAATTACCGTCGTCACAGCATCACCACCATCCAGCTAGGAGAATGCTGGTGGTTTTCCTAAGGCGGATCTGCTGGCTGTGATTTGTCTCGGGATTTGTTTTTCAGGAAATGCTCCCCTTCACATTTGATTTTGAAGAATAATTTTGCTGTCTATAGATTTTATGTTGACAATGTGGTTTGCTTGTTTCTATTGTTTATTTCTTGAGAGAGAAATAGATGTGTTGATGTATTCTCACTCTGTTTTTAATGTGTTATTTTATTTGTGTGTGTGTGTGTGTGTGTGTGTGTGTGTGTGTGTGTGTGTGTGTCTTCTGTTTGAGTCTCTACTATATATGTGTAGGTACTAGTGGATACCAACAGAGGGTGGGTGAGCCATGAGTCTCCCAGAATGAATGCTGAGTATCAGACCTTTGTGTTCTGGGAGAGGAAGATGTACTCGGAACTGTCCAGTCTTCTTTCCTACCCTCAACTGAACATTTCAGCATGACATCTGAGTGCCTTATAATCTCCGTTACCTCCAGGAAATCAGCTGTTAGTCTTGAAGGGGCTCTCTTGTATAATTGCTTTCTTATTACTTGAAAACTTTTTAGTTTTAAGATTTATACTGTAATGTGTTACATATGGTGTCACTCTGCATTTAGCTTACCTTGACTTTGGGATTTTGAGGACTATTAGCTGTTATTTCTTATATTTTTCTACCTCTTTCTTCTTCACCTTGAATTTCCCTTCCCTTCTTTCTCCGAGTTTGTTCAAGGGTCTTCCACATTTCTCTGAAGCTCTATTCACGCTTCCTCATTCTGTTCTTCTCTGTCTCCTAGGCTGCAGAGTATCTATTGACCAATCTTCAAGGTTCCTGATTTTTTTGATGAGCGAAAGTCTATTGCTGAACTCACTATTGAGGCCTTTGTTAAAATCACTGAACTCTAAAGTGATTTCTACTGAGTGATTTTGAACAATCAATTCCTTTTAATTCACACTCTAGTGAGATTGCCACATGCTTCTTTAATTCCGTTGGCATGGTTTTTTTCAGTAGTTTGAAAATATTTGTAAAGGGTTTTTATTTTGTTTTGTTTGTTTGTTTTTGTTTTTGAGCTTTTGTTAAGATCAGCAATCATGCTCTTTCCAATAAAACAGCTTTGCCTGCTTTAATATCAACAACAGCAGCAGCAGCAGCAGCAATAGATTTTAAACTTTGGTTTATCTGAATGTCTCATAATCTTTGAGAGATGATGGTCCTAGGAGTGCTGGCCCACCAGGGATGTACACAAAGGAAAGAGGATTTGGGACTACTATGAGATTTGTAGCTTCCTGGATGATGGAGCCACTGAGAAATGGAATGCCAATCAGGAAGTGCCCTATACTTTTAAGAACAGTGAGTGGATTGACTGTGATAATGTCAAGAGCATTCAGATGAGGGATCAGTGGCTCAAGGAGAGCAATTTTAGAGGTGCCATGGTCTGGTCCCTGCATATGATGACTTCACTGTTATGTTGTTGTTGTTGTTGTTGTTGTTGTTGTTTCTTGTAACCAGGCCAAATTTGCCCTCTACCTTAAAGAAAGTGCTCCAGGTTCATAGTTCAGTAATAAGGGCTCTTACTGTAAACAGCTTTAGCCTGTAGTTGGTCCCCAAATTGTTTCAAGAAGTGTAATAAGAACATTTCTGGTGTCGTGGGGTCTATGTCATCCTTTCAAGGAAAAGGTGACATTGGAGTAACCTCTCCTCCAGCATGAATTGAAGCACGCATGAGCAAAACTGCCATGTGGGTCCTGTCCTCAGCATCATCTGTGATGTAACCAGGCATGATCTTCAGCTTTCAACTTTGTGCAAGCTCTGAATGTTCTTCTATGCTTCTTGAAAAGCCTAGATTTTAAAATAAAATACACATTCAAATCAAGAGCATCCCTGAAAAAAAAATAAAAAATGGTCCTTTAGGATAATATTTTGTATCAGGTCCATATATTACTTACTCTTCCAGGTATCATTTAATGCCAAGTCTTAGAAATTTTTACCAAATAGTATAATATATGCATTAATGACTAACTAAGTTTATAAAATTTAAAAATCCTTTTCTTTACTGTTGTATTCTTAGTTATAGACTAATGCATAGTAAGTAGACTTACTTATAGACTGATTCATCCTTAGTTGTAGATAAATGCACACTAAGAACCCAGTATTTAACTATGAATTAAATAAATCATATATAATTGCCAAAAGGTAGGCTGTCAAATCCAGACAGATCCAAAGGCCCTGTATGGGATTCCCATCTAGATAACTCCAGCTTGTTTGTGTTTTCTTGGGTGGTCTCAACAACACAGCCTTTTCTGTGTCACATCAGACACATTCCTTCTCAGAATCCCCCGGTGGCTTCTCATCAAGCCCCCTTTCTCTCTGTCTCACCTCCATGTTTCTCTTCCTACCTCTCTCTGCTTTTGAAACACTGACATCTTTGCAAAGAATTTTCCCACTTCCCTCCCTTTCATGGCAAGTGTTCTAGTTCACTTTTCTGTTGCTGTGGTAAACACCATGGCCCAAAGCAATTTTGGTGAAAAGCAGTTTATTTCTGGTTACACATCACAGTGGGTCACCAAGGAAGCCATGACAGGAACTCAAGGCAGGAGCTTGCAACAGGAACCAACAGAGAAACACTGCCTGCTGGCTTGTTCCCTGCATCATGCTTAGCCTGACTTTTTATATAGTCCAGGCTCACTTGCCAAGGATGATGGTAGCCACAGTGGGTACCTTTCCACATAAATCATCAATCAAAAAAGATTGATGATATTACCTCTCCACAGATATTAGTTCTCTACAGGCCAATTAGATCTAAGAAGTTCTTTGGTTGTCCCTCTTTCCAGGTCTGTTGACAACAAAACTATATCAGGAGAGTAGAAACATTTTTTTTTCTTCCAAGACCACAGGTTTGTCTCTCTTGCCTCTTTTCTGTCTTGCTTCACATATAACTCTGTCTTTTTTAGCTCTTTTCTTGCCCTTTTCCTAAGCCTCTGTCCTTCTTGGCAGCATGTGTTTCCCTTGCTTTTTTCTTTCTTCTTTCCTTCTACACTGTGAGTTCTTTGAGGCCACAGTCAGGGTCAGCTACCATCTTTTCCTGCTGTGTCCTTTATTTGTATAAGAAGGCCTGAAACTTAACGCTTTAAAACCATTTTAAAAATGTGTAAGTGATGAAATATAACACTATTCACAATTGATAAATAATGTTTTTCCAGCCAGCTAATATTAGATAATCACTAACTAAATGTCAGTGGGTCCTGTAGGCTCACAAGACACAAAACATACTAGAAACCTAGACAGATGAAGATGTGTCTTTCTGTAGTTTAGGTGATAATTTAAAGAAAAGATGTAGTTTTGATATTTAAATATATCAAGAAAGTGTGCTAGCATAAAAAAAAGTAATAAAGTAGGGGACATAGATACCAATGACAGAAGTAGCTCTATGGAGGGACAAAGACTGTGATGCTAATGATAATTTATGCTGACGGTGATGAGGGAGACAATGACAAGAGTTACCTTAAGCTTTGGAGGACATGGCTGAGCCCTAAATGGCGTTCTATAAGATTTCTACTACATACTGCCTATTCTCAAGAACAAGCTACTTGTAACTGTCTTGGTAAATGCTTGAGTGAAAGATTGTGTAACAGTTGTGAGGACAGCCCCCTGCACATGGCTCCTGGTTCTATTACACTGTGTTCTGTTCCAAATCACTTGTTTATGCTTTCCAAAGATACCATCACTGCTTTCCAGGACAAGTTATATGTGTTCTAAAGAAGACTGCCCCCTTTGCTTTTCCTTAATAATAAAATTATAATTCTCCTGGGAAATATGCTGTAAGTTTTCATTTTAATGGAGAGTTTGACCTAAAATAAAATGTCTGACCTCTTTAAAAATCAATCCAAGTGTCCAGAGACAAACAAGTGGTGATTGGCCATCACTGACCTCAGCAAGAACCTCCTTGTCCACTCCCCATGACTTCCTATCTCCGCAAACAGAGGCCTTAACAGAGTGAAGCCCCAGTGCAGCCCTGGTGACTTCTGTACAGCAATTCTTTAACTCAATCTAAGATGATACTTTTCAATCCCCCCATGAGTCATAGGTGACTCAACAAAACAATTAAAAATGCAAATTGGCTTGATTCTTCTTTCTGAATCTTGTTCAGATCTACTAACGCCAACCATCTTTGTTTTTATCGGTACTTCAATAATTCAATGATGGGAATTCTTCATCCTAATAATTCTACTTTATGACTGAAAAAAATTCACATTCATTTTATGTAAACCCTTTAAAGACAAGGCATTTATTGAAATGTATCCACATACTTAATATATGTATGGATATATATATATATATATATATATATATATATATATATATGTGTGTGTGTGTGTATGTGTATATATATATATATATATATTACATATATGTATGCACATATAAATTATATAAATCAGAAATAAACTGTGGTACTATACTATATAATGACAAAAACACAGATTATTAAGTTGGAATTTATATGGAGTGTTGCAAGCTAGATATCAAGCAATTAAATAAAAAGATATCAAAAAATTAAATAAAAATTTATATTAAATTATCTTTATAAATGTAGATATACAATGCAAAGATAATGTATAGAGGCTACAGGTAGTCTAGACCAATCCAGTGTATGAGCAGAGTGTATGAGCCTGGAAAACCTTTCATAGACAACACAAAAGAAGAAGTAGGAAAGTGGCAGACAGTTTCATGTGTAAACTGTTGAGTCCAGAGAGATGGCTTGGAGGATGAGCATGTACACTGTTCTTAGAGAAGTTCTGAGTTCAGTTCCTGCATCTGCATTAGAAGGCTTTCAATGGTCTGTAACTTGAGTCCCATGGGATCTGATGGTCTTTTGTATATATGCTTCTCACACCAATATACTCATAACTAAAATTAATATAATAAGTAAAAATAATTTTTAAATATAAACTATAAAAGACACCTTAAGGGGCCACACAGTGGTCGCTCACACCTTTAATCCCAGCACTTGGGAGGCAGAGGCAGGCTGATTTCTGGGTTCGAGGCCAGCCTGGTCTACAGAGTGAGTTCCAGGACAGCCAGAACTACACAGAGAAACCCTGTCTCAAAAAAACAAAACAAACAAACAAAAAAGACACCTTAAGGGATCCTCATTTGCCGGTTACTATTGCAAGATTTGATTCTGAAATAGCTACCTTTGTGTTCTACTTTGTTGTTTAAAAGTTACTTTACCCATCAATGATAAGAAGGAAGCAATTGCCTGTAAAGTTCATAGAATTTTTACAGTGGTCTGAAAAAAGAAAGAACAATTTTTATTGGCTTTCAAAATAAATTTACATGATAAGTCAGTGATCCTTTACTTTCAAAATTAAAAGATGCTCAGGATTCTGTTCTCTGACATGTAATATGCCTACTGCCTAAACACACAGGTTAAACCATGTATTAAATTTATGTGAGATATATTTTTTAAAAATTGGAGTTCTTTTTGCAGATGTGTACCCATAAAAGCAACGGGTAATATAATTATATATACAATCAAATTTTAAAAATTCAGTCACATCACTCTTATTTTGGAAGCCTACTTAAATTACCTTTCATCCGCATATGTTTTAAGAACTTTACATACTATGCAGTGTGGAACAGTACAATGTGTTTCTTTTGTATAACTTCATCTTGTTCCCTGATACCCTTCACCCTTTGTCACTACTAGTAAGCACAATTCTACATTCAGATTGACCCTTTAAAGTATCTGTATGTGAGAAGAACATGCTCATAAACAATGCAGCAATGAAGAGGTGGAGCTATTCATTAAACTGTCTCAATCAATGCATGTCACCTCTGTGTAGTAGCATGTCACTCCCTACCACATGAGGCATAATTACATGTCAGTCCAAAAAGGATGGAATGGCTCATTCATTATGTAAGTAGTGAATATCTGATGAGATTTTTATCATTCTCTATATAAATAGGTCCAATTAAAATAATTAAAATTTTAAAAAAAAGTAGTGGAACTGTTACCAAACTCAAGAAAGCATGTACACTGGTTTATTCAATAAAAAATATAATAAATGATGTTGATTAGCAACTAATGGAGGTACATTGTGTGAGCTCCAGAAAAATACAAAGCTCAGGAACCTCTATTATCTTGGAAAGGATGGGCCACCCCACCTAAACTTAGATGGATTCACCAACCTGTAAGTATCTTCTAATATTTTTTTTTTTGCAAAGATTAGTCCAGTTCACAGCCTAACTTCAGTATATTCTGTTGAACTGAATTTCATTCCTATCCTAAGAGAAGTTGGATAACAGAAAACGAAACGACAGCAACAGTAGCAACAACAATAAAACAAACGGCGTGACACACTGCAAAAGAAATCAGATGCCAGAACTATGACAGGCACACTGGCTGGGCCCTAGGAGCTGTAGGTGACCCTCAGCCTCACAAAGTTTCTAAAGTTGGGTTTTGCTTTAATGTTTGCAGCAGGTTACTCTGGAACTGAAGCTGTCTATTCTGCAGGGAAGCTTCTTAAACCAGAAGATTAAAGAATTCAGAAGATCTCCAGGAAGTCCTCTAAACTAATAAGTTTCACTAAGCTGCTTCATCCCAAGAGTAAATAATGAAGACTACCGATAGTCACTCACAAACAAGCCAAGTTGCAAAGAAGACTCAGGCAAGACAAGCTGCAAAGAAGATTAAAAGACCAGATCAGATGCCTGGAAGAAGGCCAGATAATCCAAGCTGCCTGGAAATGATTTAGAGCAACAGAGTCACATGGAAAGGGCCCTCGCTCATTTGTTGATTTGCCTGCGGGCTGCCCAGTGTATCCCAGGGTCCCATATTGGGATGGAATTTGGTGACACAGTTGTCTTTATGTCATTTCTGTGTCTATAAATAATCCCTTACCCTTACTCCTGTAATTAATCCCAAATAAAACTGATTGTTTCACCAAAATCCAACCAACCAACTAACCAACCAACCAAAAACCAATCCAAACAAATAAACAATCAAACAACAACAACAAAACTTCATATGCTGACACAGTTAGATGAAGTTTAGGTTTAGCTGGTCTATGGCTCTCCCTGTATGAATGGCCTGTGATCCACTCTCCCATTTCCTCACTGGGTACATTTCACCGAGCTCCTGGTGTATATTTATCCTATACTGATTAACTGGATATGAAAGTAACATAAAACATACATGTTTGTGTTTATTCTCCAGGCAATATCAAATTTCTCTTCAAAATCTGCCATCTTACCTTCTTACAAAGTTTCTGCTTCTTTATATACTTAGCAATAATTTATATTATGAAAGCTGGGTTCTTTCTTCTTTCTTTCTTTCTTTCCTTCTTTCTTCTCTGTTTCTCTCTCCCTCTCCCCCTCCCCCGCACTCTCCCCCTTCCCTCCCCCTCCCCCCTCACATCTTCTTGCTCTTGTTTGGCAACCTGATGCCTAGAAGTCTTGCTTGCTAAACTCTGTGTCAAACTTATTTTGATTAAGTTATTACATTGTAAAGAGTGTTGATGAGTGGGGATAATTGTTTTTATGTACTTATTGGCTCCTAGAATTCTTTTCTATCTCAAATTTTTACTGTACCTATTAATCTGTAGGAGATTTTACCTATGCAGAATCTATATTCAAACTCTAACCCAAGCTCACTTTTGAAGCCTTCAGCGCTGTGACTTTATGTTGACATTTTTACATGGATGGTTTTACTGAATTAAACATTTATCAAGAATCTTACTTTTTCTAATTAATTTAGAATAAACCCATTGCTTACAGCTAGTCATAAATATACATATACTTTATTTATATTATTTTCACCCCCCCCTTTCTATTCACCCTGTGTTCTTTCTGTTCCTCTGAAGTTCATGACCCCTTTTTCTATAACATTAATTTACACATGAAAATATGTGACATCTGCTGGGCTCATTTAGCAATATTCATATATACTTGGGCTGACCACGTGAGACTGGACAACCAATCAGGAGCTCCTCCTTGGGGAAGCCTGATCCTCCTCCCTCTCTGTTGCCATCGATTGCCTATAGCTAGTCGTCTGGAGCTGAGGCCTGGTCAATGTGTCACATTTGTTTTCATGTTAACAGTGCCGAAATCTTCACAGTATGGTTACCGAAGTAAGAGTCTTACCTTTTCTTATAAGAATTTTGCAGTTTTAGTTCTCGTAGTATGGTCTTCAATCTACCTAGAATTTATTTTGCTCAGTAGCAGTTTTCTCATTTTGTTCTGACTCTGTCTGGATAACCAGTTGCCCTTTGACTATTTCCTGAACTCTGTCTTTTGTTTATTTGTTTATAATGACATCTGCCACAATGCCAACTTTCCATGAGTCTGACTCAAGGTTATTTATTGAATTAGGTTGATCTGTTTGTCGCTTTTCATAAAAGTGATATTTGTCTTGGGGTCTGTGCTGCGTTGCAGCTGTTATCGGCTTTCGCTACTCTCCTTCAAGCTCTCTTTGAGCTGTCTTCATTCTTACATTCAATAAAAACACTGTAGGAATTTTAATTAAAACAATAACACTATATACCAGAACATAGGTAAATATGCTAAGGAAACAGCTGCTTCTTTTAAATGAAGTCTTCTACAAAATTTATTTAAGGTTTCAGGGATATCTTTAAAAACTTTACATTTTTTTAAAAGGTTCATTTAAATTTTTGTTAGAATTAATTAGCATATTTGTAGAGTATTCTTTGTTATTATAAAAATACCTGTGATTTTCATTATAAGTTTCACTGGTTAAACAGTTTTCTGGAATACTAATGTCTTAGTGTATTGATCTGAATTTTTTAATAATAGTTAACTGTGTTCTTCTAATTTAGATAACCTTCTAGTGAAGGCCACGTGGTCTTTCTTGGCAATTCTCTCACTTTAGGGAACTTGTAGACAGTGACAAGTTGTAGGGTAAGAACAGCCTTCCTTTTGATATTGAAGAGGACTGTCCAAACACGAGGCAGCTCAGTTAAAATCCCACCTCTTCAGTCACGTGACCTTGAATCACAGGAAGTTGTCTGATTTGGGGCAGACTGAAACTATTTTTTTAATATCTGCAAAATAAAAATAATAATGACACAAAAATTTCATGAGAATTAAATTAACATATTTTTTGCTCATGAGTATAGATGTATATTTCTATATAAATATATGAATGTATATATTGATATATTAAGATGTATACAAAATATTTAAATATTTACATAAAATATTTAATAATTTCTTGATAATTGTAAATATATTAGCATATTTATTGCATATTTTGTTGGAGACATTTTTATTCCTACCATTACTAATGTTTCTTTTACAGTTGGGAATTAGGTAATTTTGTTAGGAAGAATGATATGGTTTCATTATTAATTTTCAAAAATAGTGATATAGATAGATAAGTAAATAGATAGATCAATAAACAGAAAAAAATGATACATACATAGATAAATGATAGAGAGATAGACAGATGGGTAGATGGATGGATAGATAGATAGATAGATAGATAGATAGATAGATAGATAGATAGTAGATAACATCTTTACATTCCTGGAATGAAAATAACAAAGCAAGACAGTATTTTGTGTCTATTATTGGTGATGCTCTTGTTGATATTATTATATTTTAAAACAGCTGTGAAACACAGTTAATGTTTAAGAGTCTGTACATGATTAATCACTATGATTCAATGATCTAAGTTGTTTTACATTCTCAAAAACATCACCATTAAAACAGTCATATCCAACACTTTCTCAAGTCTCATGTGTCTCTTTGTTTTTACTCTCTGTGGTAAGAATATCCATCAGGCGCTCTACTCTCTTAAAAAACTTAGTGCATAATACATTTATATTATAATTGTTGTCTTGTTAAAGTATGCATCCCCTTTGCATGCTATAACAATGTTAGTACAGTTGATGGATGCACAGTGTTAAGCCGGCACAACTTGGTCAGAATCATAGTGTTCTTAAAAGGCTTTTCTATCACTCTGAGATAAAGTAATCACATTTATACTAATAATCTCCTAAAGTATCTGTTGAGTGTTGAGATGAGAGATCAGGATATCCACTGATGTGTGAGAATGGCCTTTCTTTCACTAGAAACTTCCAATTTGATGCAGGTTAGTTTTCATTCCACACACATGCAGAGACTCTTTTCTGGGAAGCCACTACCTATCTCATAAGAGACACAAGGATGCATGTGGGTCAAGCTTTGCTTCAAAGCATCCTTGATTTGCACCAATCACTATTGATCTCATTATCAGGAAGTTGGACCTTGTGTGTACTGCTTAGTAATTATCCGTAGTCTCTGTAGCCAATGATGTTTTTCTAATTATTATACCGTAGTTATACCCAACGGTTACAAGATTAGTTTATATTGTCAGCACCTGGATGAGTGATTGCCAAGGGACTCTAAACCTTTGGCTTTTGTTATGGGTTGTGATTTTCTCATTCTAAAATTAACAAACGTCTAAAACTCATGAATGAGCCATTATTTAGAGACATTATTTTCAGATCAGAGTATTAAGGAAAGGCTTAATCAAGTATAGAAGGTTTTATTAGCTTACGTTTTGCTTAAGTTTGAAACAGGGTCTAACCATGTAGCTCAGGCTGGCCTTGAGCTTGTGACCCTCCTGCCTGGGCCTACAAAATGTTAAGAAACACTGTACCCAGCTTAAGTAGTATATTTTGAAAGAAAATTAGGTGCCAGGAAGGGAGAGGAAAGACTGTGCCGCGGTAGTAGAAGCAGAGACTGACGTAATACATCTATGAGGCAGTGATTCAGGATTGTGGGCAACCTCAAAAAGCTGGGCCAGTGACACCACACTTTATCCACCATAATCCCCGAAGGAACCAACCTGCTAATGTTGACTTTGGTTGATTAGTCTCAAGAACTGTGGGAAAATACAACTCCAAGCTGTCCGGGTTATGCTACTTAGTTTGAGCAGCCACGCGAAACGCTTACAGACTCTAATAACTCCCTCCTCCAACCACGCCCTCTGTTCTCCCCTCCTCAGTTCTCAAGGGTCTCGGAGCCCTGCAGTAGACAATCTTTTGTCCTTTCTCTTATTTATTTATTTATTTATTTATTTATTTATTTATTTATTTCCCAAATGTTGCCCCCCTCCTGGTCCCTTATCGAAGAGTTCCTCCTTCATTCCCCCTCCCCTTCATCTCTGAGAGGGCATCCCTCCCATGTTCCACAACCCTGATGCACCAAGTCTCTTCAGGATTAGGCACATTCTTTCCTAATGAGACCAGACCTAGCAGTCCTTTGTTACATATGTGTCGGACTAGCCTATGTATGCTCTAAGCTCAGTCTCTTAGCGCTCTCATGGATCTAGGTTAGTTGACACCATTGGTCTTTCTGTGGGGCTGCCATCTCTTTGAGGGCCTTCACTCCTTCTTGTTTGCTCTGATTAAGCCTGGCCTAATTTTAGACAAGCGCTGAAGAAGGCCTCTTGGACTTACCTAGTTTCTGACTTCATTATCCTTTTTTATTGCATGATAGTACCTGCTCATTTCCCTTTTCAGGAGGAAGTAACTGATCTTATAGTTTAATATAAATAGACTATCTATCTATCTATGAAAGGTAAGGATATCTTTAAAATGTTGCTGTCAATTTCTAAAATGCTGATGAGTCTGTCAGAGAACAAACAAAATCACTTGTGTTATAAATGAGCTGTTGACCATTAAACTTGTCCCTTGCGAATAGTTTTGTTCAGAACTTAGGAAGAAACCATTAAATCCACCTGTATGTATATAGGAATATTGATTGATTTTTCTAGGCTGACCTGAAAACTAAGTAATGTTGAATTAAAGCCCAGGACAATGGTAAGGATAGATGTAAAGGTTAAAAAGAGAATGACTCTTTGTGGCCACAGAGGGAACCTTAGCTCCTGAATAACTCCCTTTACTGTCTAGCCTTATGCCATTCTCAAAGGATTCTTCATGAAACACACTTTTCATTAAAGCAGAGCAACAGAAAGTCATCTTTTGAGGCAAGATGGATATATCTTGTGCCAGTTTCAAATTATCTGCATCACAGTCACTGCACTGGTGAAAATAGAATGAAGAAAAGTTTCTCCTTCCAGGCACTGCATATTTACATTGTTCTTTCTGTCCTGCAGTATTTCTTAGAAACAGAACAGTCAGAATTCATCATGGTCATAAGTCCTAATATATTACTGCTCCTAAAGACAGAGATAGACTCTCTGTTTACAGTAACCAAGATGTCCTCTGTGTTTGAATCACGTGGACATTTTATCCTTTGGGGAAGAAAATGGACCATTGTAATTCACTTCACATCCTAATTTATATGGCTTAAAATTGTTTACCTTCAAGATTGTACAGATTGGGCCACCAAGTTCCTGCCCAGATAATGGAAGATATAAGTCATTACTTTATTTTATGAGGAGGTTGTTCACTGCTGCCATATCTGTGCTTGGATTAAACACTATTATTGCATTATAAGCCTCTGATTAATTTTTATTTCTTATTTTCATTTGCTAATTTATTGCAATTGTTTTATAAACAGATTTCTATTGGAATCATGACATTAGGAGAAAATGGTAAATCTAGTAGCATTATAGCATACTCTCTGTATCAGAGGAGAGAGAGGTGGAATGCCTACTCTTTGAAATGGAAAGGCAGTACCCACTGAGCCCACTTAGGGGAAGCTTAAAGTGGATTTGTCAAACTCCGGCTGTCTGCTTGCCATTTTAGTCCTGTTTTCTTGTCTTCTCTTTAGTTTAAAGGCATGCTATGTCCCCATGCTCTTTCCTGGGTTTTCTGTGGAGACTGTACTTTATTAAGGCCAAGAAATAATGTGGAACTGCCAACATCTATCAAAACTCTGGCCTCTTCTGGTAGTCATCTGACTGAAAGTAGGAGTCCTGCCTGTCCTCATTCCTTAGAACCAAGAGTGTTGGATCCACTTACCTCATAATCTCTCCTGGCCCCAAACTTAAAAAAGAAGACTTGGACCAACTGTGTGCAGTTTATTGATTCATGCTTTCTAGGCTTTGCTGAGAACTGGAGTCACCTGTCAAATCCCTCGTCAAAACTCATTGTAAAAACCCTCTCTGGGGTCGATTATAATAGGGAATGAGGCTGTCTATGCCTGTTTGACCAGAAGAATACAGAACAATTTATAGTATAGTTTGAGGTGGCACCTCTCACTCAATTTTGGTGAAATTCTTACTTTTGAAGAAGTTACATACAACTGAGATGTCTAATTACCCTAAGACCACCATGTTGTAAGGAAACCCAAGCTGGCAGTCATGGAGAGTTGTGTTAGAGAGACACTCATCCAAATTCAGTTGCTCCTGTCATTCTATTTCGGGGAGAAATATATGAACGAAGTCTTCAAATATCTCCATTCCTAGCCACCATTAAATCATGACCACAAGACGCCACAAGAGAGAACTTCTTGAGTTGAGATTGAATAGCCTACAGACCCATAGGATAAATAAAATGAGAATCTTCAAAGTTGCTAGCCTTTGGAAGCATCTATTGACAAATAGATCCTCATCTAAGTTCCTAACATGTCACATTTTGAGTTATACAGTGCCAGTCAAAGATGATAAAGCAGTTAATATTTTTAGGTCATGAATGACTTACAAAACTCTTACCTATTTCACTTACAGCTTTTATGAAATCTCTTTGATGGTGTTCTGCTCACTAACTAACGTATTCCAATACACCAATTCTTAGCTTTGCTCTTGTAAGACAAAGAACTTTAATGGCACATGGATAGTACATGGCTTCCCACGACTGATTGCTAGCTTGATTGTTCAGTATGAACACAGCTCTGGGTTTTATTCTGAAAAAATGATTCAATTAATGGTTTATGTGCAGCGAGAATACTTCTACCATTGATTTTCTTTTCTCTGTCATCAGTTTGTTTTATTTATCAAGAAAGATAGAAACTGTGGAAGATATACTATGTCTATAAACATTATCATTCTCTAAAGCCCTCTCTATCTGAAGCTTCTCAGGAAAATCTCTCACAGGCTGCCCCTACCATCCATATATTTTACTGTCTTCTAAATCATCCAACCTCGAAAAATCCATGTTATCAGATTTTACCAAGTCAATGTTAGAGATGCTTCCTGTTCTCTCTCTGACTCATGCTTATTCTCCAAGAACAACCTTAGCATTACCCAGGTTGTTAAGCACTCTAGCTTAGTTGCCATGGTAAAGAAGCTTGTCTGTTTTGATTTTAGACTAGCACAGCAGTTTACTTAGCAATGCACGGAGACACTCCTTCAGATAAATAGCATCCTGGGATAAACCAGTCTAGTAGAGTCCTCCTTGTGCTTTCCTTAAGAACCACAATTGTACATAAGACCAGAGACTACACATGGTATCTTATTTATAAATTATATATAATATATTATGTACTAATGGCAACTTTTAAGTAGATTAGGTTACAAATGAATGGAAATTACAATAATTTTATTTACATATGGAAGAGGACCATCTTTCACATCCTCCTGGGACCCATAAGTATGTTAAGGATAGGAGGCATGTCTAATGCCCTGTCCTCAGCCTGTCTGTGCTGTAGCGCCACACTAGTCTTAAATCCATTCTGGTTTTTGGTGCTTCTTAGATTTCCTCATTAACAACAACAATAACATAAGTAGTCTTTATTATAGAAAATGTCAAAAACATACAAAGTTAAAGGATACACTACAATGCACACCCCTTTCGTGATATCTCATCTAAGACTTGTGAAACAATAGTTGAATTTGTTTGTATACTTCCCTCTCCTACATTTCCACTGCTATGACAGATGCCTGTTGTAAACAACTCAGAAGAAGAAGCAATAGTTTACTTTGCAGTTTCGGAGATTTTGAACTCTGCTTGTCTGACTCCACTGCTGTAAGATCATAGCAAACCAAGAAGGTGGGTGCAGAGGCATACAGCAGAGGGAAGATGCTCACGTGAGGAAGCTAGAAACATCATGGTGGGAAGATGCCTGGGGCTTTGCCTCTGCAAAACCACACCTCATCCTCTAATAGCCCAATCAGCTATGCAGAAGTTAATTCATCAGTGGATTAACCTATTAGTGTTACCACACTCTCTCAATATTACCCCCATCTGGGGATCAAGCCTTTGACACAGCACTCTTCTGTGGGATTTCATATCTAAATCCCACTTTGAGCCAAATCACAATTCCTTTCACAACATTTTATTGTGTATTTCTAAGGTAGAAAAACTTTGTAAGTAAAGTTATGATTCTCCTATCACATTTGCAAAAGCTAATAGTAACTCCTTAATGTCCTAAATTGTCCAAAAAATGTTTAGTGTTTAAATATTTACAATTGTCTCCTGTGGTTTTTAATGTGTACAGATTAGGATACAAATTTAGCCCATGCATTTTAATTTAATGATATTGATAAGACTCACTTATTTTTATATCCAAAACCTTCATTTTTGTTCTTTCTTTCTCCCACCCCCTTTCCCCATCTCATCACTGAGGTACATGTTAAACTTTTTTCTCTGTTCTATATTTGTTCTGAAAGTTGATTGTTAAATCATAGATTTGAATAGATTCAACTTCAATTGATTTCCACTTTTTAAAAAAACTTACTTCACAAGATCTAGGACAACTAGATCTAGTTATCTTTGACTTTATAACAAATTGCCTCAAATTTCATGGTCACAACCAACACAAAGAGCAATACATTGTATCACACAGTGACCATGATTGAGGAGTCCAAGTATGACTAAGATGACTCCTTTGCTTGTACAGCTGACAAATATGGTATGGATAGGAGACATATTTGAGGTAGGCCTCTATGAAAAGGTCTTGTTTTACACGCGTTGTTGGGAGAATCCAATTACCAGAAGTTGCAGTATTAATGATGCCATTGACCAGCTGTCTTTTGGTTGAAAACTACCATAAGCTCTGAGTGACTCTTCAAAGTTCTTCACTACATTGGTTTTCTAACATAGATAAGTCATAAGGTGGTAACTTGCTCCTTCATAATCAGCAAGAGGAAGATAAAAATCCTCCTCCAAAAAGGATAGGCACTACAATAATGTATACATACTCATATGTCATATTGAAATCTTGTGACATTTTTCTGAATAAAAGGTAGTTACAGGTTATTTGTGAGTGAAGACCATCCATAAGCATGAACAAGAAGCAGTCATGTCAGACATACCCTGTAGACTACCCTCCACACTTTGAAAACATTAGCAGCGAATACAGTCTGAAACAGGGTCTGATGACTTTCATTTAATATTTTTTTTCATTTAATATTTTTTTTATCTATCTCTCTACTCTCTGTCCTGATCCTGCCAGTAGGAACCTGTGATTGGATACTTCTCTCTCTTTGGATTTCACTTATGCCTTTTCAGCTTTGTTTTAGGCTGTCAACCCAAGACAGGGATTCATCTTCTATCCCTAGACTATTCCAAAATGTTTCATTTTCTTACAGAAGCAATTTACCTTATGCATTCCAGTCACCTGATTTCCTGGCTGTTCTGATCAGTTTTCATTGTTATTTTGAAACAACCAAGAATCACCTGGGAAGAGGACTTACATCAGGTTAGCCTGGAGGCTTGTCTATTGGGGGCTGTCTTGACTGCTGATTGATGTGGGAGGGCAGAGTCATTGTAGGAGCTGCAGCCCCTAACTAAGTAAGTGGTTCTGGACTGTATATGAATGCTAGATAAATACAAGTTAGAGAGAGTGAGCCAGAATCAACATTTTCCTATAGATCTTGTCTTAAGTTACTGCCCCAAATTTCCTCCATGATGTACTCTGACCCGGTAGTATACAACAAAATATACCCTTTCCTCCTCAAAGTTGATTTTGGTCCTGGTCTTTAGTACAGCAAAAGAAAGCACACTCAAATATTGACCATTCCCTCTGGTCTTTTTTTCTCCCCTACAAGAAAGCAAATATCTCCATTTCCTTGTCTTCCAGGACATGGTAACACATTATAGTTATTGTGTTTACCTTAGTATTCAGTACCATTTGATATGCTTTTAGAAGATGAACAATAAAGACTTTAATGAACTGATAACTGTATTCACAAAGGGTGGAAGTCACAACTTTTTTGTTCCCCTAGTTACAATCTCTAAAAATTAGAATCATAAACCGAAGTTAATCTGTTGATCAAAACAGACTTTCCAGATCCTTCCATCATCTCCATTTATTCTCCCCAAAGAGGAGATGATCAGGAAAACCCCAACTTCTCAGCACGTTTAAATTCTCAGTCCTAGACAGGAAGAAAGGCAGCTATCTCCCAGGAGATATTTTCAATGCGGGGATTCTAAACATAAATGAACATCTCTACTGTAGAGCACTTGCTAAGACTCAGATTGCTGGGTGCCACCCCCAGACTTCAGCATCAGTATCTGATGGCACCACCTACAGCTTTATCCTATGAGACTGCAGTCACACTCACAAATATGTATTTTAAACAAGTTGCCAGTTGGTTCTGATGCTGCTTTGTGAGCAACTGCAGCTCTAAGATATTGTCCAAATGTCTCATAATATAGCAAAATATAGCAAGACAACGAAGGGAATTATGACTGCAGATTCTGGGAACCATGCAACCTTAGTAATAGATCTAGCCGGTGAAGAGAAGCCTAAAGTCCTAGTTCTTCCAGACTCAGTTACCATATTACCAAGTTCCTGGAAGCATCCAAGTATTCTAGAGAGAGCCATACATTACAAAACTAGGGAGAAGGCACAATTCTTTGTAGAAGATATGAAGCATGAACAACTGAGATACTGATAGGTAGGCTACAAAGTTCACTGGGTGCAAAAACGCTGACTATAAACTACTCTGCCTGTCATCAGTAGGAATAATTGTTAAATTTGAATGCAGTCATTTATATGCCCATTGGGGCTTTTTGCTGTTTAGCTACCCAGGACTGCTCTCTCATTACCATTAAAAATAACTTGTTATTAATACTGGGCAGTTTCTGAAATATTGATAATGGAAATTCTTTTTTGCTTTCCTTGTTCTGATAGTATGTTTTATAAATAAAAAATACTGTTTAGAGCATTAAGATTGTAAGCAAAAAGCAAATACCCATATCTTACCAAGTTATAATCCTGTATAGATGAATAGAGAACTAACTTCAATTTAAAGAAATTCCCTTTATAAAATAATTTCCTAGCAGCTTTACCAGTACATTGAACTGCTGAAGAGATCTTTCCTATTGTGAATACTCTTTGTAGAGATAGGCAAATATTTGGAATTTTACCAAATCTGAAAAATGAAAGCAAAAACAGTCTAACAAAGAAAGTGTATTTTACTAGTGAGCCATCCAGAGATTTGATTTTAAACATGATGTAACTATAATCCACAAAATCATGTGTTTGAAGTTTGATCTCGTTTGTTTGTTTTCTTAATATGTCAAGTACCATTTTTAAAAAAGATTTACTTATTTATTTTATGTATGTGAGTACACTGTAGCTGCTATCAGACACATTAGAAGAGGGCGTCGGATCCCATTACAGATGATTGTGAGTTACCATGTAGTCGCTGGGAAGTGAACTCAGGACCTCTGGAAGAGCAGTCAGTGCTCTTAACCACTGAGCTATCATTATCACTCCAGCTCCAAGAGTGGGTTCTTATTAACCAATAACCATGTGATCTCACACAGGCCTGCAGCATGATGCCATCTATCTTGTTTGAAATTCTCAGGAGGTCCACACCTGTTAGTTTCCAAGACTATAAACCTAAATACAACTTCTTCTTTACAAGGCAGCCAGCTTTAGGTACTTTGTTCTGACAACAGAAAATGGAGTAAGAAACCAATGTCATTTTGTACTGCTTTGTCCATGAACACTTTGGGCAGCCAGGGAGCTGCATACACTTGGAGAAAAGCAGTGCACAAGAACAGTGAGTAGATGGAATGGGAGTCTCGGCATGTTCTCTGTCTCCTCTCTCCTTAGATGCAACAATTATTTTTCCTGAATTCCAATCAGTGTTACGAGCTTTCTAAGATGACTTGCCCTGGGTATTTCTGTAATCCCAACATGTAGGACGTAGGTCAGAGGATGGTGGATTTGAGGCCAATCAAGACTACACAATAATATCCTGTCTCTATACACCAAGAGTTGAGGATGTAACTTGAAAGGTATCCGCAGGCCTTGGATTTGATCTTCAGTTTTACAGAAAAATAAGAAAATAACAATAAACATACCAATGGACTTTTGTCTGGAGGACAGTCACTGATACCTGATCAATCCTTTAGAGGCAGTTTCTACTCCCCTTCCTCTTCTTTTGTGTGATTTTTCCCATTTGATTGAACCACATGAAATTGCCATATTGAGCAAATTTTTGTCCTTCAAAAACAATCTCATGTAGTACAAACATAATTCAACAAGAACAATGTTCAATGTCATGTATATTTATGAACTTGTCTAATTTCTTTGGTCTTAAATTCTTGCTGAAGATTCACTTGTAGATTACATTAGAATTTTTTAAATAAGCAAATTTATTCATGTATCTTAGCATTAGATAACAGATCTAAACAGACTTAGAATGCCATAGGGGTTTTTATGGGTCACCCAAGTCATTACATTACAAAATGGTTAGTTAAACTGGTTATGGAATGACCAACCAATTTCAGAAGGAACTTGAAATATAAATTTCATACAGAAACAGAAAACTGAATTCTTATAAAAACTTCATATTTCACTTTATAATAGTATTCAAAAATATAGAACAGATTTTATTGTTTTAAAAAAGCTTGGAAATAAACCTGAAAAGAGAATCCATATTCATTCCTTCCTTTTCCATCAGACATCCAGCTTGCACTTGGATGTCACTCACATGCCTGGCACTGCCTACTGACTGAGTTTAAGCACGTGTAAAGACAGATGTACCCTTTGTCACAGGATTCACTTTCTAGTTCAACCATGTTACCCTTACGAAACACACCGCTGGCTCAATTATACAAATGGCTACCAAATGACCCACAATCTACACATAATAAATTTCCTATGCTCATTTTATATATTTAACTTCAATTTTTTTTTTCTTCCGAGACAGGGTTTCTCTGTGTAGCCCTAGGCTGTCCTGGAACTCACTCTGTAGACCAGGCAGGCTTCGACCTCAGGAATCTGCCTGCTTCTGCCTCCCAAGTGCTGGGATTAAAGGCATGCGCCACCACCTCCCAGCGACTTCAATTCTTTTACATTTTATTTATTTCTTTGTATACTAGCATCTTTAATATAGGCCCTTTGTCTCACTGTACTGAATGAAATCTTAAGTAAAATGTTGTATGTGCATGAATGAGCAGAATTCTTGTTTATTTTTGAAATTTATAAGCTATTACTAAATTATACTATAAGGTAACCATTGGTACATAAGGCTTACTGAATGTACGGATGTAGCTGTCACTTCATCGTAGCTATAGATATGTCCATATGTCCAAAGTTTCCTCCTGCCCCTTCATTGCTTTATTGTGTGTATTTTCTGATAAGAACACTTAAAATAAGAGCCACACTGAAATATTTTAAGATAAACAGCACTGTATATTTAACCATAGGCACTCTTGGGCACAGCTCTCTGTCACAATAACAAAGTGCCCAAAGCAATCAGCTTATAAAGAGAAAAACTTTTATTCTGACTCATGGTTCTGGAGGTTTCAGTCCAGGATCAATTTCCCAGTACTTTGAAAACTATACTGAGGCAACTCATCATGGTAGAAACTTTCCGGGGAGCAAGACTGCTCACCTTGTGTGTGGGAAGCAGAAGACACCAAGAAGAAAATCAAGGACATGGTGATTCCTTTCAAGAGCTTGATTCCTGACAATATAGATTTCTCACTGGGGCTCACTCTTCATTTTAACAACCTTCCAATACTACTTGAGTGATCAAGTTTTACATGTATATATGTCTAATGTGTGATGTATGATGTGTAATGTACATGTGTATATATATATATATGATGTTTTAATTTCTAAATATTTTTAATCTAAAAAAAATTACATCTCTTCTCCCTACCTACCTCCCTTAATCCCTTCCCAGATACCTTCTCTTCCCTCCTATTCCCTCACACTTTCAAGTTGGTAGCTTCTTTTTTTTCTTTACCATATTTGTTACATGTATATATGTATTTGTGTGTATAAATACACACACATATCTGCAGAGTTTGTGTTTTGTTGTTTGTGTGTATATGGTTTCAAGGCTGACTAATCTGTATTGACAACAAATAACAACCAATAAGGTGACTCATCCCTGTAAAAGGCTAATCCTCCTTCCTGCAATCAATGGTTCAGTGTCCTGCATGGCTAGGGTACTGAAACCCTAGTGGGGGTGGTAAGGGGATGAAGAAAGAATGGGCACACATAGAGTCAGGCTAAGAGTAGTTGGTGTTCTGTATTGCTGCTGCTACTCCTGCAACCTGGAACCTCAGCTCATTTGTTAGGCACAACACAGGGGGAGGAGTTAGCTACCATTATGTACATCACAAGGAGTTAGTGAGTCTAGATGGGAAGTCTAGCACAGACTCTCAGGCTGTAGACATCTGCAAGGAGGAAGGTAAAGCTGTTAATCTTTGCACACACCGATTAACCACTCATAAACACTCATGCTGAGACTACCAAGGAAAGCTTTGCCATTCCCCTTGAGTCAGGTCTGTATGGGAAAGGCTTTGACAATTTCTTATGGGGCGACCAATCTTAGAGTCCTCATCATGCTTTACCATGTCCAACTATACCTTTACTCAGGACGTCACTCACTCAAAGCTTCTGGTTTCTGCATAATAGTTGCCTGTAGTTCTGCATCTAAGAATGGGGCCCCAAAGTATTCTCCCCTTCTATGTTAGCATGTCCACTGACATTGCTATTGTTCCAGTCTTGTTACGCAGCTATTTTTAGGAGAGGCTTGCATACAGCAGGCTTCTTGGTATTCTGGGTCCTAAAACCTTTCCACCTCCTCCTCCACTACGTCTTCTGAGCTATAGAAGTAGAAGTTGTGATATACATGCACCTATTAAAGTTGGGCTCCCCACAATCTGTTAATCTCTGTATTGTGTCCAGTAGTAGTTTCTGTGATGGTCACCATTTTGCTGTAGCGAGAATCTTTTATGAGAGATGGTAAGTACAGTTAGTTATTTGTAGGTAGAAGGATCAGTTAGAATACAGTTTGGATTTATACTCCTCTACCAAAGTGGTGGTAGCGGTCCAAAGCCCATAACTTCACCAAGAAGTTGGCTGGGTTTCTTGGACCAGGTGTCATTTCCCTCTTGTCCAATTAGATAACAGCTGGTTGCCACCAACATGCAAGTGTGACTTTTTGCATCTTTATGCATATATTACCAAGCTGGTAATTATTCTGGTTCATAGGTGTCACAACTGAATTTAATTACTTCCCTTCCTTAGCAGCTTGCAGAATGTTTTCTGGAATTGTGGTAGCTTGACCGTAGGAAAGAGACTTTCTGGTCAAGTCCAGCTTGAGTCCTGGGTTCAAAATGTGTTGTGTCTTTATCAATAAGGTTCCATCCTCAACTACAGAGAAGCAACCAGGTGCTACATGAATGATCTATATTGTTTTTGTAATCATGTGGCCCACTGATGGGACTGAGTCTTTAATACATGGGATGTTGAACTACAGCAGACACTGCGCTGTATTGTAGAGCCCAGAATGTGTTTTCTCTGCTTCTGAATGTCACTGTTAGTACCATGACCTCTTTTCTCCTCTCTAGATCTCACTCTGATTAGAAGAATAAATACAAGGAACACAATGAAGTCCATCATGCCCTTTTATCCAATCTGGACTCTTTGGTTGGATGTGCAATAAATCATTTGGAAGAAAAAATTTCCCCAGTAATAGTCTACTACGGGCAACATGTTTCTGCATGTTGTGCACTGTGTCTCGCATACGTTGAAAGAACTGAAATTTTCACCAGCCTCTATGGTTAAAGGGAAATTTATTTTTCTGGCTCAGTGCTTCTTGAATGGGGACAATTTTACCTTACTCTTTTACTTTTTCTCCCTCTGTGCTATGACTTAGAAACATTTGGCAGTGCCACGGGCATATTTGGTTATTAATAGTGACACTTGGTGGCTAGGAGCCAGAGGCTGATGCTCTGAAGTGATGGCGCAGTGTAAAGCTCTGCATTGGCTTCTGTGTTGCATCTCCTCCACCCAGACAAAACCAGTTCCTGGCCAAATTATCAGTAGTGCCAAGTTACGGCAAACAGTTCTCACTAAGATAAGGCATCGTTCTATACATAACTTACTTTTTGTGTCTTTGTACCTCACTGAAAGTCATTGTTAATCCAACTATTTATTTATTTAGATAAAAACACACACAGAGAAGACATCAATAAGAGACACAAAGATATATCAAATAGATACAAATGACCTAAGATTCCATCTCTATCTGTCTAGACTGTTCTATATCTAGTTGGAGACTTATTTGTCTTTCTGAGAAAGAAAATGACCAGTGGGTACACTACTTGGAAAATGACCCCAGGATGTCTGTGGTATTCTGACCACCAGGACATTTCTTTCTATTTCTAGTGGAATGTGACTTTTCACAGTAGAAATCTGGTTCTGAGTTCTTTGGAGGCAAAAAACACAGTTTTATTGTTCAAATTGCATCAAAGGCAGAACCGTGTGGGGGTGAAGACAGGAAAATACGACCCTTTGTGATCATAATGCAGAGAAAATGTTTGGCTTAATAACAGGTTACAAAATAGACTTCTTAATCTGAAAACGATAAAATCTCCTGAGCAGAGGCAGGCTGAAGCCTCAGATAATGAACAAACGAGGCAATATTTATTCACATTGCCTGTGCTGGGAGAGCTCTAACAAGTAACCCTTTCTTGTCTACAATAAGCCACGTCTAAATATTGAAAGGGTGCTGTTCTTATTCACTGCACTGGAGATAAAAAGAAGAAACCAAGAAGAAAATGAATAAGTCAGTCTTGTGGAACTTAAGCTATGTGTGCAGTTAATCATAGATGGTCCTTGATTGACGGTGATGGAATAATATGGAAACACAGAAAAAAAAAACCATCATGAACAAAGAAGAGTTGTTGTGCATTTACAGTCTTGTCTACTACTACATGTACACTGTATATGTATATATACACATGTATGTGTATATCCCTGTGTGTGTGTGTGTGTGTGTGCGTGCGTGTACACGCGTGTATGTGAGCCTATACATGTACAAGGTGTGTGTGGGTGTGTATGATTCTGTTACAGATTTAATCTAAAATATACTTTATAGACTCACGTTTATGACACCTGATATCCAGCTGATGAGGCCATTTTGAAAAGCTGTAGAACCTTTAGTATGCAGAGAAGAATTTCTGGTGGGCAGAAATTCACTTTTGATCTTGTATCCTGGTCCCTAGTTCAGAGTTTACTCTTGGTTTTCTGGCTCACTATGATGTTGGATTACAATGCTCCTCTAAGGTGAGCTGAGCTGTTCACCATGATGTACTGAAACCCAAACGAATCTTTATTCCATTAAGTTGCTTCTGTTAGATATTGTGACATCTAATAATACATGTAAGCAATACATATGCAATTATTGTAGCCTTAACTTTGGATGAAGTTCTACATGGTAAACCCTCAGCCTTCACATTGTTATTATTGGGAGGGATGTGACTCTTTAAGAGGTATTTATGAGAAATCCTTAGATAGTAAGGCTTGCATAGAGTACACATGGCCCTAAATTCAATCCCCAGTAATTAATGGAGGAAGAGGGAGAGGGAAAGAGAGAGGAAGGAATTGATATGATGATGAGCTGGTACAGCTCTCTTGTTATTTTCTCCTGTATGTCCAGCTCATCTTCCTACAGAGGGCTCTATAGAGGGAATATGTCCCAACACACATGGCTTCAGCTTATCTAAAACCCTTTCAGATTCTTGGTTACATTGCTTGCATGAAGTCCATCGATTTGAATTGAAGAAAGAATTTATTTCCCAAAGTAACAAGAGGGAATAGGAAACAGCTTTTACAACATGGCCTAACTACCATCTACTTTTCTAGAGGACTCTAAGAAACAGAAGAGTTAAGTGTAAAAGTTAGAAAAAAAATTTACAAAGGCTTCTAGGATTTTCTCCTTTAGGAAAGGGATCTCTAGCCAGGTGTAGGGGTTCTTCTATGTCATCTTGGACCAATGAATTCTCAGTCCTTTCTTATTAGCACTCGAGAACTATTAGTGAGAAACTTGCCTGGCTTTTCTGGAGCCTTTGGGTAAATACATGTACAGCAAATGGTATGCTGGCTCCATGTCACTGAAGATGTCCCTAGTAACCAGCAGAAATGGACAACTATAAATTTGGATCCTTGTCCTAACTCCTTCCCAAAACACCACAGCTGCTCTCTGTTTTCCTCAATTTGAGGTAATGTGTTGTCCAAAAAAGCACTTTGACAGCATCCACTGGAACAGTTCCTCATCCATAAACTGAGGAAACTCAAACATGTAAGGCTTAAAATCCCATTAGGACTCCCTTGAGTCCCCAATCTTCCTGCTTCTTTTAGCCATGACCGTGTAACATTATCTCAGTGGATTTTTTACATTGTTCTGTTAATTTTAGCTGTTTCCAGATAGCCATATTCTAGGTGAATCATCAGGAAAATTGAGGATAAGAGCAAATAGCACCCTACTCTATTGTGAACCATTTAATCAGCTCCTTAAAGAAAAGACAGGCAAGGCACCTCTCCATTACATGGGTGTTTCTGGATAATACAGAACTTGTGTATATGCACATAGATATTTTTAGAGGTACACTGTATTAGTCAGACTCATGACACTACAACAAACTATATGAGACAATTTACTGCTGAAAGGTTTGCATCTTCCACTCCTAGAGGTTCTATTGTGTCAATTCTAGTGAAAGTGATGGATACCAGCTGTAGAGTTAGATGATGGACCACATCTCAAAGTACCGCAAAGAGGGGTGATGAGACTGGGGATCCCCCAAATACATTTAAGGGCACAATCTATTTGTATAACCAGTCAATGCTACCACTTTATGAGAGAGTCTATTTCTTTACATGGGCTCTGAGCAGGATATTTTCCCAGAAATTTTTGTCAGAGAGGCTACAAGTCATGTGGATGATGGTAACTGGATGATAAGCAAAACCGAGGAAAGAATCTGGGTTTTGACTTGGAGAAATAATAAAGAGGGAAGAAAAATTCTAGAAAAGGTATCTTCCATATAAATGAATGAACAATGTGCTAGAGAAAAAAGAAAAGCACCAAACCAACCAACCAACCAACCAAATAACAACAAAAACAAACAACAGACAAGTTAGACCAGGATTTTTGGCTTTGCCAGTGGTGATGACTGCAAGAAAAAAATCTGGTATCATAGTTGGATTAACGATTATTTGAAGTAGGTTTCTGTCTTAGTTAGGGTTTTACTACTGTGCACAGACACCATGACCAAGACAATTCTTTTAAGGACTACATTTAATTGGGGCTGGCTTACAGGCTTAGAGGTTCAGTCCAGAATCATCAAGGCAGAAGCATAATGGAGTCCAGGCAGACACGATGCAGGAGGAGCTGAAAGTTCTACATCTTCATCAGAAGGCTGCTAGTATAAGACTGACTTCCAGACATCAAGGATGAGGGTTTTAAAGCCCATACCCACAGTGACATACCTACTCCAACAAGGCCACACCTCTGAACAGGGCCACTCCCTGGGCTAGGCAAACTCAAACCACCATAGTTTCCATATTATTAGTAATTATAATGCTGCAGAGAGGGTTAAAAATATGAGAAAGAGAATATCTACCTGAAAAGGTGCAAAGCAAATCCAACAAAAGGTTTTGAGTTGGAAAAAGTTGCACACTAATGAGAATTGTCTAGTAAAAAGTGTCTTCTATCTTGCAAGCACATTGGAATAAGGGGTTTGCATGACCCCTTCAGTCCTAGGCCATCAACTGCAACTGCAACATTCACCAATGGTCCTCCCTGGACTTTCACAATACCGAGCCTCAGCTGCTCTCCATGGCCCTTCATACCTTCAAAACCAGTACCACCTTGGTGACTCTCATACATTACCAAGTGCAGATATACAATGGGGTGCAACCTTAGATATCTCTGGAACACAGCTTCTTTGTGCTCTCAGAAAACACTTCCCAGAAGATTTTACCTGAGAGATGCTGGTCTTTTTTAAATTACTGCCTATTTCTTGGCTGAAGCTAAGAAACATCAATTGTTCCAGTAGTCACTTCTATTCTTGACACTAAAGCCAGAGCCACATGGTGAAGTTGCTGAGTTCTACTGCTTCCTGGGGCTAGAACATGCTCCCTGACCTCTGCCACCTGCCCCACCCTGTGCCTTATTCTAATACCAGTTTTCTGTTTCCAACTTCTTCACTGCATAAGCTGGGCTGACCTGAAACTTATTCTGTAGATTGACCTTGAACTCAAGGATTTGTATGGCTACATCTCTTGAATGTTGGGATTAAATGCATGTACCACTATGCCTAGACATATGCTTTTCTTCACCTAGAACCTGCTTTGTCCCAGGCTGGCCTTGAACTCATAGATCTGCTTGCCTTTGCCTCTTGGGATTAAAGGCTTTTACCACCATGCCTTGATCTAAACTTAGTTGGGTGGTATCTTGTCCTAAGGTTACCACTCTCTTAATTCAATTTAATATCCTTAAACACAAGATTCAGTTCTATTTAACTTCCTGGTGACCCTTTAATATCATATATTTTTTCCTTTCTAAACTTGCTACCCTTGTTCAAAATGCTTTTCATGAGACTTAACCAGAGAACAAAATCTCTGCTGGGCTTTTTTTGAGATTTCCTTTGTCAATGCAATTAATATAAAAATCTCTTTACCTGAGCCTCAGAAAGATTCTTCAGACAAGGGCAAAAAACAGCTGCATTCTTTACCAAAATATCACAAAAAACATTCTCTAGGCTGCATATTGAAATTCTCCACTGAAACCTTTTGAGACATGTCCTCACAGTTCAAATCACATCAGTAACAAAATGTTCCATATTCTTACTAGGATAGCCCATTAGGCCCCACTTAAAGCATTTCAATGCTTTCCAAATCCACAGTTCCCAAATCTACATTCTTCCAAACAAAAGCATGGTCAGGCCTATCACAGCAATACCACAGTCTCTGGTACCAAGTTCTGTCTTAGTTAAAGTTTTACTGCTATGAATAGACACCATGACCAAAGAAACTCTTATAAAGACAACATTTAATTGGGGCTGGCTTACAGGTTCAGAGGTTCAGTTCACTGTCATCAAGGTGGGAACATGGCAGCATCCAGGCAGGCATGGTGCATGAGGAGCTGAGAGTTCTACATCTTCATCTGAAGGCTGCTAGTGGAGAACTAGCTTCCAGAGAGCTGGGATGAATGTATTAAAGCCCACACCCACAGTGACATACCTACTCTAACAAGGCCACACCTCCAAACAATGCTACTCCCTGGGCTAGGCATATACAAACTACTTTAGAAAGGGGGAGAGAGAGAGGAAGAGAGGGAGAGGGAGAGAGAGAGAGAGAGAGAATGGCTGAATGGCTAGAAAGAGAGAATGGCTGGTTTGGACAGAAAAGAAGAGAGAATGGCTCTAGAGGAATTTATTTGAAAAGAACCTTGAAATTCTAGTATTTCTCTTGCCAATACTAATGCCACCAGCCTGCTTCCAGCCATCATCATTCCTACCTAGAAGCCTGCAGAAGTGCCACCTCTTTTTGCGTCTGTATTGCTGTGATAAAACACCACAACCATATGGAGGAAATTTATGGAGGAAAGATTTTGTTTTGCTTATACTTCCACATCACTGACCATTACTGAGTGAAGTCAGGAGACAAATTCAAAGCAGGAATATTCAAGCAAGCACTGATGTAGAGGCCACAAAGAACTACTGCTCAGTGGATTACTCCCTAAAGGTTTCTAATCCTACTTTCTTATACCATCCAGGACTACCTGTCCAGGCATGGCACCTATCACAGTGATCTGGACCCTTCAACATCAACCATCAGGTAAGCAAATGCCCTACAGACTTGCTCCCAAGCCAATCTTGCAGAAGAATTTCTTAACCAAAGTTTCCTTTTCTCAAATAGCTCTAGCCTGTGTCACATTGACAAAAATTTAACCAGAATAAGTGCCTAACTAAAACCCTTGTCTCTGCCCTTTACCCCAGGTTAGCCTAATCTCAACATGTCTTCAAAAGGAGAACATTAAAGAAACTGTCAGAGCAGAGCACACCCGTGCTTCAAACCATGCTGTGGACTTCCTTGGCTCAGTAGAGTTCATATCTTTCTGGGGTACACAGGACTTCTTCGGCATGAATCTTGACATTTTGGCTTTGCTTGGCATTGTCACGTGCCCTCTTGTCTCAGAGTTAACCTCTGTCTGAGTCATGCACAGCATAGATACCATATTCAGCATCCTCATTTCCTTTAAACTTTTATCCATACATCACTTTTCCAAAGAATCCTCATCTACCACTCATCTGAGATGCAATATAGCCCTATAATCTCCTTCTTATTGCTCATATTGTGTTTAGTTTCTTTTTGAAATTTTAAATATTAATTTATTTTATGTGTATGGTGTTTTACCAGTGTCTATTTCTCCACAGTGTCTGAGGAGGCCAAAAGAAAGCATCAAATTCCTTCAACTAGAATTATAGATGTGGGAGCTGGGATTCAAACCTCAGCCCTCTGGAAGATCAACCAGTGTTGAATCATCCCTCTAGATCCTATACTGTCATCTTTATACATTTACTCCCTTTAAAAATCTAATGTAATTGTGTCTTGTTGTGGTTTTATGTGTGATGACTTTCTTCTCCTAGTTATGAAGTGAAATCCTTTTGACTCCTGTTCACTGGCATGGCTCTAGTTCCTTAGATCCTTCCTGTCACAGTAGATAAGCAACAGTTATTTGTTGGATGAGTCAATGTATTTAGTTAGTGAGCTTGGAGGTATTTATGAATACAAAATCCACAGTGCCTATTTATCTCAAGTAAATTCATTATAGTCTGTAAATATCATTATAGGTATGTCTGCTAAGCCGAACAATATTTATTTAAAAGCTAAAATAATTGAATGATATACACACCCAGCTTCTTTGAATTCAATGTGATACAACCATCAAATGAATATTTATAATAACTTTCATATGTGCTTCAGTTAAACCTCCTACCTATGTTATAAGATCAGTTTTGTCATTCTCATTTAATTGTTCCAGAAAATGAAATCTGAAAGACTTATATGCTCTTCTTAGATTTTTATTAAAAGCAAAATGTCAAAACCTAGGCCTCAATTGTCTATGTTCTGCTTGTGTCGATTATACAGAAAAATGGCATTTGTTGCATTAAAATGATCATTAGAAATAGAAGAAACGGGACCTGGGATCTGGCCCAGTTTATGAAGTACTTGCCATCCAAATGTGAGGACCAGTGTTCAGTTCTTCAGAACCCACAAAAATTCCAGGTAGTTGTGTTGACTTGTTTATAGTCACAGCACTGAGAAGACAGAGACAGGGGATCCTCAAACAAGGTGGCTCTCCAGAGTACCCTGTATCAGGAAGCCGTGGATTCAATTTCATGACTATGATTCAATGAAGAAGGTGGAGCGTGATGGAGGCAGATGGTCAGTGTCAGCTTTGATCTCTATACCCTTTCACACATTAAATAACTGAGAAAAAAATGGAGTAACTTGAGACATTTTATGTCCGTATGTTGAAAGTATTTATTATATATCCAAAGTTAACTAATCCAATGTCTGTGTGTGTGTGTGTGTGTGTGTGTGTGTGTATATATATATATATATATACATATATATATATATTTGTATATATATGTATATATATATTTGTATATATATGTATATATCTATCTATATCTATCTGTGTGTGTGTCTGTGACATAATTACAGGATCAGATCTGGTGCTAGGTATTATGTAACTATTATCTCATTTTCATCCCATCTGTCCAAAACGTACAATTAAATGATTCAACTATAGTGACGAGAAAACTGCTATTCCTAGAGGATAAGAGCAGGGGAGTCACATTATGATCCTCAAACTTAGACAATTACATAGTCAATGTTCCTCGGTATTACGACACTCATTTTTCTTTCTCAGTTAGTGAGGGTCAGTTCAATTAACCCAATCAAATGATATTTGGGAAGAAATTTAAAAGTCTCTGGATTATTTTTCTTTACCTCTAAAAATCAGATGTTTGTTGCCTGAGCCACCTTCTGCTGTGCTCTGCTGTGAGGCTGGAAGTGATGGGGTCTGCTCTCCTAGGCACAATGACACAGCACTTTGGCTGCAATGAGATTAATAGCTCCATCCCAACAGGGCACTTCATGTCGTACATTAAAGGCTAATGATTCTTTAGAAACATATTTCCAGAAAAGCACTAATATATTTTTAAGAGGTATTTTTGCAGCCACTATCTCCTTTTAATATATAGTAAAAATTCTTTCACTGGTTAAAGTGTTTTCTACTTTTGTAGTTACTTCCTTTTTCTTGTGACTAAAGTATTTGAAGGAAACAAGTTATGGGAAGAAAGACTGAGTTTTGGCTCATGACTTCAGAGAGATTTAATTCCATCAAGGGAAGAAAACACACAGCAGGAGCAATTCCTTCTGAGGAAGGATGAGCATGTATGCTGGCTCACATTGCTGTAGCCCAGGAAGCAAGAAGTATAGGTGAGAACCATAAGAGGATATCATCTTGCTTGCTCTTAGTGGCTCACTCCTACCAGGCCCCACCTCCTAAAGGCTCCAGAATCACCAAATGTAGCATCAGTGGCTAAGACAAGTATTGATAACATGAGCCTGTGGTGACCACTTCAGTCTTATCGCCACCATCATGGTCAAGTTTGTAGTCACTGACACGTGTAGAAAGTCAAGTTCATGTCAGATTTCAGAGTTTGATACTAAGAGATGGGCGTCTGAAACCTGAGAAAGTAAATTCCAAGTCCTTAAAGACACTTCACTCAACATAGGAGTCCCTTCAGATGCCAGTCCCTGTACAGAAGTCAAGGTTAGTGTCTTAGCAGACTGAGACAGGTGACAGGTCTCATTGCTTCTGTTTGCTGGCTTGTTATTAACACTAGGGAAACAGAAAACAAAAGAAAATAGTATTCATTCTGTAAGTATGTGGTAACTGAAGATTGAACCCAGGACTTCAAAATAATACTCATAATTTTAAAATTATGTCTTTGTTTCATTCCCTATTGCTATAATAATACACTCTGACAAAAGCAACTTTCAGTTCACAATTCTAGGCCATATCCATCATGGCAGGGAAGTCCAGGCAGCAGGAACCTGAGAGTAGCTGCTCATGCCACATCCACAGGCAATAGCATGTAGAATTACATTAGTGCATGCATGTTAGTGCTCAGCTGGCTTTCTCCATCAACCCTGGATTCCCTGTTCCAGGTAATAGTGCTGCCAACAATGGGCAGGCCTTCTCATCTCAATTAACACAATGAAGATAATTCCCCATAGGCATAAAGGACATAGGTCACACAAATCTAAAAAGTGCTTCACTGAGATTCATTTCCCAAGAGATTCTAGTTTGTGTCTGGGTGACAATTAAAATTAAACATTCCAGAGGCCAAAGAGTACTTATAACTGTGATTCTGGTACTATTCCATCAATCTGTGCCATGGTCATTCTACATTAACTAGATTTATCAATAAAAAAGAGCCAGAGAAGTCTCTTCAATTTAAAGTAATGAAATTGTAGGCAGGTTGGATAAGACTGTAATCTAATTATTATTCTAAAACGAGTACAGACCTATTTCCTGAAGCAATTATCAGAATGGTTTCTGAATGCTGCCTGATTTTTATTGGGCTACTCTACTAAATCCCCATTAGAGCAATCTTGATTTTGTTTTAAACAGGGAACATTTGCAAACTGAACCTTCAAACAGACAGTTATTGAATATTTACTGTGTGCCAAAAATGATTAGGTATGTGTGATGAGGAGAAAAGTTAGATATAGTTTTACCCTAAAGAAACAGTCACATAAGAAAGTAGGCAGTTCAACAGATAACGATGATGAGATGAACAGTGTAGAAGTGATTATACAAGACACCAAGCCTATCTAGATTATATAACTTCTTCTATATATGGAAGCAAGCCAGAAACTGTCACACTACTGTTTAAAGACTATTTACCGTGGTAGATGTATGTACAATGTACACAGCAATGCCATATTAATACCATTTCTGAAGAAAACAAAACATCAAGAAGCATGAAATCATACCATAAATTGCATGGGACGATTTTATTATCTTAGCCATACTTTTAAACATTGAATTTTTATATATGCCATAAATTTATTTTTCCTTACATTTTGTTTTGTCTTCTTTCTTTTTTGGTCAGGCTGGGATTGACCCCAGGCCTTTATGACCTCTGCTATTGTGCAGTCTATCATGAGATATATTCCCTTTCCTATTTTCCACTTCACTTTTATGTTGAGAGTTTTGTTCAATAGTTTTAATCCTATTTATGTTTCCTTCATCCAGTTCTCCCTAGATCCACCCAGGTCTCTTTCCACCCAACATACTCCTTTTTCTTACTCATCAAGGCCATGTTATATTTCCCAAATAGTCTTGGAATTACAGTCTTCCACTGGTCAGGGTGCTATACTGATCCTTACTTTCCCAGCAGCTAACAATTGCATCTTTAGCTAAGGGTGTAACTTTGTGCCTGGCTCCCCTCTCCATACCGAGATTTGGTCTAGCTTAGGCTCACATTGGTCTGTGCATGATGTCGCAACTGCTGTGAGCTTGTATATGCACTTGTTTTGCTGTGTTCAGATGACACTGTTTCTTTAGGGTCATTTACAACCTCTGGTTCTTACAATTTTTTAGCTTCCTCTTCTGAAATGATCCCTGAGACTTCAGAGGAGGGAATATATATGTTCAGTATATATGTTTCATTAAGGGCTAAAGAAATTCTTCAGTCTCTTAATCTTTGACAATTGTCTCTTAGTCTGTTGTGAGTCTCTGTGTTCACCTTCTACTGCAAGCAGAGCTTCTTTGTGAGAGTTTAGGTGTATCTTAATCTATAGGTATGATAATAGGTCATTGGGAGTTTATTTAATATTATGTCCATTTAGCAGGATAACAGTGGTCAAGTTCTCCCATACTACCTATGACCTATCTAATAGTAAGTTCTCAGCTTGGTAATAGTGTCAGGTGTAGGTTAAGTCTTATGAAGAAGGATTAAATCCAATCAGGAAGTGCTTGGTTATTCTCATGATTTTCATGCCACTATTGAACAGTGGGCATGTCTCGCTAGGCCAGCCATTCTTGTATCTTGTTGGGATAACAACTAGGTGTGACTGATGCTTAATTTTCTCTCCCAGCAGCTTGTCTAGCCAGGGATGAAGTTTTCAGATCAGTACCAGCTTTCTCCACACTCTGTCACCAAGTTTTCAGTGTCTTCGGCAATAGGGTCTTACTCTCAAGTTCTGGAGGATAATTGGGAGCCTTGTCTGATAATGTTGAAGAATCCCTGGGACTCCAATTATCAACATCTCCAAAAGAGGTAATCTCCTTCTAGGACTGATATTTTTATTTGTTAACTTTGCAAAGTCTAGTGCAGTAAGGGCAGGGCAGGGGTGGTGGTGGTTATTACTCTGTTGATAACTCTGTTTTTATATATGGGTATTGTTTGTTTGTTTGTTTGTTTGTTTGTTTTGTTTTTAAAGCTTCTACAGTACTGGATATCCATGTCTTAATGGAAAAATTCTAATGAACTTTTCATTCCTACATCCATTTCAACCTTAATGGATTCTTCCACACTCCTCTTCTTGTCTCATTATTTTTTAAATTTTTATCAGTGCTTATTTCTCCTGAATTCAGGTTTGCTTCAGATGGTCTGCTTTTTAAAAAGCTAGTAAATTATTTTTATGACCATGTTGTTATTAGCAAGCCAAGCAAAACCTTAAACTGTAAACTAACAGGCTGGTGCCAGTTCTTTTTCATGTTAGGAATGACACATTCATCTTCTACCCAACCTGAGCTGCGTTCACTTTGCCACCTGGTCTCATTGTCACTCTTGCAGTTTTGATCTTTTTATTGTTTTAATTCTTGGGGAAAAGTCTCCTGTAGCTCAAGCTGATTCGCATATATACACATATGTGTATGTATGTATGTATGTATGTATGTATGTATGTATGTATGTATGTATGTGTATATGTGTGTGGAGAGCGGATTCCCAATAATCTTGCCTTTATATACTTTAATTTGTCTTGAACTGGTTCATTTCCCTGTTGGAGAATCACTTATCAATATGGATTGGTGATTGCAACATTATTTTAAAATGGTAAGAAACTAAGCCATAGTTTTCATGGATTGGGTCATTCTGTGGAGCATAATATTTGTTTTTACAAGGAATGTTTCAGAAAAAATAATGGTGTTTTTTCATAAGTCACACTGATTCTAAGAGATGTGTGTTGTGTGTGTATTGTGTATCCAGACACAGATAATGGTACAAACCACTTTGTCTACAGATCATTTCTTCTATAAATGAAAGCAAATTGTAAATAAAAACTCATGCCGACCAAAACTATTTTCTTTTTTTTGTAATTTATTTATTTGTTTATCTATTTATTTATTTACACTACAGATTTTATTTTCCCCCATCCACCCTCTGACTGTTCCACATCCCATAACTTCTCCCCACATCCCTGTCTCCATGAGGATGTCCCCACCACCTACCACCCATTCAACAAGACCTCTAAACTCCCTGGAGTCTCCAGTCTCTTGAAGGTTAGGTGCATCTTCTCTGACTGAACCTAGACCTGGTAGTTCTCTGCTATGTATGTGTTTGGGGTCTCATATCAGCTGGTGTATGCTGCCTGGTTGGTGGTGCAGTGTTTGGGAGACCTCAGGGCTCCAGGTTAATTGAGACTGCTGGTCCTCATACAGGGTCACCCTCCTCCTCAGCTTCTTCCAACCTTTCCCTGATTCAACCACAGGGGTCAGCAGCTTCTGTTCATTGGTTGGATGCAAATATCTTCATCTGACTCCTTCAGCTGCTTGTTGGGACTTCTGGAGTCAAAACTATTTTCTATAGGATGCAATGTACAGTTTTTATATCTCACTACATGCATTTCCCTTTCTTTGAGGGTAACCCTGGGCCAAAGTCCTGCTGTCATCTTCCAGGCCCTTGTAAGTACTTCTCCTTCTCCTCAACTGCCTTTTAATTCCAGACAGAATGTCATACTATTGCCCCAAACTGTGCAAGAGTCACGAAAACAATGTCTTTCTCACAAGTCATATGCATTACACATGGGAAAGAATATTCTTCCATCCTACTGCATGGATATCTTCAATCATAGGGCAAGAAGTTGCCTATAAAATACCATCTTCAGGAGATAAATAATTCTACAGGAACTATTAACAAATTTTTGAGAACAGTAAATATTAAGAAAGATGAGAATAGATTAAAGGCAGACCCATGCCTCACTTACTGCTCCTAAAATCTAGTCCTCAAGTCTCATCTCCAGCTCTGTAACAGAAAACCCATGGTGGTCTCCCTCTCCTATCTATCCAAAATAGATCACAAATATCTTCTCCTCCAACCTATATTTCCCCAACTCATCCCATTATTCTATCCTTCAACAGCCATAGGCATTCACTGGGGAACATACCATCTAAGCAGCACAGGGAAAGAGGTAAGCTCACTGAAGACCCTTACCACTTCCTCCTCCCTTTCAAAGTCAGACTCCTGGCCATATCTCCAGCACTGTGACAGAACACCTCTACAGCCTTCCTATCACCCCTGCCCATACCTCCTCTGAATTCTACAGTCCATCTCCTCTTAGCCTCTCTCTCCTCATTCATTACTTTGGACCAGACCCCAATTCTAGCAGGCACCTCCTGCTTACCCAAGCCATTCTTCCCACAGTTACACATAGGCTGACCTCTACTACTGCTCCTGGAATCCAATCTCACCAGTCACCCCCAACTCTGTAGCAGAAAACTGCTGTGATCTCTCTTTTCTTTTTTTGACTCTACTCCAGTGGATCACAAAGAGCTTTACCTTCAACATTTCTTCCCTGATCTCATGCCAATATCTCAGCTTCCAATACTAGAAAATATTCCCTGAGAAAATACCATCTTAGCAGACCAGTAAAACAGGCAACACACAGGTACCACACTCTGAAAATCCAGGGAAGAAATAGAAACCAAAGAACAAAACATTCATCCAACAAAGGCAAATCCAGAAACCAGCACCTAGATTTATAATCATCACAAATTCAAGTGCATCGACATCAACGTAAAAACACAATAACAGCCAAGATAATATGTCTTTGCTAGACCCTAGCTATCCTACTACAGCAGACCCTGAGCATTCCAACAAAGCTTAACCACAAGAAAAAGGTTTTAAAACTGACTATATGAAAATGATAGAGGTCTTTTAAGAGGGAATAAATAAATCCTTAAAGAAAGCCAGAAAAACCACAAATCGTTAAAGTAAACAAATAAAACAGCTCAATACTTAAAAATGGAAATAGATGCAATGAAGAAAACACAAACTGAGGGTATTCTGTAAAGTAAAGTTTTAGATATTTGAACAGAAATTACAGAGACAAACTAAGTCAACAGACTATAAGAGATGAAATGGGGAGTTTCGGTTGTATGATAAAGTAGAAGGTTCCATCATTCAAAGAAAAAGTTAAATTAAAAAAAAATCCTGATACAAAATATTCAGGAAATTTGAGACACTATCAAAAGACACAAAACTAAGAATAATAGAAAAAAAGAATCCCAGCTCAAAGGCCCATAATTTATTTTCAACAAAATCACAGAAAAAATTCTCCTAATAAAAAGAAGGTGATGCCAATAAAAGTACAAGAAGTATACAGAACACCACATAGACTGCACCTAAAAAGAAAGGTCCTTGTCAGATAATAATCAAACCCTAAACATAAAAAAACAAAAATTGTTAAAATCTGAAAGGGAAAAAGGACCAATAACATATAATGGCATATCTATTAGAATTATATCTGATTTCTCAATTGAGTCTCTGGAAGATAGAAGGGACTGGACAGGTAAAATGCAAACTCTAAGAGACCATAAATAGCAGCACAGACTACTACAACCAGCAAAACTTTCAATAACAGGTGGAGAAAATAAAATATTCCATGATAAAGTAAAAATTTAAACAGTATCTATCTATAAATACAGTCCTACAGGTGCTAGAAAGAAAACTCCAACCTAGGGATGTTAACTACATCCATGAAAATACAAGAAATAAATAATCCCACAACAGCAAAATCAAAACAAGGGAAGTACACTCCATTGCCACCACCCCAGCACAAGCAACAACAAAATGACAGGAATCAACAATCATTTTTCATTGGTACCTCTTGTCTCAATTCCTTAATAAAAAGACACAGACTAGAATGGGTGGAAAAACAGGATCCATCTTCTTGTTGCATCCAAGAAACACACCTCAACATCAAGAATAGACACTAACTCATGTAAAGGGTTGGAAAAAGGTATTCCAAGCAAATTGATCTAAGAAGGAAGCTGGTGTATTCATTTTAATATCTGACAAAATAGATTTCAAGCCAAAAAGAATCACGAGAGATAGGGAAGGATACTACATACTCATCAAAGAAAAAACCCACCAAGATGACGTTTCAATTTTTAACATTTATTCAGCAAACACAAGGGCACCAAAGTTTTTAAAAGAAACACTATTCCAGCTCAACTCAAATATTACCCCTCACAATACCTTCATTCTTGCCAATACCACATTCTTGCCAATAGATACATCATTCATACAAAAACTAAACATAGAAATAATGGAGTTAGCAGAAATAATTAAGTAGACTTTATCCCAGAGATGTAAGGATGGTTCATTATGTGAAAATCAAGAAATGTAATCCACCATAAAAACAGACTGAAGTTCAAAAATCACATGATCATTTCAAAATGTAGAAAAGGCCTTTGACAAAATCCAACATCTCTTCTAACAAGAGATTAGAGATGCAAGGAACATACCTAAATATAAGGCAATTTACATTAGTCCTATAGTCAGCATCAAATTAAATGGAGAGAAACTCAAAGCGATTCCACTAAAACAAGGGACTTGACAAAGTTGTCTGCTTTCTCCATATATATGCAGTATATAATTGAAGTCTTAACTAAACTAATAGCATAAGTGAAGGAGATCTAGGGGATACAAATTAGAAAAAAAGTCAAAAGTAAAATTGAGGATGATAGGATAGTATACATAAGTGATCATAAGAATTCCACATTTTTATGTGGAATAAATAAACATTTTCAACATAAGTGACCATAAAAATTTCACATTTTTATGTGGAATTGGCATTTTCAGCAAAGTAGCTCAATATAAGATTAACTCACAAAAAGCAGTAATCCTCCGGTAAACAAGTGATAAATGTGCCGAGTGGGGAAAAACCAGGGAAATAACACCTTTCACAATAGCCTCAAATAATATAAAATATTTTAGGATATCTCTAACCAACCAAGTGAAAGATTTGTATGGCAAAAATCAAGTCTGTGAAGAAGAAATTGGAGACGAGATCAGAAGATGGAAAGTTCCCCCACGTTCATGGATCTGCAGAATTAACATAGTAAAAATGGCCATTCTAGAAAAAGCAATCAACTGATTCAATGCAATCATCATCAAAATTTCAACACAAGTTTTTACAGACTCCTAGAAATGAAGTATAAGGTGACTCAGCTGGCTATCTCTTGTCACCAGCCATGGAATCCAGTGGTGTAACGGGGTTGAATTCAATTGAGTTGTTGGCCAAGAGATTTCATGGAAATTCCTAAACAACACAGGCTGTTGATAAGACAAATGATTCTCCTTCACAAGCCAACAGCAGGGCTTCTTTGCTGAGGACAACACCCATGCAAGTCATTGAACCCTGAAAAGTTGAGCTGACGCTTATGCAGCCTTTCCCCATTATGTTCTTGTACCTTTGGTGCAGAAGAGTACTCTGCAGGTTACTTAAAGAGAAATGTGGACACTAACCAAGCCACAAAACCTTTGAGCTACAATCTGTCCTGCCTACAAAATATGCTAAAGGAATTGTACAGGATTTGTGGGAGTAGTCAACTATTATCTTACTTGACTTAAGGCCCACCTAATATTGAGGAACCCATGCCTGACAATCCTTGGGTAACAAGAACCAGAGACTAGATACCCTAGAGATTTGGGTAAAAGCAAATACCACAGATCTAAAAAACTTTCAATAAAATGACTCCTAATGGTATTCTGCTATACTCATAGACCAATGCCATATTCAATCATCATCAGAGAAGCTTTCTCCAGCAACTGTTGGGAACAGATGCAGAGATCTTTAGCAGATATGGTTAGATATTTCCTGGAAAGAGTCTAAATGGAAGGTCTCCATCAAATTCATCCCACCAAAGTTCAGGAAATTTCATGGAAACATAGACAAAAAGATCATAAGAACCAGAGGATGAAGGACACTGGGAGAACAAGGTCCTCTTGTTCTAAAATAATCAAGGAGCATATGAGTTTATAGAGACTGAAACAGCAAGCACAGAGTGTATGTGGGTCTGCACCAGGTCTTCTGAGTATATGGAATAGCTATTAACTTAATATTTTTATGGGACTCCTGGCCATGAAATAGTAGGTCTCTGACTCTTGTGCCTGCTTTTGGTACTCTTCTACTCCTGTTGGGTTGCTTCGTTAAACACTGGTATGATACTTTTGCTTCATCTTATTATATTTTATTTTGTCATGTTTGCTTATTACACCTTAGAAGTTTGTTACTTTCTAATAAGAGACGGAAAAGGAGTGAATCTGGAGGGGATGGGTGGCATGAATGAACTTGTAGGAGTAGAGGGAAGGGAAATTATAATCAGGATAAATTGTATGAGAAAAATAATCTATTTTCAATATACGAATAAAAGAATAGAAATGTTTTGGCAGGTCATTCCATGCTCTCTACTCTTGCATTGTATCTCTTATATTTTCGGATGTGTTCTCTGATCATGTTATAAGTCATTTAGAGTGAAGGGACCCCATTTCTTATATTGTCTTCTGTACAGAGTCTTTCTATGAAGTGTGTTTAACAATAGATGCAAGTTACTTGAATGAGTCAGTGAATTTGTGCATGGATAGGTGACTAGATAGATGGATGGGTGAGTAGATAGATGGATAATTGAGTAGATAGAAGGATGAGTGATTATATAGATGGATGGGAGAGTAGATGGATGGGTGACTAGTTGGATGGGTGATTAGTAAGCTGGATGAGTGACTAGTTAGATGGATGAGTGACTAGATAGAGAAATGCATGACTAGATAGATGGGTTAAAGGAAAGGCAAGTCCTCTGCCTATTGACAACTATACTATTTCTCTAGAAAATGCAAATATTTTAATATAATTACTGTAGTTGTTACACTTTAGTTTTAGCCAGAGATCTTGTTTTTTGCCAGCTGCAGTACAACAAAAATGCTGCTCACTTAGGAGCAGTTCTGCTAGAGTAATGAAAGAAAACTACTATAAATATTAAAATAATTAAATGAAATCATAGATTAATGACACATGTCATTTCAAGGAAAAATACATCTAAAAGCTTAGGTGTACGTTATATCACTTTCATGGTAGATAAGGCACTTTCATTCTAGCTTTGCATATAATTCAGATTATATGTGTATTTCAGAACTTGATCAGAGAGCAAGCATGATGGACTCTATGATTTATGTGAAGTCCAATACAAAAAAAAATACAGAATCCCTTGCTCAAAAGTTGTTCAGAATTTCAAGATGATTATGTCATATCCCAGAGGCCTTTGAGTTCAGGCCCCCATGCATCTGGTAGTTCTCAAGCCACTGTGTGAATTCTACTTAATCATTCCTTTTATATAACCTTTGTGGGTTTTTTCTGTTTATTTGGTTAGTTTTTGTTCTTTGATTTTTGCATTAGTGTTTTTCTGTCTCAGGGTGGTCTGGAATACATCATGAAGTCAATTTGGCCTGAACTCTCAATTTTGAGATTCTCTTGTCTCAGTATCCTAAATGTTATTATTATACAAGTTCATCAAACCTGACAAAAATGTTGAATAAAATAGTTTTTTTAAAGATTCCTTAATGCTGGCCATAAGGTTCTATTCCATAGTTATTGTAGATGTATTCTGCTGTTTGTATTATCCATTCTCTAAAACACTAATATTTTCTGTATTTTGATATTTTAAGGTTGTAGCTGGAGAGCACAGTGGTTGAAAGCACTGGCTGCTCTTGCAGAGGATGAGGACTATTAAACAACCAGCATTCTCATGCAGCTCATGACTGCCTCTGACTCTAATCTTAGGGGATTCAATACCCTCTCCTTGCTTGAGGGAAGGGGCACCAGGCAAACAGCAGACTCTCAGCTCCTCTAATAGTAATCAATAGATGTTGAGAATTTTCTCTGTATTATTTGGTCCCATATTCTGGTTTAATAACCCTTTAGTATATTCAATTGGGCCACTATGACTTACTATGAGGCATTTTGTCCAATCAGTTCTCAAAAATTATTTCTCTGGGCTAAAGATACTGCTCGATTTGCAGAGTAATTGCCTAATAAGTATGAAACCTGTGTTTGGGCTCAAATAAAGCAGACATGTCACATATTCCTGTCATCCAAGTACTCACAATGAGGAAGAAGGAGAATTATGAGTTTACACACACACACACACACACACACACACACACACACCTCTTACACACTCATCCATACAAACACTCACACACAAACTTACACACACATTCACACACATGCACGCTCACACACAAAAACACACATTCACAAGTACAACCACACTCACAAACACATACAACACACTTAAACACACTCACAAACTTACATATATCACACTTAACACAAACACACATGCAAACACACATATACTCACATACATACACACACATACAGAAACTCTCAAACACACTCATCATACACACTCACACACAAACACTCATACACATCTACACACACATACAACACTCACATTCAAACACACTCACACACACTCAAATACACTCATACTCCCACTAACACAGACACACATACAAACTCACACAGTAACACATAAACGCTTACATACACAATACCTACACAGATAGTAATACACAAGTACACACAATCATAATCAAACACACTCACACTCAATCACAAATACTAACACACACAAACTCCCCCCACAGACACAAATATATTCATACACACACACTTACACACACTAATACTTATAAACACTCACACACACATACACAATCACATACACAGTCATACACACACTCAAACATATGCTTATACACAAAAATCACAGTCACACACACCCATATACACACAGAGACAAACATACACTTACAACCACACACACACACAATCACACACAACACTCACACTCATACACAGTCACTCATACAAAGGCACACATATACATGAACACTCACACTCACAAAATAAATACATACACACTCACATATATGCTCATATACAAACACATGCACACTGTACACACACAAACTCAGTCACAAGTCACACACACAAACACACACTCACATACTCATACACATTCATATACACATATCCTCACACAGACTCAAACACTCACACACAAACACATACTCACATACACTCATACACAAACACATACATATACTCATACACACACATGCACTCTCACACACAAACACACAGACACACACTCACTCTCACACACAAACAAACACACACTCATAGTCATACACTCAGGTACTCAAACACACACAGACACACTCACACACATACACATCACATTCGCACATACATACATACAGTTACGCATACTCACACTCATACCTGCATACTCACACATACACTAACATACACACACTTACACACAGACACACACACTTATATACAAACACACACACAGTCATACATTGTCACATACTCATGCACTCACATACACATATATTCACACACACAGACATACTAACTCATACACACATGCACACATACATCACACACAAACACAAAATATACACTTATATACATATTCACACACTCACAATATCACACACTCACATACTCATACAGTTATACACACAACACACTCACACACTCACAAACATAGACTCTCAAACACACTCAGACACATACATTCACTTACATTTTGTTGGAATTTTTTCATGGTATATTTATTTCTACTTCTTAATTTTGTCATCACCACAACCCTTGTGAAATGTGACATATATTTACCCATTTTCTCCAGTGTCTGTGATCCATCAGGTACTATAATAGACAGACATTTTTTATTTTGCATATGCATGTGCATATTTTATTTTATAGTCAGAAATAATGGGTAGAGATAGAATACTATTATCACAAAAGTCTAGACTGTCCTTAAGATTCTAGAAAACAAACTCTATCTAAGAAAAATATGATAAAGTTTTGTGTTCATTTAGAGTGTTGAAAACCTGGACTTTGATGTTTTGCAAAAACTTTTGTGCTTGTGGGTTTGGGATATAACTCACTGGTAGAACCCTGCATAGCATGTGTTAAACCTTAAGATGAATTCTCAGTACCTAAAACAAACATCTTGCATCTCTGTACAGTTGTAAGTGACTGTTAGGAGACTGAAGTCTTAGGTATAATTCTTGGTTTAATTCATTTTTTTTGTCTGCTACATTTTTTTCTTCAATTGACTAGCAGGTGAAACATATGAAAAGCCCTTGCTTGAGTCAACACTTCTTGCAGAAGTGGGGCTGATTTACTGGGACTCTGTACAGTTAGAGTGCCTAAGGGCTCTCACAGCTGAATTTGTCCAGAAGCTTCATCAATGTTGATTATACCCTAGAAGCTACAACATAAGAATTTTGACTTAATTGCCTTTAAATCCTACCTGTTTCTTCATGAGGCATAAACTTGCACTAACCCAAGACAGAATAAATTACTACTGAATATATCTCTCTTCTGTATAATTAATTTGCAAGGGCAATCTCAAGGTATCAAGTAATACCTCCCAGGGCTCACTTCTCCAAAACACATGCTGGGGCATAACAGGCAAAGGATGGGCTGACTGAGAAGTCACCTGCAAGAGTATCAGTGTCCTCTCCCAGGCAGAAGCCCCAGGGAAGATAGTTGTATGGTCAAGAAAATAGCAGGAAGGGCAGTAGAAGTTTACACATGTTACCATAGGGGCTCCACATACACGCTAACTATAAGATAAGGCAGCCTAAAATCAGCAGGAAATAAGAAAGCTGGTTCAAGGACAGGATGATGTAGAAATAACTAGAAAGATAGGGTAGGAATAAATGAGTGGGTACATGGTAACAGCTCCAGTTTCATAGTGATGACTAGAAGCTTTAGATACAAAAGACACACGACCCAATTCAAACGTGGTGTTAGCTTGCTGTAAGGCTCTCTGGCCAATGGGAACCCTACCACCTAAAAACACACTGAGTAGCTTAGAAGGTAAGTTATATCCTCCACCACAGGAATTACACTTCAGAATACTGGAGTAGTGAGGATCTCTCTGTTGTGAGAGGAAAAACAAAACGTGCCTTTGGAAATATTTTTCTCTTTCATAATGCACTTTGTTGTTTTTATTATGGAAATGATCTTGCTTCCTTTAGACAAACTATAAATATCCACAAAAGTATAAAGAAGAAAATACAACTTTATACATTTTTACCATTACCACTATTCAGAGAAGCTCTTGCTGATTTGTTTATGTCAGACTCCTGGTAGCTTAATCATAGAAACCTATGTTAATCCAACTCCTTAAATAAAATTAGCAATTTGTATAAAGCACACAGGCAATATGCCAAGGACAGCTGGCCCGAGAAAGATAGGAATGGCAGGAATTAGCATGTTAAGAAATCCCACCCTTACTCTTTCTTTCTATTTAGACATCATCTAACCAAGCGTGACCACCACACAGCTTCTAACTCCATCCTCTTTCTCCATCAAAACAACTTGTTTCATTCCAGAGTCAACCTGTTTTCTTGAGTTCCTGCTGAGAGTCCATTTGTGGTCCAGCCATAGGTGGTGAGGAATCACTCACATAGAATAATATGGCTATAAGAACTCAGTCTTAAATGTGATTAGTGGGTCATTTATCAGGGAACAACAACCAGTGCTAACTGGGCATGTATCTCCAACATATGCTACTACTGAAGCCCTTGCTAAGTTATTACTGCACATGGCTGGGTACCATAGTTAAGTTCTAGTTCTTACAGTAATGATTAAAAATAGTTCTTGCTATTTGTCTGCAAAAATGTATGCCATGAAGACTATTCTAAACATGAATTGCTTTTAAAAGAAAAAGAAATCCAGTTGTTACACCATGAATTTCTCTCCTATATGAGTATAATTGCTTGAGAAACTCCACTTCTGGGGGCTGCGTAATCCTTGTAGCAGATGCATTATGGCTTATTTATCAAATGTTTGGAGAACCCATGTTTAAGAGCATTCTCAATACCTTATCACATTAAGTAATGTTTAAATAGAAACCTGTGTAAAGTATTTTTTGTCTTCCTGGTGAGTTACTCCTATAGAGTGGAATAATATTGGGTGAGTCACCAATTTTGATGTATATTGTTAGCTTGTTTTTTGGAAAGGCTTGTTAAGTTCTAGTTCTTACAGTAATGATTAAAAATAGTTCTTGCTCTGTGAAATGCATCCCAGAGAAGTTGGTGTCTAATCATCCAGAGATATTCCCTTCATTGTCAATGAACTGTCATCAACTCAAAACAAGAAAAAATTGGTGTTTCTCAAAAAACTATAATCTCACTTTCATAAGTGCTGAAGAATTTATTCTAAACCTTTTATCTAAGCAGAATTTCAAGATGTTGCCTGCATTCTATACTCACTTAAATAGCAAGAATTCAATGTTCCAATTTTTCTTACCTGAAAACTTCAGGCCAATCACGTAGTGGCCCGATGTCTTTCTGGCCTTAAAACAGTGTGCATTAGAAGGGTCTAATGTTTTGATAAATATTCCAGGCAATAATGATCAGAAGCATGGATTTTGAAGAATTCTGGGCCAGTCTGAGGGAAAATTCCTCAAATGAACTATTGAGAAGTCAAAGTTAGAGCTCTGTCTCTCACTTGTGGTGGGCTGTTCTAGATTGAAGAGGAAATATGTTCAGAAGGGAACTGGGATTGTAGCACTTGTGTGTCATCCCAGATGTTCTGTGAAACCCAGAATATCTATAAAGTGGGCTTGGACATTCTCAAGAGGAAGGTTTAAAGTCTGATAGAACTATAAAGGTAGAAATGGTGCTAAGCATTTTCTAAGATATTTAGATTTGGATTTCTAAATTAAAGCTAGATTTATCTGATAACAGAGAGACAAAGCACAAAATTCAAGAAGCATAAATATTTAGTATTCAGGAGAGAACACCAGATTGATACCCAAAACATTGCCCATCTGGACCTTCACGTTGTTAATTATGGCTGGATGATAAATGATAAATGTCTGCATTGCTTTCTGGATTCTTCTTCTGGAGATTGCTATCTTGTATTTGTGTGAAGACATGTTGCCTAGCAATTATCACAAGTCTCATATCAAGTTCTCTAGTTATACTTGGGTCATGGCCTGCTCTCACATCTTCTGTGATCAGCATGGTAGTGGTGAGTTCAGTTGTTCATCAACTCTCTGCTCTGCCTGCAAGAGACCTTTTTGCAACCTTGGACTACAAAATGTCACTATTGTTAGCCAAGAAGGTTCCCTGGAACAAGCTCTGATCACACTGTCTTTGTTTTCTGTTGCTTGCTATCTTTGGCTTTCTGTTAGGGAACAGCTCACAGTTTTCTTTGGAAAATACATCAGTTGTAAACCAAGGTGGTGGAGATGAAAATGTTCAGTTCAGACCATTTTTTGGTGGCACCTGAACCCATTAACAACTTCTTTAGTTTTGTCTCTTGAAGTCGCGGAGCAGAGCAGCAAGTCTGCATCAGGGCCTTTAAAGCAAAAAGAAGTTAGCTTGTGTCAGACTTTGAGACTCTCTGTTTTCCTACAGTTTTACTCTAAATGACATGATTGATGTCTCTGAGTTCTCTTCATGCTTTCACCTTAGAGAACTTGGCTTGCAGGAGGGTGTGTGGCTTCCTGTTTGGATGCTTCACTTCTTTTGCTTAGGATATGGGCATTTCATGACTCACAGCTTATACATTCGTCACTGTTTACATAATCACAGCAGTGCACAGATGACATTGTTTCAGATCACATCATGTTGATGTTCATGTATTCACTAGTTGTACATTTTCAGGGTTCTTTGGATTCTAGTATGTATATGTTAAGTGTGTGCATTGATTTTATCTATTTGTCAGTATATTTATGTAAAAATTATGGTCTTGGAAAATGAGGGCCAAAAATTGTGTTGGAAAATTGTGGCTTGATATTTGCATGTATTGTATGCAGTCATATGCTTTCATTTGTATTAGCTTGTTTTGTAGGTATGTTGTTGCAAGTGAATAAAAGTGAAATTTGATGTATATGTTTCTATTTAAAAACAATTTACACCAATAAAAGGTGTTTATTGATTTCATTGGTATTTGTTTTAAAATAAAACTGTTCCCTTACCTTATAAAAGAAGATGGAAGAAGAAGAAGAAGAAGAAGAAGAAGAAGAAGAAGAAGAAGAAGAGGAGGAGGAGGAGGAGGAGGAGGAGGAGGAGGAGGAGGAGGAGGAAGAGGAGGAGGAGGAGGAGGAGGGGGGGGAAGAAGAGGAGAAGAAGAAAGAAGAGGAAGAGAACAAAGAAATCATCAAAGTTGGATTAAAGTAGAGGTGGCATCAGAGATGGAAGGGAGATTGCAAACAGATCTCCAAGGTCTACAGTGACCAGAAAGACAAAAAAGGAGAATAAGTTTGTTTGTGGGATGAGAGTGATGTAAATCCCAGATCTTCCTCAACTCTAGCCAGTTCTGCCAAAGGAAACAGTTCAAAAATACAAAAATGTAAGATGCACAATCATCTGAAAGAAGTAGGAAATATGAGAGGCTACAGTCTTTGTTTTAAATATTATTTCTATTTTTAAAGGCAGTGTTTGTGTTCATGTAACTTAGCATAATGTATCCCAGGCCAATATGTTGTCAAAATTGTAGAGTATTATTGTTTTTAAATGATGAATTATAAGAAGAAACCAAACAAAAGCCATTTGAATAAAACTTCTATTTTGAATAAGGGACAAAGATTAAGTTTTCAAACTCCTTGGATAAGTGACATCCTGGTTGACAAGTTGAGACATGAATACTGGGCAAGGCACACAGCCCCAGCTGCACAAACCAACCATTGTGAGCAGGGTAAGTGTACCACAAAGAAATGTACTTAGGAAAGAACCTTTTCACTGAATCTTGATTGGTGGAAAACGTAACATAATTTGGCACAGATGATTTTGGCTTTTGTAATTTGTGTGCTTAAAAGCAGTTTAGCTATTGGATCTGTTCTGTGTCCCTGATTGATCAGCAGTGGCTTGGTTACAATAAATTTTCTTTTCTGCATTGACTTGGTGGTTGAGTTGTGTTGGATCCAAGCAAACCCAAAAACATTTGGTACACTGGCCAGAAATCCAATTACTCTACCCAAGTCTCTGGTTTGTAATAATTCATAGTCAATATTTCATTGTGTGTAATATATCACACATTCTTGATCTATTTATCCATCAACAGATACCTGAGTTGGGCTGTGGTTTGAATTTAAAATGCTGTTCATAGGCTCATGTTTGAACACTTGGTCCCCAGCTTGTTGCCCTGTGTGGAAGGTTGTGGAGCCTTCAGGAGGTTGAGCCAGCCTTTCTACGCTTCCTGCACAATTTGCTTCCTGCTATGGCTACAGTGTGACAGCTTCCCCCCTCACATGCCTGGTGCTACATTTTCTCTGTCATATAGACTGTACTACTTCTTAAACTGTGAGCCTAGTCAGTTTTTTCTTTAAGGTGCTCTTGTCAAGTCATTTGTCATAGTGGTGAGAAAAGTAATAGGAATTCTCTTCTACCTAACAATTTTGAATGGTGTTGAAATGAAAGTAGGAGTGCAGAACTCTCAAGATGCATGTCTTTAATTATTTTGAAGTAGAATCACAGGGCAATTGTGTTTTAGTGTTTCTAAGGACTCTGTGTTTTTAGTGTTTCTAAGGATTCTCTGTACTGTTTTCCATGGCTGACATACCACTTTCTAATGTGATTAATAGTATAGTTTTATAGTTTCTGTACATTCTCACCGATACTTGCTGACTCAAAAAAAAAAATAGCCATTCTAACAGGTGTGAACTGATTAAATCACATCACCTATCTTAAAGAACCTCAAACAATTCAACTCATAGGTGCAGAAAGTAAATTTGTTGTTTTTCAGGGATGGGCATCAATGAAATGAAGGAAATAGTTTTCAATGATCATAAAGCTATAATTAAATAATTTATTCATTTTTTATATTATGTGCATTACATTTTGCCTGCATGAATATACAGACAGATCTCGGAGTTACAGACAGTTGTAAGCTCCCATGTGGGTGCTGGAAATTGAACCCAGGTCCTCTGGAAGAGCAGCCATCTCTCCAGCTCATAAAGCTATAATTAAACAAATGAGTAAGTTCTAGAAATGTGCTGTATAATGTGATACATGTAGCTGACAATATGGTGTTATACATTTAAACATTTGCTAAAGATGATAAATAGTACATTAATTTTTTAATCAGGAAAAAAGAGAAGGAAGAGGAGGGGATGGGAAAATGACACAATTGATTGCCAGGTGAGTAGCAATGGAACTGTTTATTATTTTGATTGAGGTGATTGTAAGTGCATATGTTTGGACTCATCCAGTTGTATTCATTAAATCTATTTAAGTTCTAAATATTAGTCAACTTTAATACAGCCATATAAGATATTGTCAAAGATAAAAAGAGGAAAAAAAAAACCCCAAGTCACATTTATGGTTGAGTGGTGGCATCAAGTTTGTGCCTCAGACTTAGTGTAACACAGGCATTGAGATATACTACACCTCCTCAATGCTTAGTGTAAATCTCATGATTACAGACGTAGTATGGCTAGAAATATTTAAAAGTCAATGAGAGTTGGGTATATGAGAAGCTGACTAGAAGTTCTCAATGGGAAATTGCCTTGCCTATACATAGCAAGATAACTCTACAAAAGGAGATTCCATCTTACAACAGAAAAAAATGTGGAAAATGTTCTAACCTTCCTGTGCAAGGAGTATTCCTATGTATAGAAGTAAACACTGGCTGATGCACTCAGGCGGCAGATTTCACTGATGAGCAGAGGGAATTCTGGAATGTAAAAGGTTTCATAATGCATCACTTCAGCTTGCAGAGAAGCTACCAACAAGATATCGATTTGTGAGGTTCATGTCTAAAAATAGAGCTACCACCTAATCAGTGCTAATCTTTAGGTTCTTTTTTTTAAATACCCTGGTGTCAGCTGAGTGTCTAGGATTGCCAGAAATCTGCTTAGCAAAAAGAACCTATGTGTAGGAAGGAAAGCTGACTTTGTGTTATAAATCAGTGGATATATTGCTCTGAATGGAAACCAGAGAGACTGTCTATCATCTCAGCATCACACAGCCAACATCATTTATTTGTATCATATACACAGATTAATCAACAGTAAATGATGGTCCCTCTCTACTTGACTCTCCAAATGGAGAGCTGTCCCTGAGGGTAGGAAAAGGCATCACACAGAAGGAAACATGAAGCATGTAGATCCACAATAAGCACAGGCTCTCTGCTTACTTACAGTCTTACTACTCTGTGTTTTTGTTAGAACAGTCAAGACACAGGCTCTTCAAGAATAATAACAACTAGAGATGCCAAGTCTGTTTGTCTTGTGAGAAGTGGTGTTTACTGCCTGCCACATTTTCTGTGTGTTTGAATAGTGGAGAACATAATTTTGCCTGTCTGCTGAAGGAATATAGGTACTAACATGTACACAGTTCAGGATATATGAGAACTAAAAATTCTCCTTCCACTTCCAGTTTCCATCTGTCTACCTAAGCTGACCCTATGCCACAGCTATCAGCATCCCAATTCCACTTAGACACACCTAAGATCACAGCTATCCACACCCCAATCCCACCTGAAGAGAGTTTGTCTCTCAGGAGTGCCGACACACCTAATACCACAGGCTCACAGAAGGGACAAATTTCAGTCAGAGACAACAAGCTCAGCTAACATCACAGATAACCAAATGGCGAAAGGCAGGCACAAGAACATAAGCAACAGAAACCATGGCTACTTGGCATCATCAGAACCCAGTTCTCCCTCCAAAACAAGCCCTGGATACCCAAACACACTGGAAAAGCAAGATTCTGATTTAACATCACATCTCATGATGATGACAGAGGGCTTTAAGAAGGACATAAATAATTCCCTTAAAGAAACACAGGAAAACACATGGAAACAGGTAGAAATCATTAAAGAGGAAACACATAAGGAGATACAGGAAAATGCAAAAAAAAAAAAAAAAAAAAATAAATAGAAAAAAAAAAAGCAGAAACAAAAAAAAAAGAAAAAAAAAAAAAAAAAAAGTAAAGTAATTGAACAAAACCATTCAGAATCTAACAATAAAGAAATCACAAAGGAAGACAACCTTGAAGACAGAAAAGCTAGGAAAGAGATCACCAACAGAATACAGGAGATAGAAGAGAGAATCACATGTGCAGAAGATACCATAGAAAACATTGACACAATAGTAAAAAAAATGCAAAATGCAAAAAGCTCCTAACCCAAAACATCCAGAAAATTCAGGACACAATCAAAAGACCAAACCTAAGAATAATAGGCATAGAAGAGACCAAAGGTTCCCAAATCAAAGAGCCAGTAAATATCTTCAACAAAATTATAGAAAAACAAAAAAACAAAACAACAAAAAAAAAAACAAAAAAACTTCCCTAACCTAAAGAAAGAGATGCCCATAAATATACAAGAAGCCTACAGAATCTCAAATAGATTGCACCAGAAAAGAAATTCTTCCTGTCACATAATAATCAAAACACCAAATGCACAAAACAAAGAAGGTATATTAAAAGCAGTAAGGGGAAAGGTCAAGTAACATATAAAGGCAGACCTATCAGAATTACACCAGACTTGTCACCAAAGACTCTAAAAGCCAGAAGATCCTGGACAGATGTCATACAGACTCTCAAAGAACAAAAATGACAGTCAACGCTACTATGTCCAGCAAAACTCTCAATTACCATAGATGGTGAAACCAGGATGTTCCATGACAAAACCAAATTTAAACAATATCTTTCCATTAATCCAACCCTTCAAAGGATAATAGATGGAAAACTCCAACACAAGGAGAGACACTACACCCTAGAAAAAGCAAGAAAGTATTTTTTCAACAAACATAAATGAAAATAGCCACAAAACATAACTCCACCTCTAACAACAAAAACAACAAGAAGTGACAATCACTTTTCCCTAATATCTCTTAACATCAATGGACTCAATTTCCCAATAAAAAGATGAACAGACTGGATATGTAAGTAGGACCCAGCATTTTGCTGCATATAGGAAACATACCTCAGTGACAAAGACAGACACTAACTCAGAGTAAAAGGCTGGAAAAAAATTTCTAAGCATATGGTTCCAAGAAACAAGCTGAAGTAGCCATTCTAATATCAAATAAAATTGACTTTCAACCTAAAGTTATCCAAAAAAATAAGGAAGGACATTTGATACTCATCAAAGGAAAAATCTACCAAGATGAACTCTCAGTTCTGAACATCTGTGCCACAAATGCTAGGGCACCCACATCTATAAAAGAAACTTTGCTGAAGCTCACAGTGCACATTGAAACTCACACAATATTAAAGAGAGAACACTTCATAGTACCTCTTCCAAAATTCACCATATAATCGGTCACAAAACAAGCCTCAACAGACATAAGAAGATTGAAATAATGCCATGCATCCTATCAGATCATCATGGACTAAGGCTGGTCTTCAATAACAACAAAAACAAAAGAAAACCCACATACACATGGAAACTGAACAACTCTCTACTCAATGATAATTTGGTCAGGAAAAAAATAAAGAAATTAAAGACTTTTTAGAATTTGATGAAAATAAAGGCACAACATAGCCAAACTTATGGTACATAATGAAAGCAGTGCTCAGAGTAAAACTCATAGCTCTGAGAGCCTCCATAAAGAAATTGGAGAGAGCATACAGTAGCAGTGTAACAGCACTTCTAAAAGCTCTAGAACAAAACAAAGCAAATACACCCAAGAGGAGTAGAACAAAGGAAATAATCAAACTCAGGGCTGAAATCAACCAAGTAGAAACAAAGAATTAACACAGCCAGGAGCAGGTTTTTTGAGAAAATCAACAAGATAGATAAACCCTTAGCCAGACTAATCAGAGGGCACAGAGATGGTATCTAAATTAACAAACTCAGAAATGAAAATGAAGACATGACAACAGAAACTAGAAAAATTAAAAAATTATCAGATCCTACTACAAAAGCCTATATTCAACAAACCTGGATAAAATATATAATTTTTTAGCCAGATTTTTAGCAAAGTTAAATCAGGATCAGATAAGTGATCTAAACAGTCCCATAACTTCTAATGAAATAGAAGTAGTCATTAAAAGTTTCCCAATCAAAAAAATCTCAGGACCAGATGGTTTTAGTGCAGAATTCTATCAGACCTTCAAAAAAGACCTAATATCAATACTCTTCAAACTATTCTACAAAATAGAAACAGAAGGGACACTACCTAATTTGATCTATAAAGCCACAATTACACTTACACCTAAACACACAAAGACCCCCCAAAAAAGAGAATTTCAGACCAATTTCTTTTATAAATATTGATGCAAAAATACTCAGTAAATGTCTCACAAATGGAATCCAAAAACACATCAAAACAATCATTCACCACGATCAAGTAGGCTTCATCCCATGGATGCAGGGATAATGGTTCAATTCATGAAAATCTATCAATGTAATCCACTATATAAAAAAAAAAAATCAAAGAAAAAAATCACGTGATCTTCTCAATAGATGCTGAAAAAGCATTTGAAAGTATTCAATCCCCCTTCATGTCTTGGAAAGAACAGGAATTCAAGGCCCACACCTAAACATAGTAAAAGCAATATACAGCAAACCAGTAGTTAACATCAAACTAAATGAAGAGAAACTTGCAGCAATCTCACTAAAATCAAGGACTAGACAAGGCTGTCTACTCTCTCCCTATCCATTTAATATGGTACTCAAAGTTCTAGCCAAAGCAATTAGATAAGAAAAGGAGGTCAAAGGGATACAAATTGGAAAGGAAAAAGTCAAAATATCACTATTTGCAGATGATAATATAGTATACTTTAATGACCCCAAAAAATTCTACCAGAGAACTCCTTCAGCTGATAAACAACCTCAACAAAGTGGCTGGATATAAAATTAACTCAAACAAATAAGTATCCCTTCTCTACTCAAAGGATAAATGGACTGAGAAAGAAATTAGGAAAATGACACCCTTCACAATATTCAAGAAAAATATAAAATATTTAGGTTTGACTCTAACCAAGCAAGTGAAAAATCTGTATGACAAGATTTACAAGTCTCTGAAGAAAGAAACTGAAAAAGACCTCAGAAGATGGAAAGATCTCCCATGCTCATGGATCAGCAGGATTAACAGTAAAAATGGGCATCTTACCAAAAGCAATTTACAGATTCAATGCAATCCCCATCAAAATTCCAACTCAATTCTTTACAGAGATAGAAAAAGCAATTATCATATTCATTTGGAACAACAAAAAATCCAGAATATCAAAAACTACTTTCAACAATAAGAGAAATTCTGGGGAATCAACATCTCTGACCTCAAGCTCTACTACAGAGCAATAGTGATTAAGAAAAAACAAACAAACAAAAACCACACATCCCACACATCATATTGATATAGAGACAGGCATGTGGATCAATGGAATAGAATTGAAGACCCTGAAATGAACCCACACACCTATGACCTTTGACAAAGAAGTCAAAACTATTCAGTGGAAAAACAACAGCATATTCAACAAATGGTGCTGGCTTAAGTGGCAGTCGGCATGTAAAAGAATTCAATTTGACCCGTTCTTATCTCCTTGTACAAAGCTCAAGTCCAAGTGGACCAAAGATCTCCACGTAAAACCAAATACACTGAATTTATTAGAAAAGAAATTGGGAAAGAGCCTCAAACTCATCAGCTCAGGGGAAATGTTCCTGAACAGAGCACCAATGGCTCAGGCTCTAGGATCAACTATAGACGAAGGAGATATCATAACATTGAAAAGCTTCTGTAAGGCAAAGGACACTGTGATCAGGAAAAAATGGCAACCTACAGATTTGGAAAAGATCTTTACCAAACCTATATCCAATAGAAGACTAAAGTCCAATATATACAAAGAACTCAAGTAGTTAGACTCCAGAGAAGCAAATAACTACTAAAAATGGGGTACAGAGCTAAACAAAGAATTCTCAACTGAAAAATTGCAAATTGTGGAGAAGCACCTAAAGAAACGTTCAACATTCTTAGTCATCAGGGAAATGCAAATCAAAACAACCATGAGATACACCTCACACCAGTCAGAATGGCTAAGATTAAAAAAAAAAACCAAAAAAACAAAAAACAAAAAACAAAAAACAAAAAACAAACAAAAAAAAACCAACCCAGGTGACAGCAGATGCTGGCAAGGATGTAGAGAAAGAAGAACCCTTGTCCATTGTGGGATTGCAAGCTGGTATAAACACTCTGGAAATCAGTCTGGTGATTCCTCAGAAAACTGGACATTGTTTTACCTGAGGACCGAGCTATACCACTCCTGGATGCTCTAACATATAACAAGGACACATGCTCCACTATTTTCATAGCAGCCTTATTTATAATAGCCAGAAGCTGGAAACAACCCAGATACCCCTTAACAGAGGAATGGATACAGAAAGTGTGGTAATTTACTCAATGGAGTACTACTCAGCCATTAAAAACAATGACTTTATGAAAAAAATGGCAAATGGGTGGAACTAGAAAATATCATCCTGAGAGAGATGACACAGTCACAAAAGAACATCCCTGGTATTTATTCACTGATAAGTGGATATTAGAAAAAAAGCTTCAAATACCCATGATACAAGTTATAGACCACATGAAGCTCAAGAAGAAGGAAGACCAAAGTGTGGATGCTACAGTCCTACTTAGAATGGGGAACAAAATAATCATGGGAGGTAGAGGATATGAGGTACTTGAGAGGAAGAGAGGAGGGGGACAGGAAAGGGGGGCAGAATTAGGTGTGAGAGGAATAGAGACAATATCCGGAGGTTAAGCATGGTCCCCAGTTGAGGAATGGTGTCACCCACCCTTCTCAAAATTTTAACCCAGAATTGATCCTATTCAAAGGATCAAATACAGGGACAAAGAGTGGATCAGAGACTGAAGGAAAGGCCAGCTAGAGACTGTCCCACCTGGGGATCCATCCCATCTGCTGGCACCAAACCCAGTCACTATTGCTGATGCCAAGAAATGCTTACTGACAGGAGCCTGATATGGATGTATCCTGAGAGGCTCTGCCAGAGTCTGACCAATACAGATGTGGATGCTTGCAGCCAACCATCAGACTGAGCACGGAGTCCCCAATGGAGAAGTTAGGGGAAGGACTGAAGGAGCTGAAGGGGTTAGATCATAGGAATAACAAAAATAACAACCAACCAGATCCCCCTGAGCTCCCAGGGTCTAAACCACTAACCAAAGAATACACATGGAGGGACCCATGGCTCCAGCTGCATATGTAGCAGAGGATGGCCTTATCTGACACCAATGGAAGGGAAGGCCCTTGGTCTTGTGAAGGCTTGATATCCCAGAGTAGGTGAATACCAGGGTAGGGAGGTGGGCTGGGTGGGTGTGTGAGGGAGCACCCTCATAGAAGCAGGGGTGAGGGAGGGATAGGCTAGGAGGTTTGCAGAAGGGAAACCTGGAAGGGGATAGCATTTGAAATGTAAATAAATAAAATAACAAATAAAAAATTAAAAAAAAATTCTCCTTCCAAAAGTGTAAGGAGCTAGGATCCTTAATGTTTATGGAAATGTCAACTTCATTGCTATATTCCCAGGATCTGATTTGACTTATATCACCAACACAGTATTACTTTCGTTCTCTACAGAAACTAAGGTAATATAATGAATATATATTCAAAGAACACTTGTTATAGTTTATAACAAGTGTTTATAGTTATAGACCCCTGATTGAGTCTGGGCAATTCAACAATGTCTGCCTCTTATTGGAGAGAGTGAGAACCCAGTAGCTACTCACCCCATGAAGCTTGGTGCTTCATGATTCCCCACCTAGCTCTAAAGAACTGCAAGTTTTTGGAGTCTACCAGTCTGCAGTCTATATTTGAAGCCCAGGGAGGCTGGATTCTGATACCAGTAAAGGTATGCAGCATCAGGAACATGGTAGAGGAACTTTCTAGGAGAGTCAAGGCAAGCAGGGATAACCAAAGTTTTTGTCTTGGATCTCCTTGTAATAAGTAGTATTGCTCATGTTTAAGATGTATCTCCCCACTTCAAGTCCTTTGATTGAAAAAAAGCAAAAGCATAAACAGAAATCAAAAACACCCCTCAGAGATATGAACAGCAGCTTGCCCTATTTTGATTCTAGATCCAATCTATTATCCACAAAGATTAACTATCCCCATCAGCCCTCATGAGACTGGTTATAGATTGAAAGTTCCCCATGGATCTATGTGTTGGGGACTGTCAGCTTACAGGATGTTAGGAAGTAATTGGATCCTGGAGGCTCTGAGCTAATCAATGAGTCAAATCCCTTGATGAGTAGCTCTATTGATGAGCCTAAAGAATTGAAGATGGTAGCCAGGTGAAGAAATAGGTTTTGGAGCAAATCCTTGGCCTGTATCTCCTAAGATGCCTTTGTTCAGTTCTCTCCTTGGTTTCTAGCTGCTCTGACAAGATCTGCTCTGATGCACTATGCTTTCCTACTATGAAAGGATGACATGGTGAATCAGTATATATGTATGTTATATATATTGATTCTCTCCTTCACTTGTTCATGTGTATGTTTCATCATAGCACTGTGAAAAAAAGCTCATTCAATGTCCTTCAATACAAGCTGATTTGTGTTTCTCTGCCTTCTGCACTAATTATCAACTGACAAGCTCTTAGTTTGGATCTAGCTTCTGTATGTGGGGGTTAGAGCATCAGAAAAAGAAACCTTACTGCTGTGGATTCCTTTCTAAAGTAGATATGCAATATGTCACCCTTCTGTTATGGGAATACTTTGAAATGAATTGGTTTGTTAAGTTGGTGTACAGATAAAAGTCTGTATAATTACACATGGCTTGATGTTTATTTTTAAGAAAATATTCTCTTAGGAAACCTGAAGTCTTTATTTCCTAATTTCATATACTTTTGCAAAGCATTATTTCTTTGACAGAGAATATATACTAATTTTTGTAGATGGATTGAGCAATGCATTAAAAATAACAAGATTAAATTTTTATGTATTAATTTTATTATTTTGACTAATCAAAATGATCTCGTCTTGGATGATAGTTAGATGTTGTTAGCTCAGTAGAAAAATCATTATCTATCAGGTTTGTTTTCCCATGAGGTGACTCACCAACCTTCTTTACGAGCTGCCATTAGATTTGAGTGTAGAGGATTCTGTGTTTTGCTCTTTTTTAATTGACAGGTGATATATCTATACAATTCATAAGGCACTCTCTTTATGGTATGTTCTGTCATATTGGAGAGATTCAAGACTACTAAATTTTATAAAATTTTCACTGTGCACACAATGTTTTCTGATCTTACACAAACAATGCTTTAATTATAAAAACTAAAGACTTCTAATAGTTTCCACTATTATTCCTCAGCATGTAAGTATCAAATTAGAGTCTCTTTGAATTGTGTTATTTTAGAATGTTTGGTTTTAAGGTATACTATTTGACTTGCTGAATAGAATTTCAGAAATACCATTCAGTGAATTTTGGCTTAGAATTTAGACATAATTTCCAAATCCTTCTGAAATATCCCTAAATACATTTCTGATACTTGTTAGCAGATGTTTATATGAAGTTGTATTCTCAGTGCTGACAAGTAGAGAATCACAATTATTGATCATCTCTGAAAAACACTGAAGATGCCCTATGTTATGCACTATCAAATATTCAACCAGAACTTCATTCCTTACATAAAACAAAATGCACATTCATCTCATTAGCACAAAGTTTTTATTTGACATTCAATAAATGCTAAAGTTTATCAGGATTACAACTCTTTAACATTCTAAAGAATGGCTTTACAGTACAGACCTTTGAGACATCTTGTCTCTCAGTATTTGATTTGTATGTTTATTTTGTTTTCATTACTTCTTTGGGATTCTGTAAAAGTTTCTCAGGAGAAAGGGGATCACAAGTAGAAAAGTTTAAGAAGCTCTGCTTGAGGTTACAAAAAATGTCCGGGTTTTCTGAGCTATCTCAATTCCCAAAGAGAAAAATCTGAAGACTTGTTATGTAACTTGGGCGTAGCCTACATCTAGATATGGAAAAAAATGTCCAAAACACTGTTCACCAAATGCCGTTCACCAAGTCTGACTACAAGTCGAGAGTCCAAGAGTCTAAGAATGACTTTCTACCTAGACCAGAGACCTTTGTGGTTCTAAAAGCTCTCTGCTCTTGCATAGAGCTGAGCTGCATTCCATGCAGCAAGAGGAGAGAATGACAACAGGTTACTGGGCATTCAAATCCTACAGTGAAGCAGCTAGCCCCATCCATCCTTTCCCTGTACAGAGTACAGCTCAATGCAGGCAAGCTTCTCTGTAAAGATAAACAGATGATTCAGCTTCCATTTGCACTCAAACAGCACAAGCTTGTGACTTCCTGGCTTCTTTGTTGTTTCTGAACTTAATAACTGAACTGAAATGACCAAGTCTCCTTCACTCTAGAAGTGACCCATCTGTGTGTTGCATACACTTGTACTCATGTTT
>JANHMN010000004.1:132555887-132576799 GCA_030674055.1 Rhabdomys pumilio | reverse complement strand
GATACAGATACAGATACAGATACAGATACAGATACAGATACAGATACAGATACAGATACAGATATAGAGAGGGAGGGAGGGAAGGAGGGAGAGAGAGCATGTATATGTGTTGCATGTGTGTAAATGTATATATATTTATGATGTGTATATGATGCATATGTAAGGGCATACTCAGACCCTTATGGCTATGAAATTTACTTTCAAATGAGGTCTGGAGTACTGTGTCTGCTTCCACAAGGAAATGACCACAGCTTGCTTTTATTAACTCACTCTTCTTTTTCCACTCTTAAACTTTTTAATTTTCTTAAGCAAAATGAGGGAAAACCTTATAGGAATGAGAACTAGTAGTAGCTAATGAAGACCAAGAGACTGGAGCCATTAATAGCTTTCTAATGTGCATCCATTTCCTTCCTAGTGCATCTGTTTCCTTTGCAATTAGTGTTCTCTCCATTACCTCAGAATAATAGGGATTGGCTTCTCCACTATTTTCTTACTGAAGAGTGTGATGGCATTATCACATGACAGATACAACAAAAACAAAATAAAACAAAACAAAAAGCATCTAATATTTCAAGTACAGAATGAGCCCACAAGAAATGGTGGCAATAATAAAAATGTTCTCTGGAAACAATATCTTGTAATTTCACAAATGAGAACAAGAACTCATCTATAAACTCATATGCTAATAACATATCTAAAATGCTTATAGATTTGTTTTAAGATTAAAAGTGGTGTGTATCTTGAGTGTGGTTCTTTGGCATTGGGAAAATAGTAGGTTCCTTGGCAAGAATAAAAATGTATAATCATGTTATCACAATTTGATCTAAATCACATTGAAATGCATGGATCTATTCAACAATGTGTCATGGTTTTGTTATCTATTGATCCATTTGTATTCTAATGGGTACCAGCTGATGAATGTGAGTGACATTGCCCATGTTTACAGATCTTTCAAGGCTCCTTGACCTCATTGGCTATGCCATACTGCCATCAAGACAATTAACTAGGAATGTTTCTATGCCTGGACATCAGGAGTGACTTTGCAAGAATCAGAATAAAGAAATACTCTAGAGAATAGTTCCAATGGACAGTAGACAACAGCTAGAACAATAGGACAATGGGGACACTGTTGAAAAGGGCAGTCTACAACTGGGCAGTGGTGTCACACTCCTTTAATTCTAGCACTTGAGAGGCAAAAGCAGGCAGTTTTCTGAGTTCAAGGTCAGCCTGGTCTACAGCGTGAGTTCCAGGACAGCCAAAACTATACAGAGAAATCCTGTCTCGAAAAAACCAAAACCAAAATAAATAAATAAACAAATAAATAAAAGAAAAAAGAAAAGGACAATCTACAATCAGTAATAAAACTCTCAGAAGTGAGGCTGAGCATGTAATGTAGAGACTATTTGGGAGAAACAGTGTGCAGACCCTGAGGGAAGGACAGATCCACAATATTAGGAGCTGAAGTATTCTGCAGAGCCTGACCATTTAGCAGAGACTTAAGAGCTGGTGGAAGAGCTGAGTCCATTAAGAGGAGCAGGGTGCTAACATCAAGATGTCAGGCATAGTTAGATAATCCGCCTTGTAAGTCAGTGAATCCCTCTAACTAATATAACAACCAGTGAATTGTGGTCATAAAGCCACCAGAAATGGAGGTGTCTAGGAGGTGAGGAAATGAATGGATGGATTTGCAACATGAAACTTCTAGAATCAACCAGACTGACTACATGGCTTACCATCACACTTTCCATTATCGTGGTAAAATCTGACACCAACAATGTTTTTCACCGGGAAAAGGGATTCCTTCCTAGGAAATGCCTTATTTGGAACATTGGTTTCTTCAGGTCCTTGGAAGCTCCGTAGAAAACTTGCCATCAAGATCCCCAAGTCTGAGATACTCTAGCTGTCCAGTGTGACTCTCTGGAGCTATAAGACCAAGCATGGTCTGCTCACCTGGTTCTGGCCTTCATGAGTCCACTCAGTGAGGACTGTGTTCTGCAATTTCCTTCTCACTGATGTCAATTTCAGAAAGGTTAGAACCACTTATCACTCTGAATTGTTTGAATTTTGAACCCCAAAGACCAGACAACCCTCTGTGGACATAGTCAGTACAAGAGCAAACTTTGTGGATGAGAGCAGTAAGCTCCGATTTCCCATTTTGCATGCTCCTATGCACTGACCAGCATTGTCTAGACTGCACAGAAAGAAAAAAAAAAAGTCAGCCGTGGCATGTCTCCAGAAATTGGGGAGAGCTCTTCAGCAAAAAAAAAAAAAAGAAGAAGAAGAATCTCAAATGCAAAGATCTAAGCTCAATCACAAATCCTCAGCTAAAGGACTTCTCATCCCAATCACAGAATTCTGTGAACACAACTTTAATGATTTGTAAGTGGAAATGTCACTTGAGCTGACCACTAATGAGCTGCTCAAGGTTTCTGTGTATTTTACATGCTCTCCCTATCCTACTGTCAATGTGTGAGTTATTCCGAATTAGTAACCCCTGTTACCACTCTCTGTGAATCAAGAGCATTCTTTCAACTATTGCTTTATTTTCATTATTATACTTGTAAAATAAGTTCCAAGCTGGCTTTGAACTCACAGCAATCTACCTGCTTCTACCTCTCATGTTTTGGAATTAAAAGCTTGTACTACTACTACCACCCCTGGCCTCATAAAATTCTCTGTTATCCACTTCTTCTGCTAGACTTGTGCTGCACCACGGTATGCTTCACATCCAGTGTTTGGTAAACACTCAACAAGTACTTTTTCATTCATCAGCTGAGTGATTAGCATGAGTTAGCTTGTTTGTTGAAAGTCTGTGTTTGTGAGAACTGCACTTTCTGTGAGGGAGGCTTGCAGGTGATCTTGATTGGTTTCCACTCTGCCCCACATGGTTGGACATACACAGTGAATAAAATACAGAGAGGCTTTTCTGAGGGTCCTGCTGTAGTCATAAAGAACATCCACACTGAGTCAGGATGAGCTGTTTCTCAGCCTGTCGTATAGTCCGATGGTCGTCGTATATACAAAACTGAGGAAGGTAGCAACTCATGAGATGTTTTAGGGTTTAAAGTCCTTGTGAGGGTATCTACTTACATTATAATTTTTGTTATACAGTCAATAGCAATGTAGTCTTTTTAGTGGCTGGTATCATATATGATACATCAATATTGTTGTCATAGAGTGTTGTTTGTTACTGAAAGCATTCTTTACTGACACAAAGAGGAAAAGATAGATGTATATTTAAAGCAGAGAGTTCTCCCCCTCCCCAAAATCTGGTATGCATAGAAATACATGAGAGGCAGCTTTTACCAGGAGATCAGAGACACCACAAGGAGAGGCCTCCCACACTCTTCCTAAGGGAAATGAGTCCTCAAGGATTCCTGCTATTTTGGACTCAGGTTATAAAAGGCCTTGATAAGGCAGCTTGATACACACACCATTTTATGTGCCATCTAAATTCTTCTCACTGTTTATGGAGGTGACAGCCTCCTGAAGCTTTCAGCATTCTAATCAAAGCAGGGCCATCACATTAATTTCTTAAAATGCAAGGAGTATTGCTGCCCCCTCCCCCACAAAAAAACACAGTCTCAGGAAACTCGATCCTGTCTGCAGTGAGATTGTCTTGGAATATCAGGATGGCACGTTGTTAAATGGCAAGATCTTGGGACATGGAGTAGCTGTCTTGAACTACAATGGTTTGTTGGCTTCATGACCCTGTAGCAGCTTTCCTGTCCCAGTCATTCACTTCACCATCTACCTCTAGTGTCGCTCTAGATTTAATTATCTGATCATAGTTCTAATCTCACACAGGCCCCTCGTCTAGTAGTCCAAGTCCCGGGGAAACACTTGGCCCTGCTGCCCTCACTAGCTCCTTCATCTACCTGACTTAGGAGAAGCTTATATCCTTCCAGTCTGGTCAATTACTTTCCCTGGTGCTCTTCCTCTAAGAAAAGAGATTGGCACTTTTGCCAATTCTTTGTCCATCTGAGGCACCACAGAAACAGCTCTCCTTGTGCAGAATGCTTGTTTAATTCTTTGTCTTTGTTACAGTGTCTATTGCGGTGATGGAACACCAGGAACAGATGCAAGTTAGGAAGGAAATGGTTTACATTGCTTTCTTTTACATATTATGGTTCATTATTGAAGAAAGACAGGGTAGGAAACTGAAGACAGGAACTGATGCAGAGGCCTGCAGGAGTACTGCTTGTTGGCCTGCTCACTCATGGCCTTCTCAACTTACTTCTTTCTTCTTTTCTCCCTTCCTTCCTCCTTCCTTCCTTCCTTCCTTCCTTCCTTCCTTCCTTCCTTCCTTCCTTCTATCTTTCCTTCTTTCTTTCTTTCTTTCTTTCTTTCTTTCTTTCTTTCTTTCTTTTTTCCTTCTTTGCTGTTGTTTTACTACTACTACTATTTTACTTATTTACTTTACATCCCTTTCACTGCCCTCGTCCGTCATCTTCTCCTCTCCCCTGGATACCCCCCACCCTGGTACTTCAAGTCTCTGAGAGGCTAGGTGCTTCCTTTCTTACTGAGGCCAGACAAGGCAGCCCAGCTAGAAGAAAATATGCCATGTACAGGCAACAGCTTTCCTGATACTCCCCATTCCAGTTGTTCAAGACCCACATGAAGACCAAGATGCACATATGCTACATATGAGCAGAGAAGCCTAGGTTCAACTTGTGTATGTTCTTTGATTGGTGGTTCAGTTTCTGAGAGCCCCAAGGGTCTAGGTTAGTTGATTCTGTTGGCCTTCTTGCAGAGTTCCTATCCACTTAGAGGACACAGTCCTTTCTCCCATCCTTTCATAAGAGTCTCAAAGCTCCATCCACTATTTGGCTGTAAGTGTCTGCATCTGTCTTAGTTGACTGCTGCGTGGAGCCTCTCAGAAGACAACCATGTCCTGTAGCCAGGCAGAAATCCCAGTGGAGTGATAGGGACAAAAACCCACCCACAAACTTCTGACCCAAAATTTATCTTGTCTACCAGAAATGCAGGGACAGGGAATGGAGCAGATACTAAGGAAATGGCCAACCAATAACCACGCCCAACTTGAGACCCATCACATGGACAAGCACCAATCTCTAACAATGTTAATAGTCCTGTTATACTTGCAGACAGGAGCATGTCTGTCCTCACCTCTCTTTCTTATAGCACCCATGGCTACTAGCCTAGGAGTGGCATCATGAACAATGGGCTGGTCCCTCCCACATCAATCATTGGTTAGGAAGATGCCCTTCGGACTTGCCTACAGGCTAGTCTTTTTTTTAATTTATTTTTTATTGTATATATTTTATTTACATTTCAGATGCCATCCCCTTTCCCCATTTCCCCTCCCTGGAAAACCCCTATCCCATCCTCCTTCTTCTTTTTGCTTTTATACAATTTTTAAATGTTAATCAAAGGCTTTATAAGTTTAGTAATCAATAACAAGATGCCCATACAATCAGAAGTGTAACCCAATACCCAACCTAGATATATCAACTATCTTTGACTGGTGGAGACACGTGAACATCCGCCTCCATGTTCCTCTCTCTCTCTCTCTCTCTCTCTCTCTCTCTCTCTCTCTCTCTCTTTCTCTTGTCACCTCGCTCCTCCTTTCTTTCTCCTCCTCCTCTCCTTACTCCTCCCACCTTTGCTCCTCCTACACATCACCCTTCCTGTTAACATAAACTTTTCTCTTAAAATACAATTAGAGCATAACTATACCAATTTTGTGTCAGTAAGGTACAAGATAGACCTAATACCCAGTCCATCATTTTGTTGACTAAGCAGAACCTCTGTCATCTCTTCTAACTAAAAGACTTAGTTCTGAACATGGCTTTTTCTTGGCTTTAGAATGAATGTCAGCTGAAAACCATCCTCTCAAATCTTTTCTTTCAAAGTAAATAGCCGGAATTGGCTATGAGACTATAAGTCTTCAACCCAGTCAGAAATCCAGAATGACTGAGTTAACAGAAATTATGAGAAGCACAAAGCATAGCTTCTAAAACTTAGCCAATTTACAGAGACCTCTGAACACCTGGACAGTCCCTATACTACAAAGCGTTGGAGCATCCAATCTTCAGCCTTCTGGCCAACGATCATCTGACAGACCTAGTGATGCAGAATTATTAAGGGCTGTTTACTCTGTCTTGGCAGATATAATCAGTCGACTATTCTGCATGTGTGTCCTTTTCTGGACAATGATTTGTCTGTAATGAAAAGAGGTAATTGTCTCACTACAACTGGAGTAACTCCAAAGATGCTCAATTTCTTCTGAGAATCCAACACAGGAAGCTGTCAGGAGCAGACAGGTTTCTAATCAAAATGAACATTAATACAAATGTTTGTAACATCAATTCTGTGGACTTCTGACATTTTGAAAACCAACTATCCATGTAAGGTAATCTGGACTGTTGTCTGTTAACTCCTCTCAGTTATTTCTAAATAAAATATAGAAAACACCCTAACAATAAACTCAAAGCCATGAATTTGCTATAGGCCCTTAACTCACAGGTTAACCATCTCAAATCAGTTAAAAAAGTTAAAGAAGGACTGGGTCTGAGCCTTGTATTCCTAAATGTGTTATATAGGCACAATGCCTATGAGAATAACAATGTTAATCTCACTTTATATCAATAAGAAGCTCATACCAATGAAAACCTTAAATTTGAAATCAAAGTAAATTTTGTACCATTTAAGAAATTATAACTTCATCTTAATAACAATTATACACATTTCTACCAATAGGTTATAGCTATGCAATAAATCCTAGCTAATCCTCCCTGTTCCAACCAAACCACTACTTTTCCCTAGAAAGACAGCCCAATATTAACTATCTCAGTCCCTAAGCCTAGGAAATAGGGGCGCTGACTCTTCATTAACTTCTTCAAGCTGATTATGGGCATTGAGATATTAGAAGAGGGGCAGGGGGAAGAGTAAATTGATAAGCCTCTGATGCTGTAACTTCACTGCACCCAGCTGGAATACCACGACATCAGAGGTTCGGGCAGGTCTACTCAGCTTGCTTGATGAGTAGATACAGCAAGGCTGTGTATTCTGCAATATACAATTCTTAAAACAAATTTTAGTATCAAGATAATATTTTGTTTGAATTCTGGAATCTAGTCTTCTGGCGGCCTGCCTTTGTCATGTCTAATCTATGGGAGTTTTTATGAGGGTGTGCTTCCACCATCTTCCCATCTTCCCATTCCTGCCTCTCTGCTCTTAAAATTCCCCAACACTAGGGAATCCAAACTTTCAGGCACCAGGGCCCTCCACTTCCACTGATGCCTGGCAAGGCCACCCTCAACTACCTATACAGGTGGAGCCATGAGTCCCTCCCTTTGTGTTTTTGGGCTGGAAATTTGAGAATGTCTACTCCAGCTTGTTTCTTAGTACCATTTTCTTGAAAAATTATTTTCCAGCCTTTTACTCTAAGGTAGAGTCTGTCTTTGTCACTGAGGTGGGTTTCTTATATGCAGCAAAATACTGGACCCTGTTTATATATCCAGTCCATTAGCCTATGTCTTTTAATTGGGGGAATTGAGTCCATTGATGTTAGGAAATATTAAGGAACAGTGATTGTTGTTTCATCTTATTTTTGTTATTAGAGGTGGAATTATCTTTGTGTGGCTATCTTCTTTTGGATTTGTTGGAAGAGGGTTAGTTTCTTGCTCTTTCTGGGGTATAATTTTCCTCCTTGTGTTGGAGCTTTTCTGCTATTATCCTTCATAATGCTGGGTTTGTGGAAAGATATTGTGTAAATTTGGTTTTGTTGTGGAATATCTTGGTTTCTTCATCTATGGTAATTGAGAGTTTTGCTGGGTATAGTAGCCTGACCTGGCATTTGTGTTCTCTTAGGTCTGTATGACATCTGCCCTGCATCTCTATAGGCCAGTCTTATGAAGGCAGTTTCTCAATTGACGTTCTGTCCTCTAACATGTGTGAGGTTGCCACTAAACTAGACCACATATCATAGTAAAAAAAGTGACACAACCATCCTATGTCTCTTTAGTTCTCAAAGGCCATTAAACCCCAATACAAGAGAGAAAAAGCTTAAATCGCAAGCAAGAAATGTGCTATAATTTTACAGAGTCTGCTGATGAGCCCCCAATCAAGACCTATAAGAAGTCACCACCTTTTCAGTTAGAGGCTCATTGTACACTAAGTCTTTAGTCAGAGGATGAAAGAATAGCTGTGATGATATTATCTCAGTGTTTATCAGGGAGACTCTGTGGTTTCCATATCTCTCCCTACCTGTCCCTGACAGCCCATCAAACCAGGTAGCTTCTCAGATTTCTTGAGACAAGTAAAACCATCAGACTCAAAACCCCTTCTTTCTTCACAGCTGCACTGCTCACACCTGCGTTCCCTTTGCAGATGTCTACCCCACTCAGTCCCTCATCTTCCCTCTGTCTCACCACCTTGCTGCCCCCAGCTGCCTCCCTCCAAGCCCCACCCCATCACACCTTCACTTTCTCCAACATCAGTGTTTCTTCAGGATCATTCCTATCAGTATATTTTAGGATGTCTTCTCCATGCAAACCAGGCATTAATCCTTGTTGACCTCAATCCCTTCTCCCACCTGGCAAAACCCACCACCACTTGATTACAGCTGTCTCTGCTGGCTCTCTTCTCATCCTCACCTGCTGTTATCCCTGTGTCACTGAGAGACCCTGATCAACTTCCCCAAAACAGGTCTCATAATACATTCCGTTTCCCTCAGGACACACACATGCCTAGTTCTTTCCATTTTTCCTTCCTTCCTTCCTTCTTCCTTCCTTCCTTCCTTCCTTCCTTCCTTCCTTCCTTCCTTTTCTTTTCTGTGGGGCTGTGTGATTGCTTGTTATGCCACTAGAATGTAAATTCCTTGTAGACAGGAACTGTCTCCAATTTGCCCTCCACAATATCACTTATGCCTGGCATATGAGTTTTGCTCATACTAGGAACTCAAAATATCCTTTGATGTCTGACATCAGAGGAGAACAAATGAATTAGATGGGGCCATTGAAAAAAGGGGTTTGTTAGGAATATGAAAAGGTGATTTTAAAAATTAATTGCATTACTTATAGTTTGGATTATATTGAGCTTTATTTCCTTTTTATTTCCTGGGCTGGGTTTCAGACAGCCCAGGCTGGCTTGTGATATACTCTGTGGCCGAAGGTGGCTATCATCTGTTGATCCTCCTGCTTCCACCTAGCTAGAGCTGGGCTTCCAGGCCTGTGCCAACATATCGGGAGATAGTTCTTTTGTTATGATGCTGAAGTTGCAAAGCTTTTTTGAGGCCAAGCTGATTCCTTTGCATTAGTTTCATGGAGGAATATAACCGTGTGTGTGTGTGTGTGTGTGTGTGTGTGTGTGTGTGTGTGTGTGTATGTGTATATATAGTGTGTGTATATATATATATATATATATATTTATATATATATATGTGTGTATATAAATATATATATATATATATATATATATATTTCCTTGCACATATCTACAAAGCTTTTGCGTTTATGAGGCAGCTTTAGGAATTTGGAGTCTATATTTAATTTACAGTATTCTAATAGCCTGTGGGGGGTATACTTTCTGTTTTCTCTCTTTTTCTTTAATCTTTGGCCTTATATAAAGTCATCTTCTACAGAAAAGACAATGATTTTAATCAAATATATGGCATTGTTGTTGCAAAACTGGACACAATTCAACTTCATTAGGTTCCCTATTAATCATGATGCTTGCAGTACTTAAGCAGGATCGACATAAATTCAGATGAGCTTTTTAGATGGTTTGCTAATGCTCCCCAAGACATCACAGGCTTCCCTCTCCGGTTTTGTTTGCCATTACTAGTGATAACCACCAGATATTTTTACATAAATCATGGTGCTTTCTCTCTTTGAATCTGACCACTTTCCTAGTGTCAGCTCTCCAGGCTTGCCAGCACCATTATTTACTGCATCATGCTCTTTTACTGAGGAAGTGTTACAGGAGGCAGTGTGGAGGGCATTCAGTCCTGCCTGTTGGAGGCAGTGGGCAGTGTGGAGGGCATTCAGTCCTTCCTGTGGTCTGACAAACTCATTAACATCTCCCCATCCTCAAGCTCAGCTTCTCTTAGAAGCAGAGATTTCTGTGTAGAACAAAGAGCTGATAAGCAGAAGTGTTTCAAAAGGAAAAAGGCTTTTACAAAAAAATGAAAATTGTCCAGTGCTCTGCAGAAATGTAAGGAAGGAGACAATCCTGTCTATCCATCCGCCTTTGGAGGAGTGGCTCGTTGGTGACGTCACAATGAAAGACCGGCTCAAAAGCCTCTGAAAGGTAACCATTCAGTCCTCTCCTAAGATATTAACTACACTTAACTTTTTTTTTTTCTGAAAAAGTGTAGAGTAAATTGAATTCTTGTGGTTTAAAAAAAATTATTGGGCAGATAGCCAAGATTAAAAAAACTCAAGTTGGAAAGGAAATTACATGCTTTAAGCACATCTTGACTTTGGTGTGTGTGTGTGTGTGTGTGTGTGTTTGCTTGTTTGCTTTTTGGTTTTTGTCATCATCATTCTAATTCTCTTAAATGTTCTTCTCTCCCCAAAAGGAGCCAGTTAGTAAATTATTCATGTCTTCCACCCCATCAGGATCCCCTGCTGAGCTGAGGTGATGTTACCACTGTGGCTGGCCTTTTCCAGGAGGCCACAGTTACTAAAGGGCAACTTCTCCCAGGAAAGCAGAGCTTTGTACTGAATTACTGTGTGTTCCTTACTTAGATTCAGTTTGATTCAGTTTTATTATGTTGTTCCAGTGGTCTTAGCCTTTGAGAAATCTTTTGAGTGTGTCAGCTTATTGCAACTCTTTAAAAATGAAGCCAACTTATATCCAAAAAAACTATTCCTTTCTAATCCTTTTACAGAATCTCAAAAAAATTCAGAAATGTTGAAACCAGTGCCTTCTATTATATAAGAATTCTATACAAAGAGACTTTAAAGATTATTTTTTAAAAAAGAATTTATGAATATAATTATTCATTTCTTCAAGTAGATTTGCCTGTGTGATAATTGCAGAAACTTTAAACACCCAGTTTTGACGTGTGTGTGTGTGTGTGTGTGTGTGTGTGTGTGTCCTAATGCATCAACGGTCTTAATATATAAGTGATAAATTACTGACTTCACTATTCTTTGGAGCTGCCAATCCTAAAATGACTATGGTCTGTCAATACAATGCATTATGTTAATAAGATGAAAAGCCATCAGAGGCCCCAATGTCAGGGTGTCCTTTCTGTGGAGATAGTGAGTGCTTGGTTGCATGAAAATCGACAGCTTTGAAAATAATTTTGGCTACATTAGTTTAATTTGTTATTATTATTTTCATGTTACAGTTCACAGACCTGACATAGGAGAAATGCTGCTTTATGCTTATATTTAGTGCTAACTGCCTGTGTGTGTGTGTGTGTGTGTGTGTGTGTGTGTGTGTGTGTGTGTGTTCTAAAGGTAATTGAATGAATTCTGGGGGCTTTATTTTAGGCCCACCCTGAACTGCTGATGTGAGAAGCCCATATCAATAGAGTTAGTATCGACTTACCTATTCTCGAGTCCTATTAGCACCATAAACTTTAAATAGGAAAACCACACATTCTGGGCTCTCTAGCCAGGACACTTAGCTCTTACCCATTTGGAAATGCTAGCAGGCTTCTCAGTATAGCATATCTGCTGAGACAATGGCAAAACAACACAGTGTCTTTGTTATTTTGTGGTAGTTTCTGCTTGTAACTTGGATAACGCAGTAACATCTCATGCTTCTAGTGTCCAGTGTCCATTCCAAAGTTACAGAAGCTCGATTTTAGCCATCATTCTTTCTTATGAGATCTCATGAACACTTACTGTGTGTTAGTCGATGCTCTAAAGGAGCAACATGCTCTGTAGCCACTGGGACTCAATAGTACAGTGTGGTATTAGTATATACACAGTCTTCTGATGTGTGTTGTATCTTACATTTTTCCCTCATTGATCTTTCTTGATTCACAGGTAAATTTCAACTTGGATTTAAGATACTTGTCACTGTTATGACAAAAGAGATTTTTATTTTCATATGATATTTGCTTCAATTCTAAATGTAAATATTATTTAGATTAAGAAGATCTTTTTTAATGCACAATGTTATTTTTTGTTGGCCCATTCACAATTGGGGGTCTAGTCTGAATCATACAAGATGAGAATGATATAGTAGCTTTAAAATTTATTCTCAGTTATTCAAGACCCTCAAGAATGAGCTGGAATAAATAGGTTACTCCTAATGACCAAAGTAGTCATATATGAATTCCAAAAATAGTCCACAAAAGAAGCAGTGACATCTTCCTTTCTCAGATTATCCAATCCCTTATTCTGGGTGGAAGTCACTGCTATGCTGTGAAGACAGTTAGCACTCTATAGTGTCCTTAGTGGGAAGGATCCAAGACCTCCTGCCAGAAGCCATGGGAATGTGCCACTGTACACACAGACAACTCTGCAGAAGCTTTGTGGGTTGGAAATTTACTTCTCTTGAAAAACACAACATCTATGACAATTTAACAGTTGAGTCTCACAAACAGATATTTATTTACTCAGCAAACCTGTGAGATCATATCTCGGAGTAATAAGGCAAGTAAATGTTCAGTTTTGTAAAAATATCCAAGTGTTTTCCAAAGTTGTTTTTCCATTTAGTACTTCTTCAACAGAGTATAAAAAAGTCAGATCGTGCCACATAGTCATGAACATTTGGCACTTTGTTATGTATAAATTGTGTAAATTTTGTTATGTGTAACCCCTCTATGCTGTGATTCTAATAAATACCTTAGCATGTAACCTTTTAAAGAATTTTTTATATACAATTCTCCCTTCCCAATAAGAATTCACCTCCCCTTAACCAAAAGTGTAGAGAGCAGCGTGAGCGGTGACAGCATTCGCCATTACAAGATGGCGCTGGCCTCTGGCGCTCCCACAAGTAACAAGTAGACTGCACATGTACAAGTGGTGAAAGCGCGCCAAGTCACTGCTCAACCCAGGGCGTCATACGGGGTTATGAGCAAACAACCAATCAAAAGTGAACACGCCGCTTTAGGGTGTATATAAGCAGCGCCTTTCTGGGGCTCGGGGTCTTCCTCTTTTCATCACAATAAACGCTTGCTACAGAAGGATCCTGGTGTCTGCGTGCGTTCTTGCTGGTGAGACAATTGCGCGGGTCACACAAAAGAATCATTTTTATGAAATTAAGAAAATTAATGGGCTCACATAGCAAAAATGCCCAAGAACACAGCTCTGTACTTGGGTGCTTTACCTGTACATTAAGGCAAATGTAATTTTTCTCAGTTCTGAAAGCTGGAAGTCCAAGACCAAGATATTGGAGCTTCAGCACCTGGTGAGACCTTGGTTGCTAAATGGATGGCTTTTTGTAATTGCATTCTTTGGAGGACAGCATCTGAGTCTTCATCTAACAGAATGCAAGAGATAAAATGGCTTGCTGGTTCCCTTGAACCCTTTTGTGTGGTGTCTGCTGTCATTTAGGGTAAAATGTCCTGCATAATTTCATGTGTGGAACACTTGGTTCCAGTTGATGGTTTTGTTTCCGGGGGTTCTAAGAACTTAGGAGGAGGGCCTATTAGAAGGAGCAAGCACTGGGAGTGAGCCTCTGAAGTTACTGCCTAATCACCATTCCCTTCCTTATGCCTACTTCCTGCTTGTCTGGAGATCAATAACAAGAAAAGCTAGAATATTGTAGAACAATAAAAGTTAAAACACTGTCAAGTAAATAGAAGTAAAAACAAGGGAGAGAAAAAAACTTAACACAAAGAACTTGACTGTCTAAGAAAGCCAGGAGTCTGCTTACTCTCAGTGACCCACTGTTGATCTTAACAGGCATGGGAATTTGATCTCAGAATCATCCTGTGTAAGATTTAAATGTGAACATAGCATGAACCTGTTAGAAGGCATACCTAGCACATTCCAGCATAACAGCTAGACACCAATGGTGGGTTTTATTAGTGGCATTATTGTCAGCAAATCATGGGATGTGGATAGGGAGCTGGAACCAATAACCTGGCTGAATTAGTCACTGAGCAAATGAAATTCACCCCTCCACCCACAACCATGGCCTGCTCATCATCTATCCTCTCCAACTAGTGATATGTTGGTAAATACAGAGAAAACTTGAGATTTGCAGTATTCACCAGTTAAATGCTAAAAAATACTCCCACCATGCCTAAGCCACTTTGAGCAGATAATGTGATATCACTGAGTACAGAAGTGGAAGAAGACACATATAGTCTGGTCATCCAAGCCTGTATGTGTGAACTCCTGCATGCCTATGTCTCCACCTCAGTCTGTGGAGGTTGCTATTGTGTTTGGATAATACAAGTCTCCTGTGATTGGTCCTCACCTTGTTACTGAATTGACTATGCCTTTCACATGTATCCAGTTCCCATGCATAATAGGTAAGTAGCTTCCTAAAAAGAACTTACATGGTCACATCCCTCAGAATCATACGTGCTAGTCTTCCCCCAGATCCTCAGCCATGTCCCCAATTATCTTCCCCCATAATTTTTTAAATTTTTCTTTTGGAAAGAATTCTATGTCTCCAGTATGGAGAATTTTTCTACATTATATTCTTATTTTTTAAATAGATTTATTCATTGTATGCATGTGAGTACACTGTAGTTGTCTTCAGACACACCAGAAGAGGGCATCAGATTCCATTACAGATTATTGTGAGTCACTATATGGTTACTGGGAATTGAACTCAGGACCTCTGGAAGAGCAGTCAGTGTTTTTAACTGCTAAGCCATCTCATTGCTATATTCATAAACAATAAAATTTCTTGACACATTTTCTTCATCACAAAATTTCAAGTGTAATTGCTTGGTGATTTGTATTTCCACACATCATTTAAATACTCCAAAATCAGAGACTTTATTTTTTCTATCATATTTAAATTATACTTGGAAAGAGTAGTTATTCAGTAAACAGTTAAATAAGTAAATGAATCAATAAATTCCTGAAGTTGGTGGTTTATGTCTATTTTATCCTGTGGTCCAAGTATGCTTGTTGGGTTCACCTACAATTCATTGGTTGCTTACTGTATGTTACCCTGTGTCAGGTAATTTTGAAGAAAAGTTAAGAGAAAATGTGTTATTCACTAATTAATTACTTTAAAAATTATTTTTTGAGAGTCTACAATACATATTTTGTTTTAGGGAACTAGAATTCTGGCTACTTGGAATTATAATAAACCCAAAATTTTTGGAACAAGATTTACTACAATCTCTTTAAATAACTCTAGATTAAATTGTATGCTTATGAAATAGGTGAGAATCAATAATAATCTAAAAACATATGTTGTCAATTTTCTTATCACTATAAGTCCCAGGAAATCAGTATTTTCTTTTCTTTCTGGTTTTGTGATTATCCTACAAGGTTTGGTGGTCTCTTTCTTTAATTTGTGGGAAACAATAGTTTGTTCAGTTTAGCTAAGATCTTCACAAATTTTTGTGATAATAAATCCTGAACACAGATGGCCTGAAAAACAAAGTAGATGAATGTTGAGAGTTTAATGGAAGACACTGAAATTGGTAAGAGAGATATCTGTGGCTGGTGCCAAATGTAGCACAGAAGCAAATACAGAGACGTTTAACAGCCCATTGTGTGGCTCCATCCCACCCGACTGCTGTCCAGAGCATCCTTAGTCAGTGAAATTGGCTAGAACTTTTTTATCTGCTTACATTGGGATTAAACACATACACATACACACACACACACACACACACAGACATACACACAAGCACACAAACTGGTTCAAATGCTTGAAAATTCCTACGAGCATATGAAGCCTATGAATTACCAGATGGAAACAAAGGACAAAGGAAACTAGATAGTAAATGACACAAATCTCAGCTCCTCTTCCTCTGTGGTGCTGTCTCCAGTCAATATGGAGGAACTAAGAATGAGCACAAAGGAAGTCATCTGGCTAGTACTCAGAGGGCATTTTCTGAGTTTCTTTTCTTTTTTGGCTCATATAAGATGGGCAGGTAAAGCAATCACTCTTGATACTTCAATTTCCTTAAGGTCTTTAATGTAAATGAACATTATGCAAATGAAGTCAGATCTAAGAATGCAGTCACTGAGAGTAAATGGTTCAGATAAAAGAGGTGATATGTTTATAATATTCTATGCACTGTTTTACTATGTTGGTTTTCTTTTATGCACACGTACATATATATGATACACACACTATATATATACATATACACATATACATACATATTTATTTATATATACACAGACACGTGCACACACACACATATATATGATATATGTAACACATACATACATACATACATACATATATATATATGTATATGCATATAGTCATATTCTGAGTCTCCAGTATACAGAAATTTTCTGTTATATTCTTAAATAATAAATTTTCTCAGCACATTTTCTCTATCACAAAATTCTAAAACATCCAATGAATGTTTTGATTTTATTAAACTTGAAATATAGTAGTACAACCCATATTGCTGAAGTGATTATTAGTATAACAAAAGTAACGAACTCATCACAAAGAACTTGAGTGTGACCTCTGTGTATTGCCTGCAACTGTAAGTGTGTAAGGCATAAAGCTAGTGAATAATCTCAGATAAAAATATAGCTTACTTAGTTGACACCTTGAAAATGTATTTATCCAATTCTAGGTCAAGAGCCACGAATACTTTGTTTCTTACTGCACAGGCCATTGCTAAGGAACTAATGAGTAGGCACCTGCTCCCAAGAGCCTGGAGCATAACATTCTAGGCCCCAGAAGCACACAATGACTGGGACGGAAAGAAACACACTCATCCTTGCTTTGTAACTTAGCTTTAATTAATTTTGCTTGTTTTCAGCCTTAGTTACAACTTGGAGTACACTCTATGTCATTTTGTAAGACTGCTCAGCTATTAAAGCCATCAGCATAGCACATTCTATTTGAAATTTTGCCTTCTTTTTTTCAAAAAAAAAAAAAGAAAAGAAAAGAAAAAGGAAAAAGAAAGAAAAGAAAGGAAAAAACAGAAAGGAAAGAGGCAATTAATTTGGTCGAAAATCTAACCAAGACACAGACAGACTTACCATAGGGCATTTGCACATTAACATCTGCTGAGGATACTAAAAGATGATTTTCAGGTTTTTGGTGGTGGTGGTGTTTTGTTGTTGTTGGTGGTGTTATTATTTGTTTGGTTGGTTGGTTTGGGTTTTGAGAGTTTCTTTTGGTAGCCTTAGCTGTCCTGGAACTCACTCTGTGGACCAGCCTGGCCTGGTCAGAATGAAAAGACAATGAAGGTTTTAAGGCAGAGTGACATAATCTGGACTTTTGGCAAATGATGAAGGTAAATACTGAATGAAGGGGAAAGAATCTGTGGAGGTGGAGACTTCTGTCTCCATTTGAATGCACTGTGAGGGTTTTCACTAGTGTTGGAGGCCATGAATATACAGACAAGTGGGTGGAGCTGAACAGCGCCTCTAGATTAAACAGGCAGTGTTAGGTCATAGATTAGGGATAGAGTGGATGAGTGGAAACGGTAAGCTGTCATACAGGTCTGCTTAGTCTCCTCGGTGGATGGGGGTGTCATGCTTACAATAAGAAACACACAGGAGGGTAATAATTTCAGAAAAAGAGAAGGATTTCATCTGGGCCACCCTACCTCTTCACAGGGCTGGATCTGTTAAACCTTGTGCTCTACAGGTTATAGTTGAGAACAGTGATGCGGAATGAATTTGCAGTGCATTTAGTTCAAAAAAAATGCTAGAATATATTTAATCTAGGGAGAGCCTGATGTGTTTACAAAAAGATAAAGAGATAGGAGAATATGTTCTGTGTGCTTGTGTGGTGAGGCATAGGGAAAGGGGATGTCTCAGCGGGCCCATGCCCACTTGTCTAGTAGAGAATAGAGTTTATTCAGGGTATGGGAGGGTGAGTTAAGAGTAGTAGAGGCAGAGGCAGAGGCAGAGGCAGAGGCAGAGAGAAGAGAGAGAGAAAGGAGAGAGAGAGAGAGAGAGAGAGAGAGAGAGAGAGAGAGAGGGAGGGAAGGGGAGGGGAGGGGAGGGGAGGGGAGGAGAGGAGAGGAGAGGAGAGGAGAGGCTGGCCATGACCACGTGGAGAGAGGGGGAAGGGAATGGGGAAGGGAAGAAGGGACAGGAAAAGAGGTAAGAGAACAGGAGATCAAGAGAGGGAGGAGGGGGCAAGCAGCCCCTTTTATAGTGGGCCAGGGCTACCTGTCTGTTGCCAGGTAACTGTGGGGAGGAGCCTACCTAGCTGTTGCCAGGCAACTGTGAGGGTGGAGTTTAGACAAAATGCTAACAGAGCCTCTTTGTCTTAAGCTGTTAAAACTTAGTTTAAAACATGCTTCATCAAAATAGTTCATTTAGCATGTTGGCAGTTTAAGAATGCTTGAATCACAGCTGGTTAGACAAACATCCAGAATGTGAGAATGTGCTGTCCTTTTTCTTGGTTCATGTCTGCTCATCTCTATCTTCTCTGTGTTGCTCCCCTCTCTCAAGGGGGTCTCTTTCCCTCTTGTCAAAACTAACTTTCAGCAACAGCTTAACAAGGTCCCCAGAGCTCCCAGTTTCATGGGAATGTGAGTAGCCAGCCATAGTTCTTCTGTCTTTTCTTTCCAATCACCATGAAAATAGTCTTTTGTCTGAGCATCCTGAATGGTGCCTTCATACCTGGAAGGTCACATGCCCTCCTAGGAGAAGTTGCATTCCCAGAAGGGAGAGAGAAATAAAAACTAGTCAATGACAAGAAGCAGAGACCTTTTCAGTATTGCTACCAGCAGTTCTTCTTTTGGGAGGAATGTTGTTTCCAGGCTCATGTAGTTAAGGGAGATGTGACATGGCCTTCGCTTCTTTCTTTATGAATGCTTAGACTTCTGTTGGTGGCAATACAAAAAGTAACCTACATTACAAAAAGTAATCTTGCAAACTCTTCAACAATGGGTTTCCAAATCCTGAGTGAACAGGAACACTAACAAGCAGATTTGGATGCATTTTTAAAGCTTTAGAAAATAAAAAGCTAAATATCTAATAAAATGTTGCTAAATATATAAAAGTTTAAACAACGTTCATTGTAAAGTCCTGTGGATAATCTATTACGTCAAACCTATTTCACTTATGGTAGGGTCCATTGGAAGAAGGTATACATTTTCAATTAAAAATATTTTCCATAAGATACTATATAAAAGGACAAACAACATAAAAGAGTAAAGAATACCATCTTGGTAGTTCAGAATCTGCATTATTCTTTGGCCACTTCAAATTAGGAAGACCGAAGAAGGTTCATTAATAGGGCATACTGATGAATATCTGGGCTAAAACATCGTCCTGTCTAGGATTATGAAGGCATAGTTCCCCACAGCATTATAAAGCCTTTATTCATTGATCAAGCTAATGTCTATTACTATTTTATTATTCACTAGGCATGATGATAGGTCCTTACCTAGGGTGATTAACATTGTCAACTTGAGTGGAATAAGACATTCATAGAGCATTAGTGAGTGCCTCTCCCTCCTCTTTCTCCCTTTTTCCCTGTGTGAGAGTGTGTGTGTGTGTGTGTGTGTGTGTGTGTGTGTGTGTACATTTCCATAGAAGATCAAATGAAGGAAGAAGATTCACCCTGAATGTGGCTGACACTGTCCTATTGGCAAGGGTCAAGTCTTATGGGCAAGCAGAAAAGAACAAAGATATGCCAGCCAACATTCCCCTTTCTCTGATTCTTGGCTTTGTTTGTTTGTTTGTTTTAAGCCAAATATGTTTTTATTTAGAATAGAATTTTTAATGTATTCCTGGGCAATTTCATAAATATAAACAATGTATCTTGATCATAGTGACCCTCTGCCCTTCATTTCCATTCCCCTCAACCACCCCTAACACATTTCCCCCTACCCCTCATTTTTTTCCATTTTGTTTTGGTTTTGTTTTCTTCTGTAACACACTGAACACAGTTACCACTGCCTGTTGGCATATTGATTGGCATTGTTGGCTTGCTTTCTTACAGATAACCAAAATTTCAGTGAGTGAGCAAGTGTAAATGCCATGCAGTGTCCATATGAAAGCACTTCACAGCACCCTTCCCATCTTCCTGCACTTATACTTTCCCACCCTTTCTATGATGCTTCCTAAGTCTTTGGGGATGTTGACTTTGATCTCCCACTTAGGGCTAAGTGCTTAATAATCACTTATTCTTAGCACTGTGACCAGTTATAAATATCTGCATCAACAACTGACCACTGCATAGAGAAGTTTCTCTTAAGCCATATTTTGAGGTAGATTTATTATAACAGCTAACCATTGCCTTAACTAGTATCACATGACCTCTTCGGATATATTTTAGCTACCTATTTTCTATGGCCACCAATGATATGGTGAAACAGATATGAAATGTCAAATTTAGCCAGCTTACTTTCTGACCAGACTTCTCACCTTCTAGTGCTTTCTTTTTTTTAATTTTTTCAATTCAATATTTTATTTATTTATATTTCAGATGCTATCCCCCTTCTCCATCCCCCCTATTAATTTCCTATCCCATCCCTCCTCCTCCTTTTTTTGCTTTTATTTCATTTAAATTACATGCAAGTATTAAGGTCAGTTCTAGGTTGAGGAACTAGCAATACAATAGATACAAATAGTCAAGAAATAAGCAAGACAATAAAAGCAGATAGTCAAAGAACATGCAAGACAATTAACAGAGTCCCGTGATCACTCCTGTGATCACTATTTCTAAGGGTTTATCAGGATGACCAAAATATCTGAACCTATTTCCCTGTCCTAGCCCAAAGTCATTTTCATTCCTGAAGCCTACTTCTTTGTTCTAACTTAAGATTTAGAGTCTAGTCTTTAATTACTTCTTTGTTCTAGCCTAATATTTAGGTTTCTGCCTGAAACTTCTTTTTTGTTCTATCCTAG
>JANHMN010000004.1:132483562-132550887 GCA_030674055.1 Rhabdomys pumilio | reverse complement strand
TTTTTTTTATATATGTTTTTACTTCCTTTCTCCATGTGCTAGGATTATAGGCATAACCAACATATCCAGTTCTCCAGTTCATGTGGTCCTAGAATTGAATTCAGGGATTTATGAATGTTAGCAGAGCACTTTACCAATGAAGCTACATGCCCAGTCACCTAGATCTTCAGGGCTTCTGTGATGGCTATTTCCACTTGTCAACTTGACTATTTCTGGAGTGAATTACAATCTAAGAATGAAGGGCATACATATGTTCCAGATCTTGAAGTTGGAAGATATAGACTTTTGATCCAGATTCTGACATAGGATGACTCATGCTTTTGATTTGGATCTTGAGGCATAGTAGCCATAAAAAGCTTAGACACAGGCAACGTGCAGCATGCCTTTAATTCCAGGAGACAGAGGCAAGCAGATCTCTGAGTTCAAGGCTATCCTTGCACAGAGCATGTTCCAAGTAAAGAACAGCTAGGTCCAGGCATGGTGGTAAACACCTTTATTCTGGACCATACCTTCTGTTGGAGTTCTACATAAGGACAATAGAAGAAGGAAGGCTTCCATCTTCTTCACTTGCTTGCACTTATTTGCTAGCATATCTTTTGGAGCCTACTTCTTCAGGATTTCAGCTTATACAGAAGACCAGTTGAAACACCCTGCCTCGTAGAACTGAGAAACTACTAGATCCTTGGTTTTCCCATTCATAGCTGCCCATTATTAGGTTAGCTTACAACATTCCACATATATTCTAAGTCATTTTTAAAGATTTATTTATTTTATTTATATGAGTACATTGTAGCTGTCTTCAGACACACTAAAAGATGGTATCAGATCATATTACAGATGTTTTTGAACAACCATGTGGTTGCTGGGAATTGAACTCAGGACCTCTGGAAGAGCTGTCAGTACTCTTAACCACTGAGCCATCTTACAAGCCCTTCAAGTTTTAATATACATTCCGTAAGTTTTGTGACTCTAGAGAACCCTAATACACCTTCTGGAGTTTGAGAAGTTAAAGGAAATACCAGGACATTTACATATACATATATACATATGTATATTTACACATGTGTAAATATATTACTATTAATACTATTAATATAATGTAATAAATAAATACTATTACTGGGAGCTAAAGGTACCTCTGATATTTATCCCACCTTCTCACTCATACTCATCCATTGTCATAGGGCTTAAGTTCATGACCAAGCCTCAAATTCCCTGTATCTAATCTTTGTGTTAAAGCACTCCAACACATCACTTACTCAAAGCTATTTTTTAATCTTTCTGAAATTCTCATTGCTTAAGTCAACAGAAGTAAATACCCAAAGCCTAAAGCAAACAGTTTCAAAAGCCCTTGGATGTATGTGTTAAGGCCCTGCATTATCCAATAAGAAAAGGTAAGGCTTTTGAATACAAGCTATACAGTCTCATTTGTCCTCTGACTCTCTTCCCCCTCCTCCAAGACATTAAAACACATCTCCACGTTAATCATCACACCCAGAAGTGAATACCAAACCCAAGCTAAAAGAAAATGTGTCCACTATATCCAAACTTGGATCTCAGAATATAGTATCATCGTGAGAGATAAGAAAAATATTAAAAATGCCTTTATGTATTTTTCTTTTTAGTTATTCTTTTCTCATACTGACATCAGCCTCCTCTTCCTCTACTCCTCCTGTTCTTCCTGACCTCCCTCTCTCCCAGACCCATATTTCCTCTGCTTTCCTTCAGAATAGAGCAGGCCTCCAAGGGATATTAACTGAATGTGGCATAACAAGATGCATTAGGATTACACACAAACCCTCACTCATATCAAAGATAGACAAGCAATCCATTAGAAGGAAAATGGTTCCAAGAACATGCAAATAAGCTTCAGACACATCCATACTCACTGCTAGAAGTCCCACAAAACTCCAAGCTAAAAAACTACAATATATATGCAGAGAGCTTAGTACCAACATACAAATTATTCAGTATGTGTGAGCCCTTATGAATCCTGCTTAGTTGATTCTGTGGGATGTGTTCTCCTGGTGTTCTTGACCCCTCTGGTTCCTATAATTCCTCATTCCCTCTCCTGAACTTTGTCTAATGTTTGTCTTTGTGTCTCTGCATCTACTCCACCAGCTGCCAGAGGAAGCCTTTATGGTGGTGATTGGGCTAGCCTCTAATTTATGAATTCTCTCTCTCCCTCCATTCCTCCCTCCCTTCCTTCCTTCCTCTTTCCCAGTCAAGTTTGGTGCTACTCTAGATCTCAAAGTCATCCAGCTTCCAGTTTCTGGCCATCTAGGTAGATTTGGGGTTCCCTATCCTGGTGTGGACTTCAAGCTAGACCAACCATTATTTGGCCACTCCCACAAGCTCTGAGCCAACATTGTCTCAGCACATCTTCTTGCAGGCAGGACAGATTGTCGGTAGAAGATTTTGTGGCTGGGTTGGTATCCAAGTTCCTCTACTGGAAGCCTAGCCTGTTACAGAGGATAACCAATTCAGGCTCCTCCATTACTAGGAATTCTCCATAGGGTCATCCTTAGAGGTTTCAGGAGGTTTCCACTGCACTATGTTTCCCCATCACCTCCCAAATGCCCCACAATTCCATTTTTCTCTCCCCATACTTTCTCCCTTTGTCCCTCTCTCCCTACCTGATCCCCCATTTCCATCCCTACTGACCCTCAGTCCATCCAAAAATCTATACTGTTTTTCCTTCCCAGGTATACGTTAGACCCTCCTTGTTACTTAGCCTCTCTGGATCTCTGTAGTATTATGATTATTTATTTACTTTAGAGATAATATCCACTTATAGCAGAGTACATATCATGTTTGTCTTTTCGGATCTGACTTACTTAACTCAGAATTATCTTTCCTAGTTCCATCCATTTGTCTGCAATTTCATGATGCCATTTTTTTAATGGCTGAGCAATACTCCATTGTATAATTGTGCCACATTTTCTTATCCATTCTTCAATTTCAGGACCTATAGGTTATTTCCAGTTTTTGGCTATTATGAATTGAGCCATGCCTTAATTAGGGTTTCCATAGCTGTAAAGAGACACCATGGCCACTGAAATTCTTATAAAGGACAACATTTAATTGGGGCTAGTTTACAGGTTCAGAGGTTCAATCTGTTATCATCATGGCAAGAAGCATGGCAGCATCCAGGCAGGCATGGCCCTGGAGAAAGAGCTGAGAGTTCTATGTCTTGTGAAAGCAACCAGGAAAGATTGTCTTCAGGAAGCTAGGAAGAAAGTCTCAAAGCTCACCCCTACAGTGACACACTTCCTCCAACAAGGTTGTACCAACAAGAATACACCTTCTAATTGTGCCATTCCCTGGGCAAAGCATATTCAAATATTACTAAATCTTAAATCATATATTGCCCCTCACACATTAATAGAGGAAAACTGAAATATCCCATTCTTACCAAAAGACAGGCTATACAAACAAAAACCAAAAATATAATACTGTAGTTAACACATATTATAAACCAAATAAACTGAGCAGATACCTTCAGAGCATTTTACCTAAACACAAAAGAATACACTTTCTCCTCAGCACCTAAGGGAACTTTTTTTCCAAAATTAATCAAAAAATCTCAACCGATACAAAAAAATTAAAAACAAAAACAAAACAAAACAACAACAACAACAACAACAACAACAACAGCAAAAACCCTGCATCCTTTTGGAGCTCCGTGGATCAAAGCTGTATTTCAACAACAGAAAGCCTACAGACACATGGAAACTAAACAACTCTCTACTGAATCACTAATGGGTCAATCAGCAATAAAAAAAGAAATTAAAGACTTCCTAGAATTTCATGAATATGAATTTATGCCATACTCCAACTTATGGGACACAATGAGAATAGTACTAAGAGGAAAGTTCACAGCACTAAGTGCCTTCATAAAGAAATCAGAGAGTTCCCATACTAGCAACTTAACAGCACACCTGAAAGCTCTAGAACAAAAAGAAGCAAACACACCCAGGAAAGTAGAAAACAGGAAATAATCAAACCTGGTGCTCAAATCAATAAAATATAAACAAAAAGTACAATACAAAAATAATAACTAAGAAAACAACACAAAAAGTTTTCCATTTTCAGGCCTTGAACAGTTTTATTAATTTCCTTCAAATTTTTTGTTGTTGTTTCCCTGGTTTTCTTGACTTTCTGTAAGGATTTATTTACCCCCTTTTCCCTTTTTGTTTCTCTCTTTCTCAATTTCTTTAAGAGATCTAGTCACTTCTCATTTAAGGATTATCTTCATAAAGTTGGTTTTAAGGGTTTGTTTGTTTGTTTGTTTGTTTGTTGTTCTTCAGCTGTGTTAGAATATTCAGTTTGCTGTAGTAGGGTAGCTGGGCTTGGGTAGTGATGTATTTCCCTGGCTGCTGTTGATTGTGTTTTCACACTGTCATTTAAGCATCTGAGTGTGAGATGGTTATAAGTCTAGGTGCTGATTTCTGAGGTTGTCTCCATTAGATGGCCATTTTGTTTCTTGGTTTCTGTTTGGTCTCTGTCTTCTGCATGTGGTCATGCAGGGTTCTCCACCTGAGTTGGTGGCTTTGACAAGGCAAAGAGGAGCAAAGCAGGGGTTGGGGATAATGTGGGGTTGGCATTGAGCAAGTACAGAAGGTTTGTGAGTGGTTGGCTACCTGGAGTTCTTGTAGCCAGTGTGGCCTCTGGACTAGCAGGGAATCTCCCATTTTGGGGAGCTGGGATATGACAACAAGAAAGGAAGGGAGTAGGGATGGTGTATTCAGTGGCACCATGTATGGGCAACCTACCTTTTCTTCTGGCAAGCATGGCCTGTGATTGGGCAGGGGGTATCTGTGAGAGAAACCAAAACAACAACAACAACAACAACAACAACAACAAAACGCTATTTCTTAATTTTTCATTTGTCTACATCATTTGAGAAACAATGGTGGCTAACATTCACAGAGCAACTTCTGTACTCCTGAGATAATACTACCTGGTTTGCATATGAGCTGAATTTAAATCTTATTTCATGTGTTTACATCTACAATAAATGTTTCCTATTTTTATTATAAATAAATCAATTACACACACACACACACACACACACACACACACACACACACAAAATGGCCTGCAGAAAACTTGAAGGTCGGTCACTTTCTGGTTTTCTCACCACCAACCTTGGAGTCATGTCACTGCCTGGGGCTCGATAAAGAACCCAGAAAATCAGCTGAGGCGCCCTCACTCACTGATGGCTAATGTGAATGAGCTCTCTCTCCACAGAGCTTCTCTGGCTGGGTATACTCAGCTGCCTCCAGGTTTCACCTAAGCTGGTGTCAACAGGGAGGACCCTTGTGCCTGCCCTGGCGATGCAGCCTTTCCTTTGGGGAGCATTGCTACCTTTCTGAATGCTTCCAGAAAGCAGCATGCCATCTCCTGCTTTCAGCATCCACAAGCCTCTCCTCTGCTTCTCTGGCACTCACAGAGCATCTGTGGAGATAAAGAGAAGTCTGTCTTCCTCATGGTTTTCCAGTTTCTTTTCTTTGACAGAATCTGTCTTCATTCTCCTTAGGCAAAATTTGTGTGTTCTTCGAGCAGTCATTTAGAAAAATGAATCCAACTGGAAGGCTACTTCCACTGCACACCTTCCCCAGCACCTGATAGCAGAAGGCTGAGGGAACCAATCCCTCAGAAAGGGCAGAAGTAAATAGCAATGTCAAGAAACATGACAAGGGAACAATGTGAATTCCTCAACTTCTAGTGCAGCATACTTCCATCTCAACTTTAAGATGGACAGTTTAAACTCAGAATAGTTAAAAGTAAGCAAGTATTTCTTTTAGGTTACACCACTAGAATAGCACTATAGAGTCAGCTTTCTGTAAGATGTCAAAATATTACTGTGTCTACTTTCTTTTTTAATTATGAGAATGAACTTTCCACAACATTGCTTGAACCTGAAGTATGGGCATATATGTTAAATTTTTTGCCTTAAAAAGTTTTCTCTTTCTCTTATGAACTTGACTAAGACTATGTTAAATCCACCAATTATTTTATTAAACCCCAAAAAAGTATTTTCCAGGCTACTTGACAAGTTTCCACACTGCAGAGAATTTGTACATGAACAATAGCTCAGTGGGCTGTGACTCCTGCCTCTTGGGTTTCTGGCATTTAGACATTTTAACAATAATGTACTCTTTAATTAGCCTACTTGTGAGTGCCTGCTTCTCACTTTTGGCATTAATTGCCAATTAATAAAAGCATGGAGGAGTGAGTATGTTGGCAGTATGTTGGAGCCAGTACCTTGATGTAGAATGTATGTCAGGAACACAGCTTTCAGATTTGGACCAGGCAAAAAGGATGGATTCCACAGGCCTCACATGTCCCAGTTTTGTTTCCTTAAACTTGCCCTGATGGTTAGGTCAGCAAACTCAGATTCCTCAACAACTTCCATAACTAGAAGATTTAGGTTAAAAGCTTCTGCAAATATGGGGTATTGTGTCAGAATTTATACACTTTGAGATACCTGCCCATGGCCCAAAGGGGAGGTGATTTACATGACTACAAATCACTGTGTGTTTAACTTGATTAGGCACAAATCCAAAAACATGAAGTTCACTGGGGTCAAGTGTGGCCAAGCAGCACTTACTATTTAGGACTAAGTGAGCACACTCTATTTTATTTACCATGGCTCCTTCGGACTCTCAGATGACAGGATCTAGATATGTGCCCCAGGTCTACTGGGGAGGTCATGCTCAACTCTCAGTCAAAAGAACCCCTATCAGACTTTTTCCCCTTCCCCTCAAGTAAAAATTTTTTCCATATATATGTATATGTAAGTGTATATGTATAGTACATATACATGTATGTGAACATAAACACACACATTACACACACACACACACACACACACACACACACACAGAGAGAGAATGAGTGCAAGAAGCTGTGGTCTCAAAGCAATTTGCTGAGAAATGTAAGTATCAGAAAATGTACTTCAGAAAACAATGGAAGGCAAAGGCAACTCCAGTAAAATGGCAAAAGAGACAAAAGCCCTGGTGTTGAGAACTACTCTGCCCCACACTGGGTGCCAAAATGTTGGGGACTGCTCTATCAATGTTGGAACCCACACTGCCGAAAGCCTTAGGGGCTAAGTTGTTAGAGCCCGCACTGCCCCAATCTGCTCCAGTCCTCGGGTCGGGGTTCAGCAAGAGAGAGAGTGAGGATGGATGCGAAAAATGGAGACCAGACAGAGTGTGATTCAATTCCATTTATTCTTCAGTCTCTCTTCTTCTCTCCAAGTTCCTAGTTCCAAGTCTCTAGTTCATAGCACCAAGTCTCAAGTCCTAATCCCTGTTCCTAGTAGCTAGTCTCTTTCCTAGTTCCAAGTTCCAAGTTCTCTGTCTCAAGTCTCAAGTTTCTAATGTTTTCTTCTGTCTGCCTCTCACCTTTTATATGTCTCACTTCTAAGTCATGCTTTTTTAAGTCATACCTTTAAGTCACATCTTTAAGTCTCACACACTCAAGGGAAAATCCTGGGTATCTAAAACAAGATGTTACCAGATTGTGCTCAGCTGTTGTAGGCTGTTGTAAACAAGTCTCTTGTCAGGGTATATGGCTCAAGATGGCTGCAAGGATGATAGCTGCCTTCTGTCGACTCCCCACACCCTGGGATGTAGGCAAAGAAAGAGAATGGACAGTCACAAGTAGCTGTCAAACTGGGAGTATCATGAAGCATGAATGAATAGTGTCGGGAATGCAACTGAAGAGATTGTGCTGCCCAACTGCTCTAAAATGACTCTCCTCACCACACCCAATTCCCATTCAGCTTTCTGAAATATGCAAATGCTATGCAGACTAATTGTTTGTTTGTTTATTTTGCCTTGGGACCACACAGGTATGTACAGACTGTAGATGCTTTCAGGGGCTAAAGTGGGGAAAGTGAAAGTGTGTAACTCCAAAGTGTTGGTTTTTCTTATGTTTCTTGAGTAATAATTTCTACTTCAGTCTATATGGCATGTTGGATAAATAGCTACCATTCTCTTGGCCCTGAGGAAGTATGTTTTTGAAAAGAGGTGCTAAATTTTTAAATGTTATCTGCTTGCTTTTCAGTCTCAACTTTGTCATAATCTGACCAGATGCTACTGTACTTGAATGTCAATAAAACCACACATTGATACAGGTGGCAGTGAAATCAGTGTGTGTGTGTGTTTGTGTAATATACACAACATATTACACCCTTGTATGATTTTTTTTCTGATATGTGGAGAAAAAGATAGGTTTGACCATGGAAAGGGAATGAAGGTCTCTCTGGTCTGTGGGGCTAAACCACTTGTAGTCTGAACCACAGTCCTCAACAGGGACTGTGATAAGGAGGGAGCACATACAATGTGATTCCTACTACAATTCCATAAACTTTTCCCTTTAAATGAATCTGTGTGAGGAGGGGAGGCCTCCAAATGTCAGTCTGTGAAAGCATGCTCCAAGCGTCAGAAGGAGCCATCATTCAAATATTGGAATGGTAAAGAATGAGGGGAACTCTCTAACCACTTATTCTTTCTCCTTGTGTTAAGAAAACTATTAAAGAAAGAACTCTATAGGACAAAATGGAAAGTACAATAAGGCATTTTACATAATCTGAAAGCATTTCCTTGAGTTCAGCTAACTTTTCTTATTCTCCTTGGCGAGGTCTACTGCCAAGTGTCATGGCTCAGCCTGAGAGTTTCATCACTGGTGCTGAATGGAAGTATGTATTTGATAAGAATTGCTGTGGTCTTTTCTCTTTGTTCTTCTTAATAAGGTTATTTTAGAATACTATTATAGAAAAGTTGTAAAAACCTTTCCTTTGCATTGCTCCTTCATTTTCTCCTAATATTAGCCTGTTTATCTCTATGATACCATCAGTCAAAATTAAGGAGCCAATGTTAGTACATTATGATTTGCAAAATTCTAGATCAGATTTTGATTTAATTAGCTTTCCTATGTATGTCTTCTTTTGTTCCACAATCCAGTCGTCATTGTTTTCTAGGACATTGATAACTTCAAGGAGTACAGCTCAGATATTTTCATAAAATGTCCGTTCGTCTGGATTGTCTGAGCACATTGGAAGTTGGCTTTGAGACCAAATAGAAAAAATGTCCAACCAGAGCAAAAAGCTACTACTATGGTAAGATCATAATTCTGTAGCTGTACTTATGCTTTGATGGATCCTCCTAAACGATTAGGGGACCTGAGACTTAGGTGGTCCCCCAAATTTATCATAATACAGAACTGACATTAATCCAAGAGTAAGAGAGTCATGTGGAAATCAACTTCCACTCAGTGGAGACAGGTCAAGCATGGACTCACTAAAGATAAAAGTGAGCCTTGTTTTTCCAAAATAGATAGAGGGCACTGTCTCCCAGTCAGTGGTATGCAAATGTAAAATGCCAAAGAGAAGAAAGATTACAATATAAGCTGTGGAGGTGAAGAGAGAGAGCAAATAGTGCAGGAACTCTCAGGTACTCTTAAAAGCATGGCCACAAATGCTCCACTGCCCAGAGGGTCCCTGAAATGGGCTTAAGATGGAAACAATTAGCATTTTTCTTTAGCCTTTACTGATGATATGCATCTCCGTAGCTGTTAGTGTTTACATTCAGGTAAGTCACTGGGATTAAGTCCAGAGTCTCATGTATGCTAAGTGCTCTGCCACTAACCTCACTGAACTGTACCATTTCCCATGTGTGCTAGACTGACGAGCCAGCCATCTCCAGGGACCCTGTCTCCATGACCCAACAATGAAACTACAGGCATACAAAGCTACAGCTGTGTCTGATGTTGGTGGGTGCTGGGGATTTGAACCCATGCCCTCTTGCTTTCACGCTTTTATATAATGAACCACTTCTCTAGCCTCAGATTAGGTACTTCTAAAAAAGTCCACTGGATAGAGTAAGTCATCATATTTCATAGTCTCTGCTTGCTGTAGTTTCTTGCTCAGCTTCAGTGAAGTAACTCACAGTTAGCCATAATAGTGTACAAATGTATCACAGCAGAATACCTTGTCTTCAGTGAGAGGTTACACTGCAGAGCTTTCAGGGAAGCATGCTGTTATAATTGATTTATTTAATCATTTCTGTTGTTAATCTCTTACTAAACCTAACGTGCAGCGTGGACCTCATCAGAGACCTAGATATATGGAGTAAATGGTGTGTGTGTTTGTGTGTGTGTGTGTGTGTGTGTGTGTGTGTGTGTGTGTGTGAATGTGTAGTTTGGAGCATACCATGCTTGGGTAAGGCAGAGTTATGGTACTTAAAGATTCTTTTGGCTACCACACAGACCTGATGCTGAAAACCTCCTCTACACATGAGTGAATTGGCCTCTGCAATTCGTTTCTGAAGAAGACTTCATTCTGGCTATCATTACTGTCTTTTTGTTCACTGTGATTTTTGCTTTAATCAGAAAGCGCCATTTAGTTTCTTCATCTGAAATTCAGTTAGGATTATTTGGTTCAACATGCACACTGTTTACAACCCATGGTTCTCATTTATTTAACCAAAAATTATTATTGACACCCATATTGTTTTTTAAATGAATTGTTGAGTTGGCATACAAAGAAGTGGATTTCACAGTGATATTTTCCTACAACTGTACCATTATAGGTTGTTCTTATTTGTCCAAATCATTCTGTGTTTCCCCAGCTCCTCTTGCTGGGTTCCGTCCTTCCCTGCACTGGTCTCCCTTCTGATTTTTACAATGCATGTATCCTCTTACCCCCTCTTGATGCCCACATTGTTAACCAGGAATATCTAATAGTTGCCAGCATCCATTGCCTAACAAAGCAAATGTGATTAGACAGCAACACTTAATTGTTCTCAGCTACATTGTGTTTTGTTTTTCCTAAATAACAACAACAACAACAACAATAACAACAACAACAACAACAAATGCTTTGGGGAGAACCTCAGGCAGAAAGCTGAAGAACCCGGGACAAAGCTGGACATGCCAGGGTGAGTCTAAGCTTCTTCTGGGTGACCCCCCAAAAGCGTAGCTGAAATTGAAGGTAGGAAAGGGGGTGTGCCCTGGGACAGCAGGGCCATCTGCTCCAAGTCCACACAAAAGGTCTGTGTCATCACAGCCAAGCAAAGTGCTCCTGAGCTGGCTACCAGTCCGCTAGTCTGCTTTATGCTTTTCATTCTTACACTAAAGTAGCTAATGATGCCAGTAAGAGACATTAGGTGTCGCCACACTTTTTAGAATTATCAAATTTTTAAAATTCAGAATTCAATCCAAAACTTTTTATATCTCTGTGTCTATGAATGCTCACACAGCAGGAAGTGATAGAAACACTGTATTGCAAATAGTAATTTAATAGTTTAAATTAATGGAAGTTATTATCATGTTTTACCAACCTCAGGATATTATCTGACATATTGGAGACGAAAAGTTTTGGTATTTATGCAAACATATTTTTCATTCTCTCTCACAATTAAGGCCTAAAGTAAGAAAGCTAGCCTGCATTGATTAACTCCTGTTTAAAACATGTTCATATCTGATTACTAATGGCCAGCAGCAAGTGCACCATACAAGAAACTAATTAATGTTATAAAGTCCATGAATACATTGTAATTCTATCATTCCCGGGTAATGATCCACTGATAAAAATAAACAAATTCTTCTACTCATTAGATTCGCTGCCCACCCTGCAGCCAAGTCCATGACCTGCTAATCAGGTTGGCAAAGGCATTCTTCATTTAAATTGCAAAAGCAATGAAAGTACACTAATTACATCCTTGCAATGTGCCATATGTGTGCAGGTAATTAAACACTCCCTTCAGTGCTCAGAGGCACAGTGAGAAACTTTAGCTAGGTAGTAGAAGCATTCTCTGGCCTCCATGTTTATTATTGGTGAAATTCTCTTGTTTTTAATGAAGGAAGAGTACTGAGTGATGAGCCTGCATTATTTTCCATAAACAATTACATGTTTTGTCTAATAGCAGAAATTGCAAACTAAGCTTTTTTTCAGAAGTCAAATGAAAAAGATCACATTCCTTGGTGAAAGTTTTGTGGGACTTGTAATCTGACATGTTAATTATCTCACACACAGTTCTCAACTTGGGTTTCTGACCGACTCCTTCATTTCAAGATTCAGGCTTCGTCTCTGTTGCTCCTGTTCAGGTCTTCTGATTGCCTTGTCTGTACATTTTGTCTCCTGCTGCTTGTGTAGATTTTTCTGACTGTTTCTCCCCGTTGCTAGCATTGCTAACTACCACTTGAGTTAAAAGTATTGATTGTGTATCTTTCTTGGCACATCTTATTTTCTTATTTATTTAGGTAATATTATCTTCTGGTGCCTTTAGCATTTCTTGGTTAGAAGTTCTAATTAATTTTTACTTCATGTATTATGGAATTCCACTAAATATATTCCAGAGATTACTTCCCTTTATTTTATAATTCATGGTGTAGGAGAGCAGATGGTAGGATTCTCCAGGGTTTTGATTTTGTTATTTAAAATATTCACAGCAGAATGAGTTTAACTTACAAAATCATATTTAATAAAATGATAACGGAGCAAGATTTACATAGAATTAAAGCAAAAGTTGTATAATATTAAGCAATAAATTTTTTGACTGGTTTTTGAGGGAGGTTCTCATGTAGTCCAGGTAGAGCTCAAGCTCTCTGTGTAATTGAGGATGCCTTTGAACTCTTAACCCTCCTTGTCTACATGGAAAGAACTGGGTTTGCATGAGCTGCCACCAATGTCCAGATAAGAAAATTTGATTTTATAAAAGGAAAAAAATTAATATGGGGTTAGGGAGCAGAATGATGCACTGGCACACAAATTGCCTTTCTGAGTCATCACAGAGTGGTTGCTGTGCTGGCCACTGTTCTTCTAAAGGACAGGGTAACTGCACGGCCATACGTGGACCACTGATGTGCTTGTAGGAGAATTCAGGCTGCTGCCAGACAAGCAGGATCTTGTACAGGACAAACCAAACCACATCATTTCCCTCCCTGAGGAATCTATAGAAGCCTGAGGTTGGCAAATAGTATAGTGGATAAAAATGTAGGAGCCTCTCCTACATGGCCTGCTCAGAATGCTAGCCCATCTCTTAATGACTCAGAGCAGTTGCCGAATCTTGCTCTGTCTCAGTTTCCACCTCTGTAAGAGAGGGTAACAAGGTGTGTTGGTTCCTTTCCTTTCTGCTGTGATTAAATACCTCTCAGGAAGGAACCATAAAGAAGGGTTTGTCTCTGCTCCCAGTTTGAGAGGATGTATTCTATCAGGAGGGAAGGCATGGTGAAAGCAGTACAGAAGAGTTCATTTTATTCCCTTTGACTCACAAGCATCCAGAAGATAGGACCAGGTCAAAAACCCTCAAAAACTTACCACACAGCTTCCTCTGGTGACACTATACTTTCTAGATTCCAGAATCTTCCCATAGGGCACCATAGGTCTGGGAGCAAATGTCAAACACATGAGCCTCTGGGGGACATTCTCCAATCCCTGCAAAATCTATTATTTTGTGAACTAATCATAACCATTCCACATGTGCATGCTTTTAAATGCTCACAAGAGAATTTCGTATTTTAAATATGATGTGTGTTCTAATTAATGATGAGTACAATTATGAGAATACCATTCTGATCTTTAATTTGTTCTAATTTAATTTCTCCTTTCTTCATTCAACTTAGAATTCCAAGTTTTTCTAGTCATCTGTCATTCATCACCTGTCCCCACTCCTGTCTGATTTCATCTCCTCTCTTCTGGGACTCAGTTGGATTGCAATTTTAAGCCTCTTTATTTTATGTAAGATCACATAACCGACTTCTGTTCCCAGCATGAAACCCATGACCGTGCACCTCTTGGCTGACATACAACCACCAACTTTCCTTGTGTGCACCAGGCCACTCCCATTTTACCACTGAAAATCTTGCATCCTGAAGAACCCCGCCCCTGAATGTGGAGAGTAAGTAGCCTAACCCCTGATACTTAAATTTCTTAGTCCTCCAAATTCTTGATATCTGATGGATATCAAGATACAGGGTGATGTTGAAAGTCATAGCCTAAATATAATAAATCACCTGGCTTCTTCATAAGCCAAGTTATTGCCTCTCTTCTCACTGTACTTTTACAACAATAATAAATTGCTGGTCTGATAAGCCATAAATTCTCCATTGTATTAACTTAAGAACAAACTAAACTTCTGTGTTCCCTTGAGGAAAAACAATTGAAGATGCTGAGGTAGCTGATCAGCGCTGTCACCCCCACCATATCTAGAACTGACTAAAACCCAAGCTCCTGTCACATCTGTGGAGGGTTTTCATGATTGGATCAGTTGAGGTAAGAAAATGCACCCTAAATCTGGGCTAGACTTCTGATGGCCGTCTATGTGTGAGGAATTGGAAGAGGGTAGATTTTGCTCTTTGCCTATTTGTCCCCACTCTCACTGGAAGGTTTATCCATTCTGATCCCAAGACATTATTTCATCTGTTTCTTCAGTATTCCAATATGGACTGAAGACCAGTGGCGACATCCAGTCATGTGGACTAAACAACTACCATATTCTTTTTTCTTCCTTTTTCCACTTAATTTTGTTTATTTTTCTTTTTTATTGAATATTTTATTTATTTACATTTCAGATGTTATCCCCTTTCTCCATCCCCCCCCCATAAACCTCTTATCTCATCCCTTCTTCTCCTTTTTGCTTTTATACCATTTTAATTACATGCAAGTATTAAGGTCAGTTCTAGGTTGAGGAACTAACAATACAATAGATGCAAATAGTCAAGGAACAAGCAAGACAATAAACACAAATAGTCAAAGAACAAGCAAGGCAGTAAACAAAGTCCTATGATCACTATTTCTAAGGGCTTATCAGGATGACCAAAATATTTGAGTCTACTTTCCTGTCCTAGCCCCAAGTCATTTTCATGCCTGAAGCCTTCTTCCTGTTCTAGCCTAAGATTTCAGTCATTAAAGGACAGGCTCACAACTACCAGATTCTTAGCCTTTCTATTCAAAGATACCTATTGTGGTACTAGCCAGACCACAGCCTGTAAAGCACAATAATAAAGTATGTATGTATGTATGTATGTATGTATGTATGTATGTATGTATGTGTGTGTGTAGGCATGCGTGTATGTATTCATTCATTGTATTAGTTCTGTTGCTCTAGAGAAACAAAACTAAAATAGAGGCTTAGAAGGCCATTGGCTATTTAGAATTCTCATTTATAGACAATTGCACAATTTTAATTCATTCGTTGCTTAAATCCTCTATGATTCTTCAGACCTATTCAAAATATCAGTCTATCTACTGATCTATTTTCATTTATCTCACCACAATATTACCTTTTATTATCTGTATGATATGTAACCACTTACTGTCTTCTCTTATGCTTATTGTTACTGTGTGACTACCTTGCGTCTCTCATTTAGAACATGAGTCTATGATGGCTGAAACTTCATTATGGTCAAAACACTAGCTCAAGACCAGCAAGATGGCTCAGCAGTAAGGGTTTACTTTCAAACTTCATGACCTAAGTTCAATTGGCAGGAGTTACACAGTAAAAGGAGAAAATTGACTCCCACAAATTGTTCTCTGACCTCCATACAGAAATAAATACATATATATAAATAGACTTTAATATTTTTAAATATCCAGTAAAAAGAGGATAGAGTAATAGGTACTCAACAGATGGTTGCTGAATGAAGTAATTAATTCAGTTTACTTCATTTTTAGAATATACAAAATTGACAAAAATAAAATGAAACCTGAGACACTCCCACACAGGCAAGGAGAAACACATTTGGTAGTGATTTAGCATCCTAGTTCCTTCCAAATATTTATAGCACATTGTTATGAGTTTTATAAATCACATGATAATCTTTATTCCTGGCTTTCACCTGAAATTTTTCATAACAGAGAACCTAAGTACATTCAAAAGCAAGTATTTCAGTCTTGACACCTGCAATCACTCTTGTTATTGTCAAGATGTCTCTGAGTTCATGACACATTCACTGTTGCCTTAATGTAGCAGTAAATTAATAGTGATCCTTTCTATCTGTCCTCCATTCTACGTGTGTGTGAGTGTGTGTGTGTGTGTGTGTGTGTGTGTGTGTGTGTGTGTATTTGTATGTCTCCATAACTCTGGATTTCAAAGTATTAAAAAGTATTACAGGTATAGTTACAGAATTCTTCAATGTTTACCTTAAGAAGTTGTAAGTTCTCATGCAGGCTAGAGGCATTGAATCTTTGAACACAAAAGGACATTAGACTACATTGGCTCTGCTGTTACATCACTATATACCCATAGAGAACATACTGTTCATACTTGGCTCTTGCTTATAGCAAGTATTATGTAGTAGTCTTTATGGCAATGATTACAATGTTGATCCACAAGATCCCAGTTTGGGTTGTCTTCTCATGTTAATCAGTAAGCAGAACATGAGGTGTCACTTGTTCTGTTGGCCCTCTGTTTCGTCCAAGTTCCCAGCTAATTGGGATTTGCAGTTGGCAAGAATAGCATCTCTGGGTGATTGCTTTTAGAGTGCTGAGCTTTTGTGCTCAAGTGAATGTTACCATGGCAGGAGTGGTCCATTCACCAATAGGATCTATGTGATTCTGGAAGAGATTAAACAACCCACTGTCATGTAATTCCACGGCTTTTTTTATGTACCTCTGAGAGGTCTTTCTAAGTTGCTGTTATCCTTGAAGGGTGCATATTCACAGAATCTGCTTAATTCCAACTATATTTGGAATAACTAGTTACAGAGGTTCTGATTCAAATATTTTTAGAATTATTTTTTATGATTGTATTTGGAATTTATTTATGTACTTTTTCGGTCAATTGCAAACTGAATATTCCACCACAGATCTGGACTGGATATTTGGAGGATATAGAATAAATCCTTCCTGTCCTCAGAGAGCTTGAAAGCTAGTGGCAAAAGTATAGAGGAGTTTAGTAGTTACAGCTCAATGACATCCCATGGTCTAAGGAAGGAATGACAGTAAATCCTATTGCAGGGCTGCTTTTCTAGAGTTAGTGAAAACAAGTAACAGGCACTGTCAACAGTTACTAAGTTGAGTTAAGGAGGATGAAAATGTTAGGAGAGGTTACAAAGAGGTGGAGGCAGGGCTTTTAAAGCGGGATTCTGTCTGTGCCAAAGAGTCTAAGTTCCATCATCAATATAAAGAAAACACTGCTGACAAGCAGATCCTCACATACACCAAATGATGCTATGTAAACATTCTCCCCAATTTAACTGGCCAATTAAAGGCTAGAGCCTATGATTGGGCAATAAAGGGAGTAATCCAGTGATGAGGATCCAGTGAGGAAGTTGCAGGGAGACAGAGAAGGGGGAAAAAGGCACAGAGGTAGAAAAAGCCACCTTGAGAGGAGTTGGACCATGAGCATGTGGTCAGGAGAAATAGCAAGTAACAAGGGACACATGACTGGGATGTGAGTTAGAACAGCTCCAAACCTGCCCAGTCTAGGCTCACTCTACCTAAATTGGTCATCTTTTGTCATCTTGACACAATCTAGACATCACTGGGAAGTAGAAGCCTCAATTAAGAAAATGCCTTCATCAGTTTGTCTTATAGGCAGGTCTATAAAGAATTTTCTTGAATAATGATTGATGTGGGAGAGCCAGCCCACTGTGGGCGGTGTCACTCCTGGTCAAGTGGTCCTTGGTTATATAAGAAAACGAGATGAGCAAACTGGGGAGAGCAAGCTAGTAAGTGTTCCTTCATGGTCTCTTCTTCAGCTCCTGTTCTTCACTTGTATGCCTCCCGTGGTTTTTCTCAATGATGGGCTGCTATCTGTAAGTCAAATCAACCCTCTCTTCTCCAAGTCATTTTTGATTGTGTTCTTCATCATAGCAATTGGATCAAGACCCAGAAATCTAGGATGGTGCCATTCACAAAGCTCTTCGAGCTGCAGTTAAAATACTTGTAAGCTTCTAAAAACAAGAGAACTCACCCTTCTTCATTTATTTCCTATCCTTGAGCAAGGTCACTCCTCTAGAAAGGTAGAAGTGCTTAAAATGACTTTGGTTTGCTTTTGAATCAACAAATAGAAATAAAAGACTATGAGGTATATTGGACAGGCTGTTCCTAAAAAGAACCAATGAGAGTAGTGGCCCAAAGAGTAAAGTAGTTGTCCAGACAATGCAAGCAAATTGTGTCATGCTACATAGCTTTAATTCTACTTGGCACCAGCTGTAGTCATCTGGGAACATGGAACCATGGTTTGACAAAATACCTCCTCCAGAGTGATATATGGGCAACCCTATGGTGTAATAGTTTTGACTGTTGATTTGTGCAGGAAAGCCCAGCTCTGTGGATAGTAGCACATGTTGGGTGATGGTCCTGGGTGCTATAATAAAGCAGGATGAGCAAGCCCTAGGAGAAATTCAATAAGCAGCATTCCTCCATGGTCTCTAAATTAGTTTCTGGTTCCAGGTTTCTGCCTTGAGTTCCTGCCTTAGCTTTCCTGAATGATGGACAAGTTGTAAGATGAAATAAACTCTTTCTTCTCCCAGCTGATTTTGATCATGTTGTTTTATTAAAGCAAGAGTAAACCCTAACAAGTCAGAAGTGATGCACGTTGCATGTACTGATCTGGACTGCCATTCAACAGGGAGAACAGGAAGACTGTAATAATTTAAATTATTGGTAACACAACTGAAAGACATCCATTATTTTTCTGTTGCCTTCACCACCATTCTTAATCATGTGAAAAGTTAAAAAAAAAATGTGAGGAAATTATAAAAAGTGCAATTAGGAAGTTAAAAAGGGAGTTATCTATGTAGAAGCTTTTATATTTTTTGACTGCGACCATAGTAAAATTATATTTTAAATTAATCTCCAAAGACACACAAAATGGAAACAAAAAACACTGCAAAACTGTAATTACCCTCATTATGTATAATGCACTCCAATGTTTCCTTTTCTGCTGCTGTTTTTATCATCTCTTCACAGTATAGTACATTTAATGATTGTGGATATAAAAACTCAATGTAAGGAACAAGGAGAACAGAACAGTCTGTTCTCTAGAATGGGAAGTGTCACATGGCAACTATATAGGAAAGGACCCAGAATTTGAAATCAGACCAAGACTTAAGGCCTTATTTCCAATTTATCAAGCCTGCTGTGTGTGATACTACTTCTTGGGGACACAAGATTGTCACAGGCTATGTACCCCTTCAGGGCTCTCTTCATTCCAGGCAGTGTGATAGTGCAAACATGAGCAATGAATATACAGTGCCTAGCGCCAAGTCAAGATTACTGTTTGTGGAGAAATAGGATGGACCCTTGCAATGTAATAGCTCAGAAACACTGAATGAGAACTACAGTCAATGGAGGTTTTCATTAAGCTTTTGTCAAACAGGATATGATTAAAGTAGTTGCAAACATTCTGAAATACACATGGGTATATATGCGTACATATATGGGTGTGTTTTTTAAATTATAAAACAAAGCAAAGTTATACTTTCAGTAGAGGTAAAACATCAGCCTTACTTGAGAAGCCCCCTGTGTGTCTAGTGAGAGCATCTCCTTCCTCTTGCCAGGAGCAATCACAGCTCTGACCTTTATTCATCTTCCTTTTGTTTGGCTGCATGGTTTTCTAATATTTCCACAAATTTTGAACAATGAAGTCTTTCCATTTAGATCATTTTGAAATTATAACCGTGTAAACACTTTTTGATTAATTTCTTCTGTCGTTTTTCTTCTTCTTATATAACCTTAATGATATCCATCTAGGATATCAAAATGATGTATTTCTACAGCATGTGCTTGGTCAAAGTGTGAATTTTTCCAGTTTATAAAGTTGTTTTTGTGTTACAAAAATACATCTATGGTTATAGACATTTCTATGTGTTTCCTGAGTACCTAGGGTAACCACATAAAATATAGGTCACTTAATTAAAAGAAGATATTTTAATAAATATTATCCCATGGTATATTGAAGTATATTTATACTAACATTTTTAGTTTAATTTAAGAAATTCATATCTTTATTTGATAAATCTGACCACCCTGTGAAATTTTCATCCTGAGAATAAAATTGCTAAGCCGCAGGGAACACACAATTTCACTTCTCTGGGTGTTGTCAAAATGTTCTCTAAAATAATAGAAACAATTTTCTGCACTCACCTTACCACCAGAAGAGTGTGAGTTCTTGCTGCTTCAAGTCATCATTGTTATGGACTTGTTTGTATACCTCATAATGTATACAGTCAAATATGAACCCCCAATGTTACTGCTTTTAGAGGTAGGCTCTCCAGAGGAGTAAATTATGGCTAAATGGTATCATGAGGATGTGGTTGTGACACAATAGGACTAAATCTATACAGGGAAAAAAGAGAGACCAAAGACTTCACTACGAATGTCCAGAAAGGTTGGGCCTTACAAAGATGGTAGAAGGACTGACTCATGCAAGTCAGGTAGAGAGGGCTTGCTGGGAAACAACCTTGTTAGCAGCACAACTGTATTAGTTACTTCCCATAGGAATGGAATCCCAACAGCTGAGAGAGATGATTTCATGGAGGAATAAGTCTATTTTGGCTCAGGCTGTCTGACAGTTTTAGTCCATTGTGGCAAGAAGGGTGTGGGGAGCAGACAAGTTCACAGAGACCAGAGTACGTGGCAAAGCTTTCTCATATCATTGACGACCATGAATCAGAGAATGTGACAGAAGCCACGACTTGATAGAATCTTTAAATGCCAGCCCCTATTGAGCTTCTTCTGTCAGTGGGCCCAACCTCCTATAAGGTTCAAGAACCTTCCAAAATGTCATCACCAACTGGTACTCAAGCATACAAATATTAGCCTGGGAGGAAATAGTTCATATTCAAACCACAGCACTAACTGTGTCTTTATGGCATCTAGAACTGCGGATAATGAGTATTTTACAATCTAAGGTATTTTGTTAGAACAGCCCTTTACAGCAAATATACTCACAGGTATTTGGCTTGCCAGACTGTAATAGTTACAATTCCCTTACCCTAACAAGTAAGAGGAAGAATGTAGTTTGACTCACAGGGTAAGAATTCTGTGGCCAAATGGCTGCATTGTGTCTGGGTCTTGGGACATTAGACCACCCTGGCAGAGGACATGGAACAGGAAGGCTGCTTGTTTGCTTCATGGAAGCCAGGAAACAGACAGGAGTAATAAGAAGAGGTCTGACCAACATACTCACTCAAAGGCACAGAGTTAACAACCACTTCCCACTCTGGCTCCACCCCCACAGTCCCACCAAATTCTCATAAACTATTCAGAATATAAATCCATTCAGCGTGTTAAGCTTTTGGCTCGGACGGGGCATGTACATTGTGACTATCTCTGTATAAACCTTGTCACAAACATGCAGAGAAGACAGACTTTACAAGTCTTCTAGTCATCCTTCGATGCAATCATACTGATGAAGATTAACCATAAGAGTTTAATTTTGTGAGTATGTTGATAGAAAATGTTTTTTGATATTAACGCATGTTCCTTTGATTCCTAATGAAGTCCAATATCTTCTATGTGCCTATTGACCATTTGTATTTTCTCTTCTAAGATGCCTTCCCATGCTTTTGTCTAGTTACCTTTTGTTTTATGTATCTCCACTGTTAAATTGCTAGTCAAGATAGTCCTTGGGCAATTCATGTGTTTTTAAATATCATTTGGTAGTATATGATTCCTTCTTTCATGTTCTTTATGTGATGTTTAGAGGAATAAAATCATTGACTCTGATGAAACTAAGCTATTCGTCTTTTCCTTTATGGTTTGTTTTCATTTCTCTCATTTCAGAAATTATTTTCCTCACTTGAAACCACAAGTTTTTTTTTGATATTTTCCTCTAAAAGTTTACTTTTTTCCTTTTATACTTTGCCTTTGTTCTGTCAGTGATTTATTTTTGTGTCAGAGAAATGGAATGGAGCCTCACTTTGTTTCCCTCAGCATAACCACTTACTGCATCAGTGTGAATATAGACACTTTCCTAAACGTGTCTACAATATCTGTTAGCCAACTTACATGTCTACTGAAACCTGTTTGAAACATTTGCCCTGTTTTTTGACCAAACACAATATGGCTATCATACCAGACAGGTTCTTAATTGCTGTAATCTCTTGTTGACAGTGGAGCAAGGCCTCTCATCCTTTAATCCTTCATAAAAAGATTTATTTTTATTTCATGTGTTTGAAGTTTGACTGTACGTATATGAATTGCATGTGTATCAAGAATTCTCGTCTTAAACCTACAGAGTTTGGGTTTCATCCTTTCACACAAATTTTATGATGGTCTTTAAATGATTTTTAAATAGCCCTGTTACAATTTTCATTGTTCTGCATCTGTTTTTTAATTTGGCAGAAACTTTACAACCTGGGATGCTCACATTCATGAGTACAATCTAAAATGTTGTTTATTAAGGTCCCTCCAAAATACCTTTAAATAACGCAATGTAAATTTCCCAGTTTTATTGGAGAGCCACTTTCATTGGATGTGTTCCTAGGTAGAGTCTGTCCAATCCACATTTGTAAATGTAACAAAATAGTTCCTAATTGATTAGTACACGCAGAGCAATGAGAATTCTTCAGAATATAGTCACATCAGCTCCTGGGTATTCCAGCAGGTTCATGTTTTATATCACCAGTTAGCAACAGTTGAACACAAGGTAAATAATAGACAAGCACGGGAAGCCATTGACAATATGTGACTGTACACAACTCCCCGTTGTCTTTCTTTGACCCAGTGATATAGTTGGACATCTTTGAATGTATTGCCTAAAGCCTGTGCTGGAAACTGGTTTTCCACTGTGACAATGTTGAGGTGGGCTCAGCTACAGAAGTGGATTCATACAGGTCTTCTGGAACGAGTTAACTCTGGAAAGGGCAGATTGTTACAAAGTGATGCTAATCCACATGTCTATTATCCATGGCCAGTTCTCATTCTGCCTCCCCAGCATGCTGTAGTATAAGCAGAGAAGCCTTGCCCATGATTCTACCCTTTGGATGATTTCAGCACCTAGAATTGTCAGACAAGTAAAAGTCTTTGCTTTACATGTTTCATTCAGCACAGAATAGACTGAGATGACCAGCTTTCCAGTGTGTTCTTTCCCTTACTGCTTATTATTCATTTCCCCATGTTTTTTTCTTGGTTTGTTTTTATCTCCATAACTCAGCAACTTCAATATTTCACTATAGTATATCTTTATATTTCTCCTTTACCTTTATTTTTGAGAAATTAAGTCTTATATTTACTATAGGGTATCTTTATGTAGAAACAACATAACATCCTAGCCTCAGCATATGCTTGGTAAATGTTTACTCCACGTCTGTATCCCTAGCTCATAACTGTGAGTATGTCTATGCAGGTACATGTGTTCATACGTGCACATACATGGGGTCCAGAGGCTGATGTCAGTCATTCTGCTCTATCATTCTCTACTTTATTCTCAAGACAAGGGAACTCACCGAACAGGGTTCTAACTGAACACAAGCTAGACTGACAGCTAGCAGTCTTTGTATCCTTATTCTCGTGGATACCAACACTGGAGTTATAGGCATGTATGAAATCATACTTGTATTTTTCCTTGGATTGTGGCAATTTGAACTTGGATACTCACACAGCTCAACATGCTTTCACCCTCTGAGCTATCTTCAAAAAAGCATACCTTCCTTTTAAAAGCATACCATATTTTAACTAGGTTTGATATTGTTCCAACAGTGGCAAATTTCTAGAGATTCCCTCCACCACTAAATCTTATTATTTTTACTGTTTAAAGAAAACAAGTATTTTTTAAGTGTGTTAGTGAAAAATATAATGAAAACAATGTCACCCTATATATAAATATATATATATATATACATATATATATATATGTGTGTGTGTGTGTGTGTGTGTGTGTGTGTGTGTGTGTATTCATATATAGTGTCAATAATAGTCAATTTTTCATAATTCTGATTCCCAAGTATTTATTGATGGTACAGAGATATATAACAAAATTTTATATATTGATCACATATTTTGTTGAGGATATTTGCATCTATGTCCATGAGAGGCATTGATCTGTAATTATCCCTCCCTTCTTCCCTCTTTTGCTGGATCTTTATATTGTTTGGATATTAGGGTAACTGTGCATCATGAATTGTATTGGGAAATGTTTCTTCTATTTCTGCTTTGAGTAATAATTTGAGAAGTATTGGCTTGGTGATAACGTTTCTTTGAAAGTCTGGTAGAATTCTACGATAAAATCATCTTGCCCTGGCATGCTTTCATCTTCTTGAAAGATTTTTAATGAATGCTTCTATTTCAGTAGGGGTTATAGATTTGTTTAACTCTGACTTTTAAAAAATATCTTTATTTATTTTACATCCTGATTGCAGTTTCCCCTCCCTTCTCTTCTCCTAGTCCCTCTTCTCCTCCCAGTCCTTTCCACCACTTCCCCTTACCCCACCCCATCTACTCTTCTTCCAGTTTTCTTCAGAAAAGAGCCTGCCTCAATGAATATCAACCAGCCACGGCATATCAAGTTGCAGTAAGACTAGATATTTCCTCTTTTATTAAAACTAGCCAAGGCAACCTAGTAGGTGGAAAGGGTCTTAAAAGCAGACAACAGAGTCAGAGAGACAGCTCCAGCTCCCACTGTTAAGAGTTCCACAGGAGAATCAAGCTACACAACTGTAACATATGTGTAGAGGGACTAGGCCAGTCCTATGCATACTCCCTGGTTGGCAATTCTACAATCTTTCATTTCTTTCTTAATTTATATCTTGACTCATTTTTAATTCAGTGAAAGGTTGTTCAGAATCATTGATTTTGTAAGCTTCCTGTTGTTTCTGTTTTTATTGATTTCCAGTTTTTATACATGATTGTCAGATATAATGTAAGATGTCATTTCCATTTTTATGTATCTGTTGAGACTTGCTTTGTTTCTGAGTGTGTGGTTGATTTTAAAGAAAGTTTCATGAGGTACTGAGGTATATTCTTTTGTGATTGGTTGAAGTTTTCTGTGAATATCTGTTATGTCTACTTGGTTTATAACTTTAGTCAGAGCCATGCCTTTTTTTCTAAAAGATGTCTATTTATTTACAGGAGTAGGATATTGAAGTCTTCCATTATTAGTGTATAAGACTCAATCTTTAATTTAAGATGGAATGGTGTTCCTTTGTTGCTGTTTGTTTATTTCTGTTTGTTTTTACAAACTTGGGTGGGTAGAAAAATCTTCTGGGGTACTGATAAGTGTGGCCACTGGGGTCTGGGTATTGTGGTCTAGTACATAGGAACTGGGACAGGCTTGGACAGTAGATGACCTTTATAAGAGGCTAGCAAGCAGGGTGTTCCATGAATATCTGCTTAGTTAGTCCCTTGGGAATGGGAACAGAGAGGGAGGAAAGGCCACAGCAGGAGATCTGCAGTATGCCTGCCTCCCTGGTCAGGGTGGCCTGCTGGAGTTTGAGTCTGGGACAAAGAGGAGGGGGATGGAAGTTCAGAGAGGAATCTCTGTGTGATCCATATGAGATGGTGCAGTGCAGGCAGAAAGGCTAGCCTATCTGCTTCCCTGGCTAGAGTGGCCTGTGTGCTTACAGGGAGTGTTTAACCTCATTTCTGAAGAGAAGAATGATATACCATATATAATGAGAAGTGCTTATCTATTCCTCATGCATAAAAAATGGTTCCTAACTATATACTGGTATTATTTTATTATTATGTTAAAGGCTGAAGAAGTTATTGATTGGCAGAACAAATATTTATAGTATAAATTATCTATAATATAATTACTCTGTATCAAGCCTGTAATAATAGTTTTGACAAATGGTTGTAAATTGTTAGACTAATTAAAATATTAAAATAAATTTTTCTAAATTCAAATATACATGTCACAGAGAGGTTTCTTCCTGTGAACAACATTTGCCAATGTGTGCTTCTTTTGTTATGGTAAATGTAGTTCCCTACACAACTCTATCACCACACAAAAGTGTATGATACAGAAATAGTGTGTGTACATTTAATACTAATACACTAAAGTATATAAAATAGGAACAATGAAATATGAAATATTAAGATACCAAAGTGTATGAAACAAGATTTTTTTGTGCATAGACAAGTGAATGTATGTGGAAACCGCCAGATAACACTGGGTATGTTTTCTCAGGAGGCATCAACATTGATTTTTGATAGATTCTCATAGGCCTGGAACTTGCTGAAGTTACACAACCAAGCCCTAAGGATCTACATGTTTCTGCCTTCCCAGCATTGGGTTTAAGTATTGTCACCAGCCACACCATTTAATCTGTATTGTGGGAGGCCAGACTCTGGGTTTCCTGCTTGCAATGATGCTTTTCACTAACAGAGCTAACAGAGCTCTCTCTCTCTCTCTCTCTCTCTCTCTCTCTCTCTCTCTCTCTTCCTCTCCCCCCCCCCTCTTTCTCTCTCTCCAGCCTAAGATGCTAATACATAAAGAAAAACTGACCTTTGGGTAATTATTTTAAGATTTATTAAGTGCACAATTTCCTTTACTAATAGTGATTGTGTCTTCATCTTAGAAGTCATAATTTATGTTAAAGATTTTGTTTTAAATATCCATACATTTTATGTTCCTATATTAATTGTCCTGGATTTTAAATGTGAACACAACTCTAAATCACAGTTTAATGGTTCCTTTCTTTGCTGTAGAGGACTGACTATAGTCACAGCTCAGTGGATTCTAGACTGTTACTTCCAATAGCAAATATTTATATTTTCATTGAATTGTTCCTAATACTATCAGACTCTGAAAGTATGTATCAGCTTCAATTACTGATTTTTTAGTTGTATGAGATTAATAAAATAAGAAAACAAAGAGATCATGACACTTCATTTTCTGCTTCTTTTTCTTTTTTCAGAAGACGAAATCATTTTCCTGTTTTCCATAGCAAAGTAGAAGGACAGAAATGCCACCATGTATTTTCAAATGTAGCACTTACATTTAGGCTCTACACAGACATTATCACAGTTTTTAAAATTAAGGATAGTATTTCTATCTTTCTAAACAGTGTCCTTGGTGGGGACAACACCACATCTGAAAAGCTCAGGATAGCATGAAGCAGACATTGTGAGCACTTGGTTATTTTCTATCTAAATAGATGGTCTTTCCATTTTGTTGTTGTTAGTTTCTACATTGATACTTTTCAAAGTATTCTGTAACTTTCATTGTAGATGTCTTTTGCTTCATTGGATGAATTTATGCCTGGGCATTTTAATCTTTTCTTTCGGTAGTTCTTGTGAGCAGAATTCCTCTCACCAAATTTTCCCGAGTCTCACTATCAATGTTTTCAGTTTTTAATCAATGTTTACTAATTTTTGAATGTTAATCTGTATTTTATGACCTTACTTAATTTATGTTGTAATTGTCTTTCAGTGAGGTCCTTCAGTTTTTAAAAACAGAAGCAATGGCTAATACTACAAAGCCATAAATACAACTGTATGAAAGGCAAAGGCACTCTGTATCTCTGCATCTAGTTCGCTTTACTGCTGCAATCCCGTCACAGCCACCTGCTGAATGTTAAAAAGGACTGAAAATGTAACGGGTAACGAGAATTGTTTTAAGTTCACTTCTCTACTTGTACGATGTCTTTCAAAGCCTATTGGAGAGGTTTTCTATTTTTGCAGAATGTTGGGAATTAGAAAACGTATATGCACATGAGTGCTTGGAAAGGTCAGAGGAAATAGTTTTCACTTTCAGATTGGCAATTATGTCTATCCCATAGTTAAAAAAAAATGAGGTGACAAATGCATGCATAAGGATTCAAAGTCCTTGGAGAGACTCTCTTTGAATCAATGTGAACTGTCTTCCCTCTTAGTAAAAATGAACTCACAAAATCAACTTCTTTTATAGCAGGAAACAATACAATGTGGGAAGTTTTCTTTATCCTCCTCCACTGCAGATTTACAAGGGCCTTGAGCAGACTGGGCAAGTACTCTCACGGAGTCACCTACTGCCATAAGAGATAGATATTTTATTAAGTGAATTGAACGACATAAAATATTAGTCATTTTAGAAGAATTTACTGATCAATTAAGTATTAGATGAAACCATACCATTATAAAATACATAATCACATTGCTTAAAACAAGTGGTAAATGATAAAAGATTCAAAAGTACTCCAGTCTTCTGCTGACTCCATTTGATGGAGGTCCCTAGGGAGCCCCTGGGTACCCATGGGGCACTTGCATAAACCTGCCTATTTTTGCCAGCTCTAGTGCCTAGTGCTGCCCTGTGTCAACAAACCTTTAAAACAAAGAAGATTAAAAAAATAAAAAAGGAAAAATATTCAAAGAAGTAATAAGGGAAAAAGCACATTGTGCTATAGTAGTCAAAGGTCTAGCCAAAGCAGTTAGGCAACAAAAAGAGATCAAAGGGATACAAATTGGAAAGAAGGACGTCAAGATATCACTATTTGCAGATGATAGGATAGTATACATAAGTGATCCCAAAAATTCCACGAAAGAACTCCTACAGCTTATAAACAACTTCAGCAAAGTGGCTGGATATAAAATTAACTCAAACAAGTCAGTAGACTTCCTCTACTCAAAGGATAAATAGGCTGAGAAAGAAATTAGGGAAATGACACCCTTCACAATAGTCACAAATAATATAAAATATCTTGATATGACTCTAGCCAAGCAAGTGAAAGATCTGTATGACAAGAACTTCAAATCTCTGAAAAAGGAAATCGAAGAAGACCTCAGAAGATGGAAAGATCTCCCATAGTCATGGATTGGTAGGATTAACATAAAAAACAATGACCATCTTGCTGAAAGCAATCTACAGATTCAATGCATCAAAATTCCAACTCAATCCTTTGCAGAAATAGAAGAGAAATTTTCAAATTCATCTGAAATGACAAAATCACAGGGTAGCAAAAACCATTCTCACCAGTAAGAGAACTTCTAGGGGAATCAAAATCTCTGACCTGAAGCTCTACTACAAAGCAATAAAGATTAAAACAAACAAACAAACAAACAAAAGACACCGCATGGTATTGGTACAGAGACAGGCAGGTAGATCAATGGAATAGAATTAAAAACCAGAAATAAAGCCACACACCTATGGTCACTTGATCTTTGAAAAAGAAGCCAAAACCATCCAATGGGGAAAAAAACAGCATATTCAGTCAAGAATATAAATTGATCCATTCTTATCTCCTTGTACAAAGTTCAAGTCCAAGTGGATCAAGGACCTCCACATAAAACCAGATACGGTGAACCTAACTGAAAGATGAGAAAGTGAGAAAGAGCCTTGAACACATGGGCACAAGGAAAAATTTCCTGAACAGAACACCAGTGGTGCAGGCTCTAAGATCAACAATTGAAAAATGGGGCCTCTAAAATTGCAAAGCTTCTGTAAGGCAAAGTACACTGTCAATAGGAAAAAATGACAAGCCACAGAATGGGGAAGATCATTACCAACCCTACATCTGATAGCAAGATAATATCCAAAATATATAAAGAACTTAAAAAGTTAGACTCCAGAGAAACCTTATTCAAAAATGTGGTACAGTGCTAAACCAAAAATTGCAACTGAGGAATCTTGGCTGAGATAATCAATATCCTCAGTTATCAGGGAAATGCTAAGCAAAATGACCCTGAGATTCCACCTCATACCAGTCAGAATGGCCAAGAGCAAAAGCACAGGTGACAACAGACACTGGCAAGGATGTGAAGAAAGAGGAACACTTCTCCACTGCTGGTGGGATTGCAAGCTGGTAAAACCACTTGGGTAATCAATCTGGTTTGTGTATTAATAGAAATGGATCAATTTACATTCTTCTACATGCTGTTTTTGTTTTTGTTTTTGTTTTTTTCCCCATTGGATGGTTTTGGCTTCTTTTTCAAAGATCAAGTGACCATAGGTGTGTGGCTTTATTTCTGGGTTTTCAATTCTATTCCATTGATCTACCTGCTTGTTTCTGTATGAATACCATGCTTGTCATTTGTCCGCTTTGTGCATCAATCTGCTCTGCACTGTGGGTCTCTACACAATGGAGTTCTACTCAGCTACTAAAAACAATGAATTCATGAAATTCACAGGCAAATGGATGGAACTAAAAGATGTCATCCTGTGAGATAACCCAGACACAAAAGAACACACATGGTATGTCCTCACTAATAAGTGGATATTAGCCCAAAAGCTCAGAATACCCAGGATACAACCCACAAACCACATCGAGCTTAAGAAAGGAGACCAAAGGTTAGATACTTCAATCTTACACAGAATTGAGAACAAAATAATCACAGGAGGTAGAGAGAGGGAGGAATTTGGGAGGAAGAAAGGAGGGGTGGAAAAAGAGGGGTGAAGGATTACTTATTGGAAGGGACAGGAGAGAAGTACAGAGGGTCAAGAAATTGAATAAAAACAAGTGTCAGTGGGGGATGGGGAACTAGGGTAGCCACTAAAAAGCCCCGTACTACAGGGAAACAAGAGACTCCCAGGACTTAATGGCTATGACTTTAACCAAAATGCCAAACAAAGGGGAGATAGAATCTGTAGGGGATACCTCCAGTAGACAGGCATGGCCCTCAGGTGAGGGATGGGGCCACCCACGTATCTCAAAATTTTTAACCCAGAAATGTTTCTGTCCCAAAAAAAGGACAAGGACAAAAAAATGGAACAGAAACTGAAGGAAAGGTCATCCAGAGACTGCCCCACCTAAGCATTCATTCTATCTGCAGACATCAAACACCCACACTGTTGCTAATGCCAGGAAGCTCTTGCTGACAGGAGCCTGTTATGTCTATTTCCTGAGAGGTTCTACTAGCACCTGACCCATACAGATGCAGACTCTTACAGCCAACCATTTGACTGAGCCCAGGGACCCCAATGGAAGAGTTAGAGGAAGGACTGAGGAGCTAAAGGGGATCACAACCCCATAGGAAGAACAGTTTCAACTAATAGGACCACCAAGAGCTTCGAGGGACTAAACCACTAAACAAAGAGTATACATGGAGGGTCCATGGCTCTAGATACATATGGAGCAGAGTATGGCCTTATTTGACATCATTGGAAGGGGCCCTTGGACCTATGGAGGCTTGATGCCCCCAGAGAAGGGGAATGCTAGAGTAGTAAAGTAGGAGTGTATAAGTGGACACAGGAGCTCCTTCATAGAGGGAAAGGGGCAGGGGAAGAGGGAGGATGGGATGGAGGATCTGTAAAGGGGTAACTGGGAAGGGGGATATTATTTGAAATGCAAGCAAATAAAATGATTAATAAAAATAAAATGAAATAAAAATAAATAAAAGCATATTTTCTCCGGAAAAAAGTGCTAGTCGTAGTAAAGTGGACCCTGCTGCTCTCCAAAGAAAAGCTTAAGGAAATATCAAATAGTTGGAGAAAGTGACTATAGGATGCATCTCAGCACATGGACTCTTGGGACTAGAAACATAACAATGGTCTTAAGGCTGGACAGCTGCATGTTGATCTTAAATAGACCCGGGTTGTATTTTATAGCACCATGAGACCAGAAAAATTAATTTCTGTGCAACAACAAAAAACACAGAAGTGTTGAAAAGTTATTTCCCAAGGTCAGAAGTAGGACCTGCACTATGGCACAGATGCCCAGAGTCAGTTAGGACTGACCCTTGGAGCTATGAGCAAGTAGGCATTCCCTCATCTCCAGCTTCTCATAACTGCTCCTGCCCTCTTACAGTCTAAAAGAAAGATAAAAGCTAATATGAGGAGTGGGCACAGGAGAAAAAATAGGAGAAAGCCAAGAGTCCTTCTACTGTGTTTGAAACAATTATCAGCCCTGAAGCCAGCTCACCAATTAGGTGAGCTGATTTTTCTCATTTAAAAACACTTTGAGTTGAGGATTTTGCTTTTTGACATTCAAAGTATCTTAATTATGTAATTTCTTTGAGAATGCCTCAAGAAATCTACAGCTAACCCTTTGAAGAGCTACATGATCCTCGTCCTTTGCTCATTGACAGGAATTTCACTGTCGATTATACATTCATTGTCAGCCACATTGGGTTGATACGGTTCAGCAGACCATCAAGTGAGTGACAGAAGGGAAGACCAAAGTAGAATACAAAGTACATTTTACAAAAACAACAGCGGGCTGAAGTTGCAGTAGATGCCAGGCATTGTCTGATATATTTCATACAATGGGACTCTAAGATGTAGAGTTCATGCTGCCATGTTGGTCTTTCATTGTCCACAGGAGTAATGGCAGTCAGCAAGTGACGGGAATATAACTAATGCATCATTGTATGTGTGATCAATTAATTGCTTTATACAAATATAAAATTACACAGTGCCACATCAGTGAGGATGTCTGATCAGTGTAGCTTCATGATCTCATTTTGATGAGGGCTAGAAACCTAAGGAGCAGAACAGAAAGTAGGTTGTAGGAACCACACACAGCTTATAGGGAAGTAAAGTCTCCAAACAGGAAGACCAAAACTTAAAAGATGAGGAAAGGAATTTAGAATCTGAAGGATATTGTGGCAGAGATTGTGGTTTATTTACTTCCAGGTGACTCTACAAGCTAGTCGAGGAAAGAGGTAATGAAAACAGAAAAAGGTGGTCCTCTGAAAGGCTGGTTTGAAGCAATGACAGAGATAGACAACCAAAAGAGATTTGAGGTGTGTACGAGATGAGGTGACAGGTTGAGATGTAACAATGGAAGGTCTATAGTTGAGGATACGGTCGGGGATAACGAGCATGGGGGGAGGTGTGGGGGGGGTGGTCCAAGGACTACATGGTAGTAGTTTAACATCAACATGAATGGGAAGAAGAGAGTACTTTAGAACAAAATTTTTACCTATTAACAGCTGCACGAATCAGCTTTCCATTGCCGTGTCAAAATACCTGAGATGTACAATTTGTAAAAAAAAACATTCTTTTGACTTAAGTTTTGACCCACACAAGACTGGCCTCTTGACATTCTATCATGGAGCCAGGGAAGACTCATAAGTCTCCCAGACCCTTCAAGGTCCCTCTTCCTGAGATTATATGCAGTAAACAATGGACAAAGGTAGGAACTTGCAGAGGATGACTGCCTTTTGCAGAGAGGACTTCCTGGAGATATATGCCTTTAAGTCATTTCGTGTTTCTGTATTCACTGTAGTAACCTTATTCCTTCAAGCTGGACTTGTTACCATTTTTTTAAAATCTATTGTTGCTCTCTGTGTCTGGCATGGATAAATGCCTCAAGTATGTCTTCCCATTGAAAGTTATGTAAAGCAATTGTTACCTATAGTCTGCATTCTGGCATTAATACGAATAACTGCTGATCTGTTGGCTTGTTTAATCACTCATTTGCTTACTTATTTAGGTCACGGCTCATTCTGAAGTATAAGGTTCCCATTCATTTCTGCTTGGCATGAAATTTTGAAATTCTTTTGTGATTCAATATATGCTACCAACATCAATTCCTGTTAAGTATTTCCTCTCCTACCTCTTTCCTTTGCTGTTTTCAGTATGCATTGAACCATTCTTCACACCTTCACATAAACCACAAATTTGGTGGAAAGGACACTGTTGACTGAATACCAATACCGCTGAACTTAAAGCTGTGTAACTGCAAATGTACTTGATTACTTTCTCAGTGGTCAACTACTTGTCTGGCCTTTTTCAGGAAAGTGTGTTCTTATTTCACCTTAACTCACAAGAATTGCCTGGAATATAACCAGCCAATCCAAAAAAATCATGAAAACATGTTAAAGCTGAAGTGTTAGCCATGGCTGTTCTCTATGGCCAATACATACTCTATTATTTGAATTCTGACCTCTGGCATAGTCTCAGCCCATGTTCTTCCACCTGGAAAGAGCCATTGTCAACATTTCAATTTTCAATACTCCAGATTTTCATCTTTCTATGTTGAGTTTGGGGGATTTTAGGCTTAAAAGATTTTGAAATTTTTTTTGATATTTCAGTGTTCGGAATTATGGAATTTGATTTTATGTCTTTCAGGATCATGATTGGCAGTGCTAATAAAATAAAGACTCAGAAATTCCCTCTGCTATTTCCTTCAAGTAGTACAGATTTTACTTTTTTTCTTGTTTTTAATTTTTTTCTTTTTTTCCATTTATTTCTTCTTTTTGCTGTTATCCCCTTTCTCCATCCTCCCCCAGAAACCCCTATCCCATCTCCCCTCCTCATGCTTCTGTGAGTGTGTGCCTGTTGAGGACCGAGCTGCTGTTCTGGTCAAGGGGTCAGGGTCTCGAAGAATGGAGACAAGACCGAGGTTTTGTAGTCAAATCTGGTTACTCCTTTATTCCCCTCTTTAACTCATATTGTCTCTCTACTAACGCATTGACTCCTCTTAACTCTCTACTAACGCATATTCTCCTCTTCACTCATATTGTTCTTAACCGTATTACAAGGAAATCCTGGGTATTTATAAGTACATGCAGGAGAACACAGGTGAAAACATTTTACCACGTGCACTATGCAGCTGGGGTCACTAAACAGCAAAACAAGCTATGTGGGATAAACAAGATATTTGTTAGAGTGTGCTCAGCTGTTGTAGGCTGCTGAAAAACCAAGTCTCTATCAGAATAAATGGTTCCAGATGGCTGTAAAGATGATAGCTGCCTTTTAGCAGCTTTCTGCTTAAAGGCGGCTCCCTACATGTGCCCCCCCACCCACCCACTCCCATCTCCCCACCCTCAAATTCCCTCACACTGGGACATCTAGCCTTCATGTGACCAAGGACCTCCTCTCCCACCTATGCCCGACAAGGCCATCCTCTCCTACCTATACATCTGGAGCCATGGGTCACTCACTATGTGCTCCCAGGCTGGTGGTTTAAACCTTGGGAAATTCGGTTGGTTGGTATTGTTGCTCTCCCTATGGGGCTGCAAACCCCTTCAGCTCCTTCAGTCTTCTCTCTAATTCCTCCATTGGAAACCCCATGGTCAGTTCAATGGTTAGCTGCAAGCATACACCTCTGTATATGTCAGGCTCTGGCAGACCTCTAAGGACACAGCTATATCAGGCTCCTGTCAGCATGCACTTCCTGGCATCCACATCAGTGTCTACCTTTGGTGACTGTACATAGGATGGATCTCTAGGTGGGGCAGTCTCCCGATGACCCCTCTTTTAGTCTCTGCTTGACACTTTGTCTCCATATTTGCTCCCATATTTTGTTATTCCTAAGAAGGACCAAAGTACCCACACTCTGGCCTTTCTTCTTCATGAGCTTCATGTGGTCTATGAGTTGAATCATGGGTATTGCAAGCTTTTGGGCAAAAGCTTTTATCAGTGAGTGGATACCATGTGTGTTCTTTTGTGATTGGGTTTCCTCACTCGGGATGATATTTTCTAGTTCCATCCATTTGCCTAAGAATTTCATGAATTCATTATTTTTAATAGCTGAGTAATACTCCATTGTGTAAATGTACCACATTTTCTGTATGCATTCCTCTGTTGAAGGACATCTGGGTTCTTTCCATCTTCTGGCTATTACAAATAAGGCTGCTCTGAACATAGTGGAACATGTGTCCTTGTTATATGTTGGAGCATCTTTTGGGTATATGCCCAGGAGTAGTATAGCTGGTTCCTCAGGTAATACTATGTCCAATTTTCTGAGGAACTGCCAGACTGATTTCCAAAGTGGTTGTATCAGCTTTCAGTCCCACCAAGAATGGAGGAGTATTCCTCTGTCTGCACATCCTCACCAGCATCTGCTATCACCTGTGTTTTTTATTTTAGTTATTCTGACTGGTGTGAGGTGAAATCTCAGGGTCATTTTGATTTGCATCTCCCTGATGACTAAGGATGTTGAACATTTCTTTAGGTGGTTCTGGGCCATTCAATTTCCTCAGTTGAGAATTCTTTATTTAGCTCTGCACCCCATTTTTAATAGGGCTATTTGGTTGTCTGGAGTCTAATTTCTTGAGTTCATTGTATATATTGGATATTAGTCCTCTGTCGGATGTAGGATTGGTAAAGGTCTTTTCCAAATCTGTTTGTTGCTGTTTTGTCTTACTGACAGTGTCCTTTGCTTTACAGAAGCTTCGCAATTTTATGAGGTCCCATTTGTCAATTCTTGATCTTAGAGCATAAACCATTGGTGTCCTGTTCAGGAAAATTTCCCCTGTGCCCAAGTATTCTAGGCTCTTCCCCATTTTCTCTTCTATTAGTTTCAGTGTATCTGGTTTTATATAGAGATCTTGATTCACTTGGACTTGAGCTTTGTACAAGGAGATAAGAATGGATCCATTTGCATTCTTCTACCTGCTGACCTCCAGTTGATCCAGCAGCATTTGTTGAAAATGATGTCCTTTCTTCACTGGATAGTTTAAGCTCCAGTGAAAAACTTTGATGGTGTCTTTCCAGCTTCTGGCTATTATAAATAAGGCTTCTATGAACATATAAATGGTTTCTTATTATATAAAAGTTTTCTTAGTGTTGTTCCAGACTAATTTTGTACAAATACCTTTCGGGTTCAGCTAGTAAATGAAGTGCTGAATGACCCAGTGTTCCTATAGACTGAGTCCTCACCATATTTGAGAACTGATTGGGATAAATCATCCAGTGTTGTCACTTTACAGAATGGCATTGCTCTAACCAACACTTGTTCTCTCCTCACATAGGAATTCTAACATTTTTTTTATTCACCTTCATTCTCCAGGGCTATACAAATATTCATGATTCCTGCCATAATATAGTTGACAAGAGTTTTTATTGCTTTAAAGTCCTACATAATACATCAATTCAATATATTGATAACTCCAAGTCAAAGAAGCAAGAACACTGTGTGCTTCCCTAAAACAGATGAGAGCCAGAAATAATAAATAATAATTGGCCACATATTTCATAGAAGGAAATTTTATGTAAGGCCATGGATCTATATCCCATGCCAAGACAGCTTTTCTATGGCAAAAGGTGAACTATAAAGCCATGTGCCCTATTGCCTTTAGGAAGTGTAATTCTTGTTAGAGCTACTTGAGTTTTGAGCAGTATAAGACACAGTTACAATAACTGAGCCATGGTCTCAATCTAGTTTCTCTCATATGTCTTAGAAGACTATTTATATTAACTAGGGGAGGACTGAGAGTTCAAGATAATACAAAATATAAGGAAGGAAGATGAGGGGTATAGTGATTAGAAGAGAAGAAATAAAACCTTTTAACATTCACAGTTGACATCATAATTCACATAGAACATGTGAAAGAATTAATAACAACAACACAACTCCTGGCACTTATAAGCAATTTTAGTAAGCATTTACTTAATACGTAATTAAATAAATGAAGTCATCCTTCCATATTCCAAGAATAAATAAGTAATAAGTGAAATCTGACATGAGGAACATAATGTCTTTTTTTTTTATTAGCAATCCTGTAACTCGAGCATCAATCCGACAATATGTTTTACGTGAGTAAATATATGAGACTCTGCTGAGGATGCAGCTAAAATGTCTTTAGTTTCTTATCATGTACAACATCCTGGGTTCATTTCCTAATACCACATAAACTGGGCATGTTTTTACATATTCCAAATCCTAGCATTCATGAGGGTCAGGAATTCAAGAAGATAAAGACGTTCATTTGCTGTCTAGAAAGCTTGAGAACAGTATGGGCTACATAAAGTCCTGTCAAGTCAAGAGAGGAAAAAGGAAGAAGGCAGAGGGATGGAAAGAGAAAGGGAAAGGAAAAGTCTCAGATGTACTATGAAGCAATAACAATCAAAAGAAAAGTAAGGCTTGACAGATAGATCAATATAACAGAGAACGCTCAAACAAAAATACTTATGAAGGACATTGTCAACTATCTTTTACAAAAGGCACCAAGGTATTTTTCTTCACAGGACACACTAAGAAGCTTTTCTACAAATGATGTTAGAACAAATGTTCGTTATGTGCAAAACAGGAAAAAAATCTAGGGATAGGTACTACATTCTTCACAAAGCTAATTCAAAATGGACTGTAGAATTAAATCTAATGAACAAAAGGATAAAATCTTAGAAGACCACAGGATATAACATATAAAGATATTTTATATGGTAATGTGTCTTTAGATATGTTTATCATGATCCATGAAATGATTGATAAACTAGACTTTATTAAATTTCATATCTTCTGTCTTGCTATCAGACTGGTCATAAATATTTGCAAACAGCAAATATAATAAAGATCTGATATCTAAAATACATAGTAGATTAAGTCACAATAATAATATTAAATAAAATGTCTTGACCAAAAAAAAAATAGTGGTAAAAGATCTGACCAAATTGCTCACTCCAATTTACACATGTCATAGAGCAGGAATCTAGAAGATGGGCAGTAACAAGTCCCAGAAGATTATAGAGCGACAAGAACCATCATTTGTTACTTGGAATATACAAAAGGATATAGCCACTTAAGCAGGCAGTTTCATTTTGTCACAAAATTAAACATACTATAATCAAATTGTCAATATTTATCTATACATTCCAATTACGCTGTTTTGAATGGCACTTGATCCTGGGATTCACCCTCTCCCTGTATGCCGTGTCACCTAGACACACTGTTCTAGTTGCTTTTTGTTGCTGTGATAAAACACTGACCTTAAGTAACTTGGGAAGGAAAACTCAGCTTATAGACTACAGACTACCATCATGGAAAGTCAGGGTAGAAACACAAGGCAGGAACCTAGAGGCAGGAACTGAGGCAAAGACCATGGCCTATTTACTGGTTTGTTCTCCACGACTTGCTCAGCTTGCTTTCTTATTCAACCCAGAACCACCTGTCTAAGGGTAACAGAGCCCACGGTGGGTAGAGTCCTCCCACATCAGTCATGAAAGTTCCTCACAGATTTTCATATGCGACAAAATGATGAGGCATTTTCTCAACATGAGGTTCCTGCTTCCAAAGTAATACAAGCTTATGTAAATTGACAAAATTAGCCAGTACACACACTCAGCCTGGCAGAAACTGGACATGCCCATGTCTTTGATATGCCCGAGCTTATGGAGCATGTCTCTCGATGTATGTACTTGAGGCTCCAAGAGACCTCAGTTCGAACAGTAACATATGAAACATTGTAGTTCCGTTCTCTTACAGTCATGGGTCTTAATTTTATTAACCAAAAATGCAAGTTTTATGTAATTGCTATAAAATTATATTAAATATATAAATTATTATAGAAAGTATAGATTATATAGAATTATATAAATAAATTAGGCAGATTTGCTCAATGAACACTTTTGAGCATTTGAATATCAGGAATCAATAAAGGGCAAGTAAAGCATACAGGCACACAAATGGTCAGTTGTGACAGAAACTCACTGGCATATGTATAATTTTATTAAGTGAACATTTCTGCTATCCAGTCTCTCCTTGATGAGCTCATCCAGTTCCTTGCCTTTAAATTTCATCTTACTACTGACAGCTCCCAGATTTATACCTCAAGCTTGGACCTCCTTGGACAGCGGAACAATACATCCAACTGTTGCTTGACATCTCCATGCACAGCTGAACCAACAGCTCAGACTTACCATGTCCCAAAGGCCCCATCTCCTTAGCCTCCTGCATCGCTTTCTTATCTCTTGCTGTTATTTCTCCTCTCATGTCCCACACGCCATTCTTCAAAAAATCAGTTGCCCACTCTCTGAAAACACATCGAGAGCTTGCATCTTAGGCCAAGATGGTCAGCTTTGACCTGGATCTTTTAATAGTCTCCTGATTGGTATTTTTGCTGTCATCTTTTGCTTCCTAACAATCTAATTGCAAAATAGCAGCAGTAAAGGACCTTTTTAAACCCCAGTTATATCATACCACTCTACAACAAATATTGCAGCTGATTTCCTTTTCCCTATTGAAGACCGCATTGCCTCCCTCCCTGCCTGTCTTTGTCAATGTCCTGCCAGCCACACAGCAGGAGAGTGAGGGCTTTAGTTCTGTTGGAAGATTGTCTCCCAAATTTTCTCTGAACTCACTGCCTCTACCTTTTGTGCTTCTTTCCTCAAAAGTCATAGCCTTGAGACCACTGATAACCTTAATATGCATTCCCTTCAGACCACTGATGTTCATCTAGATCACCCACAGAGCAGACACAAGTCAGGTTGTCTACAGAAGGATTGATGAAGATTAACGCCTGGGAGGGAACACCAGTGGTAAGCTAGAAATATTCAGCTGGCCCTGTGGACAGAAAGAAGGAAGGCTATTGGAAGTGTCCTGGGCTGTTCTGTCGTTCCAGCTCCACTAGTCTTTGTACTTTCTCCAAAATATACGGATTTCTGACATCTCGGTACACATAGCATATTTTGGTCACTTATCTGTTGATGTGATAAAACACTCTACCAAAAGAAACTCAAGGGGTTTATTTGGCTTAAAGATTATATATAGTCCACCATCAAGAGAAACCAAGGCAAAAAACACAGAACAATGCTGTGCAATGCCTTGCTTGCTTGAGACTCACAGTTAGCTGCCTTTCCTATACATCCCAGGCCCATCTGACTCAGAATGGATCTGTTCACTGTGAGCTGAGCTATCTTGCATCAAATAGCATTCAAGAAAGGCCCCATAGACATGCCCACAGGCCAATCTGATCAAGGCAATTCTTCAGCTGGGACTCTGCCCAGGTATGTCAAGCTGACAACAGAGATTAGCCTTCATGTGGGAGATTTCCATCTTTAGCCTGGAAGGGTCTTTCTCAATTTTCAGCATGACAAAAATGTCAATTACCATTTGTTCTCTCCTCCGTAGAGAAGCCTTTCCTGGAGGCTATCAGAGTCATTTCCACTCTGTGACCTGTGCTTTATCTTTATTCCTTCTTCCTCAGGAGCACTTACCACACTTGTCAGTGTTCGTTACCTGTGTGCTCAACTGTTCAAATGTGTCTCTTTTCAGCCTATAAGCTCCGTGAAAATAGCACTATGGCCCTGTAGTTTCTGTCACACGTCTGAAGCTCAGGGCATTTCAGGACAACTCTTGACACACAGAGACCACTTGGTAATGAATCTCCCATGAACTTTTAGTGAACATTTAATGTTATACCCAGCTTTCTAGAAAAGCATGCTAAAATTAAGAAATAAAAAAAAATACTGTGAAAGAATTGCTTCTGTCTAAAGGAAATGCAGGGACAAAGAGTGGAGCAGAGACTGAAGGAAAGGCCATCCAGACACTGCCCCACCTAGGGATTCATCCCATCCGCAGACACCAAACCCAGTCACTATTGCTGATGCCAAGAAGTGCCTGCTGACAGGAGCTTGGTATAGCTGTCCCCTGAGAGGCTCTGCCAGACCCTGACCATTACAGATGAGGATGCTTGCAGCCAACTATCAGACTGAGCATGGGGATCCCAACTGAAGAATCAGAGAAAGGACTGAAAGACCTGAAGGGGATTGCAGCCCCATAGGAATAACAATATCAACTAACTGGACCACCCAGAGCTCCCAGGGACTAAACCACCAACCAAAGAGTATACATGAAGGGTCCATGGATCCAGATACATATGTAGCAGAAGATGGCCTTATCTGGCAACAATGGGAGGGGAGGCCCTTGGTCCTGTAAAGGCTCATTGCCCCAGCATAAGGGAATGCTAGGACAGTGAGGCAGGAGTGGGTAGGTGGGTGAGGGAGTACTTTCATAGAAGCAGAAGGGAGCGGGGGAGGATAGGGAGTTTGCAGAGAGGAAACCAGGAAGGGGGATAAAATTTGAAATGTAAACAAATAAAATAACCAATAAAAAATATACTATGAGAACACACTGAGCTTAGAGGGTGAAAGTGCAGGTCAGAAGCTCGGCATCCCCAGGCTCATCGCCAGCAACATCCCTTTCTGTGTCTTTGAAATCTCCCAGATTTCTCCTCATAGGTCTGCCTGGGCTTGGCATTCAAACATTTCTGTGATTCTATCAATGAGACCTCTAGCCTCCCCACAAGCATCTCTGTTCTGACACTAGAATATGTACATGTCTGTCTGTCAGAGAGTTTTAAAAATTCTTTGTATGCTACCAAACATTCCCTGAGACTCTTGTCACTCTGTCAATCAAGTCTCACATACTTGACATCCCTTTGAAAGAGCTGAGTGTGACTTAGCAGAAACTGATTGTTGTCAAGGTAATTGTAGACATGGTTTCTTTAATAACTCGTAAATATATTTGTGTACATATGTGCTACACAGACACACATACATACACACACACAGTCACCCCCACACCCCATATATATACATGTATATATTTTATTATGTAATATAAATATATATTTATAAGTATATATAATATATATTTACAGGTATACACACACACACACACACACACATATACGTAATATATATTCTGACTCCCATTCCTATCAAGACATGATTGTGTGATGTATTTAATTATGGGTATTCTGTACTTTCCACTTGCTCTGAGTGGTAGCTGACTCAGAATCAATGTGCCCTTCCTTTGGTTGATAGCAAGTCTACTTTTACCTATTTAGGTGGTCATTAAAATATGATTACCTTTAAGCTGTTTTGGGAACATTTCTCTGATGCAAGGCTGACCAGAGGGAAGAAAGGGAAGAAAGACTGGTTGGAGTACCAAACAGTACTGAGGAGTCTAAGGGAGAAAGGCTCAACAAAGCTTTTAGAAAGTCAAGACAAAGCCTCTGCTAAAGGAATGTGTCCTTGACATGGGCCTGCTTTAGTATTGTGTCATAACTATTGGCTGAGTCCTGTGTGAAGCATAGTCCCGATACAAACCCAATAATGATATCGCAGGAATGGACTTTCAGAATTGAGAAGATCCACTGACAGCCATCAAGGCGGTAAAGCAAGGACAGGCATCAGTCCTACAGAGACAGACAAGTGATGGCCAAAGAGCTGAGTAATATGGGAAATGAATTCCCCAGAGGCTCCACATGAGAACACATGCCTATCCATATCATAATGTAAGCTCTGAAAGATCCATTGAAGTCCATCCACAGGATAAATCTACACAAGATAATAGAGATGTGCTGTTTGGAGTAACAATAGGAAATCAGCGCCTACTGCCTGTAGCTGGAGGTTTGTAATCAGCATCCCCAGGCCTTCACATCTCCGTATGTACAGCCACAGTGCAACCCTCACTCTACAACCTAGCTTACTGCTCCACACACACCTATACCTTCTTAATGAGCCCCTGACTGGGGCAAGAATTTTCATCCAATATGTTTAGTCTTGAATTATTTTTGTAGGGTGTTTTTTAATGTTGAAAATAAAATATCTGAAACAATATACTGCTATTGAAAATTGTATGTATGTATGTATGTATGTATATATATATATACATATGGATGTATGTGTATATATATGTATGTATGTGTATATGAACATATACATGTGTGTCTCTTTGTGTATATATTATGTTAGAGACCTGATTATCTACTTACCTAAAATTTCAGTGTTTTCTAAACTCCTAAGTGGATGTCTGTGCAATGTTCAAGGTTTCAGATGGATTTGAACTGTGTTGTAAGAAACACCTCACTACAAATCTTTTGGCTTGTTTATTTTCAGGGATTTAGCTCAACCTTTCTTTCTCCATCACTTCTTGGATATTCTAGAGTCACACTTAGTCAAGAAAAGGAAAAAATGCTAAATCCTAACGTTATTATGTAGTTTATAAACCACATTGAAAATAGGAACTCATTATTCCACTGAGATCCTAAAATATATTTCTAAGTTAATGTTAAACTGAGGCTTAAGATATTTGCTGAAGGACTAAACCAACAACCAAAGAACACACATGGAAGGATCCATGGCTCCAGTTGCTTCTAAGATGTACTGAAAGTGTTAGATAACTTGCTTATCATGCGTGAAGTCCCGGGTTTATTCCCTGATACACACACACACACACACACACACACACACACACACACACACGGCTTCCAAGACTACTTCCATACGTGGCATGCAGCGTATTTAAATGGTGGAGTGAGTTATAAAAAACATGTAGTCATTTTAACAAGTTGAAAATTAAAGAGAAATATCAAGGGTAGGGGAAAATATTGCACTCTCCCAAGGTACATACAGCCTTTAATGTTTTAAAATTTGATTATTTAGTCTTTCACACATCACATCCAGACTGAAGTTTCCCCTCCTTCCTCTCCTCATGGTCCCATCCCCCACCTGCCCGCTCCCCTGAGTCCACTCTTCCTCCATTTCCCTTCAGAGGACAGGCCTCCTAGGGATATCAACCAAATGTGACATAGTAGGGTAGGCCTCCCAGGAATATCAACCAAATGTGACATAACAGGATGCAATAAATCCAGACATCTCCCCTCATATTAAGGCTAAATGAGGCAACCCAGTACAGTCTTAATATTTTAGCATACTTTCCTCAATTGTTTTGTTTTTAAAATTATGTTTATGTATAAGTATTTGTCTTAGTATGTATATATATTTATATGTATTTGTGTCTTAGAATAGGTATGTTTATGCGTATGGGTGTCTATCTTAGTGTGGGTATGTATATGTGTTTCTTCATATGTGATATGTATGTGTGTCTTAGGTTGGGTAAGTATATATGTTTCTTAGTATGTGTATGAGTATGTATTGTGTCTGATTGTGGGTGTATGTATGTGTATCTATGTTTTGGTATGTGTACATGTATGAGTACACATGTGTGCCTTAGTGTGGATATATGTATGTGTATATGTATGTCTGTATGTGTAAGGTTGTCTTAGTGTGTGAATGTGTGTCTTAGTGTAGGTATGTATATGTCGATCTAAGTGTAAGTACGTGTATGAATACATATGTTTGTCTTAGTGTAAGTGTGGGTATGTGTTTGTGTATGTATGTTTGCCTTAGTGTGTCTAAGTACATATGTGTCTTAGTGTGGTTATGTGTATTGTGCGTACAGGTGCCTGGGGAGGCAAGAAACTATGGAGGATCCCCAGAACTGGAGTTAGGCAGTTATGAGCCACCTGACATAATGCTAGACCCTATTGTGTCTTCTTTAAGAGTAGTGCATGCTCTTGAGTCATGAGCCACCATTACGACCCTCACCTAAGTTTTATACATTGTTTGCATATTACAAATAAAACTAAAGCCTTTTAAAAATTGTTTATTTTATGACATTATAATAAGATTTCATCATTTTTCCTTTTCTTCCTTTCTGAAACCCTCCCATACACTTCTTCTTATTCTTTTTCAAATTCATGGCTTGCCCTTTCATTAATTGTTGTTATATGCATATATCTGTATACATTTATATTTCTAAAAATGTAAATACAACCTTTTCAGTCTAATGCTACCTGTATATATGTTTTCAGGGTTGAACATTTAATATTGTAAGACCCAGAGAATGAGGAATTTGCTATAAAAATGTATCTTTTAGAAATGTCAGAAACAGCGCCAATAGGCTGCCTAAGCCTGAGCTGAGCTGGACAGCAGCAGGAGACACGCTGATGTGCAGAGAGAAAGCCCAAGAGGCCTTGGCCCTGTACTAAAAACTACAGGAAACTAGGAAATGCTGCGAGGGTGAGACAGTGTTTTCCCCAGGAAAGAGCACATGAATAGGTATCCAATACCAAATGGTCAGCCTTGAAGTCTTTTAAAAGTCTCTCTTCCCAGATCCACACAAGGCAAATGCTCTTAAAACTGACACAACCTTCAAATCAATCATAAATATGTATGCATGTATGCATGTATGCATGTATATATGTATGTATGTATATATTTATATATGTATGTATGTATATATGTATGTATGTATATATGTATATATGTATGTATATATGTATGTATATATGTATATATGTATATGTGTATATGTGTATATATGTATATATATGATATATACATATACACATACACATACATATTCACATACACATATACATCATCTACATCATATACACATACATACACATATACATTATATACATCATCATATACACATACTCATACATATGCATATATATATATTGTGGTGCTCGTATTGAAATTAAATTATCACCATGATACTAAGAAGTTGACTTTTTAGTGGCAGTAAGACATTCCTCCATGATCTTTCTCCCTGTGTTTTCTCCATGATAAAACATGAAAGAGTTCACCAAAGGCTTATGCCATGCACTTAGATGTCCCAGAACTGTAGATAGTACACTGTTCTTGAATTATCCACTGTAAGGTATTGTGTTAGAAAATAAAGACAATGAGTGAGTGTGGTTATTTTTGTGTTCTAATAGCTACCTCATTATCCTAAAGTTCTTCTCTAGCTTTCTTTTACATTAATCCAAGTATTTTGTTCTGTCCAGTGTCAAAAAATAAATATATTATTCCTGAATTATAATTACTAAATCATTTTTATGAAATGATTAAACCACAACTTTTGTATTTCTTCTGGATAAAATTTAGTTCTTTTCAATGTTTCTTCTTATATTCAAAACCACTTAAATGGATAGTCTTAAAATATGACTTGCTGGAGCACATTTGTAAAGATTTCTCTGGACAATATTTTTAGAGAAGAAATTGCTGCATCATAAGGTGTGGACAATTTTAGCCTCCCTTGATTTTTATAAATTTTTTCTCCCTATAATGATTGTGTCATTCACATCACCATAACAGTTTCTGATGGTTCTTCTCTTCAAACGCTTGACAGCAAGTGAGGTGGTGTGTGCTTCTCTGTGCGTATATATATATCTTTATCCAATATTAATATTGAATAATATGTCCAATTACTCTATACACATACAAGCAAACTTTTATGTTCTGGATAGAAATTTTGGTATGTGTCTTGCAAAGCACTATCACATATTTTATGTTTGCCTTTTAAACTAGGTTGTCAAGCCAGTTTTGCATTTTATTGTCAAAGTTATCAGTCATTTCCTCCAAGAGTCATGCTATTTTTTGTGTTATTTAAAATAAACATTCTCTTGATGCTCAGTCACCTAATTTCATGGTTCCCATTTAATGGGTTTTTTGAATGGCTTCAGTCTGGTAGTCCCTGTGTCCTCTCCCTCCCTCCCTCCCTCCCTCCCTTCTTCACTCCCTCCCTCCATCCCTCCTCATCTTCAAGTTTAGGGGTTATAACAACAAAGACAGGTAGCTCCTTGCTAACCCTATAATTCTTTTGTCTTTACTAGTTGGTCATCCCATTTCTTTTCTTGTCAGTATTTATTGTAATTTGTTATTTACTTATTTATTCATTTATCTATTTTACAGAGTGAGAAAAACAACATTGATTACCAGGAAAGCATAGAGGAAAACAGTGGCTAGACACATGGGATTTCTTCTGGAAGGATTCCTAGTTAAGGAAGGCAAAGATGGCCTGAGCCACCACTCTTTGGCCTCTGCTGGTAAGGTCTACCTGGAGTCAAAGGCTCCCTCGGCCACAACACCTGACTTCTGGCTCCAGTTCCCCTGTCCTTTACTGGGTGGCTCTCTCTGGGACCCATAAGGTGACCACAGTTCATTCCTTCCTTTGTACTTTGATGTGGGTCACAGGGGCTATGGATAATGCCTGGCTGCTGTTTGTTTCCAATTTCTCTGTTTCTGAATAAAAAGTTGTGCCCCTCAGGGCTTCTATGTGGAAAGCAGCACATTCCACTCCTTCTAATTTGACTTAGGTCACAGGCTCTCTTATCAACAAGACCTGACTGCTACTTGTTACTAATTACTCTGTGCCTGTGTGGATGGTTGTTTCCCTTGGGAGTGGGGAACCGGTCAAAACTCATTCTTCTCTTCATACTGTAGGGATGTTGGTCACAGGCCCTCTGGGCATTAACCCACAACTACAGTATGTCTCAGTTTCTTTATATCTGAATGAATGGTTATGCATCTTGAGGCTTCTGTGTGGACATCACTCCTTCCCACTCTTTGCTCTAATTTTATCTGGGTCAGAGGCTCCCTGGGCAGCAACAGCTGACTGCTCCTGGCCTCCAGTTCCCCTGTACTTGACTGAATGGTTCTCTTTGGGACTCATAAGGCATCATCAATCCATTTCTTTCTTCGTACTTTGATGTGGGTCAAAGAGTTTATGGTTAACACCTGGCTGCTGTTTGTTTCCAATTTCTTTGAATCTGATTGAATGGTTGTGATCCTCAGGGCTTCTATGTGGATAGCTGCCCGTTCCAATCTTAGTTCTAATTTGATCTGGGTCACAGACTTTCTGGTCAACAAGACCTGCTTTTCTCCAGTTCCCCTGTAACAACATGGATGGTCATTGTCGTGGGAATGGAGAGCTGGTCAAAGCCTATTCCTGTGTTCACTTTAGATGTTGGTCACAGGCTCTCTGGTCATCACTGCCTGACTGTAGTTTGTCTCCAATTCTGCTGTATGTGAATAGATGATCATGCTTCTTGGGGCCACATGCTCACAGCTCATTATTCTTGCTGGTCTGCTATGGTTTGCGTCCTAGAGACCCTCAGAAGAGTGGAAGATCCACCCAGCTGGAATGTCAGTGATTCCACTTTACACTCTTGTACCTTTAATGGGTCACCTACACTATTCACCTGGTTCTGGACCCGAGCATTTATAAGGGATTGTAGTTCAACTGCTGTATTGTAGATGAGGTTTTCTCTTTCTACTACACCTCCTATGTCTGCCCAGTAACTGGTGAGGGGCTTTCAGTCTTCAAAGAATCGCCATGCCCCCTGTCCCCCTGTATTTTTTTGGTGAGTTTTCCATACTGTACAGCATTCCTTGTGATGTTCTTCAAGGAGTTTTAAGGAAGAGCCTATCTTTTTCCTGGTACATTAAGAGAGAACTGACTCTCAGTCTTGGCTGTATCCTTGAGCTGCGTGGAGCTCTGGATAGAAGGTCTTAACTCTCCCAAGCCTTTTTCCTTGGCTTATGTCTCTATATTTCATAATACTTGGCTTCTCAATGGGATGAGCTATCTTGTCATTCTTTGTTGTGATCTTATCCTCAGATACCCTGTACTCTTGAATCTCCACACTCTGATCACTTCTCATTGAAGATATCACCTTAGCCCTGCAAAGTCTTGGGATTTTAATCTATTCTAGAAGCTGGGTAGTGAGTCTGTGAAGGCAAGCTGACTGTGGCAGGGTATACTGTACTGGGGCCATTTGGATGATGGCTCAGAGGCTAGTCCTATCGCTGCTTGCTTGATCTCAAGTAAATCTCACTATACACTTTTGTTTTTTAGAGCCAAATCCCCTAAGTGCTGTGGGATAGGTATTTGGAGAAGGCCTGGACTTCTGTTGGCCTCAACAGACTCAAAATCCATGAGATTGATATTGATAGCTCGAACACTGAGAATCTCATTGGATCCCTGACCCACTTTTCATGCATAAGGTGGCTCTCCTTTTACCTTCAGTGTGTTGATTTGTTTGTCCACTAAAGGAGGGGCTCTGTCTTTAGGGACAACAGTTGTTGCACTTCACTGGGGATGTCCTGAACCCACATCCTCAGTTGTCTTCCATGGTGCATGCTTGGCCGTTCTTGGGCTGGTATTTGGTGGTAGAATGCCTCTCCCAGTTCCTAGGATAGTCCTGCTCTGCCAGGGTTTTGCTTAGATGCAGAAAGCACTGGGCTGAACACTTAGGTATGACTGGCATGGATTTAGATGGACCCTTGAGAGCTCATGACTGTCAGCAGATAGAGGGAATCTTTGTGTCTTCTGAATCTCTGGAGCTGAGTGTTCAAACAGAGGACTTCATAGCCTGGTAGATAATAGTTTCTACCTTTGTGCCTCCTGAATCTCAGTGATGTATTTTTTCCAGGATCGTGACAGCTTTGGAATAGTATTCAGCTTGGAAACACAGAGTGATCTCCTTCTGTGTTTCACAGAAGGCTGCACGATGTTTGGTTCCAGCTTCATTTGAGTGTTTGGGTCAAGAAAGGAAAGGTCCTCAGTGGTGTTCATAGAGGACAGCTCATCTGTCTTCAGTGCAGGGTTTCTAGGTTCCAACCCCTTCCCAGGGGTGCTGCTTGAAGTGCAAGGCAGGTCTTTAGCCCCAAGACTGAGGCCCTTCTTGATGGTATTAGGTATATCACACTTTGCTATGGCCTTCTTTAAGGGCACCCCATGTAGGTACATGCACCATCATCGGGCTTCGCTTGTAGCTTTTAGAGTTGAGAATGGAAGAATTCATTCCAGTGTGGAAGAATTCAGGCCTGTTCTTGCAATAACCATCACTGTTTGCTTGGAAATATCCCTGAAGATGTGTCAGTTCCCTGGATGAGAGAAATCTGAAGGGGGTCCTTATTGTTCTATCACATTAGTTGCCTTGTCTTCATTCTGTGCCTCCTCGTGATGCTGGAGCATCTGACAATGCTCAGGGAGGATGGAGGTTGACCTAATAGCTTTAGTGGGCAGGGTGCCCATGGACAAGTTGTCAGTGAGCTCACTAATGGTTGCTTGACATTTTTGGACATTACAGCCTGGAATGTCCTTCCAATTCAGACCCTGTTGCCAGGGCTTATTTTCAGTTGGAAGGGATACCTGTATCCCCATCTCACTGGTAGCACATGCTATTTCACAAGCCCTCTACTGGAATGAAGAAGGTATTTGGTTTAGTATAGAGCTTTGGAGGTTTTCCAGTTCCTGGACGTCTATCACATCTACCAATCTTAGTGTCACAAGTTAGTGGGGCAATGGCTAGTCCTGGAAAAGCTGTGGAGGTCCTTTAGCCAGGGAAAGAGTTTGGATAGGGCCACAGGCATCACAAAGACGGTTTTACATCCTCCCAAGGAGGATTTCCTGGAGACCTGGGCAGTAGCCACAACTGACTCAGAAAATGCAGAGGATATGCCCTGGGAAAGTTGGTTAAATTTCTGCTGTATAAGATCCTCTAAGACCTTGAGGTAAGGCAACAGCTGAGGGAGGGAAAGCTGATTCAGTTTCCCCTTAGAGTTACAAAAGGGCAGGGAGTGGAGTCCAGTAAAGGATACGGGGTGTGACTTTCCACAGATCATAATGCCTTCTGGGTATGCACATTCTTTTGGGTGTTTTGACAGCTTTTTACCATAGCAGTTTTTTTTCCTCATGTTGCTTTGTCCCCTCTTCATCATCTGCCAGTTAGAAACAGCACAACTGAGCTGGGATCCCTTCTTTCTAGTAGGCAAGCTGTTTGCTCTCTGTGCTCAATGGATAACATGAAATCCATATTTCCCAGAGAGCTCTCTCTCATCCATCCTTGACTCATTCATACTGTGCATAAACACATTTCCTATTGTTCTTGTTGGGAAAACAGTAGAAAGGGCTATCTACGCCACACTTACCATAATGTCTTCAGTTAGTGTTCCTCAGACATGATCTTACTCAAGGCTGAGCTCTGTAACTGCCTCTGAGCTGTCAGCTGACATCTGCTTCCTCAGACCAGAGGGGACACAAACCCTGATCCGAAGCCCTTGGTCTCATTACCTGCCTCACATCAGCTCAGCACAAACAAAACCAAGTGCCTGAGCAGAGGACAGATGACCTTTCTCAGAACTTGTCCTGTGGCCCCCACCAACTCAGAAATGTAGTCTGTCCATGGAGCCACAGTTATCCTTAGTGACCTCTCTGCTACTCTATACCGATGGTCTGAGAGCTTCAGGTAGACAGCTCAGGCCCCTCTCACCTATCATGCCTGCCAGGCCCTGCAGACTGAGTTGCTGCTGTTCTTTTTGGAGATTTCCACTCACCTATCTGTAACTACACTTTAGCTTTGTTGGAAGTTCTTCTTACTTCCACCCTTCTCCATCCTCTTTCTTCCCCCTTTTCAATCCCCTAACACTAGATAGGAGAAAAAAAAGGATAGGTGGGAAAGGGAAGATGTTATTGTTAGACTATTTTCTGCTGATTGCAGGGCTTGAATTTCTTGGAGGGACGTTTGATCTTCAGAATATGCAGTTTCTTCTTTCTTCTTTGCCCAGGACTACTTACCAAACTACAACCACCAGCAACTGATAGCAAACAACCAAAAAAAAAAAAAAAACCAACCCACTATGCCTCTCAAGGCCCTATCATTTATATACTCCAGAATTCCAAACATCACACAAACACAGAAACTTTCTGCTGCTGGCAGAATCAGGCTCCTGCTAGAGCATGAGGTAAATCATACTCAGCTGCTGTGGACAATCTGAAACTTCCCACATCACATCCCACACCTGAGATTAAAACAAAAAAAATTTCTTATATTTCTGTTTTGTTTTGTTTTGTTTTTTAAATGCCAACATTTTTACTATACCTATCTTTGTCTTTCTAGCGAATGTGAGAGTAACAGTCATGAACAAAAGACTGCCACTCCATTGTCAATCAAGGCTTTCCTCACCTTTGAGATACACTTTTCATTCCTATGTACTCCTTCAAGAATAGGATCAGTCAGAAGAAGATCCCCACTCCACACATAATGGCAAGCTCATGTCCATTACTATGGATATAGACATGGGACTCCTCCACTAGTCAATAATGCTATTCATCGAAAGGAGAAAATTCTTCATCTTCTTTCTGAATTGCACTACAGCTCTCAGGCCACTGAGTCCTGGAGTACAGCATCTGACATGTCAGGAGGGCTCAGTACACATCACACAGCTGAGGCCTCCTCTTCACAAAGGGCTACTGGCCGGAGAGAGGGTACCACAGCCTCTCCTCAGCCTCCAGCCCAGCACCTCCACCTGCCTCCTGGCTTTCCCTACTCCCTCCTTCCACATCCTGCTGCTAAAGCAGTCAAAGATAAATCTCTGTTCATGTTTTGTTTCTTCTCCCTGAGCCCTAGAATTCCTCTGCCTCCTAGAGGATGTCTGCTTGAGTCCATCAGGTTCTTACTCTTGGACGAAGTAGGCTTCTCTGTGGAACTTGAGTTGTTTCTTAGGGACTGTTGCTCTCAAGATGTCTTTTGACTACACATCCACATCTCTTCATTCTGAGATTATAGCTTATCTTTTTTTCCAATGAACTATTTTTTTATTATTTTATTTGTTTACATTTCGAATGTTGTCCCTCTTCCTGGTCTTCCCTTCATGAACCTCCTACCACATCCCCTCTCCTCTTTGCCTCTAAGAGGATGTACACTCACCTACCCACTCCCACCTCACCCATCTAGAATCCCCCTTCTCTAGGGTATCAAGCCTCCACAGGACCAAGCACATCCCCTCCTCTCACTGAGATATCACCAGATATCACTTTATCACCAGATAAAGCAGCCCTCTGCGACAAGTGTAGCAGAAGCCACAGACTGGCCCATGTATGCTCTAAGGTGGATGGCTTAATCCCTGGGAGCTCTGAGGGGTCAGGGTAGTTGATATTGTTGTTCTTCCTATGGGGTTGCAATCCCCTTCAGCTCTTTCAGTCCTTCCCCTCTTCCATTGGGGTCCCCAGGCTCAGTTCAATGGTTGGCTCTATCTATTCAATGTTGAGCATTTCAGCTAATGTCATCCCCATTGGGTCCTGAGGGCCTCTCATATCCCTGGTGTCTGGGACTTTCTAGTGGTTCCCCAGTTTCCCCACTCTACACTGCTGCATATTTCTATTCATTCTTCTGGCCCCCTGGGCTTCTCTCCTGTTTCCCCCATACCTCATCCTGCCCTCATTTTCCCTTCTCTAGTTGGTTATTCTTATTAACTCCAATGGGGTTGACAAGATGTTCAGGCATTAAACAATTCAGGTAACACTTATAATTGACTACCTATTTCCTGTTCAGATCCTCTCAACATAGCCATGAAAATGTTTTCCTGTATGTTCTAATAATTTGAGCTTTCTTATATTTATATGGCACAATATCAGAAACTAATTGCATTTTTTCCAAGTGGGAAGCCAAAAGCCAAAAGTGTATTGAATATCATGGTCTTTTCCTACTGACCGACAACCTACTCTACCATATGATAAGGTATCAAATGCTAAGCATGTATTCAATCTGTTTCTGAAGTATTCATTCAGTTCCAGAAAAGTTTATTTTCTTACAATTTTGACAACTAAGAAGACCGAGATTAAGGTCTAGATGATTTAGTCCCCCAATAAAGGTTTCCCTATAGGGAATCAGATGTTTGACATCTGACGTCACTTCCTTAACTGCAGGAATATGAGGAAAGAGGGAAATTTTCTAAGAAGGTTACTTCATGAAGACCTTCATAAGCTAATTTAACTCCCAGTGGCTCACATTTGTGGCTGCATAGAAGGTAGCCTCTGATGAATTGATGGAAAAATCATACACTGAGCTTGATTCATGGGTGGGTAGATTGAAGGTCCCAAAGTTCTTATCTACAAATGCTACTATACTGGAGATTAATATTCTAACATACAACTTTTATATTATGTACATTTACAATATACAAATTTTACAACTCAGAACAGTGAGACAGAGCTTACATTCCACAAAGGCTGCTTCAATCATGAGCCTGTTTGACAAGTGCCAGATTAGCCAAGGACAGAATCTGACTTTCATTTGCTGGGCTACTCAGTCTACCTATAAGATCATGTCTTTTTTATAATGGACATTAACATGGGATGCAAATAAGCTTATTCTTTGTGCTCACCCTTCTAGTCAGTATACCATGGCCACAAAATTTACATGCTGAGCCTTCTAATATTATTTTTTCTGAACCTCTAAAAAGTTAGCCAGTCATTCACTATCCGTAAATTCAAATAAACACCTCAGGCCACGTTTCTCTCAACACAATAGTTGTTCACTAAATGATCATCAGGAAGATTTGCAACCAACACTGCCTTTCAGGAACTACTCAAAAAAAAAAAAAAACAAAAAAACAAAAAAACAAAAAAAAACCCAGCATTTTCAGTACCAACCTACTTTTGGTTTACATCAATCTACAATTCATGAATCAGCTCAACTTTTTCTTTTTCTATCAATTAATCAGGGGCAATTCTTCATGAGGCCATAAATGTGAGCTAAGATGAGGGTTAATGATTCAAAAGTAATGGAAGACATGAAAGTTTGGGGACTTTTTGGGCATGGATCTAATTATATTGCCTTTACCATCTAATGGATTACAATTCAGCCCCTTCAACCTTAAATCTTGGTAGGTCTATGGCTCTCATATTAGTGTGTACCATCTACTCTCCCCAGTGACAGGTATCCCTTGGTTCTCATATTAGTGTGTACCATCTACTCTCCCCAGTGACAGGCATCCCATGGTTCTCATATTAGTGTGTACCATCTACTCTCCCCAGTGACAGGTGTCCCATGGTTCATATTCTCAGTCATTATCATTACCCAGCATAAATGAGATCAGTTTTTAAATTATACAGTTTCCTGCTAATGATGATAGGACTTTAGTCACTGTACTTCAAGATATGTTTTCATAAGATGAATCTATTGAGGTTAGCCAGAGAGTATATCTATGCATACCGTTTTTCTTTACTATGACCAAATACATGACAAAAAGTAATTTAATGAAGAAAGGGTTTATTTTGGTTTATAGTTTGAGAGTGCTTGGTGGAGAAGGCATGGTCTTAAGAGAGTTATGAATTGTAGCAGTCACAGTTACATCTGTATTCCTAAGGCTAAACTAAACTGGCAAGCAAGGACAGACTTCAGGTGAATCCTCTGACTTAGCCCATTCCCACCTGGACATAGGTAGTATAAATAAAAACACAGGAATTTGTTTCATATTGGAGGAAGTAAACTGTTCTTCCATTTGTCTGTATCAGTTATCAACTATCAGGCTACTTCCATCTGAGATAAGAGTAGGGAAGTTTCTGGACACTAGCAGTTCTTAGCAGTTTGAGAGGAGAATTTGAATATTTAAGTGGTGGTTTGTAAAGAGTTGCATGATTAATCCAGCAGTCAAGTAACACACTGGCACAGGAGACGGTAAGTGACTTTGGGGGTCCAACAGACCATCACAGAGCTCATTTACAGTAAGACTAAATGTGTTGTTTACCAGAGGCATGAACAGATGGACCTTGAAGCACCATGAGTGTCATATCACAGCTAAACAGATTTATCAAAATCAAATCCTTGCTTCTAATAAAAACAATGACAACAAAGTACTATTACAGTGTGTATTTTGCTTAGAATGACACATATGCATGCATTCTTTGAAAGCTCTCCACTTGTTTACTTTTGCTGTTTGGGCTTGTTTCTCATGAAAGAATCTTCTGCCTAAATCCAATCACTTTATGTGTTGGAATTAATTTATTTTTAAGTTTGGTTTAACACATGACAAGAAAATTAAGCACTCTCGTTATTTTAAAGCTGTGGGTCTCATCCTATTGTGTTTTCTAGATTTAAGCCCAATAGCTTGGAATGAGTGTAAAACTAATATACCATTATTTCCAAACCTATCTTAACTGATGTTGATGATTTAAGAACTCTTGGTATTTACAGCACATGGCTTTTGGAGCTGCTCCTGGGTATTTATTTGAGTACTAGAACAAGAAAACCATTTGTGCTGATGACAGCAAAGAAGCAGAAGAAAAGGAAGATGCATATACAGCTATTACAGACAGACAGGTAATTTACGTATACAGCTATTACAGACAGAGAAAAGTAATTTTCATAAAAGGGAAGAAGCCTTTCAAAGTATGATGGATCCAAACAGACAACACTGAGTAAAATTTTGGAGACAGTAATTTCACTCTTTAGAAACTAAACAATTCCTTATCCTCATGTACCTTTGTAGATTACACAGCACTTAGGATCATGTGCTCAGAAACAATATGATAAATATGGTTTCCAAATATGGTTACATCTAGTGAAGAGTGAAATGACTTGTTGCTTTAGACCCAAAAAATCCTCAATTCTAATTATCCCATTGCTTCCTCTGGCAAAATCTCTGTCTTGTTTAAGATGCTGACTATCTGAGGTTTCCATTAGTGACTCAGGCCCACACTGCTTGTCCTGCACTGGAAATAGAGCAGGCAGGTAGAAATATCATTGAGCTTTCAAAGCACAGCTATTCATTAATCTTTAATGCTTAAGGTTTACCAAGAACAGATGTCACTAAGTGGTAACAAGATACTATTAGGATAATGTAATTGGATACTGAGAATTCTCTAAGACCAGAATGTGCTTTCTTGCTTTTGCTATTTGGTTTGTGTCCCCTAGATCCAAGATTGTATTTTCCTCTCTTTGCTATTGAATTTTTTAATTTAAGGCTCAGATCAAATATCAGTTTAGGGTAGATTTGCCTGTTCTCATTAATAAAAAGTATTCTCTTCCTCCATTTTGCTTACAGAAATAGTTTAATACTATACTGATATATTTGTAACTGTTTCTCTCTTTCTAGTTCTGTGTTTGCTTTTTGTCTTCTACCCTGTGATACCTTAAACTCTATGAATACATGCTTCTCATGTTTATTTCCTTTTGCTCAGAACAGAACTCGACACAATACCATATCCTAACTTATATCTATACCATATGTTACTCTATGAAGGATGCCTTCAGTCCACCAGTGCTTTCATCAGTACCTATGAAATGGCTGTCTGTGTGCCATGTCTGTTGAATTGCAAAACATTCAGTCTCATGCTAGAGTTGTATTTGATAAATATTTAAACTTCCTTAACATTCTACAAATGACACTAAAAATAGAAGACTGCTACTTACTTCCATTTCTATGGATAGTCCACAACAGCACTCAGGAAGAAATATTTAGCTTCACCTTTTTTTAAAAATGAAAGCCAATAATCTAAAACCATAATGCATGTAGACTGGAATTGACAATTAAGCAAGTGACAGGGCAAAGGCTAGGTTTATCAGTATTAGGAAGATTACAAATAAGCAAGGAAAAAGGCCATAATGACTTAAGCATTAATAGGTTAGAATGAAGATGTGGGTATGAAATCATATTATCTATGGGTAAATACTGATGGATGACTGAATGTTCTTATAGATATGTAAATGCACATGTTAATACACACACAGACACACACACACACACACACACACATTCCATCACTTCGTCATCTGTCAGGTCTACAAATAACAGTGACCCAAAGAATTAAGTACTTCTAGTGTTCACGCTTGGGTTGTAATTATGTTACAGTATACAGAACCAAAGGACATTGGACAAATAGCAGATTACTGAAAGAAAAATATATATGCTAAACCTTGAGCATCTCAAATTACCAAAAAATAAGTACTCGAAGAGATCAAAAAGGTGCTGGTAAGATGCTTCAGCAAGTAAATGTAATTACTGATAAGCCTGACAATCTGGGCTTGATCCCCAGAACTCACAAGTGCAATGGTATGCAAATTTCCCTGCCAACATAAAATAAATAAATGCATTTAAATATTATTTTAGAAATCATGATAGAATCTGTCAAAAGTACACAGAAGCCAACTACGAAGTACTTCTGAATAACTAAAATACGACAAATTGATCAATAAGTTAAAATAACATATTATACAATCCAAATATGCTAGCCTATTATCTATGAGTATAAATGGACAGAAATAAAAGATAACCATATGAATAAAATCACAGTTTTGTTTCTGTGAAAAAGTTCTAGTAATTTATGTAGCCACTTCCACTGAACATCAGTTAGTTCCATGCAGTTTCTTCCTTCCAAAGTGTACAATGTAGAGAAATAAGTAAAGATTGGTTCTATGGTGGAAAAGAATAGAAGTTTTATCAGGTCATGAAAACCAATAGCAACCACAACAGTGGAAAGGCCCATACACAGGGGGGTGGGTGACAATGGCAGGCCAATTGTTGTAGACATTTTAAATCCCAATCCAGAGTTTCTACCCCAACTTTGAACATTTAGTTCCCAGATAAAAGATACACAACTCATTTTCTTGACTCCTAATCCATGGCATTTTCTCTCCTCAACCTCTCCTCTCTCCCTTGTGGTTTTCTCCTGCATCCTCCTCCAGGCTGGGAACACCAAATACTGCCTATCTCAATTCTGCCTGGGTAAAGGCTGTAGGCATCTTTATTTACCAATAACAAATACTTTGGGGGCAAGGTCACATAGCATCACTTGGGTCTACATGCAGACTCTATTATCTCTGAGGCAACCAGGTTTTGGGGGTCTACAAGTAGCAATTCAATACATAGCAAAAGACCAAACTTCAATAATTCTGCTTTTTATTCCAATAAAAGGCTTCTTTTCTCTCAGATATAAATTGAATACAATTATAACAATTACGGCTGGTCTGTGCTGGTGCCCTGAGCAGACTTTGAGCATCAAATATGCACCCAATCCCACAAAACCTGGAGAAGGCTGGACTCCCAGAATCATGTTTGTGCTTTTTCTGCAGGATGCTAAAGGAGCACAGTACTGCCAGAATGATTGGTGAGACATGCTGAAGCTGGAACAAAGAATGATGCTGACCTGTGAACTTGCTGAGAGCCCTTGCAATGGTGACTGGGAAGCTGTACTGGACACATGTTCCTGTCCCAGCTTTGCTTTTCTATATCCCAGATGGGACAAGCTGCCTTGCCTCAAGTTTTTAGACCTGTGGAACAGAGAATGAAAAAGAGAAGTTATAATGACTCTTGTATTTTTCTTAAATGTGACCAGATATTCAGACTCAGTCATGTACTATTGTAGAAGTTAATCCAATATTGGAAATAACAGTCTTCATTTGGAAGACTGGATCTGGACATTTTCAGAGACAGATTTGGAAGTTAGCTACAGTTCTCTATGATGTTATGTTAGCAAGAGATAAAGTTGGGACAGGATCTGGATTTCAAACAAGTGTTAGTACATGTGTAAAGTCTCTTTTAATTGTCAAGCTAAAATTACTTTTATTACAGTATTGTAAGTTGCATTGATTGTATACTTTCTAATTCTGTTAGTGTGTTGAAACCTGACATATCTGTTATGGGGGTCTATCAACTAGCTTTTGTTTTATTGTCCTGAGTATTAAAGAACCTTAGTTTTCTGAAAAAAGGGCTTGCAAGTACTGGAAGAGATTAGTTGGGCTTTAAGCAGATGCAAGAGGGTAGAGACCTTGATTATTGCTGGTATAACAGCTTTAATTACATTAATTGCTAGCACCACTGCTTCTGCAATAGCTTTGACAGAAGAAGTTAAGACAGCTACTTTTGTTAATCATTTATCAAAAAATGTTACTAATGTGTTGAGTATACAAGAGCATTTAGATAGGCATTTGAAACATCAGACTGATGCTCTTTATCCTATTCAAATTATTGGAAGAAGGATCAGAGTTTAAGAGTAAAGAACCATGTCAGGTGTCATGCCAAATACCAATAGAGTTGTGTTACTTCTAAAATTTACAATGATAGTCATTATAATTAGAAAAAACTTTAAAGAGACTTACAGTGTATTTGGCATAATTCTAACACCTCTCTGGATATTTTAACTTTGCATAGTGAGATTATGAATTTAAAGAATGCCGCTCTGCTAAGCATTGATGCTGCAGATAATGCTCATAAATTTGTCCATGGTTTGAAGTCAGTATTTCTATTTGGTCAAGCTTCAAGAATGGCATATATAATTTGATCATGCTAGCCCTTCTTGTCCTGGGAATACTTTTATTTCTGCCCATTGTGTTAAAGTTTGTCTTTAACAACATCAACATATTGGCAACCAAAATTTCAAATGACTTGAAACTGAAAATGGACCTTCAGACAGAGTTATTAAATTAACAGGCTGGCAAGCCAAGGATGGGTAAGATTCTGCACAGAGCCTTACCAACCTAAGACATAAGTGCACTGCTTTTGATAATGCACATTCCATGATGGGTAAGGAAGGCATTCATGTGAGAATGACCTAAGACTGGCTCAGTCTTGTTTGTGAAATAAAAAAAGGGGGGATGTGGAGAGCTTTGGGGCTAGTTAGCAAAAATCTGACATTGGCCAAGGACAAGGAAATGGGCTTCAGGTAGGAATCTGACAGTAATCTAGAACAAAAAAGTAATTTCAAGCAGGAATCTAAATCTTAGGCTAGAACAAAGAAGTAACTTCTGGCAGGAATCTAAATCTTACACTAGAACTAAGAAGTAGGCTTCAGGCATGAAAATGAATTTGGGCTTGAACAGGAAAGTAGGCTCAGATATTTTGGTTATCTTGATAAGCCCTTAGAAATAGTGACCATGGGAGTGATCATGAGATTTTGTTTATTGCCTTGCTTGTTCCTTGACTATTTGCATCTATTGTATTGATAGTTCCTCAGCCTAGAACTGACCTGACCATAATATTTGCATGTTATCAAAATAGTATAAAAGCCAAAAGAAGGAAGGGAGATGGGATAGGGGGTTTCTGGGGAAGGGAAATGAGGAAAGGGGACATTGCATCTGAAATGTAAATAAATAAAATATCTAATTTAAAAATGTAAAAAATTATGAAAATTAATTTAAAAGATCTAGTCCATTATATTTAGCAATGTAGATAAAGTATTTTGTCATCTGTTCTATCTTGGTGAGTTAGAATTTTGTGTTTAAATTACTTTTTTATCTTAACTTGTATCACCATTCTAATAACATCTTCTTAATCTTAAACAACTTACGTTTGTCAAACTGTAAGTAGTTTTCAACCTCATCAGAGATCTAAGAAGGAATAAGTATTATTTGAGTATGAAGAAAGTGCATTGAAAACTTTGAATGTCAACAAAAATGAAATTTATGAAACTATCACAGTCTAGAGCAACCAAGGATTCATGACACCAAAAGGGAACTATGTCCCCAGTGGAATCCTAGAAAAGAAAAGGTACTCTAGGTTTAGAAAACTTACAAAATTTAGTAAATTATGAAATTTAGTTAATTTTTAAATCCTTAAAATAGGACCAATGAGATGGTTCAATGATTATATGTGTTTGATGCCAAAACTGGTAACCTAAGTTCAGTTTCCAGGACACATGATGGAAGGAGATAGCTGACTCCTGAACATTATCTCCTAACCTCTAAGGAGGTGCTATGTCATACATGTTTACAAACACAAATACACAAAAATAAATAAAATGTAACAAAAAACCTGGAAACTTACAAGTAAAAAATGTGAAGGGCCCAACTATAATACACATGAACCATAAGTAAACATTTAATTTCTTATTTATCTAATCTATGTAATAATATAGGTATAGATATCATAATTATATAAACACATTTTTTGCCTATCCATTTAAGAGGATGTAAGTAAAATTTTATAAATTGTTGCATATATTTCTCGTCCATTGGTTTGTCTGTATTTCCAGAAGCCACACTCTTTCTCATTTATTAATCTTCCACTCTCATTTCAGTAAATAAAGAAAGATCGTTAGACAAAACCCAGCAGCCTTTTCTAGTTAAAAATATCTTTAAATAAACTATACACACAAAGAATGTGCCTCAGAGCAGTTAAGGATACATGTGACAAACACATAACTAATATTAAACCACACAGGAATAAGTTGAAACCTTTTCCTCTTACATAACCCCAGTCAAATAAGCAAGAGAAAGAAATAACATTTAAATTGGAAAGAAAAAATGTTAAATATTTGCTGCATGTAGATGATTAATCTTATATGGAAAAACTCTGAAAATGTAACTAAAAGTTATTAGAAGTAATAAACAAATTGATTGAAATTGAAGGATAGTGCTTGGAGAGATGGCACAACCAATACGACCACTAGCTGCTTTTCCAGAGGACCTGGGTTTTGGTGCCATCACTCACAACTATAGTTTTCGGCATCTGATGCCCTCTTTAACCTTTGTGGGCACTGTATGCATGTGATGCACTATGGCAGTAAAACCTAGAGTCTTAGCTACTTGAGAAGCTGAGGCAGGAGAATCACTTAAGTATAGAAATTCAGGGCCAACCTGGGTACCTTGGTAACAGCCTGTCACTCAAAACTAACAAACAGACAAACAAATGCAGATGTCAGAGAGGTCCTGAGGAAGACTTGTTTGGGAGCAATGAAAAGAATGAAATGAAGTCAAATCATGGGTACAAGCTGACAGCCTTTGTCTGCTCAAGATAGCATTCTGAAGATTACCAGACACCTTTGCTCTCAAAGACCAAAAACCAGTCTTTTATTTACATATCTATTTGATAGTTCACCTCATGTTCTCTTTTGATTATCCCAACAATCAGCATTTTTGGACCTTAGCCCCTTGACTCCCAGGAAAGTCAGCAAGCACAGTTTTCTTAACATTGGAAATGAATTTAGAGATCTGCCTGCCTCAGTAAGCACAGACAATAAAGTATTCAACCAGAAAATCACTGCTCCGACCACACCTTGGCTGAAATTTGCTGTCTCAGGCTGACATTGAACTCAGGAATATGCCTTATTCTGTATTTTCCTGACTTTGGATGGTTCTGACAAATTAACTCATAGTGCCTCTGGTCTTTTAGGTCTGTGAAACTTCTCACATGTTTCATATTACATCCTTATATTTTGCATAGTTCAGAAATTATATATTTTTGAACTTATGTTTTCAGAGTTCTTTCGCACAGTCTTAAGGGCTGTCCTAAAGGTCACAGTATTTACCATTTTTGCTAAGGACATAGATACATCCTTGCCTGCTGGACTCATGCTGTCTCTGATTATCATAGAGCCATTAAACTTGGCAGACGGGACATTCATGATAGCATTGGAAGGGGGAATATTTCCTGATACCCTTGGCAGAAGAGAATATTTCCTGAATGAGTAACATGAAGTAAATATATATGTGTTTTTATACAAAGAAGCCTCATGTCTAGAAACCATCAACACTCTCGGAGGCCCATGTCCTGCTGGCTCTGTTCCAGGGGCAGGAACCATGCCATACTTATCCTTCCATGATCATGCAGGACTTGGCAATCAAATACTACAAAAAAACCTCAGGAGCATTTATAGTCACCAATGGGAAACTGTATGAAAAAATTAAATCAGAAAATAAATTAAAACAAAGATTAAAAGATACTTTTACACTGTACACTATAAAATTTGATGCAATAGTAGAAAACACAAATAAATGAATGTGCATTTCATGAACATGGATGAGAAGAAATAACATTGTTAAAATGTCTATATAAGCTAAGTGATCTATAGAATCAAATCAATAATTGTCAAAACAATTATTATATTCTTCATAAAATAAAATAACAATACTAAAATTTATTCAGAACCACAACAATTAAGAAGAGGATTGCAGATGAAGCTGGAGGCATCAAATTAAATACCCTACAAAGTTGTACAACGGAATCTACCCTGGCATAAGCACTGACCCTGCGTGCAGCACAGCATAGTGGAGCACACTGAAGGGATGTCCTGAACTGAGAGCCAATGAATTTTGAACAAAGATATGGGGAACACACAAGGAAAGCAGAGGAGTTTTCCTAGTAAGTAGTGTGGAGGAAACTGGAGATGCATGTGCATTACAAAGCAAGACCTTATCTCCCAGTGTATAAAACAGTGTACTAAAGACCTAAATGTAAGACTCAAATGATAAGACTGTGATTATAAAACAAAGGAGAAATGTCCCATGACATTGACTTAGATCCAGGATGTGACAGAAACAGGCAGGTGCCACCACACCAAACTGTAACTTTTTTGCATAACTCCCATGCACAGCAAAGGAATATATATCCAAAGGGGCCATCAGCAGAATGGGAGAGAATATTAACAAACACTCACCTGACAAGAGGTTACATCTAAAATGCATGAGGAATGCTGCTTGACATAAACAAACCTAACTCATTTTATTTTAAAATAGCACAATACCCGAATAGATTTCTCTAAAGAGAACATAGGAATGGCCAAGAGAATACAAGATGTTCAACATCACTGATCATCAAAGAAAAGCAAACCCAAACAACAATGAAATCATCATTTTATTCCAGTAAGATGAGCTGTTATTTTAAAAGCCAATAAATACATAAATGAATAATTTTAAGGAATTTAAATAAATACAGGAATACTTTTGCATAATATATAAGGACATAAATTAAAATAACCATTGTGGAAAACAGAGTGGGGGTTTCTTAAGGAGTTAAATGTGCAATACATTATGATGCTGTACCTCACTAATTTGTGTATTTACACTGCAAAGAAAAAGAGTACATTGCAGATAGATCTGGATTCTTCTGGGTATACAAGAGTACTCACAGTAACCAAGATATACAATGAATAGATGAATGTATAAGGAAAATATATCATGTGCACACAATGGATTACTATGCTACATCACAAACAAATCAAGTCCTGTCATCTCAGGCAACATGGATGAGCTTGAAAGATGCTAAGCAACACGCATTAGGCACAGACATAAAAGTACTTGGGGAATATAAAGAAGGTGATCTCTCAGAATCAGAGAATGTAACAGTGGTTACCAGGAGGAGACTGACAGATATACAAAGTTCCATTCCACTACATAATTAGGTATCTATCAATAACATCACAAGGTAGCTGAAAGATGATAAGTATACAAGGTGATAGCAATTATAAACAATGTTTTATTACATAACACATACATGTATCAGAATATCACACAATCTACTCTGTAAACATGCACAAATGTGTACTAATTAAAACTAAATAAACAAAAAAAAGATTGAGGTTCTAATCAATCAGTGAAATAAAAATATCATACATTTATATACTATAAAATATCAGTCAAGTAAAATCATTAACTTTTTTCTGTAGCCATGAATGATCTGGAATTTGTCATGTGGGCCACACTGGCTATGAATTTGTAGTAATTCTCTTACTTCTACCTTCTGAATACTGAGATGTGTGTCTCCACCCTCGACTTTTCACGCTTAAAGTTTCCTAGGTACAATACAAACTTTGTTCCAATCCATCTATACAAACTTTAGAACTCAGAACTTCTAATCAACAATTTAAGTCCACACAACACTACTATAATACCATCACCACACTATGAAAGAAACATGGACGAACACATATTTGTCTTTCTACAACTTGAGAATTTATTGAATAATAGATCTGCAAGGTGTGGTGATTTCAACAGCAATTTGCCAGGTAATTCTATCCCTGTTGGTACTCTAAGGCAAATGCAGGGTCTCTTATCTCAGGTGTGTATATACCATAGATATAGATGTAGGTGTAGATGTTTATGTAGCTATAGATATATAGATATAGATACAGATATAGATATAAATATGGATATATTAGTACTACTGTTGACTGTCCTATTACACAGCACATAGCAAATAGTAAATCTACTTCTATGAGTTAAAAAGACTACAGCAGCCTTCAAGTGATTTCATAAAATACCCAATAGAAATGCAGTATTTTGTGCTAACAAATTTAAACCAAGGAAGAGGTTGCTTCTTTGGCCATGGGTATGCCAGGGCTGATCCCAGAGGTAAGTGAAATGGACAGACCTGGCTGAGAGCTGGAAGAGCACATCTTGGTCCAGATGGGCGAGCAGCTAGAGGAGCAAACAGTAGTCAAATAGTCCATGTCAACAGCAGGTAATGGGAAGATTGGGCCTTGATGAAGCCATAGGAGCATTCAGGACATGTCAGTCAGCTAGTGCTTGATGTCTACACTACTTACCAGGTGACAGGCTGCTATGGGGCCATTGCTATTGTGAGGCTATATGTCCATCAGTTCATGGGGTCCATGTAAGGGAGTTACACACTTCTCTCAATGTAACATGTCTAATAAGTTCTTAAGCCTGGGCTACCTGATAGGACTTTAATACTAATGTGTGCCCCCATAAATAAAATGGTGCCTTTTCTTCTCTCTGAATAAGTCACTTAGCAGTCTGTTGTGTATATGTGGTATCAGACTCATGGTGGTATTTACTTGTTTTACTCATGAACACAATCATCCTCCAACCTTAAAATGAAGTCAACCACTTATTATAAAATAATGTGTTAAAATATCCTACTGTTTTATACAGTTTGGAACATAGCCTAATATCAATACTAAAGTCATCTAGACAAAGTAGCTGTAGTTCCATTTAACATACTCATATTATCCTATGTACTTAAATAATTTCTTCTTTACATATACTGTATGGTGCAATGTAAATGAAAACTACATAGTTGCTGTATTATATGAGAAGAGGGAATATCTCTTCATGTTCTATATAGGAGCATTTTTATCCCAGATTGTTTCAGTCTGAGGTTGATTAACTGCACAGAGCCAGCACATTTTTCTCAATCCCTACAAAGGCTATAGAGAGCATTATGCTTAGGAAGACTTAAGTAGCAAAGGGAATTGGACAATTAGAAGATGGGATGGAACGGGGGAAGGAATGGATTGAAGGAAGACTCAATTTTTATAAAACCAGAACTTTAAGTCAATTTTAACTTTTCCAGCAGCACCTCTACTATATGCTTAAGTAATCTATGTAAGAACTAAAATGGGGTGACCTAATTGGAAAACCTTCTCAATGAAGTGTGTGTGTGTGTGTGTGTGTGTGTATAATATATATATATATATATATATATATATATATATATATATATATATATATCAGTTATGGTTTCTAATGTAATGGAACATCATGACCAAAAAGTAAGTTGGGGAGAAAAGGGATTATTTGGTTTACACTTCCTTACACTGTTTATCATTGAAGGAATTCAGGACAGAAACTGAAACAGGGCAGAAGCCTGGAGGCAGGATCTAATGCAGAGGTCACACAGTTGCTTACTGGCTTGCTTCTCATAGCTTGTTGAACCTGCTTTCTTATAGAATCCAGGATC
>JANHMN010000004.1:132470181-132483552 GCA_030674055.1 Rhabdomys pumilio | reverse complement strand
GAGAGAGAGGACACAGACAATGGCCATTGCATTATTCATCACGTTCAATTTCAGAATAAATAAATCATCATAAAATTACACAAGACAACACCATAGGCATTTAGAAGGAATTAACTGCACTGCCATGTGTAATGATAGAAAGCAATACTGAATATAGGAAAAACAAGTAGCAAATGGAGACAAAATTATAACAATTATATAAACTTAAAGAGACCTGTGTTGTTTATGACTGTGTGAGTATGCACAGGGAAATTATGAAACCTTGCACGGAAGGATCCACCAGACATTAAGGCATAGCTTACCTCTGGGAAGAGTGGGAGGCTGCGTGGGAGCAGAGATGTGGGTGAAATGACTTCAGTAATCTCTGTGACACTTTATTCTTCTTTTTAGAAAAGAGAATTGAAGCAAATATGTCAAAATATTGACATTTGATATACCTGAGCATTAGGTAGATAGCTGTTGCATGTTTTCTACAGTTTTTCCATATGCTATGTCATTATTTATTTGGAAATATTAAAAGCAAATGAAATAACCCATAAACTTGTATGACTAAATCAATCTTCTCTTCTCCTTTGACAATTGCATCTTTCGGTGTTTCTTTTGCTTTTACAGAAACCTATGCATGTACATATTTTAATTTGTGGAAGACTGCACACATTGCTCTACAGCTTGCTTTTGTGGCTCATCACATAAGTCAATACACAGATCTACATCACTTTGTATTTTCTACCCTGTGGATGTGTCATAATTTTATAACTTGTTTTCTCCACAGAGGAGCAATTAAATTGCTAAGAGTGTTTCTGTCTTTGTATTCTGGGAGAAATGATGCTACAATAATTCCGTAACTGACAAACTTGTATATTTGTCTTTTTACTGAAGGAGAGTCAAATAAAATCCAAAACTGGGGGTTTGGGGTTAAACAATATGCTATGATTCTTTCAAATGGTATATACTAACAATTGTAATGTTTTATGTTACCAGGTCTCATTCATCCCAGAAGCAAGGATTGTTCTCAGTCTCCATCTTTAGAGTTCTGAATTTTTTGTTTTTCCCATTCTCTTGACAACTATAAAACTAAAGAGTATATGTATAGTCTGTGTGTGCACATGAGTGTGTGTGTGTTTATGTGTATTTTAAGACCTGGTCACTGCATTTAACAAAAATCATTTGATACCTGCTACACAACTCACATAGTTGTTCAGTAAACATTCTGATAGCAAATAGCAGATGTTTGGAACTAAGATGATGGGTTGGCAAATGGGAGTTGAGATTGTGGTTGTTCCTAAAGAGAGCTTATAATCCACTAGAGGAAGACATACAAATCAGGGTGTCCCAGCAGGCACAGCAAGAAACAGTGTCTGAGCAGGGTGTGGTGAGCTCTCCAAAAGTCTGACTAATCTTCATGCAGCCATTCTATGCTGGATCTTAGAGAAAGAGAAGCATGTGTCATGTACTACTCAGGTCTGCAAGAGAGAAAAACAAGGAGAGCAGAGGGAAGACCATGTGTAAGTGCACACAGGAGCAGGAAGTGCGGACTGATGCTCAGACGTCTCAGCGCCCAAGGAAGACTCATGGAACACAGACTCTGCAGTGCAATGGAACACAGAACTGAAGAGCCGCTGTGGGCAGTTTGGCCAATGAGAATGGAGCACAGAATGATTCTAGTTAGAAATTTGGGTTCGAGAGATTTCAACCTTAGGTAAATGTGTCATTAGTTATGCCCTTGCTGAACTGCACCTGTTCCTAGCTTTCCAGTGTGTTTTCAGGTTTAGTAGTTGAGTAATTGTTTTCTAACTTCTATTTTGAGGTTTATGCTGGCTTTGTTTGTTGTAATACCCCATCCCTTGCTTTTAGTACTTACTTCTTGAAGCACTCAAGTACTACACCATATTCTCTTCTACTTTGTTTATTTCTATATACTCACACATGCACACATGCACGTGCACACACACACACACACACACACACACACACACACACACAACCTGGACGTGCATACGCACACAAAACAAACAAGCAAACAAATAAGTGGTTAACTTCAGCTAACCTGAAGGTGTTTAGAACTCTGTCTGCACTAACGTCAGTGGCCAGAGGGGGTGACCATCTCTAGTGGAGGACAGCTGAGTACAAACCTCACGTACTTTATTTTATGTTTGTGCTTTTCATGTGATACTGGCATGTGGTTGGCAGGACAGCACTCAAACTCTTACATTTTATGTCAATAAAAACTTGTACGTGTTTAGAGTCTCAAAAATAATCACAATATTTTAATTGCCTCCACTTTGCAAATAAAGTCCTTGTAAAGGAAAAAAAAAAAAACTTTAAACCTAGTTACCTAGATTGTGATTTCAGAGATACTTTAGACTGACTGTGGTAGCTCTGTTTGCATAAAATTTAAGTGGTACACGCACTATTGGAGGAGACTCATCACTACTGATTTCTTAATAAACTAAATATCATTTCACAATTAAATCATTATCTCCAATTATTCTCATTCATGAATTCTAATCTGATCCTCTAGTTTATGATATTATATACTATATTTAATTTTGTCTCATCAAAATAAGATACACATGTGTTTGGAAAACAGAAAGGCATGCATTTGGGGCCCAGGAACTGTGCAACTGGAAAGAGTCAGTCTGGAGCAGGGGTGAGGTCAAGTCGTATCCAACCACAGAAATCTTGTAGGAAGGCTGTAGGAGGTGGAAACACTTCTTCCCCTGCTTCTGACTTGCATGTTCCAGTACATGTAGTCCTCCACGCTTCACCTTTGCCCACACCAGAGGAAGCCACATAGTCACAGCCAAGTTAAACTTCTCCCTTTCCCTACTAGGTCATGCCCAGCAAGCACCTGAATTCGTCCTTGTGCAAAGAAGGCATCCTTGACACACTAGCCTAAACAGTGCTGTACACCCACCCCAATAGCCCATCCCCATCCCCCTGGTTTTAACAGTCTTTCTTAGTGTCCTCCCCTCAATTAAATGGGCTGCTCCCTGTAGCCTGTCTACCAAGAAGTCTGTTTCTTGTTGAGCGTACTCGCAGCCTGAGTTGCGAGTTGCTGTTACCCAATTTTCCCTCTTGGGGTGTGCTGGTTGTGGTCTCAGACACTCACGCCCTTAAAGGAGAGGAAGCAGAGTTGCTTCTTCAGGATATACCTGTTATGATTTGTGATTTCCCTTGCTAGTTCCCACAGTGATTCAGCAGTTTGGGCCTTGTATATCCTGTGTGTCTGCCTCTGAAGATTAGTCTTGTCTTCTTTTCTTATACCACTTAGGAGTGCTTCCTTAAGTAATTGTATAAGAAATGATGAGCATCAAAAAGAAAGACTACCTGGAAAGGGAGCAGACTCCAGAAACAGACAATCATATCTACAGGCAAATAATTTTTGACAAGGTGTTTAAACCATTTTTCATATAGACAATTGTATTTTCAACAAATGGTGCTAAGAAAATTAGATATTCATGTACTAAAGAATGTAGCTGGATCCTTAAGTTATATTACAGGAAAGTAACTCAAAATTGTTTAAATGCTTGGCTGTCAGAACTGAAGCTGTAACAGTTTTAGAGGAAAGCATTGGGAGACATCTTCATGACCCTGATATTTCTGGATAGGAAATAAAAACACTGACAGCAGAAACAATTCCAGATTATCAGATCTCAGTGAAATCATAAACTTTATTGCACCAAAGTAGTGTCGGGAGGATGAAAAGGGATGTCAGTTGTGTGTGGTAGTTGTACCTTTCTTTACATTCCAGCTCAGAGAAGGCAGAGGCAAGAAGAACTTTATAAGTTCAAGGCCTCAATGTTCTTTATAGTAAGTCCCAGGCAAGCCAGAGCTATTCAGTGAGACCCTGTCTCAAAAAAAAAAAAAAAAGTCAAGTTTCATGATGGAAAATATCTCTGAAAAAAGATAGCAGAGGAACTGGAAAGATGGTTCAGCAGGTTAAGAACAATGGTTGCTTTTCCAAATGGCCAGGGTTTGACTCCCGGTATACAGGCATACATGCAGGCAAGACATTCAAAACACTGAAAACAACTTTTAAGGGATAGTATAGTCATACATACATAACTTTTATAACTCAGTAATCATAAACATAAGAAACTAAACTTATAAAGAAAGCCCATAAATTGACATTTCTCCAAGGAAGTCATACAAATCACCAGCAAAGATAGAATAAAATGACCAGCATCATTGAGATTTATGGAAATACACATTAAAACCATAACGTGAGGCTGGTGACATGGCTAAGCTTGTAAGGGAGCTGGGCCTGCAAGTCTAATGGCTTGACATCTATCCTTACAATCAACAATGGAGGAGAAGAAACCAGCTCCTGAGTGTTACCCATTGACTCTAAACCTTCATACACTCACTGTGTGTTCATACCACAATCACACACACACACACACAGAGAGAGAGAGAGAGAGAGAGAGACAGAGAGACAGAGAGACAGAGAGACAGAGAGAGAGCAAGAGAGAGACAGGCAGAGAGTCAGAGAGACAGAGTATGTGAAACAGTGAGAGAGGAATGATTCCACTTTGTACTATTAGAATGACTACTGTAGAACAGAAAAGTAGAAAACCATATTGGAGGAAATGTAAACAAATTGGAATTTTTCTCTGCTGATGTTGATATAAATAATGAGCTGTTGTGGAAACCATCTGATACTTGTGAAACCATTAAGCATGGACTCACCAACCATTCAGTAATTTACTTCTGGCTATGAACCTCCGTGAAATTAAAGCATGTTCAGAAGAGCCAAAAGGGAGAAACAACCTAACTGTCCACTAATGAATGAATGGGTAAATAAAATGGTGCATATATACCACAGTAAAATGTTAAAGAGGAATACAATTGTGATGGATAGAATTTGCAAACATACAAACTGAAATGGGCCAAACACAGACACTCAAATACAATTCTATTCCACTTACATGAGATATCGAGAATAACCACGGTGATAGACACAGATAGGCTACCAGGTCTGGCGGGAGGGGATGGTGGGTATAGTTTAATAGATATTAATATTTTGGTTTTGGTGATCCTGTACTACACAGTATTGATAGAAATAGAAATGTACTTAATGTCACTCAACTGTACACTTAAAAGTGTTAAATTTGTTACCATATATTTTATGAAAAAATTAAAAATTATAGAGCAGTAAAGCTGTTTAATTTGAATGTATTTTAATAATAAATGAGGAACATAGAGGAGTAAAGTTGACTAATTTGAATATATTTTAATAATAAATGAGGGACAAAACACATTTTGAGTTTTAGAATGCTCCCCCTCCCCACAAATATCTTTAAGTTTCCCGAAGCTGTAATGATAGTTTAAATAAGTATTGAATTCCAAGCTGAAATGATTACTACTTAGAAATTTGAAGACTTTGACTTGAAAGTCTAATGTTTCTCTTTTCGTTTTTCTTGAAGACCCCCCAGGAAGACATTGACATGCTTTCCAAAGGTAAGTCATACTTCCCAAAGATGCAAAAGAATTAAAGATGATTTTTTATATTGTCAGCCAGAGATAAAGCTTCAGTTTCATAGATACTAGATCTGCTAAGAAATCTACAGAATGACAATTTATACCCACGAATGTCAGGCCTCTACAAGTAACTGGTCATGTATGTTGAATCAAGGACCTGACTCTGATATGGGCATTTATTTTTATAGCAAGAAATAATTAGAAAGAGCAAAGTCCTGCCTCCTAATCAGACACTATACATCCTAATCTTAAAAATGGCAGAGAAAATAAATTAAATTAATTAATTATTAATTAATTAATAATTTAAACTTTAAAGTATTTTAAATTATTTATTAATTAACTTTTAAATTAATTATTAATTATTTTTAAAATTAATTGTTAATTAATTTTTATTTTTTTTAAATTAATTATTAATTATAAAGACAAAAAAGCACTGTTGGGACTGGTTTTGTCAAGAGAGACTGTTCGATATCTTCTGATACTACAATTTTAATTAAAAATGATGGGTGTTTTGATTTTTCATTTCCTTCATTTAAATAAGACTGCCAAGCCTGAAGGCTTGAATACAAAGCAGAAATAATTAAAACACATAATAAGGGTTAGACTTTGACTAAACTTTCTTTATGTAGTCCCTTTCTCTGTGTTCACTTCAGTAGTCAGTGAGATTATTTTATTTGAATTGTCTAAATATTGGATGTGGTCTGTAGACTTTAGAGCCCAGACACTCACTACTTACTACTTTTTCTAAGGCTGCCTTTTGTGCTATTTATTCTAACTAGAGAAATATAATCATTTCTGCAATTAGACACTCCTCCATGATGAGTGCTCCCAGATGATATCAAGAAATACCAACAATATTTGATTACTCTCATTTGTAGTTCTGTGAGATGTCTCAATTCTAATGTACTTGTCTCTGTCTTTCAAATCAGGTAAGACTTCAGCCTAATAACCCCCATGTGTAGCATCACAGCAAAACAAACAGTAGGGTACCATTTTACACTGTTCTCCTACTTGGGCACTGAGATGAAAGGCTCCACGTGGAAGCTTCACCCCCACCATTCCCTTGTTGGTCCTTAGGACTCATAGAAAAATACATGGTTTTCTTTTGCAACACTATATTGAATTTTCTGCCTACTGAATTTAATTTAACTTGATTTAAGGCTATTCCTTTTTTCCAGTAGCCAGTGTTGAGTTATACATTTAGGAAAATGTTAAATTATATTATTTTGTTTTATGAAACTTGAGTCTGCTTTTGAAACAGGGCAGCTCTGAGGCCAGGGAGGAGACAAAGAAACAAAAAAGACAAATAGCAGTTCAGTGAGTCTGTCAAAAATCGTTGGCTTTGATGCTGTTATTTCTTTTGTAGTCTCAGCTCTCTGTTGAGTTGAGAGTCAGTGCCACCACTGCCTTTATTGGTAAGTGCATATTCCATCATAAACAAAAACCTGCGTTCTTGTTTTTCATTAGAGAATTACAAGCCATGCAGTATATCTTAGCAAATCTAATTTTAATAATATGATAATCAATAAAACAATATTTACATTTTATGAATTTTATTTCACACATTTAATTTCACCCCTCCAGCAACTGAGCTCATGAAATCACAGTTATTAATTGCATTTTTTTAGGAAAGGAAGCAGAAGTCTAAGGAAGGAAGGGGATGTGTCTGTGGTCACTTATTTTCTGGATCAGGGTATTATTCCTACCTCCTGACACCAAGTCTATGCTTGTGCGAATGCCTACCGTATCCTCTGGTTGTTTTCCATGTGTTATAACAGGAGCAGAAGGGAAGCACCAATGGCTCATGTGATTCTGTTCATCTGTTCCAGCATGCCTTATTTCAGGTTGAGAAAGACTGATAATCAAGTTTTCCTGCTGCCTCATACCATCCTACAGAGTCAGTCACAATACCTTGTAATGTCTGATATGCACCTTTCCTGAATTGAGACTGGGTAACTAACTTCTCTTCTTAAAAAAGAAAATGTAAAAATTATAATTTATCACAATAGTTTTCGCCTCGAATTTAATTTTGACCAAGTGTCTTTGAAAAAACCAGAGGTGAGAAGTCATAGTTATTGTCTTTTATAATTGTTTTCTCTTTATGTTATTTTAATTGACCTTTAAAACAAAATTTCAAAACATACATTTCTACTGCCTTCCTATAACCTTGATCCCAAGACCTAGAGATGCTAAATGCTTCATGAATCAATGCTTGGAGTTTACCCTGAGTTCTTCATATGGCTGTGATTTCACAGCCGGAAGTTGTAAATTTCATCTCTAGCAAATTCTTCAGAAATTGATCTTCCAAAGCAATAGATGACCTTCAAAATCTGTTTGAAAACAGTGATGAGACTATTTTGAGAGTGTTATCATTCCAATGTGATTCAGGACACTCTCTGTTAGGACAAAGAAATCCTAGACAATATGTCATAGTTTAGATATGAACAAAACCTTTTCAGCTCACAATAGTCAGAGAAGACTTTGGGAAGTGAATAGAACTTAAGTGGACCTCTTCAAAATGTTGACTACTGGCAAAGAAAAGGGGAAGGTGGTATTTTATAAGAAACATCTGGAGCTGTTCAAAGTTTGAAACTGTGGCAGTCCAGGTCCTTCTGTTACGATACAGAGACTGGAAGAATCTGTGTGGGGACTGACACATGGGCTGGCATTGAACAGAAACACTTAAACCTTGGAGAAACAGGTTGGAGATTTACTCAGTTAGCATCAGGGGATCAGTCATAAACCAAACTCTGCTGTTCTTAAACCGCCCAGCAGTGTTTGGGAAAGATGAAATTGGGGGTGGTGAGGCTCTGACCGAAAGATACTTTGGGAATAAGGCAAAGTTAAAAACACTGTAAGCACGCACGCATGTGTCTGTTTCTGCACATACATGTATGCATACAGTTCTAAGTTTGAAGACTGGGTAAGAAGAAAGTCAAGACTTTGTAAGTACTGAGTACAATGGAAAACAAAGCAAAAATGGCTGTCGAAGTTTGATCTAAGCAACAGAAAGAAAAAGCTGTGTGATGATCAACAGAAGGAACCAGCTCAGATGGGTCAGGTTGAGTGCTGTCTAACAGAGGTTCATGAAGCAGTGGGTGTTATACAGCTGCTGTAACTACAAAGAGATGGGGAATGCAAATCTGGGAATCACCTGTGGAGAGGGGAATGTTCTTAGGAGTTGTGATGCTCTCCAAGAGAGAACATGTTAACTGCCCAAGAAGAGGATACAGTGAAAAATGATATACTTTCCTAATTTTATCTTTTTCTTCATCTTGTGCTGCAATAGATTATGGTATTTTTAGCTGCTAAAACGGCAACTCTAACAGTAATAGCTATGAAATTGTTCATAAAGTGTGAGCATGTGAAGGAAACAGGAAATGAATGCCAGATAGGAAAGCTGAAATCGATGAAGTCAACAGATTTCTTGCAAAAGAAATGTGGTGTTTTATACAGAAGCTATATACTCTCCTGAAGCCAAGTAAGATTTCATTATTTTAGTATAGTTTTAATAATTTAAATCTAGTTAAGCAATAAATTTTCTTGCATTGAATAATCTCAATGTTCATTACTTAATATACAATACATTTTGAACATAAGAGAGGCCCCAAGATACATATATAACATGACCTATTTTTAAATGATCAAAGAGAGTATAACTTTGCTTCGCTGATTCTTTTTATTATTATTATTGGATATTTTATTTACATTTCAGATGCCAATCCCTTTTCCCATTTCCCCTCCCCAGAAAACACCTATCCCGTGCCCGCCCCCCTTTTCCATTTGGCTTTTATACAATTTTTTTAAATGTTAATCAAGGGCTTTATAAGTATGGTAATGCTCAATCAGAAGTGTAACCTAATACCCAACCTAGCTATCTAAACTATCTTTGACTAGTGGAGACACATGAACTTCTGCCTCCATGCCCCCTCTCTCTTTCTCTCTTTTTCTCTCTCATTACCGAGCTTCTCATCTACTTCATCTTCTCCTCTCCTTACTCCATCTTTTCCTCTCGGTGCTCCTTTCCCCTTAGCTCCTCCTACATATTACCCTTCCTGTTAAAATAAAGCCTTTCTCTCAGAATACAATTAGAGCATAATTATTCCTATTTGTACCAGTGAGGTACAAGATAGTCTTAATACCCAGTCCATCCTTTTGTTGACTAGCCAGAACCTCTGCCGTCTCTCCTGACTAGAACACTTAGTTTTGAACCTGGCTTTTTCTTAGCTTTAGAATGAATATCAGCTGAGAACCCTCCACTCAGATCTTTTCTCTCAAGGTAAATAGCCTGGATTGGCTATGAGTCTATAGGTCTTCAATGCCGTCAGAAATCCAGAATGACTAAATTAACTGAATTTATGGGAAGCAATAAGCATAGCTTCTAAAACTTAGCCAATTTATAGAGACCGCTGAACACCTGGACAGCCCCTACACTACCGAATGTTGGAGCATCAAATCTTCAGCCTTCTGGCCCAAACTCATCTGACAGACTTTAGTGCTGCAGAATTATTAAGGGTTGGTTACTCTGTCTAGGCAGACATAATCAGTCGACTATTCTGCAAGTGTGTCCTTTTCTGGACAGTAATTTGTCTGTAGATGGAGAGAGGCAATTCTTGCCTAGTCTTTGCACAACTGGAGTAACTCCAAGGATGCTCAATTTCTTCTTAGAATCCAAGACAGGAAGCTGTCAGGAGCAGACAGGTCTCTAATCAAAATGAACATTAATATAGAAATATTTGTGACATCAATTCTATGGATTTCTGACGTTTTGAAATCCAACTATCCATGTAAGGTAACCTGGACTGTTGTCTGTTATCTCCTCTCAGCTATTTTTAAATAAAATATAGAAAACACCCTAACAATAAACTCAAAGTCATGAATTTGCTATAGTCCCTTAACTCACAGGCTAATCATCCCAAGTCAGTTAAAAGAGTTAAAGAAGGGCTGGGTCTAAGCCTTGTATTTCTAAATGTGCTATACAGGCACAATGTCCATGAGAGTATCAATATTCATTTCACTTTCATATCAATAAGAAGCTTATACCAATGAAAACCTTAAATTTGAAATCCAAGTGAATTTTGTACCATTTAAGAAATTATAACTTCCTCTTGATACTAAATTATACAGGTTTCTACCAATAGGTTTTGGCTATGCCATAAATCCTACCTAATCCTTCCTGTTCCAACAAAATCACTACTTTTCCCCAGAGAGACAGCCCCATATTAACCACCTTAGTCCTCAAGCCCAGGGAATAGGGGCGCTGATTCTTCTTTAACTTCTTCAAGCTGATTACGGGCGTTGAGATATTAGAAGAGGGGTGGGGGGGAAGAGCAAATTGATAAGCTTCTCTCGATGTGTCTTCACTGCATCCAGATGGAATTCCCAGACACCGGAGGTTTGAATAGGTCTGCTCGTTTTGCTTGATGAGTAGATACACCAAGGCTGTGTATTTTGCAATATACAATTCTCTGGACAAGTTTTAGTATCAAGAAAAAAAATTTTTTTTTCCTAGAGGGCTGACATTTTTTTTAAAGATGTTGGTTCTAACAACTTTTTTCCCCCTTTTATGTAGTTGGTTATATTTACATTTCAAGTTTTATCCTCTTATCCCATTTCCCACACCACCCAGGAACCCCTTATCACATCCCCCCTCCTTATATCCCTTCTATGAGGCTGTGCCCTCACCTACCCCCCATCCCCAGTACCCCCTCCTCACCCTCACATTCCTCCCCCTTCTGTGTTCATTTTTCATGGGACCAAGAATCTCCTCTCCCACCTATGCCCAACAAGGCCATCCTCCCATACATATACCGCTAGAGTCGTAGGTCCCTCCCTATGTGCTCCCAGGCTGGTGGTTTAGACCCTGGGGGGCTCTGGATTGTTTGGTATTGTTACTTTCCTCACAAACCCTTTCTGCTCCCTCAGTCTTCTAAGTTCTCCACTGGGAAACCCTTAATCATATCAGTGGTTAGCTGTGAGCATCGTCCTCTGAATGTGTCAGTCTCTGCCAGATCTCTAAGGAGACAGCTATAATATGTTCTTGACAGCATGCATTTCCAGTCATCTACATCAACGTCTAGCTTAGGTGACAGTACATGGGATGGATTTCCAGGTGGAATGGTCTCCTGATGGCTCCTCCTTCAGTTTCTGTACCATGTTTTCTTTCCATAATTGCTCCCTTGAGTATTTTTGTTACTGGTTCTAAGTAGAACTGAGGCATCCCCTCTTGGTCTTTCTTCTTCATGAGTTTCATGTGGTCTGTGGGTTGAGTCTTCGCTATTCTAACTTTTTGGGCTAAAATACGCTTAACAGTGAGTAAATACCATGTGTGTTCTTTTGTGATTGGGTTAACTCACTCAGGATGGTAATTTTTAGATCCATCCATTTGACTATAAATTTCTTGAATTCATTATTTTTAATAGCTGAGTAATACTCCATTGTGTAGACGTACCACATTTTTGGATCCATTCCTCTGTTGAGGGACATCTTGGTTCTTTGCAGCTTCTGGCTATTATAAATAAGGCTGCTATGAACATAGTGGAGCATATGTCCTTGTTATATGTTGGAGCGTCTTCTGGGTGTATGCCCAGGAGTGGTGTAGCTGGATCCTCAGGTAATGCTATGTCCAGTTTTCTGAGGAACCACCAGACTGATTTCCAGAGTGGTTGTACCAGCTTGCAATCCCACCAACAGTGGAGGAGTGTTCCTCTTTCTCCCCATCCTCGCCAGCATCTATTGTCACCTGAGTTTTTGATCTTAGCCATTCTGACTGGTGTGAGATGGTATCTCAGGGTTGTTTTGATTTGCATTTCCCTGATGACTAAGGATGTTGAGCATTTCTTAAGGTGCTTCTCAGCCATTCAAGTTTCCTCTGTTGAGAATTCTTTGTTTAGCTCTGTTCCCCAATTTTTAATAGGGTTATATGGTTTTCTGAAGTATAATTTCTTGAGTTCTTTGTAAATCTTGGATATTAGCCCTCTTTCGAATGTGGGATTGGTTAAGATCTTTTCCCAATCTGTTGGTTGTCGTTTTGTCTTATTGACAATGTCCTTTGCCTTACAGAAGTTTTGCAATTTTATGAGGTCCCATTTGTCAATTCTTGATCTTAGAGCATAAGCCATTGGTGTTCTGTTCAGAAACTTTTCCCCTGTGCCTAGGTATTCGAGGGTCTTCCCCACCTTCCCTTCTATTAGTTTCAGTGTATCTGGTTTTAAGCAAAGGTCTTTTGTCCACTTGGATTTGAGCTTTGTACAAGGAGATAAGCATGGATCGATTTGCATTTTTCTACATATTGACCTCCAGTTGAACCAGCACCATTTGCTGAAAATGCTGTCCTTTTTTCATTGGATGGTTTTAGCTCCTTTGTCAAAGATCAAGTGACCATACGTATGTGGGCTCATTTCTGGTTCTTCAATTCTATTCCATTGATCTTCCTGCCTGTATCTGTACCAATACCATGCAGTTTTCATTTCTATTGCCCTGTAGTACAGTTTAAGGTCAGGGATGGTGATCGCCCCCGGAGTTCTTTTGTTGTTGAGAATAGTTCTCGCTATCCTAGGTTTTTTGTTGTTCCAAATAAATTTGCAAATTGCTCTTTCTATCTCTATGAAGAATTGATTTGGAATTTTGATGGGGATTGCATTGAATCTATAGATTGCTTTTGGCAAGATGGCCATTTTTATTAAATTAGTCCTGCCAATCCAGGAGCATGGGAGATCTTTCTATCTTCTGAGGTCTTCTTCTATTTCTTTCTTCAGAGACTTGAAGTTCTTGTCATACAGATCTTTCACTTGCTTGGTTAGGTTCACTCCAAGATATTTTATATTGTTTGTGACTATTGTGAAGGGTGTCATTTCCCTAATTTCTTTCTCAGCCTGTTTATCATTT
>JANHMN010000004.1:132459236-132469781 GCA_030674055.1 Rhabdomys pumilio | reverse complement strand
TAAATAAAATATAGAAAACACCCTAACAATAAACTCAAAGTCATGAATTTGCTATAGTCCCTTAACTCACAGGCTAATCATCCCAAGTCAGTTAAAAGAGTTAAAGAAGGGCTGGGTCTAAGCCTTGTATTTCTAAATGTGTTATACAGGCACAATGTCCATGAAAGTATCAATATTCATTTCACTATCATATCAATAAGAAGCTTATACCAATGAAAACCTTAAATTTGAAATCCAAGTGAATTTTGTACCATTTAAGAAATTATAACTTCATCTTGATACTAAATTATACAGATTTCTACCAATAGGTTATGGCTATGCCATAAATCCTAGCTAATCCTTCCTGTTCCAACAAAATCACTACTTTTCCCCAGAGAGACAGCCCATTATTAACCACCTTAGTCCTCAAGCCCAGGGAATAGGGGCGCTAATTCTTCTTTAACTTCTTCAAGCTGATTACGGGCGTTGAGATATTAGAAGAGGGGTGGGGGGAAGAGTAAATTTATAAGCTTCTGATGCTGTGTCTTCACTGCATCCAGATGGAATTCCCAGAAACCGGAGGTTTGAATAGGTCTGCTCGTTTTGCTTGATGAGTAGATACACCAAGGCTGTGTATTCTGCAATATACAATTCTCTAGACAAGTTTTAGTATCAAGAAAAAAAAATTTTTTTTTCCTAGAGGGCTGACATTTTTTTAAAAGATGTTGGTTCTAACAACTTTTTCCCCCTTTTATGTAGTTGGTTATATTTACATTTCAAGTTTTATCCTCTTATCCCATTTCCCCCACCACCCAGGAACCCCTTATCCCATCCCCCCTCCTTATATCCCTTCTATGAGGCTGTGCCCTCACCTACCCCCCATCCCCAGTACCCCCTCCTCACCCTCACATTCCTCCCCCTTCTGTGTTCATTTTTCATGGGACCAAGAATCTCCTCTCCCACCTATGCCCAACAAGGCCATCCTCCCATACATATACCGCTAGAGTCGTAGGTCCCTCCCTATGTGCTCCCAGGCTGGTGGTTTAGACCCTGGGGGGCTCTGGATTGTTTAGTATTGTTGCTTTCCCCACAAACCCTTTCTGCTCCCTCAGTCTTCTAAGTTCTCCACTGGGAAACCCTTGATCATATCAGTGGTTAGCTGTGAGCATCGTCCTCTGAATGTGTCAGTGTCTGGCAGATCTCTAAGGAAACAGCTATAATACACTCTTGACAGCATGCATTTCCAGTCATCCACATCAACGTCTAGCTTAGGTGACAGTACATGGGATGGATGTCCAGGTGGAATGGTCTCCTGATGGCTCCTCCTTCAGTTTCTGTCCCATGTTTTGTTTCCATAATTGCTCCCTTGAGTATTTCTGCTACTGGTTCTAAGTAGAACTGAGGCATCCCCTCTTGGTCTTTCTTCTTCATGAGTTTCATGTGGTCTGTGGGTTGAGTCTTCGCTATTCTAAGTTTTTGGGCTAACATCCACTTAACAGTGAGTAAATACCATGTGTGTTCTTTTGTGATTGGGTTAACTCACTCAGGATGGTAATTTTTAGATCCATCCATTTGACTGTAAATTTCTTGAATTCATTATTTTTAATAGCTGAGTAATACTCCATTGTGTAGACGTATCACATTTTTGGATCCATTCCTCTGTTGAGGGACATCTTGGTTCTTTCCAGCTTCTGGCTATTATAAATAAGGTTGCTATGAACATAGTGGAGCATATGTCCTTGTTATATGTTGGAGCATCTTCTGGGTATATGCCCAGGAGTGGTATAGCTGGATCCTCAGGTAATGCTATGTCCAGTTTTCTGAGGAACCACCAGACTGATTACCAGAGTGGTTGTACCAGCTTGCAATCCCACCAACAGTGGAGGAGTGTTCCTCTTTCTCCACATTCTTGCCAGCATCTACTGTCACCTGAGTTTTTGATCTTAGCCATTCTGACTGGTATGAGATGGTATCTCAGGGTTGTTTTGATTTGCATTTCCCTGATGAGTAAGGATGTTGAGCATTTCTTAAGGTGCTTCTCAGCCATTCGAGTTTCCTCTGTTGAGAATTCTTTGTTTAGCTCTGTTCCCCATTTTTAATACGGTTGTATGGTTTTCTGAAGTATAATTTCTTGAGTTCTTTGTAAATCTTGGATATTAGCCCTCTATCGAATGTGGGATTGGTTAAGATCTTTTTCCAATCTGTTGGTTGTTGTTTTGTCTTATTGACAATGTCCTTTGCCTTACAGAAGTTTTGCAAATTTTATGAGGTCCCATTTGTCAATTCTTGATCTTAGAGCATAAACCATTGGTGTTCTGTTCAGAAACTTTTCCCCTGTGCCTAGGTATTCGAGGGTCTTCCCCACCTTCCCTTCTATTAGTTTCAGTGTATCTGGTTTTAAGCAAAGGTCTTTTGTCCACTTGGATTTGAGCTTTGTACAAGGAGATAAGCATGGATCGATTTGCATTTTTCTACATATTGACCTCCAGTTGAACCAGCACCATTTGCTGAAAATGCTGTCCTTTTTCCACTGGATGGTTTTAGCTCCTTTGTCAAAGATCAAGTGACCATAGGTATGTGGGCTCATTTCTGGGTCTTCAATTCTATTCCATTGATCTTCCTGCCTGTATCTGTACCAATACCATGCAGTTTTTATTACTATTGCCCTGTAGTACAGCTTAAGGTCAGGGATGGTGATAGCCCCCGGAGTTCTTTTGTTGTTGAGAATAGTTCTTGCTATCCTGGGTTTTTTGTTGTTCCAAATAAATTTGAAAATTGCTCTTTCTATCTCTATGAAGAATTGATTTGGAATTTTGATGGGGATTGCATTGAATCTATAGATTGCTTTTGGCAAGATGGCCATTTTTACTAAATTAATCCTGCCAATCCAGGAGCATGGGAGATCTTTCTATCTTCTGAGGTCTTCTTCTATTTCTTTCTTCAGAGACCTGAAGTTCTTGTTATACAGATCTTTCACTTGCTTGGTTAGGTTCACTGCAAGATATTTTATATTGTTTGTGACTATTTTGAAGGGTGTCATTTCCCTAATTTCTTTCTCAGCCTGTTTATCATTTGAGTATAGGAAGGCTACTGATTTGTTTGAGTTGATTTTATATCCAGCCACTTTACCGAAGTTGTTTATCAGGTTTAGGAGTTCTCTGATGGAAATTTTAGGGTCACTTAAGTATACTTTCATATTATCTGCAAATAGAGAAATTTTGACTTCTTCTTTTCCTATTTGTATCCCTTTGACTTCTACCAGACCCTCCAGGAAGACCTAATACCAATTCTCTTCAAACTATTCCACAGAATAGAAACAGAAGGAACAATACCCAATTCGTTCTACGAAGCTACAATTACACTCATACCAAAGCCTCACAAAGACCCAACAAAGAAAGAGAACTACAGACAATCTCTCTTATGAATATTGATGCAAAAATACTCAATAAAATTCTCACAAACTGAATCCAAGAACACATCAAAGCATGATCCATCATGATCAAGTAAGCTTTATCCCAGGAATGCAGGGTTGGTTCAATATTCGAAAATCCATCAATGTAATCAACTACATAAATAAACTCAAAGAAAAAAACCACATGATCATCTCACTGGATGCTGAGAAAGCATTTGACAAAATTCAACATCCCTTCATGTTAAAAGTCCTGGAAAGAGCAGGAATTCAAGGTCCATACCTAAACATAGTAAAAAGCAATATAAAAGCAACCTAAACAATGTAAAAGCAATATACAGCAAGCCAGTAGCCAACATCAAACTAAATGGAGAGAAACTTGAAGCAATCCCACTAAGATCAGGGACTAGACAAGGCTGTCCACTCTCACCCTTCCTATTCAATATAGTACTGGAAGTCCTAGCTAGAGCGATTAGACAACAAAAGGAAGTCAAAGGGATGCTTTGCTGATTCTTAAACTGAGAGAATTTGTCAGGAAATGGTAACGGTGAGCCTTGTCCTTCTGCAGAAGTTGAGAAAACTACTTCTATGAACAAGTGCGCTTATTTTTTTTTAAGTTTAAGTATCATTTTAGTCTTGTTTTGTTTTACCAATGCAGGTTTACAGAATTAGTTATGTGGAGAAGAACAATACTGTGCTGGTTAGTTTTAACTGTCAACTTGAAACCACCTTTAATTTTCTGAGGAAAGAGTCTTAATAATAAACAATACCTAGGTACAACTGACCATAGGCGGGTCTGTGGTGAATGATTTTAGGAAGACTCAGCCACTGTGGGGGGAACGATTCTCTAGGCAGGGATTCCTGAACAGTATAAAAGAAAGCAAGCAAGCTAAGAAAAATAAGTAAAGTTTAGTCTCTCTGCTCTTGTCTGTAGAAGTGATGGATTAAGTTACTGCCTTGACTGTATAATTAAAGACTGTAACCTGGAATTGTAAAATAAATCAATCCTTTCTGTCCTAAGTTACAGTCAGTCAAGGTATTTTATCACAGCAACAAAATAATACCAAAATAAGTATAAATTTTCTGTCTCTGAGATGTAGATGTTTTAAGATCAGGCCGCTTAGAAAGTTTAAGTGTATCTCATTGATATGTTATATACTTAGCATACTTATTCAGTCTCTGGAACCACACTCTGGCTTCAAATTAGAAGGTTTAGTTATCTCTGATCTTTCTAGGAAATTTTATACTTTGATTTAAAATATTTTTGTTCTTTGACAATTTCATACATGTACATAATATATCTTGATCATATCCACCCATAATTTTTTCTTCCTCAATTCTTCTCACCACTTCAATACTTAATTCTTTTTTAAAGTCATGCACTGGGTCTAATCACTGTTACCTACCTGCATAAGTTATAAGCCACACCCCATAACATGAGCTGTGCACCAACAGACATGTATCAATGAAACTGATTCCCTTTCTCCCTGCATCCATAAGTTGCCAAAAGCTCCTCAGCTAGGATTGGAGTTTCATAAGCCCCTCTCTCCACTATGCAGGGGAAGCTGACAAACTTGGTCCCTCCAAATGTTGTGCAGGAAGCACTTCTAAGTTCATGTCTACAATAGCTATATCTAGGTCAGAAAAAATACTTCCCAACAGCCCTCTCTATCCTCAGTTTCCTATGTTCTTTCTGCCTCCTCTTTCACATTGTTCCCTGGTCCTTGATGGTTGTTGAAATAGAAGCACTCAATTGTCTCAGATTCTAAGCATTTTGAGGCATTATTTTCATTGCTCCTTAACAGAAAGAAGCTTCTCTGATGAAGGCTTACTTAGAACTCCAGTAATCTATGAACTATTTAGGAGAAAGTTTGACATGTCCATTTAGCAATCAAAAGTAGTATGCTCCTCTTTAGAACCTATGATCTCCCCACATAGGGACTTTTGACAAGATTTATAGTACCAATCATGAATTTGCTTCTATGGATCAGGCCTAAAACAGTTGCAGGAATTTATTAGTTACCCCCATTAACCACCATGCCACTATCATACCAGTAGATATACTTTGCCTATTGTGTCACAACTGTAGCAGGCAATCGCCATTGATCATCAGGTCCATGCATGACTTTTCTCCCCCAGCACACTTCATAGCATCTTCTGGTACTATGAAATTCAGACAGGAAATAAGAAATGTTCAGATCAGTTCCAGCTTGATTTTTCTATGTCCTGAAACCAAATTGTATTGCGTCTTCATCAAATACTCTTGACATCTAGCTGTGGTGGGTAACCAAAGGTAACAGTGTTGTTTTAGGGCTCCGTGGAACCCTCCAATGAATGACTCATATAAACATATCACACAGCTGCCACTGGCATTTCTAATGAATAACCTGCATTTTCTGGGGAAAGCATTTTCCCCACACAAATTCAAGGTACCATTGTTAAAAGTCTTTCACTAAAAGAAAATTGTATCTTCTAATTAGCTTACAATGTAGAGAATTTCAATGAGATTTTGTTTATACATTTTTAATTTGGGTTGGCCCATCTCTTTTCCCCTCCATCCCTGCTTAAGGCTTTAACTGTAAGTGTTCCTCATCTTCAATGTTCATGTAACATGAGTTCTACCCCCACCCCAACCTGTTACTTACGTCTTCATCCCTTCCATCTCTTATGGACCCTTCCTAGCTTGCTGACCTCTGCAGATACTCTACACCATACCTATATGTCTGAATATTCAAAGCTTGGCTCCATATCTAGGCAAGAACATTTCTTTCTCAAACTGGGTTACCTCACTTAGTCTCTTATTTTCAATTCCATTCATTTTCTTGGGTCATATGACAGTTCTATTTTTAACTTTGTGAGAACTCTCCGCAGTGATTTCCACAGTGGCTGAAGCAATTTACACTCCCACTCATGGTGGATAAGTGTCCTTATTCTCCATATTCTCACTATTATTCCTTGTCATTTCTTTCTTTGATAATACTCATTCTGACTTAGTTGAGATGGAATTTCAAAGCAGTTTTAATTTGCTGAAGGCTATTGATGCTGCAAACTATTAAAATATTTATTAAACATATTATTTTCAGAACTCCCTTTTCACTTCCTTAGCCTAGGTTTTGAATTATTTTGTTTATTTTCTTAAGTTCTTTATATATTGTTGATACTAATCCTCTGTAGAATGTATAGTCTGCAAAGATTTTGTTCTACTTTTTAGGTTGCTGCTTCACACAACTGACAGCTTTTCTTGTTATACAGAAACCTTTTAATTTCATGAGATCCCATTTGCTCATTATTGATCTTATTTCATAGGTGATTCGAGTCATATTTAGAAAGTCCTTACTTCTGTCTATATCTTGAAGTATAATCTCGACCTTTCTTCCTAGAAATTTCAGATTTGAGGTTCATGTTGAGTTCAGCATGGCCTTGGTAGGGGTGGAATGACATGGCTCTTGCCCCTGGAACAGGGCCAGCAGGTAGGTGTGGGACCCCACAATGCTGATGGCTTCTGTGGACATAAGGCTTGTTTGTATAAAAATGTATATATTTTCATTTTCCTCAGAGTAATGTCCTCCCTGTTAATGTTAACAACTTGTGATAACCAGAGATAATATAAGTCCAGGAGGCAAAATATTAAATGCTGGGACCTTCAGGACAACCCTTAAGGCTGTCTAAAAGAACTCTAAATACGTAAGTTTGAAAATACATAATTTCTCAACTATGCAAAGTATAAGATGAAATATGAATCATGTGAGGAACTTCGTAGATTTAAAGGAACAAAAGCAGCTGTGCTGTGAGCCAACTTGTCAGGAAGATACAAAGACAGGTAGATATAAATGCAGGCAGATTCATGAGTTCAAGATCAGCCAGGAAAAGAGTCCAGGCAAGATCGGAATGGTAATTTCAGGGGGAGGATCCCATCCAGCTATCTTATTGTCTGTACTTGTGTTTGCTGTCTCCTAAGAATGAAGACATTGGGGTTATGGGATGCTGAGTCATGGGATAATCAAAAGAAAAACTGGAGTAAATGACTGTATTGATATGTAAAATAAAAGACTGGGCTTATGATATGTAAGAGAATTTTAGAAGAGCAAGAGAGAACTGCTTGGAGAAAAAGAGACCTGTCTGGAGATCTCCAAAGAAAGCAGAACAGAGAACACTCAGTCTGGAAAGTTATCTAGACCTAGGCTGCCAGTTTAGACCCATGATTTGATTTCCAGACCTTTGTTTTTGCTGCTTCCTTCTCTCAGGACCCCTCTCCAAGCTAAGGCTGGTTCTTGGCATTGTTATGAGGTTCTTGATCCATTTCAAGTTGATTTTTATGCATGGTGAGAAAGAGGACCTAGTTTCATTTGTCTACATGCAGTTTCCATGTTTCTCAGAATCATTAGAGACAGTTTCTTTTCTCTTATGTCAAAGATTTTTTGACATCTTTAAAAACAATCAGATGCCGGTAGTTTTGTGCCCTTGTTTCTGGGTCTTCTATTCTTTTTCCATTTTTCTACATTCCCTTTTTTTTGTGCCAATATTTTATATGTTTATCACATGTTGTTATTTTATTTATCTAATATCTATTAAAATTAGATAAAATGATACTAGTACCAGTATTTTTTACTTTCTACTTTGCTTTGGCTATACAGAATCTTGCACTTCCATATGAATTTTAAGATTTGTTTTGTGTTTCTTTGATAAATGTAACTGGAATTTAGAATGTGATTGCGTTGAATCCTTAGATCATTTTAAATAGGATGGTCAATTTCATAGTATCAATTTGTCTTATCCATCTTCTAGTATCTTTCTTAATTTCTTTTCTTGGGTTTTAAAATTCTTCCTATGAGGATCTTTTACTTCTTTTGTTAGATTAATGCTAATATATATTACAAATATATATTCTATTTATATATGTTCTATAGAGTATAGAACATATATGAATTCTATATAACATATGTTATTAGTTATTAATATCTATCATTTATAATTACATATTATTATTCCTTGATTTTATTCTCAGTGTTTTTGTCATTGCTATGAAGGAAGGTGCCACTTTTTTTAGAAGTCATAAACAAGATGAATTTGTTTATGACTTCTAAACTTTTCCTGGTGGAGTCTTTAGGTTATAATGTGTAATTGTCCAATAGACACATTGTCAATTATATGTAATATTGTCAAATAGAAATACTGTGATCTCTTTCATTCCTATTTATATTCCCTTTATTTGTTTTATTTTTCTAAGGCACCCAGTATTGCATTGAAAAACAGTGTATGACTTGTTACTGATCTAAGAGAAAAATGTGTTGGGGTTTTTCCATTTAATATAGTGTTGGCTACAAGTGTATACATTGTATCATTTGCTATGTTCAGCTATGTTCCTTCTAGTTTAGTTCTTCAGGATGTTTAACATTAACAAATGTTGTATTTTGTTCCTGAATCCTTGTATTTGCGAAATTTATATCATTTATTGATTTAGGAATACTGAACTACTTGAATCTTTGGGATAAAGTCAACTTAATTATTGTGTACAATCTTTTTGAAATGCTCTCACATTCAACTGGCAAATGTGAATTTTGTTAGACACAGGTTTTCTCTGTGTAGCCCTGTCTGTTCTAGAACTCACTCTGCAGACCAGGCTGGCCTCAAACTCAGTGACCTACTTGCCTGTGCCTTCTAAGTCCTAGAATAATCTTCACCTTTAAGATGAAGACAAATGAAAATTTCATTTTAGTGACAAAAGAAGCCAATAAAAAGAATTAGATAGAGCAAAACAGAACCAGTTGCTAAAAGTAGCAAAGAAAAAGAATAGAACAAATTTGCAGATAAAGATCAATAGCAAGATTATCTCAGTAAATATAAGAAAGTCAAGACCTTTGTGTATAAAAAAATTAGCCATTTGAAACATAAATAAACAAAACAACCAATAAAAATGTAAAAAGGACTAGAACTTAACATTGTATTTTAAAGAATTATATAGGTACAATTCTTTAAACAGTATACAGTATACTGAACACATATATATTATGTTGCAGCAAAAAATTTGCAACAATGTATAAAATCCATATGGATGTAAAAAATTGGCTGGTTTATATTCTTTGGTCTAAAATTTAATTTCTCCTCTTATCTCATCATTCCTGTACCCCCTTTTTGCTTTTATCCCTTCTCCTTCCCTCTACCCCTACACTAGATAGGAGAGAAAGAATGATAGAGAAAAGAAAAAGGGAAAAAGAAATTCCTGGATTTAACCTCCTTTACTTTGTTTTCTCCTTGACCAAGACCATCAACAATATGTAACCAACCCCCTTAAAACAATGACAAACATCCATCACACACTGAATGACCAAAACTAACCACCCCACCTCTTGTTAATGAGGGCACCATTCTCTTAAAAATGTGTTCTGCTGTCAGGAGCATTGTTTTCTGTTGGGGATCCCAAGAAAAGCTAGCTGTAACATTTGTTGCCCAGTTTTTGTATTCTGTAAAAGTTCAAGGCTTAAATGAATTCCTGGGACATTCTGAGAGGCTGGACCAACTGGGGTGAGCATCTTTGAAACTATCCTGGAAGTAAGCTTTGATGAAACAGCTAATAATGTGTGAGGTTGGATGAAGCAGAATGCTGCATAAATGTGTCTCAGTGTCTCAGCATTCTTCTCAGCCTCCAAAAGAGTGACTCTTGTCACTGCCATGTTAAATTCACTGGTGTTTGTAAACGTATAACCTTTCACAGATAATATACATTTCTGCATTAACATGTGTGTGGGATGTGCTGTGTGCACAATCAGCTAAAGATGATTCTCTGCTCTCTGTAAGAACAGGTACATCATTGTTCTATTATAAGTTACTATAAACTATATAACCAAACCATTATATAAATTTCAATCCTTGACATTTGAAAGGATTCTATATAATCCTGAGAATTCTGTAGCAATAAGATTCATTGACTATTGCAGGGCAGTGGTGGTGCACGTCTTTAATCCCGGCACTTGGGAGGCAGAGGCAGGTGGATTTCTGAGTTCGAGGCCAGCCTGGTCTACAGAGTGAGTTCCAGGACAGCCAAGGCTATACAGAGAAACCCTGCCTCGGAAAAACAAAACAAAACAAAGCAAAGCAAAGCAAAGCAAAGCAAAGCAAAGCAAAGCAAAGCAAAGCAAAGCAAAGCAAAGCAAAGCAAA
>JANHMN010000004.1:132435289-132456755 GCA_030674055.1 Rhabdomys pumilio | reverse complement strand
TCTCTCTCTCTCTCTCTCTCTCTCTCTCTCTCTCTCTCTCTCTCTCTCTCCTCTCCCCTCTCCCCTATCCCCCCTCTCCTCTCTCCTCTCTTTCTCCCTCCCCCTCCAGGTCCCTAAAATCCTGCCTCTGTTTTCCCCAACTATTGGCTGCTGGCATCTTTATTTACCACTGAATGTGGAGGCTGTGGAGGCCAATGTCTCCTACTCACAACTCCCTGTACAACATTTTCTGTAACTCTGATGCCCTCTAACATCTGTGGTGCCCAACAGTATCTCAACTATCCTCTCTTTACTACTTACTCTGTATGTGCTTGCATTACAGATGCTAATGTTTGCATGAGAAAATCTGCAGGTAGCTTCTGGGAACCTGCCCCCAGTTAGTTCTGATTGGAGGTTGTAAGCCTTTTCCTGGGCCTCAGCATTCTGTTTTGGGCTACTCTGGTCCTCCAAGTCTGGCAAGCATTAGGAGCAGTGTCTACCTTGTAATTCCCTCTGCTCTCTCCTGGGCAGTTCAGTTCCAAGATGGCAGGCAGCAGGCTTACAACTGGGCTCTGGTTCACCTGGCCTTTGTGTTCTTATCAGAGTTAGTTTAAGTTGCCTAAAACACCCTCAGTGTTGTACCTATACACATAGCGCTGTTTAGAACCTGGGCCTTCACGTTTTCTTTCCCTCTGTTCATTTTGTAATAGAACTTTAGTGTGTCTTCTTTGTGTGTTTCTTTTTAATTGCTTTTATTTCCTTTTTACACAACTCCTAATCTAGCTGCATTCTTCAGCTAGTGAAGAGCACAGAATTGACTATAATTTTCCAGCTCAAATCTTAACAATCATTTAAATGTCAACAGCCATGTTTTTCAGATGGGATGCCAACATTATTTTATAACTCTGCAAGCCAAACAATAACATTGTCTGTAGGCACTCAACTCTCGTGCTCCTGGGGAAAAACTGGAGCATTTGTACAGAGGCAGCAAAGTGTTTTTCCTTCCTCAGCATTTGTTACTTAACTAATTCACTTCGTCCATTCTCTTTTTGTTAATTTTTACATTAGTTTCCACTTCTATAGCTATTGGTAACTGCCATAGGCAATACGAAAAATTACATAAGGCACTAACCTTGCTATAAATATAGTGAAAGTAGTAAGCCTGAAAAGTCTCTACAGCTTTTTAGTTTTTCATAGATAATTTTCACTTTGTGTATTCTACAGAAACACATTGTTCTTCAGAAAGCAACTTTATGTCTCTGGTATAGTGACCTTTCAAAGTTTCAAGTGAATTTTCTACAAAATGCTAAACTTTGCAGTACATAACATACTTGAATGGCACTATCTTTGTGGAACCTAGCACTTTATATACTGAATGTGCACAAACACCAAGTTTTAAATTGATACATCTCATCGGAATATAGTATGATATTTTCAATCCATGTAGTATACAATAGAGAAAATGGGGCTGTATACACTAGACTTCCTTTGGGTAACTGAACGCAGTTATGGTGGTTACTGTATTCATCGGGTGTAGACAATACAAAAGACTGTCGTATTCTTAGAGTTGCCATAGGTAGATGACCTCATCTGGCACCAGCGACAGCCATGATTGCTGTGACAGAGAAGTAATTGTGAGGAAGGAAAGAGAACAAGAGAATCCTCCGACTCAGGCTCCATCCCCTACACTAGTTAACACTAACCACATCGAGGGTGTGGTTCTTCATTTTGCTGATGTTCTCTGGAAAGGTAAACTTTTATGGCACTTTCCCATGGTCTGAAAAGTAATATGCAAAAATATATAGCTAACCCAAAACTCTTTTTGGAATTAATTTGTTTACTTTGTATTCTGACCACAGTTTTCCCTCCTGTTCTCCTCCCAGTTTTTCTCCATCCACCCCTCCTCCATCTCCCTTCAGAAAAGAGGAGGCCTCCCATAGATACCAACCAGCCTCAGCATATCAAGTTTCAGTAGGGCTGGGTACTTCTCCTATTGAGGGTAGACAAGGCAGCCCAGTAGGAGAAAAGTATCTCAAAGACAAGCAACAGAGTCCGAGACAGCCCCGGATTTTGCTGTTGGGGATCCCACATATAGTCCAAGCTGTACAAGTGTTACATACAGAGGGACAAAGTCAATCCTATGCAGACTCCTTGGTTGGTGGTTCAGTCTCTGTGAGCCTCTGTGAGCCTCTATGAGCCCAGGTAAGCTGATTCTGAAGGTTTTCTTGTGACATCCTTGATCTGTCTGGCTCCTTCAATCCTTCTTTCCCCTCTTCTATAGGATTCCCCAAACTCTGACTAACATTTGGCCATGGGTCTCTGCATCTGTTTGTATCAGTTGCTGGCTGAAACCTCTCTGATGGGAGTAATGCTAGTTACATGTCTCTGCACATCTTGTAGGCAGGACAAATAGTAGGTGAAAGGTTTCCCAAGCCCAGTGGGAGTGCTGCCTTCTCACAGGAGCTGGCCTGTTCAGGCTCCATATCCCTCATTGCTAGAAGCTTTTGTTAGTGTTCTCCAAAATAGATTCCTGGGAATTTCCATTGCTCTAGGTTTCTAGCTCATTCCAGAGATGTGCCACCCCTCCAGCTCCCCAATTCCAGTTGTCCCTCCCACTGCGCTCTCTCTCTCTCTCTCTCTCTCTCTCTCTCTCTCTCTCTCTCTCTCTTTCTCTCTCTCTCTCTCCCCGGTCCCCATCCTCACCTACTTCCCGATGCAGCCCCCTCCTTCTGTTCACCATGTCTATTCTAGTTTCCCTTCTCAGTGAGAGTTAGCCATGCCCCCTTGAGCACTCCTTCCTTAGCTTCTTTGGGTCCATGGATTGTAATATTGTTCTTCTTTATTTAAGAGTGAGCACATTCTATGTTTACTTTACTGTGCAAGATTTGATTTGTTGTTGTTGTTTGGTTTGGGTTTTTTATTTTTGGGATAGGGTTTTTATGTATAGTTCTGGCTGTCTGGGAACTTGCTATGAGGACCAGGCTGGTCTTGAACTGAGAGATCCCCCCAACCTCTGCCTCCTGAGTGCTGGGATGAAAGGTATGTGCCACCTAATCCAGAACTCATAAAAGATTTGCCTCTTCAAATAAATGAGTATCTCTTCAATACAGTGTGACCTGACTAATTGCAGGAACAACTATGTGGGACTTCTTGGAGAACAGCAGCAGAAAGAAAGTCAGATTAGACTGTTTTCACACTAATGAGAATCATTCATCAGGCTGACTCTCCATGTTGACTTTCCTTTATATATGTGGTTATCCTTATAAGCAATGTGACTAAATCAAAGATGATATGTGTCAAACACTTAGATTTGGTTGGACTATGTATTAGTTATCTTTCTTGTTGTTATGACAAGATATTGACAAAACAACTTAAGTGTGTAGTAGTCTGAGAGAGTAGAGTTCATCTTAGTTAAGGAAGAATATCAGTTTGTGACTACACAAGCATACAGCCAGGGCTCACAGCTCAGGAGATGAGGAGGAAAGAGCATGCCATGCAGGTATTGGCTGGCATGGGATAGTGCTTCCACATACAAGGTGGGTCTTCGCCATCACAGTTAAACCTTCCTGGAAATCCTCTCGATGATACATCCAGAAATGTGTCTCTCTTTGGTGATTCCAAATCCAGCCAAGCTGACAATTAAGATGAACCACTACAGTCTTGTTAACAATGCATAATGCAGAGAAGATGCATGTGGAGGGGGTTAGTCACTTTCAGTTTTTTTAATGTCTGTATTTTAAATTCCAATAAATTTGGTTGCAATTGTACTCTAAAATATATGCCCAGGTTCACTGAAACAAGGTTTAAACAGACTCCACCACCTAAAATGTACACCGACAACATGTTACTTTCAATTCTATATAACACAATTTGTTGTATGAAATAAAACACTAAATTCACCATGATAGGCATATGTATTAAAAAATCTAATAGCAATTAAGGAATTGAAAAATTATTCATTTGTCTCTATTGTTTAAGTAAAACAAGTTTCTATTTGAGTTTGTATGTATGTCATACATGTTGATGAATTTTTATGAATTACTCATATTTATTTATCATTAATATTAAGTGTTCAGAAGAAACTATTGCTCATTTCTTGATATAATTTTAATAAATATCAGATGCTAAGAAATTGATTTTTATGCATTATTCATTATATTTAAATTAGATCACACATTGTAATAAAATTTAGTGGGAAATGATAAATTGTTAGATTACAGATCCCAGGAACGGTCACTATCTCTCCTTGATGCTATGAAGGTTTTGAGTACAAAAGGACCAACTGCAGGACCAGGAAATAACAGCACCACCTCCTCACTTTCGTAGGATTAACTGCCCTTCTGGAAGGTTCCTGTTGAAACCTTCCTCTGTTATTAGAAAGGAACACAGGCACTGTTAGAGGATCTGTCACATTTTAAACTCAGTTGCTTTGTTGAGTACTATGGTCACATCGAAGTTTCTCAAAAGAGATGTGGGTAACTGACTTAATCCTACTTGTTATTACTTCATCATGGCGTTTTCCAGATAAGGGCTTTGCCAGGGCAGAAGGGACATACGGTTAAACACACCTTTTGTGTCTGTTGATGGGAAGTCTGGGTGCAGAACAACACTCTGTCCTGGCGGAGCAGACCTTCCTTTGCACGTGCTGCTAGTTGCTCTTGGCTCACTGTTGGAGATGATTCCATTCTCTCTGGCCTGTGCGTAGGTAAGGCTTTAAATCTGTTTCTTTCTAGGAACCCCCAAAGTGTTCTAACACATTGTGCCCCGATGGTTTGTTGACAGACTGCAGCCATCTGGTATGTGTAGCTGGACCTTCCCCTGTGTTTTCCGTAGGTGAGTGTGAAAGTCTTCCTCAGCATGCCTCAGTCTCAGAGCTCCAGCCCTGTCAAGTCAGATCAGTGAAAACAGTCATTCAGAGAACAAGCCACCTGACTGTGGAAAATTAACAGTCATTCAGAGAACAAGTCACCTGACTGTGAAAATTAAGGTCCATATCCTACGTCCATGGCCCTTTAGAACCAGTGAAAACATTTTTCTTTTGATAATTTGGTTCTTTTCTCTTTCCTTCACTCCCCTCCCCTCCCCTCCCCTCCCCTCCTCTCCCTTCCCCTTCTCTTCCTTTCCTTTCCATTCCATTCCTTTCTTTCCCTTTTGTAACTCTTAGCATTTGCAGCATTTTCCCACATGACATGAGACAGTCAAGTGAAACAAGAAACAAATGTGTTAAGAATGCAATAAAATGCATTGCTTCAAGTCAAACTCCAATTCTTCAATTTACTTGATCTTCAGCTAGGAATTTAAATTCTCTGTGGTTCAGTTACCCCGTCTTTAACAATGACAACAGAATGATGATGATGGTGATGATGGTAGTGGTGGTGATGATGATGATGATAGTTTTTGCCTTTAAGAGCTATCATGGGGACTAAACTCGAAAAGTCCTGTAAAATATTCAGCCTAATGGCTGACATGTAACAACACTGGTAAAAATGTATCTGTTACTATGGAACATAAATATTTAACAAAAATGAAATTCAAATCTGAGTGGGGATCCATTCATTGCTCTGCAATGCACTGTAAGAACATAATAAAATTTCAAATGCTAAATAATATATGTTTTAAATTTCCAGTTCACTGCTTCCAGAACTCTGTCCCACCACCTTTATGATACCAAAACAAAAACCAAAAAAACAAAAAACAAAAAAGATGCTTACGCTTGTTTAGGCTTAGATGCTGAGGCTGTCTGGAAGTAGGCTAAAGGGTGAATTCAAACATGATACTTATATCCATCTTGTAACATAGAAGAATATGTTTAGAACACAGAGTGAGGGGGAATGTGAGGGTGGGGAGGGGGTAGTGGGGGCATGGGGTAGGTGGGGGCACAGCCTCATAGAAGCATGAGGAGGAGGGATAGGATAGGAGGTTTCTGGGTGGTGGGAGGAAGTGGGGTAAGGGGATAAAATCTGAAATGTAAATATAATACCCAATTTAAAAAATGTTACATTTCTATTATGTGAAAAAAAAAGAATATGTTTAAGCATCTGGAATTTTTATAAAAAGATCCTCAGAACACGAACTGTTTTCTTAAACACACACATACACACAGTCATTTAAAGGAACTTATCTCTTCCTTTAAATCTTCAGAGGACAGCCATGTCCGTCTCAACTATACCCAGGAACACCGGTGAGATAACATGTATCTTCTGCACAGAAATATTTTCTGCCCCCTCAATGCATAGGTGAGTGTAGGATTTCAGAGACTGCTCAGGGCTGTCCAAGTTTGCCTATATTTTTATTTAGAAGGAAAAACTGAAGCCCAAGGCTTCAGGTAAATCCTTATTACCATACAAGGCTCCCATATAACAATGAAATTCACAGTAGCATTTCTCTTTTTAAAAGCTTATAGTCACAATCAATATATAAATTGGATTTTAATTAAGGGCACAAATAGAACTGCTATGTACTGATGGTTGTGGAGATTGATAACCACTTCTTTTGATATCACTGGGTTATACTAAGCAAAAGAAAGCTGCCTATCAATTCAAAGACTATTTCTTTAGCTTGGCAACATATACCTTTCCAAACAGTGCACGTGCATGCACACACGTGCTCACTAACATGCTCATATGCACGTGCTTGCACATGCACACTTGCGTGCACACACGCATACACACACACACATGCACGTTATATTTATATAGGTGATATTTCCACTTTTAATGAGGCCTGCGTCATTTTCAGAGACTCTTGTTTTAAGATTCATTTTTGTCTTATTCGATTTTACTCAGTATGTTGCACACTGCCTTCAATTTGATTTTTCTCTTGAAAAGCAGTCTTTCCAGCTAGCGTACATTTGTGTATACTTTGAGATTCTTCTGTTTCAGCCGCCTACATATTGGTGTCATGGGCCTACGACACCGTCCCAGTCTTACTATGTTATACTAATGTACACAGAACGGCTAGAAGCCAACATGCAGTTCTCGTTTCTGCTAGAAAAACTGAAATAAGTAATGATGTTCTCCGGATTAAACTAAATATTTTCAAATGTTACATTTATTGCCAAAACCCCGAGCATATTATGTTTTGTACTGTGTATATGCAGAGATTCCCATACACCAGCATTATGATGTCTAAGGAAACACGTTTTCCATTAAATGTGTCATGGCATACAGAAAGATTATTTCAGGCTAACCTCATATTATATTTATTTATTTAAGCAGGCTATACAAGTGAGGCATTTTGACACTATGCTAAACAGTCATTTCTCTTTAATTTAATTTCATCATATCATAGGATGGATCTGAGAAACTGAAATATCAGCAAAAGCAACATTTCTATAAATCTCAATAAAGATTAAAAATGAGCTAAGGAGCAATATAAAAACAGGTCCAATTTCTCAGCGACATCGTGTTACATTTTCCTTTGGAGAACAAGTGGGAAAAATGGAAATTTATGCACTGTAGAGGTGCGACCACGACCACGCGATGATAATGAATGCAGGAGATTTTGCAGTCAATTGGAACCAAGCACCATGCCTTGGGAGAACCCTGCCATAGCTACTGGTGCACAATGCTTTTCTTTCTGTCTATGCCATAGAGTATCCTGGTGAGTATCCCGCCAAGCAGCATCAGAGCCATCCATCCCCCAGCCACAGACTGTTTTCTTCTCAGTGCATCTGAGACACACCGCTGGGACTGGAAAGGCAACTAGGCCCTAGCTCCTCTCAGTGGAGAAGGAATCATTGCTGTTGGGCTCACATCAGTTTCTTGGTAGACAAATAGATTCTACTTTCTCAAATCTAACCAAACTTTGAGGCAAATATTTTTAAACAATAAATTAACAAATAATTAAGCTCTCACAAAGAAGATAAACATTATTTCTTATATAGGCCTAACAAAGGGAAATTTTGTAATCATTCTTAAGTATATAAAGTTTACTGCACAGCTGGAATTTCAGTGTACCCAAAACAGATGCTAAAATGTCTTTCTAGACTTAGTATCTTTTATAAATTCCATTCAACTGACAAATATTGAGTGAACAACAAAAAGCTGTGAAATAAGTGTTCGCTGAATACATAGGGGGTATTGGGTTCCACTGACAGCGTGAAAACAATGGAGGGTTTTTAAAATCATTCCTGGGGGAACTTGCAGTTTACGACGACACACTGAGGTACCACAAAAACTTTTTAAAAGCTGGGGCAATGTACATTGCATGTCTAAGAAGGGGGTCACCGAAGAGTTAAGAGTATGAAATGGGCCTGAGTGGGCTTTGGTAGTTTGGACCTGAGATGTAGTAAAGAATAATCTAGGAGAAACAAAAAAGAAACTAGAAGAGAGAGAGAGAGAGAGAGAGAGAGAGAGAGAGAGAGAGAGAGAGAGAGAGAGAGAGAGAGAGAGAGAGAGAGAGAGGAGACCCAGTGACACAGCTGTGCAGGCTAAATGATGCCTTCAAGGTTGTTTTGGAGACATGTTGCCTGCAGAAAAGTGGTAAACTTTTTGGAAAGACTGGGGGCAAGGGAATGCACTTCCTAAAAGCTCCTGGACACTTAGAGCTGGCGCTTCGGTACCGCCCAGGATAAAGGTTTTAGAATCCAGGCATTCTCTTCTTGATGCTCATACTTCCGAAGTCCCAAGAAGAGGAAAGAGGAGCCAAGGCAAGTTCCTTAATGGAGAATTATAGTTTTAGAAGAACCAGTTCCCAGAGTAAACATCTAGCAATGCCTGACAGCACAAAAAGATACCAATACAAGGTAAACCCTAGAGAGGCAGGAGTTCAAGACAGAGAATTCCAAAAGGCTACACCAGCCATCTCCTGTACATAGGACTAGATGAGATGTGTTTGAAACACAGTAGCTAGATAGTATTGGTCATAAGTAATGTTGGGGGGGGGGTCCCAACTTTGAATATATTCTCATGCTCTGAATTCTGTTTGAAAGAGTATTTTAAGTTATGTCTTTTCCTGAAAGACTCGCAACTGTTTTGACTGCTTAATTTTCCACTCATCAAGGTGCACTTATGTCAGAAACCCGCAGATCCCAGGAATTTTGTTCAAGTTTATTGTCTTTATTATACTCCAGAGTTGGGTAGGGTCCTTGGGTATCTAGTTTATGGCCCTTTCTTTAAGGGAGAATTTGGCACAGTATGCCAGACAGTAAACAGACCACTACAGTAAGCAAACCAGGTTTTGAATAGCATCTCTGTGGGAAACCAGAGTCAAAGTGGCCTCCCACCCAGCTTTAGCCTCAAACACAGAAAGGCCAGTGATTCCTGGATTCTGTTCGGGTAGAGCTGGAGGATACAGAAGTGGAGTCAGATTGCACCTGGGCTCTCTTTTATTCCAGAAACTTCTTTTATGAGAAAAATACTTCGTGTCCATCCTTCTGGAGCCATATGTCCTCTTACCAGTTCCCCGTGGTGGAACTAGGAGTCCTGGTTCTGGTAGCTTAGGGGGTCGGGCAGCAGGAGAGCACAGCAGATGGAGCAGAAAGGCCGGGAAATCCATGAAGCAGCGGGAGCATCTCGGCGGGCTTCCCAGGGCTTCCCCGGCCGCGCGTGTGTGGCTGTCGCTGGGCTGTGGACCCCTTGCAGAGTGTGCCTGTGTGCGAGCCGCCAAGAGAGACAGGTGGGTGTGGAGTCGGACCAAGACGGCGGCGGGAGCCGAGGGAGGATCCCGGCGAGGTGTGGGCGGCTCCCAATCGTCCGCGCCCAGGCTGCGCCCTGGGCACCGGGGGCGCTGTCGCCCGCCGAGCGCACAGCTCCGGCTCCGCGAGGCCGAGCCTGGTGTTTTCCCCGAGGTGCCCGGGCAGCAGTGCATCCCCGCCGCCTCCCTTGGGAGCCGCGACTGCCTGGGAGCCGCGGGAGGAGGAGACACGGAGAGGCGGCGGCGGCCGCTCTGCCCGCGGGTGCGCGGAGCGCGGGAGGCGGAGCGCGAGGCTGGGTAGCCGCGGGCGAGTGTGCGCGCCTGGCCGGAGAGCTGCGGGGCGGAGGACCCGCGACCGGAGCGCCCCGCCTGGCCTCTCGAGCGGAGCCAGCGTCGCTGCTGCACACACACACACCCACCCAGCTACACCGAGTGCCCCCGAGCACCCGCCGCCCCCGCTGGCCGCCGCCGCGCCTAGGGCAGCGGGATCCAGTGACAAGTCCGGGATTGGTGCGGCTCTCGGAGAACCTCTTGATTTTTTCCCTTCACTCCAGTCCTCTCTGGTCTGGGCGGTGGCGGCGGCAGGGGGATGGGGGCTCCACGCAGGGAAAGGGGGTGACGATCGAGGAAGATTATTGTTCTTTTTAAAGGATGCCTTCGCTTCTTCCCAATGCGGCTTCTGTGAACCTTCTTACTAGAGACTGCGAACCGGAGTGAGGGATGTAAAGAAGGAAGGAAAGCTGCCAGGAGCTCCAGCTAGCCGGGGAGACCCTCCTCTCAGTGGAGGGGAGGGGGATTTCCAGCGAAACATCATTGGCGAAAGGGACCTTTGCAGGAGAGGAGTCCTCTGAGGGAGCAGGGAATCCCACAGCCCCTTGTGGCACAGGAGCCAGAGCTGCTGGCCGACCGGAGCTGGGTCCGTGGGAGCTAGGTAAGTGGCCCGGGCATTGCTGCTCCCCAAAAGCTCTTCTTTAGAGATGCTTCACTGTGGCAGCCTAGTCAGACTTGAGTTGCTAAAGGAACTGGAAACTGCCATATGGCTCCCAGTGGACTTACAAACAAAGCTGCCTGGGTTATTAGCACTGACAGATTATTAACGAAAGGCTTCTTCCTGGTGGGGGAAACACCAACTATGAGCCCCTGACAAGCCTGACTTGATCAAAAATATGAAACTGTTGTATGTAAGAAAGGAGCCCCCGGTTGCCTTCTCTCCCTGATCGCTTGTTGGTAAATGCCACTCTTGCAAGCACACACTTGTCGGACTAGATTTAGGGAGTGTGATATCCCTGTGTATGCACAGTCCTCAGAATACAGAGATACATTTTATTCCTCAGTGGTGAGCGGGTTTTGGTTCCTGGGAGCAAGCTAGAACAGGTCTCTAAGGAAAGGAAAGCGCTCCAAGGCTTTTTCCAATGCAATATGTCAAGGAGACTTGGGAGTACAGTGGCCCTGAGTGGCACCGAGAAGACACCAACATCTGCTTCATTTGCTCCTGAGACTTAAGGAACCTTTTCAAGATAGTATCTTGCCATCTATTATCCAGATAAGAAGCATTTATTTGTATCCATTCATAAAAAGAGACAATGTGCATAAACACGTCATTTATGCGACGTTTATGACCCCACAAGTGTTTTAACAGTAAAGAATAACACAGATAAGATTAATACTGGGAAATTTTAATATGCACACGTAGACATTGGGGGGATTGCATGCAAGTTCAACACTCTATCCAATCAAGTCATGCAATAATGTCAATATTTTAAATAGCACTTCATATTTCTAATTTTTTCCTATTGATTGGTTGGGGTTTTGTTGACACTCTGATTTTTTTCAAGCCCAACTCAAAAGAAAAGTAAACATTTTACTGTTATTATTTTCAAATGTCTAGCATTGTATAGGATAGACCCTCCTCCCCCAATCTGGATTATTCACCAGTGATAGCACATTTCATAGAATTAGCAAATAATCAATTTTGGTCAAATGTCTGAAGTTTTACCTGTCAGTGACTCACGGGAAAGAATTCGAAAAGAATGATATGTTAAAATTGTTCATATCGTAAAGTTTTATCTATTTCACCTATTAACTACATTTGCAAGGTCCATCAATAAATAAAAAATTGTCCCACACTTATCTTTTAATATGTGAGTAACACATTTAGAAATCTAGGCTAAAGAATTCTGTGTGCTTAAATTAACCAGAACTTTAAGAGTTCAGTCGTTCGGCCCATTGCGCATGTAAACATACATGTTTTAGTTTGGCTGCTTCAGGTGCTGTTTTCAGTGTGGGGCTTATTCACGCTTATAAAGACTCCCTGGGAATATAGATGATCCAGTATGGAAAAAACTCACTCACTCCCCCACTGAATGGGGAGGTCACCTCCAAGTGTTTATATTCACACACAAAGCCGCCCCTGTGGGCCTGCTCCGTCATGGAGTACCTCTTGGTTCACGACCATTGCTCATGACAAACAGGGTCCCATCCAGTATACTCTTCTTCTTTCTTGGGCACTACTCAGACTTTTGGAGAAGGGGATGAACCACTTGGCAGTCCTCTTTGTGTTCTTTCTCCTCCAATCTTCTCTTTTCCCTTCCTAGCTTAGTGTCCCCCACTAAGTGTCCCTCTTACACAAACCCCTATTCACGGACTCCAGAAAAATGACTCTGCTGCCTGCCACTCGACAATTTTAGCTGCATGCTGTGTCTCCATCCTCCTGTGCCCACCCCCCTTTCCTGAAGAGAGTCAATCTATGCCTCAGTGGGGGCTGTTTTTAGGTCCACCTCACCCTTATCCCAAATTAAGTGCTCTACATATGTTTGTTTGTCCTCTGGCTGGTCAGACAGACAGGAGGAAACTATCACTTCATCAGTGCTTTTGACTTGGCTCTTAAAGCATCCTTGCTGATGCCTTTGGTGGGGGTGGGAGGAGAACACACAGCCTGCTCTTCTAAGATGTTCAAGAGCAAGATTGCTAGAAAAATGCAGGATGTGGATTCAATCACATTTTTTGGCAACATAAAGGCATATCTGATCAGATTTTTGGTAGACTATCTGAATGTTTAAAAAGGTCTCAGTCTATGGAGCACTGAAAAGTAGTTTGCTTCTTGAGGGAAAAAAATGCATGACTTTTTTTTTTTTTTTTTTTTACTGCTTTTGTACAGAGATCATTGCATCTGTATACATGTAGGAAAGTAGATTATACACCATGTTACAGGCAATCTAGGAAACCCACCGAGCAGGCTTCATCTCAGTACATGTCTTTTCTTTGATTAATTCCTTGAAACTTACAGTCTCTTATTGACTACTTACTATGACAAAATTTAAATGAATGGGAAATTACCTCATGTGTATTCTAAGGTAGACAGTGAAGCGTGAGATAGTTTGTTTATTTCAGATGCCTCTTTATGGTTTCTTATAGTCACACAGTCATCAAGTAACAGTTATACAAAAGCACGATGCTTGTGGATTTCACACGGCCTTCAGAGGCGTGCAAAGTAAAAATGGCTTATATGTGAGATTTTTGAAATTCTGAGTATTTTTTTAAGGTAAGACTTTATGGACATATTACTCCCAGGGTGATAAAATAATCTTTACAGAGCAGAGCAGCTTTAAGACTCTTTAGTCACAGACCACAAGTATCTCCAGAGTCTAGACCCATAGTATATATATATATGTAAAATTTTCTTTCTTCCTTCATAGGTATATAGTGTTCCTAGCTCTTTATTAAGGTGTACTCTGTAAGGAAGAAAATCAAATACGTCAGGAAGGGTCTTTCAATCCATGTGAGCCAAGACAATACTGCAGCCTCTTTAAAATGCCTTTCCATAGGCTAAACTGTACCTGATTTTACTCTGCAATTTAATAACATCAAGAGATTAACTACCATGCTTGTTAATTGGTGTCACGCTTAGTAAGTATAAGAAGATTGCAGGATCAGGATGTAGCATGGCCTGACGCATGAAAGACAACCTCTGCCCCCAGCTTTTAAAGCAGAAGGGGAAAGGCAAAAAGAAAACTCTTGCATGCTTAGCTGAGGAATCTGTTTGAGTTCAAAATGACAAATTTCTTGCATGTAGAAACACATTTCACAATTTCATACTTAATAAGTTAATCAAAATAAACTCATCATCAATTATGAAAATTTGTCACAGGCTATGAATTTAGGACTTCTCAGGAAACCCTATCATCAACAACACTGAAATTTTACTAAATGTTTCATTTAGACTGATAGAGAACATGAGAATATTTTCATTATAAATCAGAATGTTTATTTTGTCTTCTTTAAATGAATAAAGTATTTCTGATAGGCCACACTTAATTAAGCTAGGTACTGTCTTAAACATATTGAAAACACTTTTGCAGTCTTACACACTCCTTATGGAGAAGTCATAACTAATGCCCTTTATATACAAACATGAAAACTAATATTCACAGTTTTTTCCTGCTTAAAGTCACACAGGAAGGAAACGGAGAAGTCTGTTTGAAGTCAGTATTTTGAGTTCAGGAACACTGTGACCCACTTTGATATTAGGGCATATTAAGAAGAGTGGCCCTAGATAGAATTAGGAAGTATGTTTTGATTTCTTGATTCTTCTGGAGCTGTGTATTCTCTCTAAAGAGGGCATGGTTCTAAGGATAAAGAGAGGCTTGGAAAAGACCAAATTGAAGGGCATCTTTTTGTTGTCTTAATTCAAGAGAAACCTGTCTCCCACCTCACACGCCATCCACAGTAAATAGTTCACTGTGATTCTGACAGAAGAAAATAGCTTAAGTTTGAGGTTAACTTTCACACTGTGGTGGCGACAGTCCTAAGAAGGCTAACTTTGTCAGACATTGCTGTGCTTATAGTGGCCCTTGGAAGTTTGGGGCTAGGCGAGAAATTTTGTGCATAAAGCATTTCCAAGAATGCACATAAAAGGCAGCATGGTGTTTCAAGCCTGCCATCCTAGTGATGGAGGTCAGACAGAAGGGTTCCTGTCCACACAGTCTAACTCATGTAGCCTGTCTCAGAAGAAGTGACCAGCCTGCCCGAGGAATAGTGCCAAATCTGTCTTCTGGCTTCTGCATTCGCATTCTCACTCCCAAGATACACACACACACTAACAAAATGGAAAGGTATCTGCCACATCTGACTTGAGCTGTGGGTTTCTCATAGCAGGCCAATTGCATGTCTGTTTTGTGAATTATTTTCAATACAACATAACAGGTATTATGTTACATTACAGGTATTTTAAGTTACATATTTATGCTTCAAAAATTGTATTAAAAATATAATAGTCATTTATCAATGTCCTCATCTTTAACTTTGCAAAAATATATACCCTATATTTGCTGAAAATTGAAGCATAGACTCCCAACAGGCTGTATAGTCTATTCTTAGAATGCCTGTTTCTGAACACAACTAATAACTATAATTGTGAGAGCACAAACAAATTCTACTTTAAAATATTTGTCAAGAGACCTTAAACAATATTTGAGGCAAAGTTCTTTCTAAGTAGCCACTGCTTCTGTTTATGTAGAAAATGCCATCTGGCTTAAGTTTGAAGGATAAAATTATTAAATATTGTTTGCAAGATGCCATAAAATCAAATATTTGGATCCTTCTTCATGATTGATTGACACTTCTGTTTTTCACACAGATGTGTCTCCTAGGCTGGGTGACACAGTACATACAGTTGTCTTTTAGCTGACAGTTGGCTTGTAGTATAAAAGTTTACTTTAAAACTTATATTTATTCATAAGAAAGTCTTAAGTGATGTTCAGGTCCTCAGACAAAGTTAACAATGCCTTTTAAATCAATAATATACATGAAGTACAGAACTGTTAGTAATGAGATCCATGATCATTATCTTTAGCAGTGTTGCTGGGAAATGGTTATTTAAATAATGTGTATTGACCTCTCTGTTTGAAACCCTTTGGGGGATACCAAGGTTGATACTCTACTATCCAGGCCCACAAGGATGGGGGTTTCTTAGATTGGTCTGAGCAGGGCATTGACTAAGTTACCCACAAGTTTATCCTGAGAGCAATGCCTTTAGGATCTGCATCTTCTATCTCATCCTAAGGGCTTTCCTGGTTTTCTCCTCTGTGCAAAGTCCCATATGAATGGGTAGAAGACATTATACATTCTCAGACAGAGGTAGAGACATAAATCCCCACAACATACCATACATGATCTTCCTGGGTGGCATGGCAATTAGCTGAGTGTCTGCATCACAGAAGGATCCAGGGTAAGGAAATGCAGTTTCTTTGAATTGTTCCATATATTTAGAGCCATGATTCTGTCTTCAGTAAGGCCAGGATTCTCCTCTTTCATGGGCAGGATTCTGCAGTGCCTGCTTTGCTACTGTGAAATGAAATTTATGCGTAACACAATGCATCTGCACATATACTCTAATATCATTTGTAATAGAAAATACAGGGAAAACAGACAAGAACTGCAGGAGAAACAGCAGGTACTGGGATGGGTTTGTTTAGAGATGACAGAAAGAGAATGACTGAACGTTAAGGTGACCAGGGAAGAGAAGTGGAAACAGAATAGCATTGGATAAGAAAGTAATATTCTCTCTCTCTGACAGTGCAGACCCTTGTATATTTGCCATTTTAGAACATGAATGAGATAAATGTTCACCGTGACAACTGTATACAGTAAACAGATGCAGGTATGCTACAGTAATAAATCAGTTACCCCAGACAGTGTTACATAGGGTGATGCCATTTTTCAATGTGGTGAACATGTAGTAGTCATATCTTGTAGTATCTTGGTAATATTCCACATGTAGTAGTTATTTCCTAGAAAACTCCTCTGTAAAAACATATTGTGTGCTGTAGAACTGGTCTGCAATAACATAGTGAGTGGGGCTTTGCAGATGGAGTTGTCCAGATGTGTGAATATTTGAAGGACAGAAGACAAGGTTTCTATACACGTGGCCGAGTTTCTTGTGTTCTGGGTCTGGACAGTTTTGCAGAACTACCTGCAAAAGGACTGTATCTTGATTTTCAGAAGCACTCATTGAGCCTTTATCTTCAGTAGAGGAAGATACTGAGGTTCTAATGCCTGGTTGACTGATTTGAAACAGTAAAGTCTTAAGGTTTTTAATTTTTAAAGACTTCTTGTTAGTTTGAAAATTTCATACAATGTATTTTAGTCATATTTGCTTCTTCCCTTAATCCCTCCCAGGTCCACCAACTTTCCTTGTCCAGAAACTCAGTCTTCTGTGTTCTTCTTCAACCCGCTTAATTCAGTTTGTGCTGTCGATGTACTCTTGGGTGTATGACCATCCCCTCTAGGGTAGTTAACTCACCAGATAGCCATACCCTAAGGCAGACAGACTATTCTCCCAACAGCTATCTACTCTTCAGAGAGGAGTGAACATTCATGTCTACTCCCCAGTCCCCATGCTGAGGCTTTCCTTTTCTGGCTTGAGCTTGTACATTTGCATGCTTTTACAACCTCTGAGCTCATATTTGCAACTGCCCTGTTGTGTCTGTAAAATACTATTTCTTGTACTCATCTACTATCTCTGGCTCTTGCAAGCTTTCTTCTGCTCTTTCTGAAGTGCTTCCTGAACCTTGGAGGATGGGGAAGTGATACAGATGGGTCATTTAAAGCTGTGTGTTCCACGCTCTGTCTCTGCTCCATGACCAGTTGTAGGCTTCATCTACTACAACCAGAAGCTTCTCTGATGAGATTTGAGAGATGCACTAATCTATGAGTAATAAGTCATCAGAGCTCTCAAGCTTTTCTGCAAGAAGGCAAGTTTCTTGGCTGGCTAAGAAATAGGCAAAGTAGACAACAGCAAGATCAAAACATGGAGCTTGCTAAACATTCAAAACGGGCCAATAGTAAGTACAGTTTGCAAGACTGGCTGGTGGGGGTGATCTGAGCATAGCTGTCAGAGTCTCATCTCCTACGTGGGAGTGTCAGACAAGCCTTCACAGATGAAGTGACATCTAAGCTCATTTAAAAAAAATGAGTCAGCATTCTCCAGGTAGAGAAGGAGGCAGATGGAGCATGGTCTAGGCAGCGGGAACAGCATTCGCAAAGCATGGTCTGGAAAAGAAGCTGGCTGGTGATAGGCTCGGGGTTGTAGGACGTTGATGTCAGAGGGGGATGAAGAAAGTGAAGACATCAGAGTGTTATATGCCATCCTAAAACTTCAGATTTCACCCCAGAAGACAGGCTATTGGATCGTCTAAAAATTAAAATAAATAAATAAGTAAATAAGTAAATAAGTAAGTAAGTAAATAAATAAATAAATAAATAAATAAATAAATAAATAAAGCCTCTTTGTTTTAGAGACAATGCCTAAACTGGAGTTTGAGGTGGTTGAATTATGAGAGATCAGATGCATGCCTGGAGACTAGCAAGCTCTTGTAGAACACAGGCAGGGTAAGATCAAGATCCTACTGTAAATAGGAGAGGTGGGAAGAAGGGAGCAGTGTGTAGGGTTCTTCTTTTTCTTGGGGCCAGCTTTGAGTTTCTTTGACAGTGAAGATTCCTCAAAATCTTTCTAGGTCATGTATGTATTTGTTTTTCTGTTTTCCACTGCCACAAAGAGCACCATTTTCTTTGTTTATTATTTGAACCCATTTTATTCCTTTGCCCAAGTCTCAAATACTCAAATCTCTAATGACTACTGTCCTAGTTAAAATTATTCTTGCTGTGATGAAGCACTATGACTAAAAGCAACTTGGGGAGGAAAGGATTTATTTGGCTAATACTTGCACATCACTGTTCATCATCAAAGGAAGTCAGGACTGGAACTCAAACAGGACAGGAACCTGGATCCAGGAGCTGATGCAGAGGCCAGGGAGAAGTGCTGTTCCTCAATTACTTATTATGGCTTGCTCAGCCTGCTTTCTTTTTAGAACCCAGGACCACAAGCCCAGAGGTGGTACCATCTACAACTGCCTGGCCATCCCCCATCAATCACTAAGAAATTTTCCTACAGGCTTGCTTACAACCCAATCTTATGGAAGCATTTTCTCAACTGGGATTCCTTCCTCTCCTGTGACTCTAGCTTGTGTCAAGTTGGCATAAAACTAGCTAGCACACTTACCTTTGAAATCCTCAACAAAATGGAATTGGGTAGTCAGGGAACTTCATGAATCAGATGTCTACTGACAGGCTCTTGTTACTTTGTCCATTTGGGAAGAGCTGGTAAGTATCTGTTATCCAAAACGCCCTGCAAATTGTTCCTCTTCTTTAGAATTTCTGAAATAAGTAAGCTGTTTCAGATTTTAAGGTTTTACTTTCTAGATCTTGGCTACACCCTCTGTCTCCATTACAAACTAACAATTGCTTGCCAAGGCCATTACACAGAATAAGGAGCAACCACTGTATACTAACTTCTAATCATTTCCTGAGGAGTTATAGGTGTACCTTGGAGTTTCTACAGTTTTGCTAGAACAAAACAGTGGCCACAGGCTATGATGTTCTGTATTCATTTTCTCACTGATGACCATTGTCATAATATTTAGATCTGGGTAAATGCAGTTTCTCCAGTCATGGGACCAATTTCAATTTCCAATAAGGTAGACTAATGATAATGACTGCAAATAACAGTGAATGTAGCTATTTAACATGATATGTATTCCTCTAAAATTTAAATGAAGAGAATGTGGAGAAGAAAAAGAAAGGGTAAAGAATGAGAGTGTCACCAGAGATAGAAGAGGGGAGAACAATAGGTAGATAGGGAGATAGAGTATAGATAGGTAGATAGATTGATTGTAGATAGAAAGATATATATATATATATATAGATAGACAAATGATAGATAGATAGATAGATAGATAGATAGATAGTAATAGATGATAAATAGATGAGAGATAAATAGCCAATCAGTCTCAACTACTTCTTAAATTCCTTGACTTAGATATGAGACATTTGGGGGGCTACACTACTAATGAATATTTTGTAAACAATGTCAACCTAGGTGGGTGGGGCTTGAAAACTAAATTCTTGACTCAATGGGAGCTTCTCAGTGAAAAGTCTCTTAAATGAAGGTGAAGCATGAACTTAGATAGGCATTTAGCCATCCAGTCTATGGGTTATCCTCCTTCAAAATAAATTAGGGGGGAATATGTGTGAAGCAAGGTCAATCACCAGTTAACCCATGCTTTGGGTGGCACACCCAATACTCCTGTCTTCTCTTTGGCTCTCTTCCCAGACCTCTGAGACATGTTCCTGTGGGACAACAATTCCTTCTTTCTCTAAAACCTTACTATTATAAGACGGTTGTGTAGCAGACTCTGGCTGGGTGCTTTGGGATAAAGGATGGTAATTATCTCACAGACAAGAAACTAATTCTAATTAAATATTAGATGTCATTGCTCCTGGAATCTTTTGTAGCATGTCTTACCACAAGGGCTTTTCTACAGGCTCATGTCTCACTGGAGCTCAAACACCATCCATTTGCTTTCTCTCTCAGATCCTTCCTCCTCTCCATCCAGAGCTATACCACTGTCCTTTGTCAAGGTGCCAGTGGATAACTCTAGAAGTCAGAGGTGGTTTATTATGCAGAAAAAATTAACTCCTGTTTGTCTTACTTTCTCAAGGACACTTGGGTCTAATAGCAGAACAGTCTACCATAGGCTCGCTCTTTCTTTCTTTCTTTCTTTCTTTCTTTCTTTCTTTCTTTCTTTCTTTTTTTCTGAAACAAAGAAGCAGTTCTTATTTTTTCTCATAGCCTCTCACTTAAAATTATAGGTTGCTTTTAAGAGACTTGAGATCAGCAAATATTTTATTAGGCACTTTTCAGATAGGAAGCACTCTGCTAGGTCACTGGGTTAAACAAACTGAGTTTTTACATTCATGGGGTTCCTGTCCACCTGCAAGCAAGCATGGGTACTCCGGTTCTCTTTTCCTGCTGACTGTAGTGACCCTGACCTAGGTCCAAACCACTGATGCTTCTCTGGTCATAAACTGCATTGGTAGGAAAGGTGAAGATCTGAGTGTGGGCTGCAGTGGGCTGCAGTGGGCTGCAGTGGGCTGCAGTGGGCTGCAGTGGGAGAACAGAGGCACCATGTGACCATTATTTTCCAGAGTGGACCTCAGGACTTAGCTGTCTGTGTGTTGGTACACTGTCTCCTCCTATTTTAACAGTTAATATGAACATGTCCTATAAGGAGCTAAGAGAGACATGGATAATATGACATCTTGGAAAGATGGGACAGAAGACAAATGGCTATCTTCAGCGTCAGACACTACTTGCAGAGTATGGCAGGGTGTTCTGCTGAGTGGGGAAGAGGGTGTCAGAGCAGCCAGTGCCTGGTGTTAGACAAATAGGATAAAAGTGGCCATGGACTCAGAATGCTGTGCTCAGGAGACTAAGGCTTAGGAGAAATGTGTCTTTAGTAGGTTTCAGGCTCCAACCAATTTCCTTTTTCAGAAAAACCAGTAAGTGGGCCAGCACTAATGAAGGGATTCAGTAGAAAGCTCCATTTCTTTTGCCATTGCCATGTGACCAACCTGTCTTTCTTAGACTTCCTTACTCATGGGGACTCTTGCTTTTCTTACCATTTTAATTAATTCAGTACTTTGCATATTTTATGAATATGAAATTTGAGCATGTCTTTCTTAGATTTTTTTCTTGCCTTTTCTTTCTTTTTCCTAACGATAAATTACCAAGCCAGAGCTCTGCAGTCTCACACTCATGTACTTTTTACACACGTCTTACCAAGGACTATGGTGTTCCAGGAACCTAGAAAGCCCTAGAGTGTGACTGGGGGCCCAGGGTCTAGCACTCTTGAAAAAGGTCTAGCATGAGATGGACAGTAAATACAGATGCTTAGTGCTTCTAATACAACTTTCCCTCTCCCTCTCCCTCTCCCTCTCCCTCTCCCTCTCCCTC
>JANHMN010000004.1:132390618-132435189 GCA_030674055.1 Rhabdomys pumilio | reverse complement strand
CCTCTCCCTCTCCCTCTCCCTCCCCCTCCCCCTCCCTTCTCCCTCTCCCTCTCCTTCTCTCTCTCACTAAATTTAATTTTTTACTTATTCACTTTACATCCCACTCAGCACCTTCTCATGGTCACCCCTTCCCATGGTCCTTTCCTCATCCCCCCTTTTCCTGGGTATCCCCCCACCCTGGCACTTCAAGTCTCTGTCAGTCTAAGTGCTTCCTCTCCCACTGAGGCCAGATAAGGCAGCCCAGCTACTAGAACATACCCTAGGTACAGGCATCAGCTTTTGGGACAGTCCCTGCTCCAGTTGTTCAGGACCCACATGAAGACCAAGATGCACATCTGCTACATGTGTGCAAGGAGACCTAGGTTCAGCCCATGTATGTTCTTTAGTCGGTAGTTCAGACTCATTTAAAGGAAAAAAAACACCTTACATCTGCATTAAGAACAGAGGTCAGCATCAAAGCAGCAGAGGAGGACTTACAGTAGAACTCCACAAGAGGATGAGAAGCTTCTATATCTGTGCTTTCCAGTATGGTGATCACCAGCCTCATGAACTTCGGAATAGCTGAATTGTGACTTCTGACACTAAAATATGGAACTTAAATCTTATCTAAATTTAAGGATCTATAGTGGCTAGTGGCTGTGCTAGAATATATGGGTCTAGACTGTTATTAGCATGAGTTAATGAGGAAACCTAAGTTTCAAAAGCTTAGGTTTTTGAAACTGACAATACTGGCCTTCTTTTACTGCACTTGGACATGGCAGCCATTTCTGGTACCCAGTGCTCGCTTTGGCTCAGATGATCTCCAAGGTACCTCCAGTGGAAAGGACCTCAGTGAAGTGGTTCTTGTTTCTAACCATAGGAACTGCTGTTTGGCAGCATTTCCTGTACTTTGTAACATGCACAAAATATAGATACAAGCACAGGGTGTTATCTTTTTAAATATCTAACTCATATGACCTTCAATGTTTTCTCAAGCCCAGATGTTCTGATCAGGTCTTGTGTGTTGGGGGAGGGACGGTACCCTCTCCTCCTTTCTGCTGTTCTCACTTCCTGAGTTCTAAAGTCACACAAGTGTGTCACTGCGCCCTCCAACATGTTCCCTTTCGTGCGTGCACACACACACACACACACACACATGCATACACAAACACACACACATGCACATGCATTTTGAAGCTTTAAAAGTACCCTTGGGTCAGGCTCTTTAATTCTTTTTCCTCTCCTTTCATGTACAATAACATTCTCCTGACATGACCCTAGAGGAATAGTGTCATGTCTTGAAGAGAGATTATGAACTCTGATGGTAAGGTAACATCTAAGAAGGGATTCTATCTTGATCCCTTCATCCTTGGCCTGAAAGGCTTTGAAAAAAAAATGGGTCCAGGGGCTTTCATACTGAGTCTTTCCAGTTCATAAAATCATGATTATTAATCAGAACATCATTAAATATTAATTTACTTTTGAGATAAATGTCACTTTAAATTTGGAATCCTGGCTTGTTCTAAATCCAAGGAGAGCATTTTCATTAGGCTTTATGGAAAGAGTGCACCAAGAAAGCTAAGAAGCTAGTAAAAACCCACTTCTTGGACTGACCTCTGGCGTGAGTCATGAGCAGTGAAACACTGGGCTTTCAGCATAATAAATACAGTGTGCGGTCCTATGCTAGCAGCCATGGTACAGTACTGTAGGGAGAGCCTCTGTAGTCTATGTAATCTAAACAGCTGCTTTCTTGTTAGGATTTTACAGCATCAAGACAGTAATGCTTAGTAGGTAGTAGATACTCAATTAGTATTTGTCAAATGAATTAACTAATGAACAGTACCTCAAAGAACTTAAAAGTCAAGCAGCAGCTAAAGTTGTGGCTGCCATACATAAAGGTGTTATCGGAAAGAGTACCTGGGATGTTATTACCCCTCTTCACTAGGAGCAGCGTGTTTAAATCAAGGGGACAGCTTCCAGCCAAACTCAATGTAATAGCCACAATATCACCTGCACCTGTGCAGCACACGACACAAGCACAGATCCAAGAGCCAAGCGCTCTATGCAGTGGTCCTGCTTGTCTCTATGACAGCAGCCGCGACTTCGCCAGGTTGTCTCCTTTGAATTTAATGAACGGTGATGGCTGAGTGACACATTGCTTCGGAGGGAAGAATGGAAATGAGAATGAGACTGAGCATTTTTTATTTATATTACATGTTCCTTTCCCAGTCTATGACTGAGACAGGAGAGATAATTGAAGCATGTTGAAGCCAGGATCATCAATGATTGTCCTCAGCTGGCTCAGCAGTGTTTGTAGATTCAGCTGTGGGAAAATTAGTCACTCTAGTCTTGTTTTACACTTTTTCTAACTCACTGTTTACATTTTATAATTATTTGTGAACACCGAGGTGGCAAGGTGTAAGTGACGGGAGCAGGTTTGGTTTCTAGTCCTCGTTCCGAATAGCTCTTGTGGAATGATTTAAGCCCACTGATGTTTCACTTCTAAATTCTTTGACTTTCTAAAATTTTTAACATTAAGAAAACGAATTTTCAGATATATCTTGAGCATATGAATTGAATATTAAGACTGAGGCTGGGGAGAGTGGGTAAACACCTTATTAACAAAATGTGGCCTTGCAACAGGCAGCTTCTGGGGCTCTGGCCAGTTACAATAGCAGACCCAAGATGAGAGACTTTGTCTCAAAAAATATGGTGGGGGCTGGGCCAAGCTCCACCAATCATTCATTTATTGGATATATGTTATAATGCTCTGTGGATATTAGGACTAGTTCCTCAAAAATATATCTGTACTTAAGTGACAAAGATAAACTTACATATGTTTACTCTGAGAAAGCTGGGGGCTGACAAGTTTCCCAAGAGGGTTCTGGAAAGATTTAAGTTGAGTCTGCCATAGTGGCATACTCATACATACTCCTATAGACACACAGAGAGACACACAGAGGCCTGCACACAGTGATGCATATTCACAGACATAGACATATACACAACAGACACACAGATAGACAAATGCACACACAGAGTAATATATTCTCACTCACATAACATATACACACTGAGACATGCAGACACATACACAGCCACAGAGACACACACAGACAACAATGATAGTACTGCTTCTGAAAGCCATATACTATCATCTGTTTAGTGTAAAAGTTTTCAAACTGTATGAACTGTTGCCAATATTACCACCTCTTTCTAAAAGAAAACATGATGTAATAAATACCAATTGCACGTGTCAGCTAAATTAACGGATAGATGTGATACAGAAACCTGGAGAGGGTTATATCTTTTTCTGTATTGTGCAAGAAGAATTCTGCATATCAATTCAATCATCTGGAGTTCTATCATTCAGGGAAAGCCCTCAACATCCTATAAAGTTGGAAAATGAACTCTGGATTCAGATAACGCTGGGAGTGGGAGAATCCTGCAACCAACACTTACATTTGTGTCATTTTGTATAGCAAGTTTGCCTTTCTGAATGTCAATCTGTTAGCAGACAATACTAATACTCATTGCAACACGGGCTGAAAATAGAAAAGAATCAAGTGGAGTCAGCTCAGGGCTGAACAGGATGATCACGGAGTATTTGGGAGATGATGACAATGATAATTATTAGCAAAATTCACACATCAAATGAGATCATAACTTGGGCTCAGTTTCAGATACAGCTCCAAGAATATCCCACCTTCTAGGAAATGTAAATTTTCCTTATGGACATTGAGATCTTAAGCTGAAATCAAATCTAAATTAAGTTTCTGAATCTCATTGCCATATTTATTTTACACTTTCATGCTCTCTTGTTGTGAGCCTCAGTGCATGAGGTTTTCTAAAGGAACACAGCATGCTTTGAGGTTTCACCATCACCAACTCTAGTGCACCAGACATTCCTTGAGGGGAAACACTGGGAAAACGCATCCTATTGCATAAGCAGTGTAGCCAGGAAGAGCATCTCCAAGTCACCCCGTAACCACATTCCTCCTTTTATTTAGTTTTGAGCAATTTCCCTGGGTATAAAGAATTCCCTATTCTACTGTTCTTGTTGTAATTTCTTTTTATTTTTTCCATGCTGCTTTTGAAATTATTTATTTCAAGACTGTATCATCTGGTACTGAACACATGAACTCGGGCTTCAGTCAGTCCATCTGTGGTCCCTAATTTTCACATTTTTAGTCTAGAAACTGATGGCAATTGACAGTTTCATTTTCTAATTCTCACATGGTACCGTATTTTCTTAGGTTATACAAAATTGTTATTGCTTGCAGCAATTAAACACCTTAAGGTTCATAGGTGTGAGGAGGTCATCCTGTCCATCTGTCTTCCATCCTTTCAGTTAGCTGTTTGCCACTACTGTATAATCCTAGCTTTTGTACAACAGAGACACATGGCAGTTAAGACAGTGGGAAGGCATAAGAAAAGGAATATCTAAACACTGGCATATACAGACGATGCCTAAAAATGATGTGTAACAATCTGCCCCGATGAGGAAAATGGACAGAAAACACTATTCTCAAGGAATGGAGACTCAGTAGTGTCTATACTTCAAGGGCCTTGTCCTTTTACTAACATGATGATGATGACAGTAATAATAATAATAATAATAATAATAATAATAATAATAATAATAACACCAAGCATTCTGACACTTAAATGCTATTAATATTATTTCCCTTTCATAGTAGAATCAGCAACACATCAACTTTTAATCAGAAAGACAAAACAAAAAAAGGCTCAAGGCAAACCGAGGAAAATCAGATGAAGAGGGGAGAAGAGGGGGAAAGAAAGAGAAGAGAGAGGAGGGATGGAGGGGGCAGAGGCAGGAGGGGGAGGAAAGAAGGAAAGGAGGAAGGCAAAGGAGAAAAGAAGAAGGAAGGAAGGAAGGAAGGAAGGAAGGAAGGAAGGAAGGAAGGAAGGGAGGAGGGAGGGAGGGAGGAGGCAGGTTGCATGGATTCTGATTAGACTTTGCTGTTACCCCAAGTGAGTGGGGAGGCACAATAATAGTTTACTGTTAGCTTTGTTGTTGTTATTGTTTGTTTGCTGCTGTTGTATCTCTGTTTCTTGCCTGTCTACCTTCACTGTATTTAAGTTCCATGATGTCACCAGTGGTCTTAAGCAGAGCAGTTCCTCATAAATATTTGCCGACAGTTGAAGAAGAAAGAACTCTGAATCATCTATGGAAGGATACAAGAAAAACCTAATAGATGAAGTAAACTGATGCCTCATTGAGGCAGGGGCTGTTGCTTCTTTCTGAAAAATGTATTTGTTCTGGTATCTTGTAAGGGTTTGCCAGAAAGAGGAGGTGAAGAAGAGCATTTCATTCAGGAAGTCATACTGAATTGGAGAAATGGCAGATATGAGGTATCTGGAATGAAAGAAAATGATTTTAAGAAAACTAAATATAAAATTTAATTGTGGTAACCACTGTTGATATAGGCTCAAGGTACCTGCCTCTAAGACATCTTAAAATGGGAGAATTGTTGTGTGCAGTTAAGTAGACCATAGGGACCTAGAATGTCAGCTGTAACTCGATGTCTCAAGGTAAAGATGAGGGGAGAGGTGCTGAACAGACTTTTGTGGCAGGGAGAGAAGAGCATGTGTGCTGGCTGCTTTTGTGTGTCAGTATGACACAAGCTGGAGGTATCACAGAGAAAGGAGCCTTCCTTGGGGAAAGGCCTCCATGAGATTCAGCTGTAAGGCATTTTCTCAATTAGTAATCAAGGGTTGGAGGGGCCATGGTGGGTGATACCATTCCTGGGCTGGTAGTTCTGAGTTATATAAGAAAGCAACCTGAGCAAGCCAGGGGAAGCAATCCAGTATGCAGCATCCCTCTGCAACAGCTCATGCCTCCAGAATACTGCCCTGTGTGAATTCCAGTCCTGACTTCCTTTAGTGATGAACAGTAATGTGGAAGTGTAAGCTAAATAAACCCTTTCCTCACCAACTTGCTTCTTGGTCATGATGTTTTGTGCAAGAGTACAAACCCTGACTAAGACAACATGGAAACATAAATGATAAAAGATTCTAGGGCTTTGAGAGAGACCAGCAGGTGGAAAGATGTGCAGGAGAAACAGGGAGAAACAGGGAGAAATGTTGTTCCAGACATGAGGTTTAATCTCCATTCCACCTTCACCCTTCAGTCACACAGGTGGGCATGATAAACAGGCCCCAGGCCCTAGAGAGATTTACATACTAATAAGATACCTGAAGGCCAGAGGGTGGGGCCAATAAAGCATTCCTCCCCAGCCCCTCCCCCTCTTCCCCTCCCTATTTAACTCAGGTCCACCCTGGGTTTTGGGGGGCACACATCCAGATCCATCCACCATCCGCTATGCCAATAAACCGGTTTTGGAAACCTAAAGACTTCCTCGTGTGTTGGGGCCGCGCCATGAGGAACCGTGGAGAGGCCTTTAGTGAACAGCCGGGCCTAACTTCCAGCTGGAGGAACCCAGGGTGTTCACAGCCTACTACACACAGTGTGGCATGAGAGACCCTGTGGTTTCCCAGTCATATATTTTTTTTAAAGAGAAACACAGAGCTAAGTAGAGTTTGGGTGTTGTGGACTTTGTGTCTTTATTCTGAGAGCTTGGAAACCTGAGACATGCCTTAGACAAGAAAGGACCTTGAGCTGCTGGTGGCTAGGTCTGAAGTAGGAGAGGTCCCGAAACGAAGGTGGTCATCAGAGGTACAGGACTAAGAAGCAGAAGAAATAGATTCTGTGGGGTGTGCCCTCCTCTGTTACCCTTCTTTTAAAAGAACAATAAATAAAATGCAGGTTGGGGTTTCTTGCATCAATATTTTGACATGAGTAGCTCTTCAAAACTTTCACTAATAGGTGAAAAGTAAAGGACAGAATGGCAGCATGTGATTGAAAGATTTATCTCAGCATGGACATGTCTGGGTTCTAGCTCAGCAACACGGGGGCCAGATGATATCAGCTAAGTCACATGATCTTATTGGAGCTCAAGTGAAAAGATAAAAACAAACAAACAAACAAAGAAAAAAAGAGCACATCCAAGGTCTCTTCTGCCATATTCTTTGTTCTAGTCTCCAAACAGAGGCATTTTCTAAAGGATGTTGTAATGTCCAAATACAGGCATGTACTAAAGCATGTTGTAATGTTTATGTTTGAAGGAATAGAGAGAAGGCTTCTTGCTGAAGAGAACTCACTGTTCTTCTAAGGACCTGAATTCAGTTCCCAGCACTCAATGTAGGATGACTCACACATGCTGTGATTACAGCCTCAGGAGATCTGACACATGCTGGCCTCCAGAGGTACAAAGATACAGATACAATCTCAAAATCTCTCTCTCTCTCTCTCTCTCTCTCTCTCTCTCTCTCTCTCTCTCTCTCTCTCAAAATCAGAAAAAGATTGTCATTTGGATCCTAAGAGTGTTATAGTCCCTGTCATGTGCTGGACTCTAGAAAATAGAGAAAGGGACATAATTTGAAAATTTGTGTCTTTTAATAATAGGGCCAAGCTGAGAAATACCACTTGCACAAATATCATATACCTGAAAGTTTTAAACTCATCATTATGTGATTTGAAGCTATTAGCAGGAGCCTAACTACATGTTAGGCTATCCAAATTTTATAAACATTTTTTAATTTGGTTTCATGGAGACTAACTTTGCTTTATGCCAAACATCCAAATGGAGTATGTAATGCAAGCCAATCATCTAAGTAGCAGACTGCACCACCCAGACAGAACCCCAGGTAGTAACTGTAGCTTGTAATTTTGTTTTCAAAAGATTTCTGTGGCCTGTTGCTCGCCATATCTTCCAGGGCTCTGAACATCTCTGTTAGTTATTTTCTGTTTTTCTTACCGCCTCTCACCTTTGTGTTTTCCCTTTTAGACTTTTATAAAAAGAGACATTTGAAATAACACACATCACTCCAGCATAAGGATATGCTGTCCATCATAATACTAAACTTTCTGCTTGAATGCCCAGGTGCTACTTTGAAGGTTGAGTTTTGTGACGTATATGAAGAATTAATGAAAAAAATAAGAGGTTATGGATTAGAAATAAAGCAAGGAGGTTTATATGGGAAGGTTTGGAGGGAGGAAAGGAAAAGGAAAAAATAATGTCATTATTTTATAATCTCAAAAAATAAAAGAATTTTTTTTAAAAAGAAGCATTAACAAGACCATTGGTCTAAAAGCAAGTCTAGCGCCTCTATGCTTTTATATAGCAAAACACACACATAAGTGGTCTAATTCTTTAAATACTTTTGTATTCTAGTGAAGAAAATGGTGTCTAAATAAAATAGCTTATTTATAGATTTGGGAACGTCTGTGTTATTGGAGAATGCTCATATTACATCTTCTTTAATACCTGTCTTTCCCTTCTGACTGCAGCACAGTGCATCCTGTGACCACAGAAGGCAAAGCTTTGGGGATCTATTTGAGTGCATCTAAAAAAAGCATCACTTGTACCAAGGATAAAAGTTCTAGGTGTTTTTTTTTTTAAACTAAAGAGTAAATAGTTGTGCTAAAACCAAGGGTCATACTGGCATGGGTGGCCTTTGTTTGCAGAAGAGAGCTGGCATCCTCAGATCAGGCCATGGCAGCAGCTCGGTCCTTACTGGAGCCTGACTTGCTGAGAAGCTACAGGCAGCTTGGAATTCAGGACTATTACTGGTTTGCTGTTTTCTTAGAATTCTTGAAAGATTCTAGGAGCTCTGTTTAAAATGTCTTGACATAAGAAGTTTGATGGATTTTTAAATTGTTAGTTATTTTAAGTTTTTTTCACTTTTTTATTGTTTTAAAAGATTTTAACAGGGAGTCGATTTTTTTTAAAAAAAAATTATTTCATTATCATCTAACAGTTATTTTGTCTTTCTCTCTAGATATCAACCACAGATAATCTTTGTGGCTTTCTGAGATAGAAGCAACACTACAAAAATCTACTCTTTGATACATACATGAAATTTTAAGAACCAACTGCATAGCTAGATATGGATCCTCAAGGCTTAAATGTCTCAAAGCTATTTGCTTGCACATACCTGGGCAGCATGGAGCAGCCACCCAGAACTGAAAGGAAACATCACTGAGTCCCTTTAGAAACATTTGCTTTGTGCTCACAGAATCACACACGTGACTTACTCTGCCTGGTTACACCAAGGAAGTGTCAAGTGTATGACATAATGCTAGTATTTTTGAGTCTGCAGTGGGAAAAAAAGAAAACCTCCTCCTCAAACCTGGAGCCTGAAGCTGTAATTACGATGCCATGATCAGAAAGTTGTGTTTTGTCAGATTTGGCCCTGAACGGCTGGCAGCATAATTCCACGCTGCTGCTAGAGCAGGGTGCAGCTGTGCAAGCTTCGGGGTTTGTTGTTGTTTACTGTTTAAAGAGTTGCTCTCTTCTTAGACTGGAGGGGAGATGCTGAGTACAGTTGCACTGGCTGACGGCTCTGCTGCAGGCTTTACATTCAGTCCATTCAGTCAGGACAAAATACCAACTGCCAAAAGAGAATATCTACTGCAATCTTATCCCTGACATTAGTGTATGTCCTCATCTGTGACTGGTCATTTACATAATACATTGATCCATTACATATACAATTTACATAAACCACTTATATAACTCAATGATATATTACATACATAAATTCTACAGTTACTTAACTCCTATAGTTTATGTATTGAATCATTGCATTTGATACTTGATTTATATACAAGTTGAATTATGTGATTGATTAATTTTTGTGGGGCAAAATTGTTATGATTGACATAATTTCACGTATAAGATTATATGTGAGAAAACACAGTGGTGTACCCTTTTTCATTACTAAAATTAAAAACAAAATTTATGAATCCTCTGGAGTGGTAAGACATGATTCCTCACCCAGAAGAAACTGACAGATTCATTATTAGAAGTAAAATTAACAGCAGAGAAGAGTACAGGTTAAAAGTGCAATGATACAGGATAGAAAATTAAGCAAACACCAAATAAAGTGAAGGAAACTTCTATGGTATTCCGAATGTAGTCTTGTCTAAGCCTTGATAAAAAACTGAAGGGTTCTTAAAATGAAATATGTGAACCTCCTTTATTAGGAAGGTGGAACTAGGGAAAAAGTTTTCACTGATTTGGAGGTAGTCTGAGTTTATTCCTGCTTAAAGTAAACATGGAGACTGAAGGGAAGATAAGAAGGGCCACCGGACAAAAGCAAGTGAGTGTCATAGAAAGTGAGAGAACCATAGATGTGGAAATGCCATTGTCTGTGGACAAGGAAACCTCAGTGCACTCAGACAGGTCCAATGCAAAAAGTTCTGCCCAAGCAGAAGGAGGTGTTATGTCCTTCCACAGAAAGCAATTTAGGGCAGCCACAGTAGCGGGGATTGTAGTCCCAGTTGCTTGGGAGGCTGGTGCAGGAAGGGCCTCTTGAGATTATATTTAGGAGACCGAGAGTAGATTGGAAAACACCGTGACAGCTGGTCAGTCAGAGAGAAAGAGTATGGAAATATTGTCAGGGGCTGTGGTAACTCAATAGTGAGTCATGTACCTTAGTAAGTACCAAGGACTGAGTACAGTCTCCAACACCTGAAAAATGATATCAGCTTGGTTTGCATACATTTGCTTTTTTCCAAATAAGACCCAATATCTTTATCTTGGGAAGTTTTTATATTAAAAGAAACTATAAAAGCAACGTTGGGAGGCAGTGCAAATTCGAAAATAATATTCTCTGGTTCTGTTTACCAGGTTGTTGGGATGGAATGACGTAGTGGACATACATGTAAGGAGGAAGGAGATGGAATGGAAGCAGGACTGTAACTTGTAGGGTGGAGACAGGGGGAGGAGAAATTCAAAGAAGCAAAGCAAGAGGGAAGATCCATGGGCTTGTGGACACAACAGGTCAGCGAATCTTCAAGGTTCTGTTGTCAGGGCTGTGCTGCACTTTACCTGAATTACTGGCTTATCTTAAAAGCTTTTTTGACTCTGTGAACACTGCTCACAATTATGTAGCTACTAAAGAACTGGTGTCTTTGTTTATCAGGAAATAAGCAGAACATTCTGCCAAAGGTGAATGGTGACTTCGTACCACGGTAACAAGAGCCACAGCACACAATGTTAAGTCGTAAGGAAATCAAATCAACAGAACATTCTCTCGCCCTCATTGCTCCCTGCTCTCTTCACTTTGAAACGAAGGCATTGGATTTCAGTCTGTCTTTTGTTGTGGAACCTGTAATCAACACTGGATTTCTTATAATAGAACGTTCTTGATCAGTGAAGAAGACATTTTGAAATCTAAGCCTTCTGACCTCCCTTTGCTTTTCACCAAAATACCCTTTGCAAAGGAAGATTCTGTGTAAGTCATGGGCATGAAACTCCTTAAGACAAATGGTCCCATACTGGTGATGCTGCTGCGGCGTTTACTCTTGGTAATAATGTTAAGGATGACAGGTCCCACTCTACCCTTGATCACAGGTAGGAAATGTTTCTATCAGACTCAGGTTGAAGTTCTCTGTCTATCATAGACCTCATACATAGGGTAAGAAATTAAGTCACTGTCTTAGGCAGAAGGTATGATATTTCAAAAAGAGTACTTGCATTTTATGTTTGCTTGTATTTATAATGGTTGTTCATGCTTGTGACTTGGACATACCCAGGAGGAGAGAACCTCAGGTGAATGAATCTCCACTAGATTGGCCTATGGGCATGCCTGCAGGAGCTTTTCTTCATCATTGACTGCTAGAGGAGGGCCTACCCCACTGTAGAGAGTGCCATCCTGGGCTCCTTATAAAAGGAAGCCAACTGAACAGGAGCTATATAGTAAGTTAGTAAGCAGCACACTTCCATAGTCTTTGCTTCAGTTCCTAGCTCCAGGTTTCTGCTCAAGTCCTTGCCTTGGCTTCCCCCAGTGATGGACTGTGATGTGAGGGTATTAGTCAAATAAGCCCTTCTTCTCCAAGTTGCTTTTGGTTCATGTTTTATCACAGCAACAGAGAAGCAAAATAAAACAGTATCCAAGTTCTAAGCAGTCTGGCCTCACTGCCTGTAGTTCATGTGAAGTAGTCAGACTCTGTGGGTGGTTAGGGTATTAGCAGGGTGAAGTCAGACATTGGGAGAACATCTGGGTTCACCGCTGGAATTGCCTTGTCTCTAATATTTTCATTTAATTTTGCCTGATCTTAATGTTGCTGCTCATTCCATGTATATATCAGTGTTAGTAAGATACCAAATGTGGACACAAACATCACTGTCAACACAGTGCATAGTGCATTCATTATTTGAAGATCCAATTCTCAACAGAGAAAAAAGATGAGACCTACAAGCCCAGGTCTTAGAAGGCCTAAAGATACCCTAGCATTTATTAAAGAGACATGAATGTGCCTTTTGTTATTCTTTTTTCCCCCACTGGTAGAAAATAAAATCTCGGGAAGATCCGTGAATGTTTTTATTTTATTGAGATATATTTTCTTGGAGTGAGGTCTTTACCCAGAGTGTCTAGTTCATTTTTTGTGATGCCACCCCTTATGGATTGGATTGGATATTATTCTGGTTTTTATAAAGGAGGAATTCAAGCCCAAATAACTCTAGCAATAATTACAGTTTCTTTTTACTTTGTGAAGTGGGTATGAGGGAGGTGTATGTGTGTGTTAAGGGGGTGTTACGTGTATTGTATATGTGTGTATGTGTGTATGTACTTCAAAATAGTCCCATAACTATCCAAAAAACCTCCCAATTCAAATATACTCGCTGCCTGTGTCTAAAATCTTCATACACACACACACACACACACACACACACACACATATATATATATATATTTCATCTATTGTCTCTTTAAGACAAACTTGTATTCATTTGACAGGATACTTGGCCTCCAGATGGAGAAATACATTTAACTTACAAATGGAGAATGCCGGTGTTTGCAGGAACTGCCATGCGTATTACAAGAAAGTTCTAGTCATAAGGACCTCTGGGATCTAAAATTTCATTGCTTCACTCTCAGCCACTGACTGTGAGACATGGCATTTAACATCAGAAAGGATTCTGTGGGCTGGTTTCTCAAATCTCTGTGATTTCTTGCCAAAAACACTCAGAAAATATGAACCACAAAGATTCTTGCTGTTTCAGATGACAATAGAGACCAAGAAGGGAAGAACCCTTGATATCAGTTCTAAACAAGTAGTGCTCAATAGAAAAGAGATATGAAGTAAAAAGAGACAAACCACCAGCATACTCACATACACTAACATACCCTGTACATGGACAGCATCTGCACGTGGCTGAATGTTAGGCACATGGTCTCCAAAACTTCACTTAGAAATTTTTCTGACTGTTCGATGCTTTATGGAGAACAAAGAATCAACTCATTATTTAAATATATTAACTATCTCGATTGTGTAGGAACAATACTCAGTGATGAGGGCATAAAATAAAAAAGGATGGGCTTGTTCCTGGGAGCATGCAGTGTATCATGGTAAGACATTGTGATTGTAACATGGTGAAAGGCAAGAGATACAGCTTCTTGATCCCAGATAGGTATGTCATATGGAAGACCTTCTGAAGGGGGCAACATCTGGCCCAGGTTTTGAAGGGCAAGAGATGGTTGATCAAACAGAAATGGAAAAGGTAGAGGTTGCACCAGGGTCCACTGTGGATCAGTGAGACACTAGAGCAGTGGGGTGTTGTTCATTATACAGTTGCTGCAACGCAAAAGGAAAGTCTGCTTTGTCCTCATTCATTTTTATGGTTTTAGTTAACCATGGTCTAACAAGATCCTAAAATATTACATGGAAATTAACAACTCCTTAGTTTTAAATAACTTTTACTATAGCATTGTAAATGTTCTATTTTATTATTAGCTGTTATTAGCTTGCTTCAGAACTTAATTTTAAAAATAAAAGGCAAAAAGCTGTATATATATTTATATATGAAAATGATAGATGATAGAGCTTCCTATATGTGTATCTCACTCTACACACACACACACACACACACACACACACACACACACACACTTTGAGATTCCCCACTGGGTCTGCTTTCCAGACAGTGACTTGAACAGAAAGATAAGGTGCAGGGGATCTTGTAGGACTGACTAGGCTTTACTTCCAATAACAAAGAGCCTTTGAAGGGTTAAGGTACAGGTCACAGGTCAAATGTGTATCTTTAGATGATTTTTACGACTATGTGGTGAGTGGTTTTTGGATGGTCAACACAAGAAGTTGGGCCAATTTTAATGGCTACTGGAGCGACGCATACATGGAAGGCTAGGGATTTAGCTCTGTGCCTCGGTGCTAGGGTCTCAGGAACTGCAGAGAATGGGTAAGCAGTATCTGGGTGATATAAACGGTCAGATTCTGCAGTTGCTTGAAGATGCAAAGATCAAGCGCTCTCAGAATTTGGGTTGGGTGACTGAGGTAGGTATGGTCTTCCTCAATTCATCAACCGGAACAGAACCTGACTGGATAGGTTGGAGGCATAGGCAGTATAACTGTGCCAGGGCTTTCTCTTTGAGGCCTTCATCAGCACCTGCAGTTTTTCAGCAATTTGAGAAAGTGGACTAAGGTGACATAATTGGTCTTTTCAGCTTACAGATATGTACAAATGTACACACACAGCTTCCTCTGTGAACTTTATTATGTTGCTTCCAATGTCTTATTACTCACAACATAGATTTAAAACTACAAAAAAGTGATCATTAATAACTTACCCGATTTTGGACAGGCAGTCCTGCGAGAGAAATGGGAATAACCAAACGTTGTTGCTTTTGTTTTAGCTGATGTGGCAATGCCTGTTCCAGAGGAATCCTGCTTCAGGTGACCTCCTAAGGACCCTAGCTCTGTGGCTCTGTCCAGTTCAAAATGGCAGAAAAGGCACCACCTGGCTTGAACAGAAAGACATCCAGGTCGACACTCTCTCTTCCTCCAGAACCAGTGGACATTATCAGAAGCAAAACATGCTCTCGGAGAGTTAAAATCAATGTAGGGGGCCTTAACCACGAAGTCCTGTGGAGAACTCTGGACAGGCTACCCAGGACGCGCCTGGGGAAGCTCCGAGACTGTAACACGCACGAGAGTCTCCTGGAGGTGTGCGATGACTACAACCTTAATGAGAATGAGTATTTCTTCGACCGGCATCCTGGAGCCTTCACATCTATTCTAAACTTCTACCGGACAGGGAAGCTCCACATGATGGAAGAAATGTGCGCACTCTCTTTTGGCCAAGAGCTTGATTATTGGGGCATTGATGAGATCTACCTAGAGTCCTGCTGCCAAGCCAGATACCATCAGAAGAAAGAGCAGATGAACGAAGAACTGAGGAGGGAGGCAGAGACCATGCGTGAGCGCGAGGGGGAGGAGTTTGATAACACCTGCTGCCCGGAGAAAAGGAAGAAGCTTTGGGACTTGCTGGAGAAACCTAACTCGTCCGTGGCTGCAAAGGTATGAACACATGGTGCTGATTCACCCGTGTAGCCAGAAAGGGTGGAACTCACTGAGTGTCATTTTCTTCATTGCTTTGGTAAGACAAAACAAATTATGGCTACACAGAGATAATGTGAAAGTCCTTCTCAGCTTCGTCGGTGGGTAGATGTAGTCATTCTTCCTGTGCGATGCCATAAAATGGTGTTAGTCTGTGGGAAATATTATAGTTCTGTAGGGACAGGTCTGGATCACAGAGGAGAGCTCTGATTTCCATGATGTGCCACAAGGTGTGGTGGCTTGGAGGTTGAGAAAGAAGCCGTAACGGAGAGTGTTGTGGACGTGAATGTGAACGTCATCTTTGGTCAAGAGGTGCTGCTATTAGAAGTAGCAACAGTGTCTCCAGGCCTGATTCAGTGTGGAAGTTCAAAGAAAGAGAAGAGAACATAGTCCAGAAAATAGAGGGAGCATATGCAAGAGCAGGGAAACAGGAACACACACACACACACACACACACACACACACACACACACACACACACGGAATATTACCATGTCTCAGAATTTCTGAGGTGTTCGCTTAAAATGAAGGCAAATTCATGTTTTTCATTGTGTTTGCATATACAGCCAAATCTGAATTAGTTTTCTGCCACCAACTTTGATGTTTGATTATAATGCATGATTCTGTTTGTCTCATTTTATCTAGAGCTTCAAGTGTGAGCTGAAGGCATATTTCTGTGCCACATATTCAGGTGTATATTGCAGTGTGAGCAATACACGAAGCATCAGTTGTCTTTAGCTGCAGGAGCATAGTAGCATCTACGGTTCCTTCCTGAATGATGACATGGAGAGGGGTAGACATGAAATGTCATCATAGGAGTTTTTCTGATTGCCGCTTTATTTCCAAATTTCTTCCCTCTATAAACGCTAATGGCTATGGAAATACAATAGGACGTAGGAGCTTTTTGGACAAGTAACGAAGATTCTGCAGGATCATCTGCAGCATGAATAATGAAGGCAGATAATTGGCACGGCTGTGGTGGTGGTTGGTTTATCTCCGTTGGTTTCTGATTGACTTCCAAAAGCGTTTTACTTTCTGGGCAGGATGTCCACTTTAAATAAGAAAGAATGTGTTTCCTTTATGCACACTGAGGACATGTATCTTTGCGGCAAATAGACAACCTCAGTACTTTTCTTCTTTCCTTTTTTCAGTGAGGAGTCCTTGGTTTGCTCTTGATTGTCCTGTGTTTAGGAAGCAGTGCCTCATCCATGGGACTCAGTTGGGAAGGCTCTTGTTTTCCCTGGTGATAAGAGTTCAGTTACAGATTTGAGATCCTATTTAAAATATGGGATGGATTTTGAATGTGAGTGAAATAGACTCTAGATTTAAGTGAGCGTTGTGGGAGTTAAAAAATTAACTTTCTATAAAAGACTTTCAGCAATAGAAGAACTAGTTATAGTTACACCAAAAGTTCCAGGAAGAGTTTAACCAATTATGAAAACTTAAAGCAGGTAAATCAAGAACACTTGAAGGGAATAAGATTTATCTGATCACAACATTATTGACATATATCTGAGGTAGAGAGCTAACGTAAAAAAAAATATTTCAAATATGTATTCTTTCCTTCTTTAAGATTAGGGACAGTAATGGTTTTTCAGACAAGGGAGTATATTTGACTTCTAAAGTTTAGAAGCAATATCTACTCCTTTATCTCTAAGAAATGATGCTAATAATGAATGGCTTATTATAATATATTATTACTTACCCTATGCATCAACAATTATTTAAGTTTGCCTTGTACAGATATGTGTGTATAACAATAAATAGAAGCTACACAGAGTCTTTCAAATTTTTATGTTGTTATGGATAGTGACTTTGTGTCCACATTATTGATGGGGAGTGGCTTTGAAACCGTAAAGATTATCGTAAAGCTTTGACATTTCTTCCAGTGTCCACATTTTCTCTCCGTTTCAGTGGAGCTGTTATGAAAATGCTTGTGTCCGATCCTATCATACTCTAAGGAAAAGTGTTCCTCTTTCCTTTGAGCTTTGAAGCTTTTACAAACAAGCTCTGCGCCGTATTCAGTGTAAACTGGTATATTCTTCCACATTCTTTATGAGCAATAAAACTTGGTAGTTTGTACATGGATTCTGAGGGATGAGAGAATGTGAATAGCGTTTCATGGCCTAAGAATACGTAGTTGTATAGCATCGTGCAGTGGGATGACACTCTAGTCCTCACGATGGATTTAGGTTCCGAGTATATCAGGATTCCTCATGTGCATGAAACATGTGTGAAAACCTGAGGAATCACTCGGTGTTCTTAGAAGGCAGAGGAGGCATAGATCTGTGCTTCTGATGGATTCTTACTTCCTTTTCTAATCATCGCTGCTTGGTTGACCTCATGTTCCTATGTTCCCCATGCACTGTGCCTTTACAGCAGTAACTTCTGAAGGTGCTCCCTTCTTCCCCAGATTTACAGATCTATTCTTTTATTTCAGGAACCTCATACCAGTGCAAGTTCCCTCTTTTGATTTTTTTTCTATATTTTCTACTTTATCTGTAATACTTTTGTGATAAAGTACAGTTGGGCATGATGTTGCATGGCTATCATCCTAATACTTAGGATGAAGAAACAGGAAAATTCCTGGTAGATTAATCAGCTGAGGCTGTATATCTAGTTGCAGGAAAGCCTATGTATGCTGTGTCCTGAAACTGAGATTATTTGCCATTCCAACCATACTCCTTGTGATGCAGGAAAAATTTTCACTCAGACAATTCATAGTAAGTTATCTTCTCTCTGATTTCGACTAATATTCAATAATTGAGTAGCAATTGCGCAGTGATGCTGTGTGCACCGACACACATGATGCACGTGCACACTCCTGACCAGCTGTACTTTCTGTGTGGATAAGATGCTGGCAGTAACAATTGGACTCTCAGGGAACAGCCTCTCCATTGTCACCTAATGAGCTACTCCACCACTTAACTCTCGTGTGTGTTAGAATAACAACAAAGACAGAGGGCATAAGAACAGTCTCTGCTGGAATGTGTTGGACAAATTAGCTTCTGTATATATGCATAGATACAGTGAGCCATCATCATGCTTTCCATAGAATAGGGAAGGACTGGTAGAAACAGTCTCTCTGGGCTCCAGGCATGGTTCAGTGATAAGCACTAGTAAGATATGGGTAAGCTTGTCTAATGTTAACACCACAGCCATAGGGAACTGTCTTTATCAGTTCCTGGTGGTGTGACCTGTGATCTGGTATTGCAGCCTAAATTTACGTTTGTAAGATGGATTTTGTCTTCTTCTAATCCTGGCACTTTATCTTGGAACCTATATTCACCTTTGTGTTGAGATACTGTCCCAAGTTAAAATTACAGGCTGAATGTGAATATCGGGTCCTGTAAATGACCCAATGGGTCCAGCTTCATGGGCCTATAAAATGACTAGGACATCTGTCATGCATGTGACAGGAGATTACTGGCTCTGCTATCCTTTCATAGGGCTGTGGAAGGCCAAGGGCCAGGATTAATCCAATGCCAGTTTCCTAGGCAGTAGCTTGGAATTAGATTTGAGCCTGTACCTCTTCCAGACTGAAACAATTTAGTCTGTTTCCAGATTCAGGGTATTTTTCTCCCTTTATTTGGCCTTTTCCAAAGGAGCTACAATAGCCATTTCCCATAAATATCACTGACAGGGACTTCAATCTAAGAGCTATTTTGAAGCTTTGAGGGAAAATAGGTGCTATCTCCTATAGTGCTCTCAGGCTTGAGGTGGAGAACAGAGACACACAGGTATCTACATTCTGAAGTAGACCAGACTCACTGAATACCACGCAAGGCCATGCTCTGGATGTCTGTGGAGAGCAGTGAACCAAGGACATCATCTCAGTGTCCACCCCAACCAGAAAATACAGCGTAGCCTCAGCCTGAGGGAAATGGCTCCAGACCAGTGGCTGGCAGTGGGCCCATCTCGGGCTGAGACAACATAGGGAAACTGAGATTGAGGTAGCCTGACCTAATAAGAGCAAGATGCAGAAATACTTTTGTCTGTTCAATGGAACCAGACAGGGAAAGACACCCAGCAGCTTTGTCAAACACAGCATGGAGTCAGGGGTAGGTCCTAGAGCTTGTCTGAATTCTATTCAGTTCCATCATTTGCATAGCTATCCCACCTCTTACACTTTCCCCACTACTCTTGAGACTGTCTTTCTTCCCCTTCCCCTCCTAACCCTCCAGCTCTTGCCCCCTGCCTCCCACCCCTCCCACCCTCCTAATTCCCTTATTAGTATTAGTATGGTCTCTCCTTCCCCCTCCTCTGCCTCTGTCCTTCAACAACAAAATGTCCTCATTTTCCTAACCGACTCTTTATCCTCATCCTCCACACTTACTTTCTCTTTCTCCTCTCTTCCTCCTCTTCCACTCTCTTATCTACTCATTTCTTCTGTCTTTCATCCTCAGCAAATGACTGTATAGCTTAAGGAAAGTGGGAATGGTTAACTGGGAAAATGCTTTTCAACGCGTCCTTATTAATAGCCACCTAAAGACAAAAGTTAAAATTTCCCAAAGAAAATAAAGAAACCAAATAACAAAGAATTAGATGGAGTAACACTTCTCAGATAGAATGGAGCTTAGACTGCTACAAATGGTCGTTTTGTCTAAACCTTCTCAGCCTTTCCCTTTAGTTTCTCCCCTCCCCAGCTACCCTCTTGCAAAGGTTTGTTTTCAGGACTCCTGGGAAAGGAGATGACCCCCGAGCCCCTGTCTTTGACTCCCTTTCTCCATACTGTGCATGGCCAACGTGGATAGCAGAGCCCCGCACAGTACCTAAAGCAATCCTGGACCTCCTACTTCCTGGTACTCAGGGTCAATGTCTGGAGCTTTCCACCATTGGGTTACTCTGTGTGCAATAATTCCTTTAAAAGCATACCCTCCCCTATAACACTGTATTATTGTATGGGCCTTTAAAGTCATGGAAATAGCAAAGGAAATACATCAAAAGCAACAAAACCCCCTTTGAGCTTATCAAGGAGACAGAATATATAGTATTCTCATTCTTTTTAGAGTATGTCAATCAATTATTCTAATACTTTGAGTAAAAAGGATACTAAAACAGAGCCACAGGTGATTTCTGTTTAGTTCAAGAAATGTCAGGTGTTGACTTGTGGGTCTGTCTATACAGGGCTACATTCTGCCATATGATATCTTCATTTAACTTTGTGATGCTTCCCATTGTGATCAATGCTAAGTGACAATAACCATTTGCACAATGAATGAACTCATGTGCAGATGACTGACGTAGTGTGAGTTTGTACACAAAATCTTGCTGCACTCGTGCATGTTTGTGATGTATGCTGGTCTGTAACTCTTACCTAGGATTGACAGCTAAGTGCCATGCCAGTGGCTGCTTTGATGTTCCTCAGCTTCCCTTCTCCTTTTCGTTCTGAATCTACTTCTCTCCTTTCCTGTCTTCATTCATATTGTTCAAACAAAGCCAATCTGTGTTCTTTGCTACCACAGTGTAAGAGTTCAAAGGTGCCAACAGGAGATGGAGTTGAACACAATGTGGCCAGGCTATGCAGGGGGAATTTGGAGGATGATGCTTTTATTAAAAAACAAAATAGGGCCTCATTTATGCAGACAGAGGAGTCAAAATCCCAGTTAAAAATATGCATTCAAAAGAAAGCAGATAAGAGAAAAATAACATAATTTTGATCCAAATGTTTCAAAGGTTCCATTTCTTAGCTCTTATGGTCTGTTTCTAAATTTGACTTTTGTGTTTTTCTAGAAAGGCTTCTCAGGAAAGGCCTCAGCTTTCTTGGCCTCCTTTGGTCCGGATGAGACAGGCAGGAGGATACAAAGAGCCCAGGATCTCGGTCTTACCCTCACTTGATTGAACTGTGAGGGTAGAACCTGCACTTATGCAGCTGTCTTGGCTGTTGTTTCAGTTTGCTAGTATTCCCTTTCATGTGGGGATGCAAAGGCATCTCTGCTCACACTGTAACTTGTGTGATCACCTTAACATGCCCTCCCATGCCCTAGCGCTAAGATTTAACTCAGGTCTTCATGCTCACCAACAGCACTCTGCTGCTGAGCTATCCTGCATCTACGACTGTTCTTGAAAGAAGAAAAATCCAAGAAACACTCACTTTTCATTTGCTCATTTTTTGTTTGTTTGTTTGGCTGGTTGTTTTGAAGAGTGCTAGTCGTAATTCTCAATAGATTTTTCATCTGTTTAAAAAGAACAAAGCAAAGCAAAGCAAAACAAACAAACATCAACAAAATCCACATTAGTTTCCATTAATTAAGAGAAGGGATTCAGGCTTCTTTCAAACTTGTGTTTTATACCTCAATAACTGATTGTCATTCTCTAAGTTAATCTAAAAATCCAAGAAGCTCTTTCTACTGTGCTTAATATTATCAAAAGCCAGAAGGGTTTGGCAGTCTTTAAATGCCATGGCGTTGAAACCCTGGAATAGTAGCAGATTTGTTTTATTTCAGGCAGGAGACTTTCTGAAGTGAATGAGCTGCTATTTTAAGTCAGCATAAGTATTATGAAAAACGGTCACAATATTTAACACTCTCCAATTTGGAAGATTCTAGAAGGGTTTGAACAATGTGTTTTGATTAACTGCTCTCGCTGAAGCTTGATCTCCCACTAAAATGGGAAGAAGAAGGCTAATTCTTGCAAATGCCAGGACCTTAGAGGGAAGTTCTGGTAGAGAGCTTACCTCTCTTGTTTGTGTTTAAGAATCTGTTTTCTAGTGGAATAATGACCCCCAAACCTCTCTTACTGTTGAATGACACTGCTTTGATTCATTGAGAGGGCTAGAAACTGTCTTTTCATTTTTATTCTTATTTTCATTGTTTAGCTTTTCTACAACATGTAACAGAGGACACAGATCTTTTTGGGTTTTGTTTGTTTGTTTGTTTGTTTGTTTTAACTGATAGACTAGCATACCTTGCTTGGCTTAGAAAAGAGACAGCTATAGTCGAGGCTTTATATTGATTTAGTTATAGCAGTGGTCAGAAATCCTTCCTCCCATATGCAAATATCTTGAGGTAGGATGAAGTTATACCGACTTATAACATGATATAAATGTAGCAGTTAATTGACCTAGACCTGAGCATGGGAAAATGTGATTTGGAATGTCACTGGTTTGTCCCTTTTTACTTCTACTTTCTACTTTTCACTTCTAAGTTTGACAGAAATATTAAGCACATGACAGAAAATGAATGTCTTCCCAGAGGATCCCTTAATATGACCATTACAAATTTTTGAATTTTAAATATAAAGAATTGAATGTCTTATTGGTTGTTACAATAAATAGTACACAAACTTAGTCATCAAAGGGAAACATTTTAGATTTTTTATTCATGTTTGATTCATCTGTACTTCTAAATTGTTTCACAAAAGACAGCTCACTAGAAAAACATGCACTAATGACTCAAAGAAAAAAAACAGCAACAACAAAAAATCCAAAGCAAAAAAATATATAGAATTTAAAAAATAGTTTTTTAAATTGCCATAGTAACTGGATCATGGGAAAGAGGAAGAGGAAAATGTTTGCTTTCATCTTGCTGGCGATTATCGAGTAGGCACTGAGATCTGGCATCCTAATCATTTCATATTTGGCACCAGTGTACTGTTCATATTTGTCTGTGTATGTTTCTTCTTATAAAATACATAAACGAAGTGGATGGTTTTTGCCCTCTTTCTCCATGAATCACTTTTATAGTTTTTATTAACTCCGAAACAAAGAAGGTCCTTTGGACATCTGCATGGCCACATCATTGAAGTAGATACAGCTGTCTATAGGTGCATGTACACTGCCACTTCTCCATTTAAACATGTCATGATATAAAGAACTCCCCTGCAGGAAACACAGTGAACTGGGACATGTATTCATTGATTTAGTGTGGATTTGACTTTGTCACCCAAATGAAACATTCAGCCCATTCAGAATGTGACCTCCTGTGATAATCCAATCAAGCATGAAAATCCAGGAGAAGTGCTCTAATATCCAAGAATAGGAAGATGGAGTGTTTTTATTAGTCTCCCGGGATCTTGTTTCAGGGTGTTAGAGGTCATTCTTATCCTGAGCGTCACCATTTAACTTGTATCTCATTGAGTCACTCTTGATGCAACCACAAGTGTTGAATGTCACTCTAAATAGATGTCACTCAAGCCTATACCACAGCAGTACATACCAAGGACAACCAAGTGAGCTCAGCACAGCCTCCTTTCCGGCATCCTACCTCAGGATATTTGCATACAAAAGGAAGGACTTCTGACCACTGCTATAACTAAATCAATGTAAAACCTCGAGTACAGCTATGGATATTGAACCACAGTTGTCCTTGCTGGTGACATCCAACCTATGTCCTCAACCGAAGTCCTGAATTAGGGACTTCTTTTTAACATTAAAATTTAGCTAACTTTTCCAAATTTCATTCTTCTCTCCCTTTATAGAGTTGGCTGGGATTGTCTGACTTGGACTTTAGTGTCTGACTAGTGTGTGGTTTCAACCAGAACTTGATTGGATTAAGAAATAAATCAGTGCCGCTTTCTATGCTGAGGTGCTATGACCAGGTTTGTGCTGGCTAATTTGCTTCATTCACACAGTGGGAGCTTTTGCTTTGGGAAGCTAGCATAGACTCTGCATGGTACCCGTGAGGTGAGGAATCCATTACTATCAATACATGTTTTGGTTTACAAGCAGACAGACATCAGTAAGCATGGTTGCTTTTCAATAGTACCACAGATGGAGTGAATTACATATGCAAAGAAAGAAGACCCTGGTGCCGGCCGGCCAGGGAGCAGGAAACCATGTATTTGCCATTTCACATTTGCTCTGTCAAAAGCCAACTCCTTTTGTTGTGCTTCTTAAATGAATTCTGCAAGTGCAAAAATTATTGTATTGCATAAGTAAAGTAGTTGCATTATGAGTAATATTACAATTGAGAACAAAAATCTGCTTTTCAGGACTGGTCCTTATTTTTCAGTCTCTAGCACAGGAGCCATTATAAATCTTTCAAACCACACAGAATGTTTATAATTAGTAATCACACACATCTAACCCTTCCCTAAACTCATACAGATTAGTATGAGGCAGCTAAATACTCAGAGAACTGTTTCGATGGGTGTAAGTTAACAATATAACAGGTACATTAACATTGCCAAAGAAAGAATGGCAAAATTTTTCTTCTGGACTTTAAAATGAATGAGTTTGAAGACAGTTAACAGGTCTGGACTGTTTACCTGTTAGGGGTGCCTCTTGCCCTCTTCCTGCATAGAAGAGGTTGGTCAGGGTACTTTATTGCCACCGAGGAGGATTTGGAAGATACTTTAATGTCTTATTGCAATATATCCTGAAGTAAAAACACACCTAAATTACCTCCTCAGACTTGTTTTCTCTCTGCCTGAGTAGACTCATTTCATCTTTACTCTTCTTTAAGAAGATCTTCCAAATAAAATGAAATCTGTCCCTCACACTTGTCTATATACAGCCCTTTGACACTGAATTCTAGAGCTTCCCCCCTCTGAGACTGTTTAAGTTAATATTGTGTGTTATTGGACAAATTACTGCTTTTCTATCTCATTTCTTTGGCTCTTGTTGGATTCTGTGTTTATGCTTGTTTCTTCTTTGATCATTTTTTTGTGAAGACATTTCATCAAATTTCATGGCATGGAACATAGTATTTAGTGTAAATTATTATGATTATTATTATAAATTTTAAAAAGTAGATGAGCCCCCCAACCCAGGCACCTTGTCCTCTGTCTGTAAGACAAACAGAGTCTAACAGGAGGTAGGGTTTTCCCTCGTGGTTTCATTGAAACCAGAATCTAGATAGTTCTTTGCCTGTTTCCTCAAGGGGAACAGGTTCATTGCAAACTCAGATTGTGCAGGGAAAGTGCTCACCTTTTCTTCCCTGTGGCTGCTGCTCTTTCCCTAGAGCCTTCTGTTTAGAGCTGAAATCTAACTTGAGGAAGCTCACACCTGATATAGAGCCTGAAGCTGTATTAGGTTCTGTTTGAAACATCCTCTCTGAAGTACACAATCAGCTCCGTGACACCCGTCAGTACAGAGGCTCTCCTTTCATATTCTGAGACCAGTTCCTTCCTCACAATTCCATTTCCTCACACCCTGAAGAAAAAATAATCTAATTCCCACATTCAAGACCTTACACAGAGCTGGACCATGATTCCTGTTCACTTCCACATCAGCTGTGGGAAGCCATTTTCTGAAAAGGGCCAAGAAGTTCTCAGTTTTGTGAAAGTTTAAGACTCCCCTGTGTAGCTGTAGTGAAAAAGGAACTGAAAGCAATGGAAAATAACCAGGCTCAGTGGTTTCCAATAAACCTTGACTCTCCAGGCGGAATTAACACTGGAGCCCATTTGGCCATTTTTACTTTGTGCCAATACTAAATGTCCTGCATCTCGAAATCTCTTAGTGTGGGGATGGAATTGACGTTGAGAGTCTTGAACTCTGGTTACAATCTCTGAGCCTGTTTCCTATGTCCCCACTGAGTGTGCACTTTCTTCCTAGTCGAGGACTTCGTGATTACTTTCCTGATTTCTTTTCTACACCCTGGGGCCACTAGCTATACCTCTGTAGTCCAGGCTTTGCTCACCTCAGACTACTGCGAGGGCCCACTAACCTATTCTCCCACATTGTTTCTCCCCAATTCCAGCCTACTCTACTTGGCCAACACAATTACCATTTATGACATGTATGTGATGGGTCATTCCTGACCCACAATCCTCAGGACTTCTCACTGGCCAAAGTCTAGGTCAGACTCCTTTTGGCATTGTGCTGAAGATTCCTATCCCTACTCTGTTCAGCCTCCTGCCTTACCGTAACTCCTGTGCAGGGCGCTAACATGCTGATCTCGGTTGAGATAAGGTTCTCTACCCTCTGCAGGCAGTAATCCCATGTGACTGCATCTATGCATGTGGAATGCAGTTCTTTAACTTGTTCAAGGGTGCCTGAGGCTTTCTTGCAGCCACACCTGCACGCACATGGCACATCAATGCCTTCATGACCACCTGTGAGTCTTTGACCTAGAGCGTTCTCTCTTTTCTTCTGTTCTTTTTACCTCAGCTCACATGCCATACTTCTGGGATTTCTATCTGATACTCCCGATTTCCCCAAGTTCTCCAGTCTCACAGCCTGGGGATTCTGTCCATACCCTGCTCCTTTTCATGGTTGTAGTCTCTGAAGGACCACACCATCTCTTACCTTTAGTTTCCCGATTTCCCCAAGTTCTCCAGTCTCACAGCCTGGGGATTCTGTCCATACCCTGCTCCTTTTCATGGTTGTGGTCTCTGAGGGACCACACCATCTCTTACCTTTAGTTCCTGACACCTTGCGCTGTTCTGACTCAGAATAAAAAGTTCTCATTTCCTGTCACCAAATGGCACTGGAGGGTAATAATGGCAATAAAACTATGCTCAGAAATAGTCTGATGTCAATTAAACAACACAGTCAGATGTCAAATAGCTTATCCTAATACTCAGACCCTGGATATTTTATCAGCTTTAAATGGCTTTAAGTTTTTTAATGTAAGCCAAAAGGCACAGATGTGAGTTTTGTGTTTTTGTAATGTGTAAATTCTTCCTTCAGAATTGCAGTGGAAGCTTCTCTATGCCACAGTTCCCATAGAGGGAGGAGGTAGGTGCTTTAGACAGGCAGCTTTCAGGTGTTTGCCTTGACAGGACTGCTCATTTTGTTATCTGTTATTGATTCTTGTCTCACTCTGTGTGTGTGCCAGGAGGCTTGCTCTGACACCAGACATGGGTCCTTTCATACCCTTAAAGGATGGACACATCATTTTTTTTACAGTCAGCCTGTCTTTGGAGGACTTTGGGCCCAAGAGATATTTGTGAAATAGGTTCATTTTGCACTAGTTACAACTCTACCTGAGTGCAATAAGACACATATTCATGTACACAGTGTATGGTGTGACTTATTACCTAGACGTGGACAGCAAGGGACAGTAGAAGCCATGGTGACTGATACCCTGATACCCAGTAAAGCTTCTCAGGGTACAGAGAGTCTATAAAGCAGTGTGCTTTGAAGGACTTCTGTTTCTCGAAGCTGCAGACTATTCTTCCTCAGGATATTGTCTCTCCAACACAGTCTGTGGTTAGTTGAGAGCTGCAAGTGAGAAAGAAGGAGAGAGTCAGTCCAGGGCTACCCAGCAACCTGCCCCGCAAGAAGACTTTGATATCTATAAGACAAGAATATGGACAAATACAGGGTTTGAGATAAGACTTGTATAGAGGCATTGTGGAGTAATAGTAAAGAAAATAGTTTTTGAAAATAATAATTTTGATGGTATAATAATAAAATGGAAGATTAATTGCTTATTTTCACTACAAAATATAGAACAGTAATGTTATCTATATAAGTGAGGTGATTTTTTTTATAGTTTTATAATCAAAACTATTTTCTGGAAATGCCTTGATTGAAATTTATAATAGAAAAATATGATTTTTTGTTTGTTTATTTGTTTGTTTCAAAAATGTTTGTAATCTACATACTATTTACCTAGCAAGTATGCCTATACAATATTTTGGTGTTTCAGGTTCTACTCATTGGATTTCCTAATTTATTTTTGCAAAATGAAGTTTATTCATCTTTTAATATTCTGTTACCTATGAAGTGATTTTATCTTGTTTCCATTTAGCAAGTCACAGAACTATTATTTTGAATGACTTTGTGTATAAGAAACCAGAGCTTAAGTCTTAAATAGGTCTTCTATGAACATAAACACGTAGTTGCAAAGAGGTATTTCATATGTTAAATCTTTTGACACAGTCATATCTGTTTGTGGTTTTAGTACCATCATATTGAAACTTAGTCCTCTGGGGATTCTGTTATAGAAGGGAAGACAGTAAGCCAACAAGTTACACTATGTTCCAACTTCTGTCACTGTGAACAGAACAAAAGAAAAGTTGTATTTGAAGAGATTCTAAGATTTTTATGGTAGAGCAACTTGCTAGACATAGAACCACCAGAAGTCATTCACTGTAAAGCACAGATGAGAGCACACTCCATATTGTATGGTACTTAGAGTTCAGAGAAGGGATCTCATTATGCAGATTTTACTAGGCACAGGAGACTGTCTGAACCAGGAAGTAAGGTGGAAGGGATAGAGAAATGTCTGGAGAAGAGGGAGAAAGAATAAATAAAGGAACCAGGAAGGGATAGCAGTGCTGGCTGCATGCTGGACTATCAGGAGGAGTAAGCTAATGGGAGGCTAAGGAGAGCTCTGCATTGCTTTCACTGGAGGTCACCAAGAGCCTGTAGTCAGTCAGGTCGTAAGAGGGTAGGCTTCTCTTTGTAAGTGGTGCTGAGAAGTCCTGAGAGGCTGTAAGGTGACAGATCCACCACTCAGGGGCAAGTCTATCTGAATGGATGGCTGACTGAGACACTTTGTCCACTTAAGGAGTTTGCATGGCCTCAGAATCTTGACATATAGGGAACAAGGAGAGAAAGTAGCAAATACAGTTATTATAAAGACCAAATTAGCTGCTCAGCAGAGTCCCTGCTGTGTGTGCACACCTAGAATGTATGTTATCATCACTATTACTCAAAAATAATTATCACAAAAATAGTTTCTTTAAATGTTTAGGATTTCTGTTGCAGTACAGTAATTTTATTAGAATGAGAAGGACAAAGTCTGTACATAGATAGTAAACTCCTTTTCTCTTGTTTTAGAACTAAATCCTCTAAGAACAGCTAGTTTAATGTTTATTGATTTGTATAAATATTCTTGAAAATGATACATTAGATGAGTGGAAACTGTAATACAAGTTTAAATTTGAATCTTAAAGATTCTCTGCTTTAAGAGTGACAAATGGGTTCTATTATTGAATAAAAAGCCCAAAAAAGAAAGGAGAGCGGAGAGGTGGGGTGAGGGAGAGAGGGAGGGGAGAGATCTTGCCATTTAGTACTTGTACCTAGCTGAACCTAGCTGTCTTCTTTTCCAGATGGCCGCCGTCATGTTAATTACTGATGCTAATGTGACTGCTCTCAGCTGAGCAGCTGTAATTGTTCTGTTCTTGTTCACAAACAGTGGCTTTGCTCTGGGACAGGACAGCTATCAGTCCATCATGTTACACTTTCCGGTTGGGCTCACTGGTTCATCTTTCTTACCTAAGCATCTGTGGGCAGGATATGAAATTAAACCCAGACAATTGACCTTCTAAACTCTGTTGTTCTATTTTATTAAAAATGATTGTTAAGCCTTAGCCATAAAATTGTCCATGCTACATTTCAAAACCCCCCAAGGCTGCTCAAAACCTCTACAGCAACTAGGGAGTCATTTGCTAACTTTAAGATTGAGATAGGAATATGCCATAGTATTTCTTTTCCAATGTTTGTATTTATTTAAGTAAAACTTGACTCCTTAAAACACCATTTTTATTTGTATTAGCATGTAAGAAATCAACATCTTGATTAAGAGCGTACATTAGCAGGTCTCATTTTCTCAAATTTTCAAAGGCAGCCTACAGAGACTGGCATCATCCAAGTACAATCAACAACTGGGTATTGGACAGAGAAACAGAAACGAGATAAAGTAAATCAACAGGGAACAGTCAGAGAGACAGACTAGATAACTGATGCTCACTGCACTTTCTGTAGTATATTAAATCAACCTATTTTCTGTCTGAAATATTCAAGATTTGGTAGACAGAGATAAATGATAAATTATAAATAGATTGAGCACATAGATACATTGATACAAAAATCATAAGCAATATAAATAGGTACTTGATAAATAGATAAGTAGATAGATAGATACACAGTCAGACAGATAGAATATGAGAGATATAAGATAATATATGACACAACATAGATGATTGATCAAACACAGATAATAAAAGGAAGATTGATTGAAAGTTAATGATAGATGATAGATCAATAATTGACAGGTAAATGATGATACATCAATAAATGATAGATACAAGATTGATGGAAGTTAGATTTAAGATATATGATATATATTAGATGATAGATAGATAGATAGATAGATAGATAGATAGATAGATAGATAGATAGATAGATAGGGAGTGCAACTGAAATAGGGTTTCCAGTGCAGATGTCACTGGAAAGGCCATACAGAAGCAGAGTTCTGAACTGACCCTGTCTGTGAACTGTGGTTCCCAGTGTGGATGATTCTTTCATACTTCAGGAAACATTTGGCAACAACAGACACTTTGTGTTATCCACTTTGGGATAAGAGTGCTGCTGTCATTGGCTAGGTGGAGGTCTGAGTGTGGTCACACTTCTCATAGAAGAGCTCCTCACAGCATAGTGTTTTCTAGAGGACCTGACCCTGCCCTAGTTTCAAGGAGGCTGCTGAGGAGTGAGCCTGGGAAGCCGAGGAGTCAAGCTTTGTCACTTCACAGGAATGCAGATGTGGGATACTGAACACCCTTATCTAAGTGGTTGCCCTTTTCCAAAAGCTCTGAGGTCAGGGAGCTACAAGTGGGTTCTGAGCAGAAGGAGGCCAATGCCATTTGAGACAGTCTCATTGCTGCATCCATGATGGAAATCTGTGCTAGTGAGGGGAAAGTGTGGAGGTGACTGTCTCTGTAATAGTTCTGAAGAGTATGATATGTCACACTAACCGGTGAAGCATGGCGAACCGGTAAAGCATTTTTTCCAAACACAATCACTCAGGCAATTTATAGTCATCTTAAAATTGGCATCTGTAGACCCAACATCCTAGCTATTCATTTAATTAAATTTATTTAAATTATAGGAGAAAATGACCACTGTCCAAAATTAGGTTTTAGTAGTTACAGCAATACAATGTCTCAAAACAAAAGCATATACCGGCTTAGAAATGGTCCATTTCTCTTCAGCAACTAATATGAACTTTTTCAAAAAGCCATTTCATTCAATAAACTAGATTTGTTAGCTAATTAGAGTAGCTCTATATGAAACTTTAGTGGGATCATATTGACCATTAAATCCATATTTTTCCCTTTTTGAGACTTTATTTTAATTATGTTTCTCCATTTGCTTTCTTTCCTCCAAATCCTTCCTTGTTTTTCTCCAAATTCATGGTTTTTATCCAATAATGTTATTGCATGGAAGTATATATACATATACACATACACATATACATAAATATAACTTGTTGGGGCCACATTACCTGTGTATGTATTTTCAGGGCTGATCACTTGGCACAGGGCAGCCTATCAGTGTGCTTCTCCCTCGGATCAGCCATCTCTCACAGATTTACTTAGTTTCCCATAAACTTTTAGAAGAAATAAAACTATGCAGCTCAGAAAACCCAGATACCTTTGAGGGAACATTTAAAGAGAATCATAAAAAGCTAATCAGAGGAGACAGCTATATAAATATTAAAATTTTTAAAGGGAAAATTTCACCCAGATAAACCTGAGGGAATTCCATGAAATCAAGAAACTCCCATCAAGATAGTACCCGTATTTGTAATTGACTGTGGTACTACCCAGGAAGCCCATACCACTGTAGGTCTTTTCCTATCGTAGTGCTTTATGCTAGGTCTGGTGTTCCAGTCTGTTACCAAGTATTATTCACACACAGTTAATAAATTTTGCTGTTTGATTTGGTGTACAAGACAAAAATTTTACATCAAAATTATTACGAGAAAATGTGATTATTTTATTTATGTATTTATCTTACTTACTTATTTTTTGTAGGAAAGATACTTAGTTCATGAAAGCAAGCTTGGAGAATACCTTATTTTAGCCAAACTATGGCATCTGGCACTTCTTTGAATTTGTCACTTGATTCATTTAAATTTATATTTTCATAAGACAGAAAACTGACAATTTGAAAATGCACTAGTTTGAAACATTTAAAAGGATATGGTGTTTCTACCTAGTCAGATCTTTCTCAGAAATTAATCACTCTTTTTTTTTTTAATGTTCTCACTCACTGTAAATAGATCCTTGTTAGCCCACTAGCATTCCTGAAAAGTGGCATGCTGATGTTCCTCCATGTGGCAGAGAGGAATGTCTCCATTGCCAGATGCCTTGGGCTCACCAGAAGGAAGTCCTCCTACACTGCTGGCCCTCTGGTCCATACCCTTTGAACAAGAGGCAAACCATCAGAATGAACCTCTTGGAAGTGCTGGAAGCTGGCTATGGTATTGACACATTGCAAAGCAGCATTTGAAAAGTGGAGGGAGGAAAATTAGGGATTTAAAGTCTCCAGTATGTAGTGAGTTCAAGGTTAACCTTGATAAGATTAACAAAGATGGGACACGTGATAGCCCATCTAAACAACCAAACAAACAAAGCAAAACCTAAACCAATCCAAAACAAAAGCAAGCAAACAAACAACACCCCCCAAATAAGAGAGAGAAAAGACACATGTTGAATTGTATACAGTATAGAGTGCTTACTTTGTGTCAGCTCTACTTTAAGTGACTACTGTCTCTGAAAAATGAAAAGATGCCATTAGTAGCCATGTTTTTACTGTTGAGGTTTTATTATTTTACCTTACTCTCTCTCTCTCTCTCTCTGTGTGTGTGTGTGTGTGTGTGTGTGTGTGTGTGTGTGTGTGTGTGTAAAATATATGTGTATGTGTATGTGCATGTGTATGGATATGTGGTGTATATATGTATGACAAGAATAGTGTGTAGGCCAGGCTGCTAATTCTGTAGTATTCTCCACCTTACTCCTTTGTAGCAGGATCTCTCACTGAGCCTGGAGCTTACAGTTCTGGGCTAAGCCCTAGGCATCCTGCCTGCCCCCATCTTTACTGATGTTGTGGGCATGCACTATAGACTTGCTGCATGAGTTTTGGGATCCGAACTCTGATGTGTATGCCTGTGCAGTAAGCACTCTTAACTGCTGAACTATCTCTCCAACCATTATTGTGGAGATTTTAGATGGAGTTCTAGGTAAGTAGACAAATTAAGATCTCCCTCTTGTGTCTGCGAGCTCTGAGATCATCAAACTAGTTTAACTTCAGAGTTCTTTATGAAACAAATATGTTGAATTTTTATCATGTCCACATTCAGCTGAAGGAAAGCAATAAGCAAATTGATTAAACAGATGTAGCATCAAACTGCCTCCTAAAGTACATATCCTTATCTTCATGTAGCCTCTGCTGTCATCAGAGAAATCTCTCATTGCAAAGGCAAGCAGTTAATACAATGACTCACAATAGACAAAGTGTGGAGGACAGGTGGCTATGGAGTGCTCGATCCCAGGAGTGTCTGTATCACTTCCTTTCCCATGGCTCAGAACATCCTGGCTTAGAATGACTAGACAGATGTAAGAGACAAGAGTAGGGGAGTGTAGCTGTAAAGTAAAGTGTTCTGGACAGGGCAGGCCGTTTCGCACATGGACTCACAACAACTGTGGTTACTTGCACAAGAGCTGCACATGATCAGGCCTGCCAGCATTTCTGCGTGGATGAGAGAGGGGCTCCTGAGGTGCTACCAGGAACTAAGAACATTGGCAGTTACTGGCAACTGGGGGAGGGAAAGCCATTTTCCTTCAAAGATGTGGCATCCAGTAGACTGCCTATACTCCGTGGATAGCCCTGTACCCAGGAAAATACAGGTAGACAATGAAAGATGAATTTGGGAGGGTGACATGGGGGCCGGAAAACTTGAAGGGGAGAAAAGGAGTGAGTAAGATCAAAGTGTATTGTGTACATGTATGAAACTCTCTAAGAGTAGAAAATAAAACTGCATTAAAAATTACAAATAATAGTGCCATGGAGAAGGCAGTTGAGAAGGAGGACAGCGTGACAGTGCACACACATGAGTGCCTGAGGGGAAATTGACTGCTATAACACCTCCCATGCTCTACCACCACAGCCTCGAAGCAAGCTCAAGTTCTGTGCTTTTGTTCTGACCTTCAGGGATGAAAAGCTAAAGAAAAGAGAAGGCATTTCCCAACTTGGCATCCTGGCTTGTGTAATTCTATCATCTATTCTGTCAAGACTTTATAAATAATTCTTTAGGAAAGAAGGCCAACAGCCATCAGCAGTCCAACCTCATCATGTCATTAAAGTCCTCCTCAATTCCTACGACCGGACTCCCTTCAAGTGGTCATTTCATGTGTGAACTATCAAGCAACACTGTGTCTTATAGAATACATGTTATCCTCTCGGGATGCTTCTAGGACCCTTCATTCTTGTGTTGGCTTCTCTGAGATTTTATTCAAATTTTTTTCTAAGTACTGCAATGTGTTGCTGTCAAGAGAGTAAGAGTTCTAGATGTTTCTTTTTTTCATTCCTGGAGCTTAGTCTGTAAACAAAACAAAATAAAACAAACAAAAAAAAAAACAATAGTGACATACTGAATGTTGATTTTTAGCTTTGAGAATGTGTCCTCGGAGGATAACTGCTTCAGGACTTGGCTTTCTTGTTGGGCATGGCTTTTTACACTTACAATCCCTGTATGGCAGCCTGTCTTCCTATACACTGAAAGCTTCTTGGAGACATGGACTGTGAGTTTTCATTTATTATTTTAAGCCCCTAGCACAGGGGAAGCCTAGTAGATCCTCTGCAAATGGTGTCTCCATAAAAGAATGAGTAAATTTATTATTTCTGAATTCACATGTGGCTTTTAGTACAGGTATTGAAAATGTAAACTATAATGCATGAAAGAGTTCAAGTTAAAGTCACTTTCTATTTTTGAAGTTATGATATCTTGAGTACATAAAGAAAAAACAGGTGAAATATTTCTTTTCACTGAGCATGCATGCCTGGACTGCAGAGTTAAATTATTAAAACCATTCATTGGAAATCTAAAAAATTGACTTAAAATCCCATCTGTATTGTACATAAAGGACTAAAGGTACATTCTGTGTATAATGCTTTGATGGCCCACATGTGTTGAACACCCATTTTCTAGGTTTCTGTGTTAGAAAAGAGTCAGGTCTGGAAACACAGTCATATCTTAAGTCTGAAAATTCAGTCTTCATCATCGATGTTCATGGTGGCATATTTTGGAGTTAAGGATTTTAAGCCTCTAGGTTTGCTGCCAGTATGAGGTTTCTGAGCCCAGTGAGGTTCTTCCCTGTAATAGAGACTCTTGAACATCATTCACACTTCAGAGTGGTCCTCGGACAACAGTGAGCCTTTAGTACTCTACAGCAGACTCTGTCCTTCAAAGTACCTTAATGGATTATCTCAGTCTCCACACTCAGCCTGCAAGAATAGTAGGTTCTTCATCCCATTTTATCTGGGGAGGAGAGAAAAATGAACAAGTGTACCCCATTTCACCTAGCTGGAGAATGGTTGAGCTCAGAATGATACCATTAGTCTGATCCCCAGTGTCTATGGATTGCATCACTGTTGATATTGATCTGCCTAGAGAGAGCAGCACAGAAAATGTGCCAGCACATAATGATAAGATGCTGAACATTGCAAAGAAGCACAGCCCCAGAAGTGTACTTCTTCTTCCCCTGTCCCCCAGAAGTGTACTTCTTACATGTCACAATGGTACTTGATGTCCCCTTAACATGTGAGTGTGGGCTGCTGTTTCCTCAGAACCTACGAGTGCCTGATGTCAAAAGAGTACCTTAGCTTGGTTCAATTAGAAGATTTGTTTGTATGGGAAAACTAATATTTGGGAAAAATTTTAAATATATGCATATACAAATTTATAACATATACTTCCCTGGTGTTCAATGCAAGTTACAATAGTGGCCCTCAGGTAGGATGTCATCTCTCTGATGAGGCTATGTTCAGAAAGAGGAATTGATCTTAGTGGCTATGACACTTCTGGCACACAGTAGGTACACTGGGAGCTACTGCCTTCATTATTCAAGCATCCATCTACAAAAGAAGACTCAGAGAGTTGAAAAGCTTCTTGAATTATTTAAGCCTAGGAGCAAATTCTGTTGGCATGTTTCTAAACCCATTACTTAATTGAATATCCAAAGAGCAGAATGGAAGTATAAATCCAAAAATCATAGTACTTTACTTTGCAATGAATCATACAAGATGTAGAACAATGTTTAAAAATAATATTGCTCGTGGGATTAGAGTCACTCATGTACACCTGCATGATTACATAGCTATGGGCTATAGTCTGAACATTTATGTCTTAGTTAGGGTATGTATTGCTGTGAAAAGATACCTCGACTGTGGAAACTCTTATAAAGGCAAACATTTAATTAGGGTTGGCTTACAGCTTAGAAGTTTAATCCATTATCATCATGGAGGGAAGCATGGTGGCACGCAGGCAAACATGATGCTGGAGAAGGAGCTGAGATCGTGATGTAGATCTTGACCCACAGGCAGCAGGAGACTGCCGGCCACTTTGCCTGGGATCCAGCATCTGAGACCTCAAAGATCGGTATATATCGTCTGGCACTGATTTTAACAGGAAATACGAGATGTGCGTTACTATTAGTTATTATGAGTGGGTTAGGAGTTCTAAAAGTTTTCTTTATAAATATGTTCAAATTTTCACAGATATTTATAAATTTACATTTTAATAAATTTTATAGGTATGTAAATACCTGACACTCTAATATGCCTTCGTAGTCTGGGACTGAGCAGACATTGACAAGGGCCCAGGACAAAGTAGGCCTATAGAAATAATAGAAAAATGTTTCCCACTGTGGGAGTAGAAACTATTTATTCTGATAACCCCAGAGGCTAATTATTTATTCAGTTATCAATGAAGAGTCAGGATGTACAATGTAATCCCATTCCTGTCTCCCCTCTGTGTTTCACTCATGCAGACTCAATGTTTAGAGTTTTTAAGGAGAAAAGATTGAAGATAAGATTATTACATTAATGGAAAAAAATGCTCTGCAGGACAATCAAGCCAGGCTGACATATCCCAGTCACCTTTGACTTGCTTGTATGTACCATGGGGCCGACGAGCAATCAGCAGCTGGTAGTTGAGATAACTTTAGTTTAGTTGTCATTTTGTGTAAAACTCTTCGTATAGTATAATACTTGTGGGTTTTTAATTATAAGAATAGAATCATGGGGAATAATTTCATGCAAATTGACATAACTAAGAGAAAGAAAATCTTTCAAAATGAATATTTAGCTACATAAACAGTACATCTGAAACTTAAGGCATAAGAAATTTACATTTTGGCTTTGAGAGTCTCTTTATTGCTGAATTATACTGTGTCCATCTGCTCCAGCGCTGCATAGATTTCAGCGCTAGTGAGCCAAGTGGGAGGGTTCAATGGATTATTCTTCTGCCTCATACTCTGATACATCGAACACTTCTGATTTGTAAATTTTATCCCTAGTCTCTCTTTGTTTCATGATAATAAAATTATAAAGTCTGTACTTAAAGTTGACTTTGTAATTCTTCCCTTCACCCTAAAGAAGGAAAATGCATTGAATGTAGCTAAATAAAAGCCATTGCGTTGGTGCAGATCTATGGCTCTTCCTCTCCTTAACCAAATGTTTGAAACAATTTATCTCATGTATCTGCATGAGAAAGTAGCTAAAAATACTTAAGACTTGAGTTACAAAAAAGGTGTGTGTGTGTGTGTGTGTGTGTGTGTGTGTGAGAGAGAGAGAGAGAGAGAGAGAGAGAGAGAGAGAGAGAGAGAGAGAGAGAGAAAGAGAGAGAGAGAGAGAATGGTTTGTTTATGAACAGAAAGCCTATCTTAGACTGGAGTAGTCATTACATGTTGTCCACAGGTATTTCTATGATGTGAGGTGTTGCATGTGACTTGTATTGGCTAATGAAACATGACTACTACTGCAGTTGTTACTACCTCTCAGTAGATACTTTAGAATTTGTTTCTTGTCTTTATGAACACAGGAGTGTGTGTTGAGATGGTCTCTCAGTGACTGTTCCGTGTTAATACAGTGAGGATGAAAAGGACCTAGAATTTGCTTTTTTACATTTACTCGTGTGTATTTAGCGTTCGGTGAGGATGTGTATGTCAAAGCTCACACGCGGAAGTGAGATGACAACTTGTGGAAGTTAGTCCTTCCCTTCTATCCTTTGGGTCCTGGGGTTTGAACTCAGATTCTCAAGTTTGATGCCAAGTGCCTTAACCTGATGAACCATTTTGTCAGCATGAGAAAGGGACTTTTGAGCATTGCTGTCCTTTAGAGATTTAGAGTCACTTTGCTATAGCAGCATGGCCTAGCTTAACCTACCTCAGACATGATTCCTATCATGTCTCCACATAGGAAAAGACTGCCTTATTTATTGTATTTAAATGACAATCTAAAGGAATAAATTAAGTAAGAGTTTATGAATTTGAAATACATAGATTTGCTTTCGACTTCTTTTGTAAAACTGTTAGAAGGGCAAATGATGTTTAGTGAAAGAAAGCCTGTTTTCCCTGTGAGGAGTATTTGGCATGCGTAATACCGAATGGTTGTAATTTAAATTAGAAAATAGCAACCACCACAGTCAGGATTCTCAGTTTGTTTGTAGACATAAAAGTTTATGTAGCATTTACATTTAGGATCATGTACTGAGCCCTACATATCCTTGTAGACGGAAGTACTTTAATGTGCACAGAACTATCAGAGAAATACAAATTATGAGTATGGATCATTAAATTAACTGTTTGAGTTTGCTTCTTTTGTGCTATGATAAAGCACTAATCCATCCAAGCCAACCTGGAGAAGAAAGGGTTCACTGGACCTACAGGTCGTAATCTATTATTAAGTAAGGCAAGACAGAAACTCAAGGCAGGTACCTAGAGGCAGGAACTGAAGCAGAGACTGTTGAGAAACACTGCTTACTGACTGTCTGCTTGTAGCTTACTCAGATGACTGTTTTATACAACGCAGGACCACGCACACAGGGATAGCATCATCCATAATGGGTTGAGCCCTCTCGTTTCAATCATTAATTTAAAATATTCCCACAGACATGCCCACGGATGAGTCTGATGCAGGTAACCCCTCAATTGAGTTTTTTCTTATTCCAGGTGACTCTACTTTGTGTGAAGTTAACAAAAAGAAAGCACACTACACATTTTGATTTATGTTTGAAGAACTGTAGACATATTTCTTTAAAATTGTTCTATCCTCTTTTTGGCTGTAAAAAAAAAAGACAAAAAAAATTGGCTATGGAGTGTGCAGATGTTAAAGAGAAAGATGCTAAAAATACTCAGTTTACTGAGAGAAAACAGCTTTGTAAAGAGTCCATCATTACTGAGGTGAATATGGAGGAAACAAGGATTTGTGCTGGTTTTCTTTTCTGTCTTAATTTCTGGACATTTCCAGAGAACTGGTCTTGCAGTATGTGAGACTTGGATGGGGAACCTCTGTCCTTCTTCTCATCCTGTCACCTTTGAACACACTACATCAGATGTGAGACAATGGGGCTCAAAGACCACTTGGGTACCAGGGTGATTTTCCAATAACTCTTTCTCCAATCTGGTGCCCTGATCTGCTGCCATGGCTGAATTGACATTGTGGTGATCGATGATTAAGACATTGTTAGGGCATCTGAAATTTTCGAATATGCTGGGTTATGGTTAATTTCATAAATATTGGATGAGCCAGAGTCTGCCAAATGGCTTCAGTGTGTTTACTGGGCTCGTAGGAAGCAAACGCAAATGGGTTTGGTTTGGTTTCTTTAAGTAGTGGAAGGAAATAAAACCTCTATGGAAAGTGACAGTTACTGCAAACCTTCAAGGATTTTTTTCATATGGGCCATTTCACTTCCCTTCCTTAACGGTCATTTATTGACAAGTTTGTAAGAGATACACAGCTGAGCAAAACTACCTTCAATTTCAAGGAACCGAAAGTCTGGTATGGGAAATTACAGGCTAGTCACACACCTCATCTATGATATTGCTGTGGCTTTGTTCCACTGCTGCTTATAATGCTTAGAGGATGTGAGAGCGCAAATAGGAAGATAAAATGGGGGGTTTAAGGTATTTCTTACTTTTAAAAAATTAAAACTATAAGTCTGTTTTAAAAAATGTTATTTATATGCCCTTACTCCCCCATTTTCTCTTGAGACTGCTCCTTTCTCTGGTCCACACCAATTGATGAATTTTCTAAACCAAATGAAACCAAAAAGAATTTTTAAATTGCACTGACTTGTGAGATTTTTAAAAAGGAATTATAAATCCTTGCTAGCTCATATGGCAGACACAGTCTAGGTATCTTATTTACAAGCTGTGAGCCCAGATGGTGCAGGGCTTGGAACAATTTAAGTAATATCCCAGTCATGTGTCCCTTGTTACTTGCTGTTGTTTCTCCTGGCCACGTGCTCATGGTCCATCTCCTCTCATGGTGGCTTCCTCCTTCTTTGCACTCCTCTATTCTCCCTGTCCTCTCTCTACTTATAACCCCCAGACAGGTAACTGAAAACCCAGTTATCTCTCTCTACTGTTTAGGCTTTTATTGACCAATTAATTCGGGAAGCAAGGTCACACAGCAACATTTGGTGTACATGAGGATCTTATCAGGGGACAACCAGATCTTGGGGGCCAGTATTTAGCATTTGAATACATTGCACTACCAGACCAAGCTCCTATATTTCCCCATTTTGTCCAATAATAAACAATAATAAACAATATGCAGAAGGGACAACTATGAAACAATTATGAAATCTATAGTGTAATAATTACATTTACAATGTCATGTCCATTTGTATTTGGCAATTTAGGAAAAAATATTCTATTATTTATCCTATTTTGGTGAGCTTAGAGTTTTATATTTAAGTTATTTCTTTCATTACCATCTTAAACATTTAAATCCTCTAACTTTCATAAGTTGTGCTAACCAATTAAACTTGGGGAGCAAAATTGCATAACACCATTTGGTTTGAGAATCTCCTCATCAGCAGACAATCGATCTTGGGGCCAGTATTTAGTATTTGACTACATAGCAGTACCAGACCAAATCCCTGTGAGGATTAGTTTTGAAATATGGCTAGGAGTTGGAAGAGCAAGTATAGAGATGACAATTCAGGTAATACTTTAAATTAGAGAAGGGAGTCATTATTGGCTTTGGTTCCTTTGGTAGCTGTAACCTAGGGTTTTCTTTCACCAATGACCAAAGTTTTCTCATTGAATGTGCCAGTAGGCATACTACATTAACTTCAAAATGATGTGTGGATTTACCCTAGCTCATATTTTTACCTAAAAGTCATTACATCTCAGCTTCTGAAAATGTTTCATGAAAGGCCCCAGTTGTCTTCTGTGTTTGGTTAGTTTTGTGTCGAGTTGATACAAGCTAGATTTATCTGAAAAGCAGGAACCTTAAATGAGAAAGTGCTCCTATGAGATCCATATGTAGGACATTTTATTAATTAGTTATTTATTAAGGAGGGCTCTGCTGATTGTGGCTCTTGCCATCCCTGGGCTGATGGTCCTGAGTTCTAAAAGAAAGCAGGCTGAAGAAACCATGAGGATCAAGCCAGTAAGCAGCGCCCCTCCATATACTCTACCTCAGTTCCTGTCTCCAGATTCCTGCCCTGTTTGAGTTTCTGTCCTGATTTCCTTCATTAATAGACTATAGTTTGTAAGTGTAAGCCAAATAAACCCTTTCCTCCCCAACTTGCTCTTGGCCATGGTGTTCACCTCAGCAACAGAAACCTTAACTACGCCATCCTCCAATCTTGGTCTACCTTTACCAGTTAAAGAACTTTCTTGGTCAATCTATTTATTAGTCTTAAAACTAATAAAAGTTTAAACTGTGACTATTATGGCAGGCAATTTTCTCTGTGTCTGCACACCATTCAGAAATGGTAACTGATACACACCTAGATTGCTGACACTGAAACCAAAGGAAAGCTTTTATGAGAACACAAACAAACTGGTTTTAGTAGGTCTTGGAGTATTTCATACAGCATGTTGTTATTATACTTACCTTCTCCCTTAACTTTTCTCACCCTTTTCTACCCACCCAACTCTGTGCTTTTTATTTGTCTTGCTGTTTGTTTTTTTGTTTGTTCATTTAACATCCATTAGGTCCTGTTTGTGCTGGCCATATATTCTTGGATGTGTGATCTTCTACTGGGGAATGGTTGACTTACAAAAGCCTATATTCTTTATCAAAACTGACTGTCTCTATACTAGCAGCTATCAATTACCAATAGATTCTCAGCAAGGGATGAGACTTCATGCCCACTTCCACCCATTGCCTGTTGCAGTTTACCTGGCTCCATTGTTCCCCTTGAAGTTTTATACCAGTGCTTTCTGGATTAGTTGATGCAAGAACAAATGGTTCTTACTGTTTCAAAACCCCTCAGAGTTTCTGTTTTGTTACATAACAATGATGCGATCTCTTCCTCCAGTCAACAACTATCCATGAGCACTGTCACTTTCAAGTCACTGTGACAAAACACCAGAGAAACATGGCAAGAGGAGGAAATACATATGTTGCTGTGGGGTTAAAAAAGTTTATGGACACTTTGATCCTTTTGTGATGTGCCTGTAGGGCATAGTACATCATGGCAGTTGTATTGGACATGAATCTCAAAAAGAACAGGACCTATAGAATGAATATATACATACAGATATACACATACACACACACAAGCATGCACATACACACACATACACATGTGCATGTGCTTTATCTGATATCAGACTCAGTGAAGTCAGCAACAATTATTAGTTGTCTTAGTATGAGTGTGATTAAAGAGGCCCATCTCCCCACATTACTTCAAAAGCACAGGTTAGAGGTCAAGTCTTTACCATGTGAGCCCTTAGGGACATAGAATGTCTAAACAAGCATCAACTCTCACTTCATTCTAGAGAGAGCCCTTTCTCTTGCTTCTCCCTGCCCACCACCATTGCCCTGGAGTCCTCCATGAGGGTAAGCCAGAGGCTCATTATATCACTTACCTTTGGGCTTTTGGATTCTTCTTCCTAACATTGCTCTTGACATGATATTTTTTTAGTCATGCTTGGATTTCCATTTAATACATCACCAGCTCTGAGAAAATTTCCCCAAACCTACAGAGTAAGAGAAGTGACCCTGCTGTGTTTTCCTGGAAGAATCTACATGTCTGTCCAACCTGCTACAGTGGCTTATTGAGCAGTCTTGAGCAGGACTTAAGGAACTATGGACCAAATCAGAACCCATCTATTTCTTAAAGAAAATTTTAGTGGAAAATGTTGATGCTGATTTTCATGTCTCCTTTCACAACATATTGGCATATCTGGACAGTTTGAGGGATGGGAGGAATCTTCCATAACTTTTTCAGTATCTAAGCTTTTCCAGAAAAATGTTACTTGTTCCTGCATTGAAAAACAAGCAATATGTCTCTACCTTATACACCACAACTATCTAGTGTTTAGAACAATGTAGTTTAGAGAAATTAATCTAAAATTAGTACAGTATATAAATAAACCAATCAAGCAAAACTTCAAAAATAATTAGTCACACTCTATGAGAGCCTAGCAGTGTCTGGGTGCTACTCATGAATCATTAGGGCCAGCAGGTGAAGGCCCTGCTGTAAGGAAGGGTGAAAGGATGGCTTTGTTAATCATTGCAAAGCAGGTAAAATTAACTTGCCAGGAGAGTGTACCCAGACCTCATTTGTAGTAAAAGGAGAGACAGCACAGCATGCCATGACAGCAAAGAGCAACACCTGGCATTAAAATGCAGGACAGGAGTCCTAGCTGTCACATTTGCCACCTTTAGGACCTTGTATAAGAACACACTGAACTTCTCTGATAATTTCATATTTATGAAAACTTATATAATCTCTCTGCTGCTTGTCCCCACATATAATAAACGAGTAGGTTTTAGTGTTTCTTTGGGTTGCTGTAAAGTTGAAGTGAGGTAAGTTGCATAAAAGGCTTTGAAGTGGCCAGCGTAGAGGAGGCTTTTAAAGACATGGTTTTCAGCGGTAAGTGTCTCCCTCAGAAAAATTCTTGCTTATGAGCACTACAGCTGCAAATGGAGGCGATTACATTAAGTGAAATGGGATGGGCACAGAAAGACAAATACTACACGTTCTCTCCTCCTGTGCAGTTACATAACATAATAAAATCAAAAGTCAGGGAGTGCAACTGGAGAGGTAGCTCAGCAGTAAAGAGCACTTATGGTTCTTCCAGAGGAACAGAGGTCCCTTCCTAGTATTCAAATGTGGTGCCCACAGTCATCTAGAACTTCAGCTCATGGGGATTATTCTCCCTCTTCTGTCTTCTGTGATCTTTCACACATACATGACATACACTCACACAGACACATACACATGAATAAGATAGATAGATAGATAGATAGATAGATAGATAGATAGATAGATAGATAGATA
>JANHMN010000004.1:132320904-132390608 GCA_030674055.1 Rhabdomys pumilio | reverse complement strand
ATAGATAGATAGATAGATAGATAGATAGATAGATAGATAGATAGATATGTTGGTTTCTGAAAAAAAAATATAAAGAAAGGGAGGACCAGAAATCTAGGTTTTATTTCAAATTCCTACACATAGAAATAGTTCACATGAGACAGAAACATTCAGTCTGCTCCTAGGACATTATATCATACGTACACCATGTTATTATGCTGTATCTACAACTTTACAAATACTGTGTTTCAGCAAAAAAAATTAAATAAAATTATAATTCCTTGGTATTCACTTTAAAGATCTTAAGAAATTTATGTTATTTCACTTCGTTTCAAAGAAGAACTTCATTAGAGTTTGGCTATGTTCTTTATGTAAAAGATTAGGAAGTGTTTCTAGACGTAGCTCTATTAACACATCGAGTATTGTATTTTCAGCATTGAATTTAAAAATATTCTCTTGTTTGTATTATTTACATATGATATACGTATCGTGATATAATACATGTGGCAGATTGGACTTCTATGGATTGAAAGTCTGACCCTTTGGTGGGGCATTGAAGTGTAGCATGCACTGGCTGCTGAAATGTGCTAGATTCATTACAGCCTCATTGATTGATTAGTGACTTAACATTCACTGTCAGTGTTTAAGGGGCAGATATCCTTGTAAGGTGTTAGAAATGTATCAACTGTTCTAACAGGTAAGTGGGCTTTAACTTTGGAAAAAGAAGCAGATATGATTTCTTGACCTAAGTAATGTCAAGACCATTTCACACAAGAATAGTCCATTGAGATTTTCAATAAGACGAGACTTTCATTGGCCTGAGTAATGAGGGCAGCTAGTGAGGACAGGACATCACAAACTGAAGACACACAAGGACTCAGACTTACAAATAGATTTGAACTTGTATCATTCCTCAGAATCAGCTCGAATGTGGTCAACACTCAAGTTTATGGAGACTGATGCATTTCTAAGCCTTTGCTGTTTTTGCTTACTATAGTGGGGATTTGGGCAGGGAAGGGGAGAGGGGCTGAACCCAGTGAAGGTGTCTCATCTTCCTAGAAAAGCCAAGTTTTCTGCTTATCCTAGAAGCTCTATTTTTGCTGCTAATTACTGGTTAGCCACTTAAAAACTGTTTGGAGACTGAACGTCAGCATTGAATCATTATTGCCTATTTAGATAAATTCAAGGATGTCTTGGCTCTGGCATGGATGGGTCAACTTAGTTTTCTCTGATGGTGAGTACATTTTTGTAGTATGTTTTTGAAAATTTCACACAAGTACTGTGCTTACATCATATTCACCCCTCACTCTCTCTCCAACTCCCTTCCACTTCTAGAATTAATTAATTCTACATTTTTGGTTTACACATTCACACACAGACACACAGACACACAGACACACACACACACACACACACACACACACACACACAGATGAGTACACACAGAAATATACAAATACAGTGTGCTGAGTCTGTTTAGAACTGTTCATGTATTTTTGTTTAAGGCTTTTAAGTCTGACCATTTAGGATTGGGATAAGAAAATTTCATCAGGGGACTCGTCATGGAAAAAACTGATTCTTCCTCTGTTAGCAGCAATTAATTACCTGTAGTTCTTTATCTAAAAGGAGCCTAGAGAGATTTCCTTCATCAACATTAAAATGTCAACTGGTGTTGTCAGTGTTTTTTTTTTTTATTCCAAATGAATTTGCATATTGTTCTTCCTATCTCTATGAAGAATTAATTTGGAATTTTGATGGGGATTGCATTGAATCTGTAGATTGCATTTGGCAAGATGGCCATTTTTACTATATTAATCCTGCCAATCCATGAGCATGGGAGATTTTCCCATCTTCTGAGATCTTCTTCAATTTCTTTCTTCAGAGACTTGAAGTTCTTGTCATACAGATGTTTCATTTGCATAGTATTGGTACAGAAACAGGCAGGAAGATCAATGGAATAGAATTGAAGACCCAGAAATGAACCCACACACCTATGGTCTCTTGATCTTTGACAAAAAAGCTAAAACTGTCCAATGGAAAAAGGACAGCATTTTCAACAAATAGTGCTGGTTCAACTGGATGTCAGTCAGCATGTAGAAGCATGCAAACCAATACATTCTTATCCCCTTGTACAAAGCTCAAGTCCAAGTGGATCAAGAACCTCCACATAAAACCAGATACACTGAAACTAATAGAAGAGAAGGTAGAGAAGAACCTCGAATAACTTGGCACAGGGGAAAAATGTCCTGAACAGAACACCAATGGCTTATGCTCTAAGATCAAGAATTGACAAATGGGATCTCATCAAATTGCAAAGTTCTGTAAGGCAAAGGACACTGTCAACAGGACAAAACGACAACCAACAGACTGGGAAAAGATTTTTACTAATATTACATCTGATAGAGGGTTAATATACAACATATACAAAGAATTCAAGAAATTAGACTCCAGACAACTAAATAACCCTGTTTAAAAATGAGATACAGAGAAAAAACAATTCTCAACTGAGGAAACTCAAATGGCCGAGAAGCACCTAAAGAAATGTTTAACATCCTTAGTCATCAGAGAAATGCAAATCAAAACAACCCTGATATTCCACTTCTTACCAGTCACAATGGCTTAGATCAAAAACTCAGGTGATAGCAGATGCTGGTGAGGATATGGAGAAAGAGGAACACTCCTCCATTGTTGGTGGGATTGCAATATGGTACAACCACTCTGGAAATCAGTCTGGTGGTTCCTCAGAAAATTGGACATATCATTACCCAAGGACCCAGCTATATCACTCCTGGACATATTCCCAGAAGATGCTCCAACATATAACAAGGACATATACTCCACTATGTTCATAGAAGCCTTATTTATAATAGCCAGAAGCTGGAAAGAACCCAGATGTCCTTCAACAGAGGAATGGATACAGAAAATGTGGTACATTTACACAATGGAGTATTACTCAGCTATTAAAAACAGTGAATTTGAGAAATTCTTAGGCAAATGGATGGAACTGGAAAATATCATCCTGAGTGAGATAGCACAATCACAAAAGAACACACATAGTATGCACTCACTGATAACTGGATATTAGCCCAAAAGCTTACAATACCCAAGATACTACTCAGAGACCATATAAATCTCATGAAGAAGAAAGACCAAACTGTGGGTGCTTCAGTCCTTCTTAGAAGGAGTAACAAAATACTCATGGGAGCAAATATGAAGACAAAATGTGGGACAGAAACTGAAGGAGGGGTCGTCTGGAGACTGTTCCACCTGGGTATCTATCCCATGTGCAGTCACCAAAGGTAGATACTGATGTAGATGCCAGGAAGTGCATGCTGACAGGAACCTAATACAGCTGTTTCTTTAGAGGTCTGTCAGAGCCTGACATATACAGAGACAGATGCTCACAGTTAACCATTGAGCTGATCATGGGGTTCCCAATGGAGAAGTTAGAGAGAAGACTGAAGGAGCTGAAAGGGTTTGGAGCCCCATGAGGAGAGCAACAATGCCAACCAACCAGAGCTCCCAGGCTCTAAACCACCAGCCTGGGAGCATATAGGAAGGGACCCATGGCTCCCTGTGTATATGTAGAGAAGAATAGCCTTGTAGAACATAGGTGGGAGAGGAGGTCCTTGGTCCCGAGAAGGCTGGATGCCCCAGCATGGGGGAATTCAGGGGTGCCGAGGTGAGAATAGGTGGGTGAGTTGGAGCACATCCTCATAGAAGCAGGAGGAGAGGGGATGGGATAGGGGGCTCTTGGGTTGGGGGGGAAGGAAATGGGGAAAGGGGATAATGTCTGAAATGTAAATAAAATATCAAATTAAAAAACAAAAACACAAACAAAAAGAACTGCTTCCCATGGCCCAATCAATCATGGATGTTTAGCCAGGTCTACAGTTACCAAGTTACCAGTTACCATTTTCCCCTACTGAGCAGAGCTTAAGTCCAACTAGAGAGTTGTTGGTCATCCTTAAGATATATGTGTCACTATTGCACCCCTGGGTAAACCTTGCTCTGCTGGTCATTGCTATACTTCCTGGGCTTTACAGTAGAGTAGGACTTTTGATTGATTTCTTTTTAGACAGCTTTCATAGTACCTTCAGATATACTGAGAGCTGGGCCTCAGGAAGCAGCTTCTAGGTCACTCACAACTTGATTTCTCAAAGTCCTGTGACTGAAGTGCATGGTATCTTCAAGAATAGGGTCTTACCTTTACATTCTGGGAGGCAACAAAGGGGAACACTAATACCTTATATGGTATTTTAGTCTCTTAGACTCCCCTGACTAACAAACAGAAGGAAAGTTTCCTATGTCTTGTAGTAGAATTCATTGCCCTAAAAGGAGTGCTTTCATTTAACTTCTGAGTGTATGTTTAACTAAACACAAAATAATATGCTTGGTTATAAATTTTGCAAGCATCCTTAGAGTTTGTCATCATTTCCCCCCTTCTCCTTTTGTGTTGTCCTTCCTTTCCCATCTCTAGTTAAAGCTCCCCACATTAAAAATAGGCAACAAGGTAGTCACTGAACATGGAGCCATATCTCCTATGAAACTCATGCATACATGTCACCTCATATTTCCTTAATCTGTCCTTTTTCATTTAACTTCTCAAATATACCCCTGAACATCTTCTATATAGACAGCCTCATCACTGATAACCCTGCTTCCTCTCCACTGTAGCCAGAATTATTATACTAAAGCGCACATATAACTATCAGTTCGCATTAACACTTCTAAGAGACATAGAAAGTGGCATGCTGAGGCCCTAGCTGTGTACTCTAAGACTGCATTGTCTGCTCTCAATCTGCTGCTGTTTCTTTTTTGTAAGCAACTTTTATGTTTACTCATTTATGTGTTTATATTGGGAGAACATATTTGGAGGTCAGAGGACAGCTTGTGGGAATCTGTCTTTTCCTCCCATCACATGAGTTCTGGGAATCAATTGCAGGTTGCTTTGGGTTTTATTTCTAATTTCTATAATGAATATTGCATTAAGCTCCACAATTTTGTTAGAACTTTGTTATTGTATCCCTAGGAAATTATCACACTAATGGATGACCTTGAACACTTTACTCATGTGGAAATTGGTCCCAGTGCTGAACCTTATTTGGCCCAGTGTTGTGTGAAAGGAAGAAGTTCTGATATAATAACTGCTTAGGACACTAGCCACACAGAGTCAGCGCTTCTCATACACACTGCTGCTTGTGAGTATGGTTGTTCTTCTCTAGAATAGGGATAACATCTGGTTTCCAAGCCTCTTTTGAGAAGTAGTATGATATAGCTTAAAAAATAATAACTGACTTCAAGTCCAGAATGTATTACCATTTAAGAGTAATTTTGAACATCTTATGAAACTTCAAGCCTCAGTTTTCTCGCACGTTAAGATGTTCAAGTAGCCCATGCTCTTCAGAGGTGTTGTGGCAAATAGGGCTGCTCTGTGTGACACTGATCGATAAGGGAGCTCTCTTCTCTACAGCAGCACTGAGACATGAATAGTTTGAATGATAATGGCACCCACCTTTAATTGCAGCACCTGCAGGGTAGGAAACACATCTGAACTCCATGATGAGTTTATTGACAAATGAGACCTTGTGTCAAATAGGAGGTGGGAGTTGATTGGTTGTGTAAATCAATCTTCCATTGCATGTTTAAATTACAATTCTGTATCTTTCCAGAAGTATTTTTGTGTTTATGAATTTCATGTCCTTTCCCATAGACTCCAGGGGTCATCTTCATCTTGGGGACGAGAATGCAGTGTAGAAGCACATAATCTTTTTTAAATGTATCTTTTAGTATTTTAGGAACTATCTATCAATCATGGCTTCTCTTGTGTTTTGTAAAAGCAGGGAAAACTGAGTTTAACATTCTTGACAAGCTTTCTGTGCCTGCATCTGGAGGCCAAGTTGGGTCTCTCATTTGCATAACTTTTACAGTAGTCTTGTTCAGAATAGTTGATTCCTTTCACATTGTGCTGTCACTTTTAATACAGCCAATCAGGCTGAGTGTGGTTCACTCTGGTGTGTACCACTCAAATATGCACTAAGAAAGACTTTCAAGGCCAGGCTAGGAGAAAAAGTTAATTAATAGAAGTAGACTGTAAGAAGTCACTGGAGGAAATGTCAAGAAGAAACAATGCTCTGTTGCACTGATGCTATAATTCTCACTAAGCCTGACAAAGCACAGATGGGACCCAGTGTTAACAATGGTGCCAATAAGGCCATCACTCCTCAGCAGCTGTTAGCATCAAGGCTACACTGGGGGCTCCACAGAAGATTTCATTAGGGACTTTGTGGTATTGACAGCCTTGACTTTTTTTAAGTCCATTTGTGTCATTGTTCTTAGTCTGAGACATGAGTAATGTAAACATTAGGGAAACCGTTGTGTGGCCTAAGAGGATTTCTTAGGGAAACAGTAAGAAAAGAGGATTACAATAAAGCGATCTAATCATATTAGCTCAATGTCTGACGTCATTACTAAAAAAAGAATGGAAGACTCAGTAGATGTGTATATGTGAGAAGGAAATGTATTAGGTACTCTTTGATGCAACCTGCAAACTTATTCCACTGGAAAGAAAATGTTGCAAATGAAACACACACACACCAGTTTCATCTTCTTTTGCTCACCAATTTCATATATGTGAAGATATATGGTTGAATAAGGATGCTAATAATGTCAGGAGAGCATAAAACTACAGACAAGATGATAATGAGTGATATTTATTTTTATGACAGTATTAAAATTATACCATTAAACTAACTTTTCAATGTAAACAATAAAAATGTCATGCTGCATTCTCAATATTCTCCTAATAAGACATCACCAGTCCAATAATTTAGAGAGAACAGTGGATGGGAACAATTTATAAATTAACCAGTCATACAAAAGAAATGTAAATCAAAGAAGCCCACATTTCCAAATGTACAGTTCTAAAAATCCCAAAGCTTTTTTTAAAAAAAGATAAAACAAAAACCTTAGTGTTGATAAGTCCTCAATATGATGAGGACTGCTGTGATAAATCAATTTTTGACACTGATTTTGTGATATCCTTTTTAAGGATAGCTTAAGTTTAAATGAAAAAAGGCATGTCCTGTGGTTTGGTTACAAAGTATCTTTAAAAAGTCTATTTTTTTAATTTACATTTACATCCAGCTCATTGCCTCTCTCCTGGTCTCAAGATCCATCCATTGCTTGCAAAATTCATGATGTTTTTATTGTTAATACCTGAATAGTATGCCATTGTGTAAATGTACCACATTTTCTTTAGCCATTTTTCCGTTGTGGGTCTAGATTGTTTAAACTAGATTATTTAATCTAGGTTGTTTAAATTAACAGACATTAATAATCAAATGGACCTAACAGACATTTGTAGAATTTCACCCAAACACAAAAGAATATACCTTCTTCTCAGCATCTCATGGATTCTTCTCCAAAACTGACCATATAGTTGGTCACAAAGCAAGCCTCAACAGATACAAGAAAATTGAAATAACTCTTTTATCTTACCAGGCAACCACGGATTAAAGCTGGATTTCAACAACAACAGAAACACCAGAAAGCCTACACACTCATGAAAATTGAACAACTCTGTATTCAATGAGCCAGGGAAGAAATAAAGAAATTAAAAACTTTCGAGAATTCAATGAAATAAAGGTACAACATACCCAAATTTATGAGACACAATAAAAGCAGTGATAAGAGGAAAGTTCATAGCACTAAGTGCCTCCATAAAGAAATCAGAATGTTCTCACACCAACAATTTAAAAGTACACTTGAAAGCTCTAGAAAACAGAAGAAACAAGCTCACCAAAGAGGAGTAGAAGGCAGGAAATAATCAAAATAAGGGCTAAAATTAATCAGTTCTAAACAAATAAATCAATACAAAGAATCAATGAAATCAAGAGCTGACTCCCTGAGAAAACCAAGATAGACAAACTCTTAGCCTAACTAACCAAAACACAGAGAAACAGTATACAAATAAACAAAATCAGAAATGGAAAGGGAAATATATAACAACAGACACTGAGCAATTCAAAGAATCATTAGGTCTTAATTCAAAAGCGTGTACTTTACAAAAGTAGAAAATCTTAACAAAATGGACATCAAAAACATCTACCAGCATGATCCTTTAGACTTCATCTCATGGATGTAGGGTTGGTTCAGTATATAAAAATCCATCAATGTAATCTACCATATAAACAAGTAAAAATATTATGTGATTATATCATTAGGTTCATATTTTTAACAAGCGATCAATAGCTGGCTATGCTATTCTTTCTGTGTATATGATTGGACATTTTGGCAGAGCAATCAGGAAGTAAAGCCCTGTTGGAGGCACTAGTCATTGGGAGGAGATGTCAGTATGTTATGGCTCAACCCATTACTCTCTAGTTTTGATTCTTGATCTGTCTAGATGTGAAGACTACCAGCTTTATCATCCTACTAACTTAATTATACCAGCCCTTTCTTCCATGATAGACTGTCCTCTCAAACTCTGAGCCCAAAATCAACCTCTATTCTCTTAGATTTCTTATGCATATTTAATCACAGCAATAAGAAAAATCACTCACTAATAGAGACCTTATGTTTTGTAGGCGTTCAGAAGTGGTTTGTATGAGGAATGTATAAAAGTTTAGAGGTGTTACCTTGAGATGGCCTAGAATGTGCTGAGGAAAAATATTAAAGGAGCCTTCTGGGGGAAGTTCAAAAGCCAGCATGCTGGCAGAAATGATGATTGTCCAGAGTGGGCTTTCAGGTTTCAGCGAGGAACATGAACTATCCTGAGAGTTGGGTTATTGACAATGTATGTTGTATTTTGGCAAAGAATCTGACTATGTTCTTCCTGTGTCCTAAAAGTTTAAGTGTAATAAATTTAAAAAAAAACAATGAACTGAGATGTTTGTAAAGAAAATTTCAAGGCAGTACAATATCTAGGCCATGAGATAGTTGTAGATTATTGCATTTGCCAATATTTACAGTCAGAAAGATCAGAAACCAGAGCTAAAATAAGTGGGTAATGTTCAGTGCAACGAAGAAGTAAGCATGGACTTAGAGATGCGTGTAGAAATATGCAGTTTGGTGAAGGAACTTTGAACCTCAGTGAAGGTAAAGTTAGGGTTGTTTTAAATAAAGTCATTGTAGTTGTTTAAAAAATATTGGTTCTATTAAAGGGAAATGTTAGACTTTACACAAGCACCAATAGGAAAGGTACCTAAGACAATGACCCACCTATGGAGAGCTCAAGGATGTAACAATATGAGTTCATTTAAATGGATAGTATCTGAAAAGGTCACACTATCAGGCAGGGTACCATACTGGGAAATGGATGCCTAGAGAAGTGCTGTTCCAGGTTTAACATGAAGGCACACGGAGGTTGAGCAACTCTGGCCAATGCTGACCAGACTGCATCTTGAGCACATAGTAAGGCTTGACACTCTCAATGCAAGTGGGTTATAGAAATTTGTACCAAGGTTCTGGAAAGCTGCTAAGGCCATAAAACATGTACCAGATTCTTTGCATGGAGTCCTTGAGCTAGCTGTTTATAAAGTTCTGAAGCTGAAGGCTAAGTTAGAAAGAAAATCCAGGTATATTAGAGATCCCACAAATGTAAGATATCTAACAGGGTAGAATATTCCAATTAGAACCAGCCCAAAAGAGAGGCCATATATACCACGGAAAACAGGGATGGGGCTACACATGGCCACTTGAGCACAGGTGCTGCTCTCATAAGCTCCATTTGCCAAGCATGAAGCTCAAGAGTCTGATATTTGGCCTACTGGAGGTTTGTCTCCCTTTGGGTTAATTACTGTTGCTCCTGTTTTGAATGGGAATTTTTACTCTGGACCAAAATTCCCATGATGGAGTATGTGATTTGTTTTATGAGAGTTAGGAGAGTGGCTGAGCCTTCAAAGAGACTTTTAATTTCATATGTTTTTTCAGCAGTATGAGAATTATAAGACTACTGGGACCTGTAAAGCTAAACTAAATGAAGTTGGCATTATGAAATGATATGACCATATGGGGCTGAGGAGAATATTATATTTTTCTATGACGTGTCCCCCATAGCTGTTTGAACAATAATAGGGGTAAGTACCCCTATTGTGGTGCTATTTTTGGAAGAGGTAGAACGTTCAAGAGGAAGTGCATCACTGGGCATTGAGTTTGAAGTTTTGTAGTCCAGTCTTACTTCCTGTAGAGTTTCTGCTTCCTGGTGATGTGAGAAGTCCCATCCATGAGCCATCTGAAATGTTTCAGGTAGTGAAACACTATCCTGGGATTTTAGAGAAGAGTGGTAGGATAGAAATTCTAGGTAGATATTCTAGGTTCTGAAGTTGAAGAAAGCTTTGTAGGAAAAGCCAGGCACATGCATGTTTGTGATAGAATTCAGTGGGCATTCCTAATAAGAAGAAAGTACCTAGATGCCTAGATGGCATCTAGTACCTAGATGGGAAGTTAAGAGCTCTGAGAGTGGTAAGCAAAAGCTGTGGCCAGGAAAGGTAACTGGGCTGTTAAATATCAGTCTGACAACTATCATGTTTGAACAGAAGGGAAAAAAACATGCTCAGTACCAACAGACTGAAGGGAGAGCAGCCAACAATGGAAACCGATAAAGAAGCCAAATCAGACTGTGTTCTTGAAGATGAGAACTGAACGTGTTTCCTGGCCACCGGTGTGCAGACTCTGATCGTTACAGTGTGGTACAACTCATGCAAATGTCATAGGTCCAGTTACAAGATGTCAGTTAGCCACTGACTAGAAAAAGATTGTTGTGAGGCAGGACAAGATGTACAAAGTACTGATTTTACTTGACACTCAGACGTTTGCTTCAGTTCTATGTAGCAAGTCATATTTTTGTGATTGAGCTGGGACAAAACAGAGCAAGTTGGGCCCAGGTGATGTCTCCATGGAGCATGAGAGTGAACGGGACCTGGAAACATTGTCCTCTAATGCCCTCCCCTACTTTCAGAATTTGTTTAGAGTCACATAGTAGTTTATGAGCAAATAAAAGGTAGATCTTTGATACTTATTTCTTATAACATAAACGCACCCATGCAGTTCACAAATACATGTACACCTATGATCACATAGTACTGTTAAATTGCAAAAGTGACAAAAAAGTGTGATGCTGAGAGTAAATCTTCTTAGAACATTAAAAGGAACTTTTGATTTGTAAAAGCTCAGGCACAGTTTCTATTCAAAGATGTTTCCTTACGAAGGGGCTTGCACTTATCACCTAAGAAGAAAAATCATCTTCTTCTTTACCAGATTACATTGGGTACTCTTCTGTTGCTGTGAGAAAACATCGTGGCCAAGAAGAACTATGGAAGGAAGAGTTTGTTAGTGCTTTAAGTTCCACAGAGTGAGAGTTCAGGATGCACAAAGTGAGACATGGCTATAGGAACTGCAAGCCGAGGGCTCCCATCTTGAATTATGAGCATGAAGACAGAGCAAAATTGAACTGGTACATTTCTTCTGAAACCTCAAAGGCAGTGATGTACTATCTCCAACAAGTGTGTACCTCTAACCCTACGCACAGCACACCACCAAGTGGGGACCAAGGTTAAACATTGGAACCTGTAAGGAAGATATTCTCATTCAAATCACCACCCAGTCTTTTAAGTTAGAATAATAGATCTGTATCCTAAGATTTATAATTTTCTTTTATCTTCATGAAGGACAGAAGATTACTCCAAAATAAATATTAATACTTTTTAATGTGCTTTTGTGCTTGAATATAAACTAGAAAGACACAGGTAAAATCAGACTTTAAACATACTGCAAAAATGTCAGACAAAATACCAAAAAGTAAATAGCTAGTACATTAGGCCACACTTCCAATTAGAATCAATGTAATATGAATTCATGGGTAATGCTTGGAATATCTACAAAATATTTTAGACCATTAAGCATGATGGTCAAGTGTGCATTTATCTAATCAGGTTTTATTCTCGCTGCTAGACCTTGCTGCTACCCCATCATCCAGCTCCAGTCCACCATTCTCATTGAGCTCCGGGACCCAGGGGCTGCACTCACATGAATTATGGCCTTGGTTCTCCCTGGAGGTGTACTACAGACTCCTCTCTTTTTTTCTTGTGTGAAGGAAAATTGGTTTCTCTCACCTACAGCAAAGTATCACAAACAAATACTACTTGACAAGACTGTGTAGGCTTTTCTCACTACAATGTTAGGCTAAGGCAGCAGGGAAAATCTGCACATCAATGAACAGAAAAGGATTAGAACAGAGAGCCAAGAGAAAAGACTCTTAAAGCACTTCAAATCACAACTCTTGAAAAGCAGATGCTGTTCTGAAATATAATCCCATCAGAACCAAGGGCTTAGCACTTTAGACCTCAGCTCTAACCAGGTTGTTTTTTCTTCAACTGATATGCAAGCAAACTGGAGGCTAAGCTAAATTCAGAAAAAGGCTTAGCACAGAATCTAGGTTTTATACAATTTAATTTATGATGATTTAACTCATAAGCATTTTTGTGCTCACAAAGTTCTGTTGTTTTAAATATGTGTCTTCTTCAGTAAACTATACCTAAGAATGGGGTAAGATATAAAAAAAAAAAAAAAGTCTTGCTACAAAAGCAGTAAAATTAACAGTAACCATACCATCAATCAGTGAATAATGCTTCTTGTAAGAAAAAGCTCCATTTTGTATAATTTAAACACATATTAACTAGTGTTAACTAGTTGTCTTTACAAGCAATACTAAGAGAAAGGGTCTGTTATTAGCCTCATTTGAAAACATGTTTAAGGAAGCAATGCCATTAAAATAAAAAATAGAACCATTCTTCTCTTCTGAGAAAAAGACCTACCCACCTTTAGCTTTAGTAAAATCAAAATAATTTACAGCATGAAAAGTGGGACTTGGGCAATTAGACACATAAAAGAGGGAGGTAGACAGATGATTTCACTAATAAATATAAATTAATTTGCAATGATAGATTTTTGGAAGGTGACATTCTACCTGCCCTTGACTGATTTAAAGTGCACCACACCAGTAGGGTAAGAGCTGCTCTGCCTGCAGTGAAGAGCATTCAGTTAAGTTCTGTGTTGCTTTATCAGAGGATCCAGCAGTGGTTCCCACCACCCAAGTCTGCTACTCACAACCTCCTGAAACTCCTGCTCAGGGGGGTTTGACGCTCTCAGCCTATGCAGCAACATGCATGCACATTCGTACATCCACCTACAGATAAACAGACACACATATTTAAAAATAATCCAAAAATAAAATTTTAAAAATTATTTTTACCCAAGCTTTGATAAATGTAAACATAAAAATGGTCTTCAAAAACATAGGGAGAGAGATGGTTCAGAGTTCAGGTTTCCAATACACATGTTAATTCTATACGGTATGTTAGCACGCCTGTCGTTTCTGTATTTAGGAGGCAGAAACTTAGGATTCCCAGTGGCAGTCTGGCTAAGAACCTGCCCTCAGTCATGAAAATGGCAAGTGTCTTGGTTTGGGTTTTATTTCTGTGAAGAGATACCATGACCAAGGCAACTCTTATAAGGGCAAACTTTAATTGGGGATAGCTACAGTTTCAGAGGCTAGAAACATGGCAGCATGCAGACAGACACAGTTCTAAATTCAGAAGAATTTAGAGAGTTCTTGATTCAGAAGGCAGCTAGGAGGAGACTGTATGTGTTTCACACTAGACAGAGTTTGAGCGTGTGTGTATGTGTGTGTGTGCGTGTGTGTCCTCAAAGCCTGCCTCCACAGTGTCACACTTCCTCCAACAAGTTCCACTCTCATGGGCCAAGCATTCAAACACCTGAATCTATCTGGACCAAATTTATTCAGACCACCATGGAGGGTGATCAAGGAAGACACCTGATACCATCCTCTGAGTTTTACATGCATGCAAATAAAACATACATGTGCATGCACACTGGCATACACATATACCCATATACATGCAGACATACATGTATACCACAAATATGCACATGCAAAAGATAATTCAAAAAGGAAATCCAAGGAAATAAACATAATTAATAAAACAAATAACATTTCTGCTTTGCCTTCATTGTCCCTTAAGTTTTTCATCTCTTATGCAAAAATGTGTGGAAGGTGCAGTGGGAGGGAGGCAGACCCCTGCAGTAGCAGCAGGAAATCCTGTTCTGTTTCAAGCCTGTATATGAAGTCTTAGCACACTGACCCAGTGATAGCCTTCCAGACATCGAGGTCAAAGTCTATGATAAGAAAAACGCAAACTGTTGCCTTGGGCTTTGTGGAGGTAGAATGGGTATCTGGATGGGACTGAATGAAATAATTGATTTTTTCCTGAAGCGAGAATAATTTTGTCCTGAAAACTCCTAAGGGAGTCCAAGTTTTACCTTCCTAGCGACGATTCTTCATGTGAAGAGCAGCGTGTGGAGAGTATGCTAGGATGACCATGCCTCGGTGTCTCAGCACTTCTGGGAAAGATGAAACATGATATGTCATTAAAAGATATGGTCTTTTGTTGAAATAACCTCTCCATAAAGGAAGCATTGTTGCATTTACACAGGAGTACAGATAAGCTCGCAAATAAAAGTCACAGGAAAAAAAAAAACAAGAAAAGGAAAAGTAGGAATGAGTTAATGAAGAGCAGCTTTTCCATACTCAACCAAAGGGAAAACCTGATTTTAGTCAGATAAATGAAATACTAGATGTCAAAGACACGGCTATCTCCTGGCTGAATCTGATCACAGCAAGGAATACAAAGAGAAGGGGGTGCCTCTAGAAGTTCTAGAAGTTCTTATGTGCATGCATGTCAAACTCAGAGGGTGATGTCACCTGTCTTCCTTGATCACCTTCTGTGGTTATTTGAATAGTTTTGTCCCTGTTAGTATGTCCAGGGTAACTATACATTTATAGTCCTTGAAAAATAACATTGTATCTAGTTTTCACACAGGTAGCCAACAGACAATGAACATCTGCATTATGTAGCTGAAGTGTGTTGCTGATTAGTTCTATGCTTCTCTAACATTTGACTTAGAAAACGTATAAAAGTGAAGCCCTGCTTACATTGAATCGATGTTTTGAGATCTGACCTCCTAAGGAAAGTGCTCAGCTGGTAATACTCATCAAGAAGTCTAAGCTGTGCCTGGAAGTACGCTGTGAATGCACTTTGGCCTGACTTAGCCATTCAAGAACATCTGGAACAGTCTTCACATCTGGCTTGTGTTCCATTGTGAGTGCTATGGGTGATTCAGCAGTAGACCTCACAGTGGACATCAGCTGCCAGGCTGAATATTTCATTAGTAGACACCCCTTTCCTCTACTGGAAATTCGGAAGCGTCCCTTTGAAGTTTTATCACCAAAATGAAGTAATGTGGAAGGGTGAATTTCTCAAGCTCTTGTAGCTACTAAGATCAGGTCTGATCCGTTCTCAATGTGCAGAGATTAAGAGTGTAAACTCCCACACACCAGCTGAGATAATGACACCAACTCAAAGCATAAATGTGGATTGATCTAATTTTAGTCAGTGGCAGTGGATTCTCTTTGTAGAAATGTTGCCCGTCTTGCTGCTGGAATGGATGGGAAAACACAGCTCATCACACACCGAGGCAAAGCAATTTTCCTCTTGCTAAGAGTGTAATGTGTAGTCTGTGTGAAGTAGGTCTCCTCTCTGGTAGTATTGCAGTTGCTTCTCCTGGGAGCTATTTATTGGGTAAAAGTAGTGTTATTAGATATAGATTAAATACAGAATGAGAAGGAAATACCAGCTATACTTAAATTATGTACACAATTAAGAAAATAAAGATGTACATCTATTTCTTCCTGGTAGGTCCTACCATTGAAAAATTGTTGTTCTGAAGGGCCAGTGTGATGTGATGAGTGCATGAGCAGAACTCGGGTTTAAATCAAAAGTCTGCTGTAGTGGTCCTCTGAAAACTTGGGCACACACACACTCACACACACACATGTGCATTTGCATGGTCATGCACACATTCGGTTGTATTGCTATGGAAACCAATTGAGATCCTACAGTAAAATAGACAGCCTGGCATTGACTGGGCAAATGGCAGTCTTTGGGTGCCTCGGTGCTTGAGGAGTTTGTCCTTCTGTCTGTCCGACAAAGGGTGTTTATAGATACCTGCTTTTCTCTGATTTTTTCTAATAAAAACTGCCTCCGGATGCTGCAAATCACCGTTGTATGACCAGGTTCTTGGTGTCCGCCTCACTCCTGCAGGCTGCTTCTACTTCAGATCGGCCCTGATATGAGCAGGCTCTCAGTGTGGTCTCCATCATGCAGATGACCTAATCTACCTCAGAACTAACATAGTCTAAGCAGATGCTTAGTGTAGGCCTCCCTCCTACAGAAAACTTAGTCTACCTCAGAACTACCATAATCTGAGCAGATACTCAGTGTAGGTCTCCCTCCTGTAGACAATCTCTACTTCAGGTCTGCCACTGTGTAAATAGGTCCTCAGTATCTGTGTCCCTTCTTCAGGCTCCCTCTTTTATAAAGGCATCTCTCATTTTCTTCAATTATTTCCTGTCCCTGCTTCAGATCAAGAGAGTTTAAAAGAGGCCAGAGGGTCACTATTATTTATTGACAACCATACAGCAGTGTGTGTGACCTTAATTACTAAAAGCAGACACAGTTCCATGGACTAATGGTATCAAAGGTCATGTGGTGTCACCACAGCACTCCATGACCAGGTGGAGTAAATAGTAGCCAGGGATTAAGCAGAGCTGACGCTCATGAGCGACCCTAAGCTGACTAAGCTATGCTTGAATGAAACACTGACAGTGGGTTGGAAACAAGGATCTGGAGTCTTGCCCAACTCTGCCTTTTATCAATCACATGCAGAAGAATGTACCCTCAACCCCCAACTGTCTGCTTTCTTACCTGTATAACTGAACTTCCCCTACCCCCACCCCCCAAAAAAGCAGTTGTTCTGCTTTCCACGAAAGCTCTTTTTGAGAATGGAATACTTCGTAAACAGTACTTGGTAGTCTCTGGTCCTGTTTAAAGCTTCAGAATCACACATCAAGGGGTACACCAGGCTAAAGAAGAAGTGTAAATGTCACCTGAATATACTAGAGTTTAGCTTCTCAACTGTGTCAAAATGATTAAAAGTACTATTATAAATGCTAAGTCTGGGGCCTCAGCTCAAGAATTTCTGGTTCATATGGTTCGTCTTGAAGCCTATCTCTTAACAAGCATATAGGTGGTAATACAGGGCCTGGTCTTTGACCAAATGCCATGCAGTCCCCTAAGGGACAAGTTCATTGGGACAATTACATAGAAATAATACATTGAAAATGCATATACTGTAGATGATAAATTTTGAAAAGCTCACATGAAATAAAGTTAAAAATTGATTAAAAAGGGAGGCATTCAAAATCATATATTACTTTTTTACACCCCCCAAGGCAGTTTTTAAGTGACTAGAATGAATGAAAAAGTCAGTCAGATAAACAGATCTGTCCTCAGTAGAGGGTGTAACTTGGTTGCTGCAGTATCACAATTCATTTTGATATGTTTATAAAATTGAGGAACAAAAGACAACTTAAGTTTAAGCCACATAGAAAAGAATTATTACTCTGGAAATGTCAACCATTATGTGCAGGATTCTCCCCATCATTAGCTATCCTTAAATCATAAAAGTTAAAGCTATGTAATCACAAGGGGAAATGGTTCTCTAACCTAGCAAAGAGAATCAGGCTTTTAACTTTTAAATGACTTTATTGATATAATAATTCATATATAACACAACTAATTAGGTTTTGTTGTATCACATGAATAATTTTGATTATAGTAAAATATGTATCACATGACATTTTCATTCTGACTATTTTTGAGCACACAATTTCATGGCCACAACCACATTCACCATGCCATGAATCATCTCTGCTATTTACAAACTTGTTCGTCATCTCTGTCAGACGCTTTATAGCCATTAGGGAACAGCTCTGCATTCTCTACTTAGCTTCCCATCCTCATGTACTTGCCTCTTGTGGATATTTCTCTTAAGTAGTGACTCAGAATTTCATTGTTCTTCACAGACTCTCATGGTACTTGCTCCAGTCTCTGTAGGATTTTCGTAGCCATGGAAGTCAGGCACATTTCCGTATATCTCAGTGGGAACTTCTGAAAGTCTTGGTCTGTGTTTATCCAGCTATTCATTCTAAGTATCCTGCAGTTTGCTGGATAAAGGAACCCTCCCCACTGTGCCAGATCTGCTTACACTTTCATAGGCGGCCTCACTTTATAATTTCCTTCTTTTCTAATTTATCTTCTACTTACCTTGGAAAATGGAATTCAAGAATGGCAGGTTGCTATTCTTCCTGCTTTCTAAGGCCGGACCTGAGACACAGAGAGGAAACGAGGAGTGTGCTGACGCACAGAACAAGAATTAATAGCAGTCCTTAGGGTGCTACATTCTGTCTCCTGCCCTCTGTCTTGTCACAGAAATTTCATAAAAGAGAGCAGGGGCTGAAGGGAATCTCATAGCTCTTACACACACCTTAACTAAATACCTTCTAGAATTCTTCTCTTTCATTTTTTTTATGAAAATATGACATCACACCTTAAGCCAGCATTCTTCTTTAGTATCCATTTATGGACAGCAGCTGTAACCAGTGGCATAGTGTAAGTATGTAGCAAAAATGTCCAGTAATAAAGAGGAGCCAGGTTCATTGTTGAGTTTTGCATCTCTGTGACATTAGGCTTTATTAACCAAATACACTGACTTCTGCCTAATAGTGAGCAAAAAAGAAACCAAGTGCAAATGCCAGGGGGTGGCCCAGACCCTGCTGCCAGGAGATAGAACTGTTCCTGGTCTCTCTGGAGTTGGGCAGCTGACCGAGTAAAACCTATGTGAGAGCCCAGCCCCTGCCTGGCCATATTGCTGATGCTGCTCTTTCCTCTGTCAGAGCATACATCACGGAATGAACACCTTTGTGGAATCCTAAGAAAGAGTGTTTTCTGCTGAATCATAGCTTAGACACAGAGGGAAACCTACCATCGTAGGAAAAGGTGGAGTGGTGGTTAATATTGAGTGTGATTTGACAGAATTTAGAATCAATTAAGAGACAAACCTCTGGGCATGTCTGTGATGGGCCACCTAGAGTAGGTAGACTGAGGTGGGAAGACATACTATAAACATGAGTAGTATCACTCTATGGTTTGGTTTCCAAACTGAGTACAAAGGAGGAAGGCACCAGCTGCTGTCACACTCAGCTTCCTGACTGTGGGCACAGTGTGGCCCATTGCCTTAAACTCCTATCATTGACTTTGGCTTCTTCACTATGGTGGACTGTACTGTCCAATATTCAGACAAATAAACCCTTCCTTCTTCAACATGCTTTTTGCCGAGTATTTTGAGAGACCTTGCTAGATCCTTAAACAGTCTGCATATCCATGGATCAGATGCACGGTGAAAGGATATAAAGATACTGCATACTGGGTGAGGGTGTGAGAAGGTTTAGAGAAGCGTGGAAAGCAAGTGATGGTGTCTTAGTTAGGGTTTCATTGCTCGTAAGAGACATCATGACCAAGGCAAGTCTTATAAAGGACAACATTTAATTGGGGCTGGCTTATGGATTCAAAGGTTCAGTCCATTATTATCATGGCAGGAAGCATAACAGCATCCAGACAGATATGGTGATGGAGAAGGAGCTAAGAGTTCCACATGTTGACCCAACTACAGTCAGGAGAAGACTACTGACTCTTCCCCACTGGGCAGAGCCTGAGCACTAGGAGTCCGCAAAGCCCACCTATACAGTGACACACTTCTTCCAACAAGGCTTCACCTATTCCAACAAGAACACACTCTCTAATAATATCACTACTCATGAACAAAGCATATTCAAACCACCACCAATAACTACTCAATTGTTCTAAAACAAGGTCTCTACTGGTTGCAGACACAGATAACATGAAGACACTGTCTAGCTGAGAATGCTGAATGACAGGAAAAAAAAAACACAACAAAGAGGCACAGACTATATCCTCCAGGCTCACAGGTATAGCTAGGACTTTCTAACTGTCTTGCTGAGGCTGTGTGCTTTCCTCTCCTCTATGCTTTCTGTGAAAGGGCTTTTTCCAGACAATAAATTCCTCCCCACTCCTCACAAATAAATAGATAACCAATTAAAAATAGAGTGATTTCTGGCAAGTGCTGTCTAAAGCTTATTTTAGAAAATACACACCATAATATTATCTAGGCAGCTTTTCGGGCTTTTTAGCGAGGGATCTAAATATGCAGCTGAACAACCTCAGGGCTCCCGTGTTGCACATCAGCAGTGACATTTGGAGCCTTTCATTATGCAGTCTCTAGTGCTGTGCGCTTCCCACTCACCTTAGTACCTACACACACTGTTTCTCGTAAGCCCCAGTGTCACTGCATCTGGGTGACAGGAAAAGCTAAAAATACCTCTAAAGATAGTAGTGTACATGGACTTTCTCCCATAAACCTTGTGAACTTACAGTACGCGTGCAAACACCACCCCCACCACCACCCCCCCAGTCCCAAATGACTCAAGTTTCTATAGTACTCACGAAGAACGAGGTTAAATGTCAAATCTGGGCAGGATCCCTAAAATCTTAGGTTATAAGACCCTTAAATTAAAGAAGCTTGCATTCATTCCTAATTAATTTACCTCAAGTATTATTTTTAAAACAGAAATGTTGCTGAATTGTCAAGAACCCTTCTTGCTGGTAGCCAAAATTTAAAATGTGATTTTACAAAAAAAAAAAAAAAAAAAAAAAAAAAAAAAAAAAAAAAAAAAAGTAGTTATTTTCAGTTCATACTATGAGTAGTAGTGAAATAATTTTATTTTCTCACCTTCATCATTTGATGTTTTTCTTCAAATTTTGTTTCTCTTAAATCATATCATTCAAAAATCATTGTTGAGTATGTCACTGTGCACTGACACGATTCAGGAGACAACTAACAAAGTCTTCAAGACTGTAATACTGATAGTGAAATGTACAAACGTTTCAAATCATACATTTGAAATGAATTATCCAAGAATTTAGTTGTCCATCTTGGGCTGTGTTAAAGTGTGATTATGATGTCCCCTACAGGTGCAGTCTTGAATTCTGGGCCCCCAGGTTGGCAGTGTGGTTATGAAATATTATGAGGTGAGACTGACCTGGAGGACATAAATCACCGGCAGAGGTTCCTTAGTGGGCGTTTTGCCTCCAGCCCCTTCCTGTCTCTTTCTCTGCTCCCTGTCAGCCATGCAGTAAAGAAGTGTCTCTGCGCTGTAGCTACTGACATAGTGGTACTCTGTCCAAACACATGGATCAAGCAACCATGCCCCCAAACCACCAATGCCATCAGCCAAATGAATGTCTCTTGGCTTACGTTGTGATATTGATCACAGAGGTAATGAAAGTGATTGGTATAGATAGGTGGAGCTGGGCAGTGCAGTCTGCCACACACTGAGGACTCCAACCACAGCTGCTTTGAGTTGAAGTGAGGTACAAGTACCAAATACATGCCAATTTGTTTTTGAGGACTTACTGAAAAAAATTAAAAACAAGAATGTAAAATATTAATAACTTTTTAGCAGGTAGCACACAAGATACTAATATTTTTGACATATTGTGATATGTCATTAAAATTAAATTATTATTTGTTGTTGTTTATGTTTTTGAAATATAACATAAAAATAGTTTTGTTAGTGTCCATTTAACATGGCTGCTTTAAATAAACTAAACTTTCTAGGTATTTTGCTGGAAACAGTTGAAGTACATTACCCATTGAGATGAAGTGTAGATAGCTTGGGTTTTTAAGACTTCTTTTTATTGATTCTTTGGGAATTTCACATCATGCACTGCAATCTCACTCATTTCTCAGGTCTTCCATATCTGCCCACCATACCTCCCCAAAATTAAATAAAATATAAAAATAGAAATAAAAAATGAAAAAAACCCTCACCTGCCACCCACTCTGGGCAGTAACCTACCCCTCTCCCCTCTCCCACGTCACAGCTGTATGTCCAGCTCTGTCTCTCTCCTACTGGTCCATCCCACTGTCTTTCCCACCTCTCTATCACATATCCATGCATTAGAGTGGCACTGGGAGCAGTGCATCCCTTTGCCCAAACAGCTTTACTTCTAAATGTTCATTGCAATGAGTCACTGGTCTGGTTTGAAGCCTCTGGCTTCAACTACCCTGTCAGTACTGGCTCCTCACCAGGACTCCTCTCAGATATCCTGCTTTGGCCTGTGTCGTGGAGATCTAGCAGCTTTGATTCTGCAAGACCAGACCCTTTCACATGCTCCAACAGATCACAGATGGGGTAGATATTACAACGAGCCAATTCAAGACCCTAGATCTCTGTTTGAGTGGTAGCTGAGTTGGTCAGATAGAGTCTCTGCCAGTCCTCTCTCCCTAACCCCTGGCAAGGGGTGGAGCCATCTCTCCCACTATGTCATTGTGGCTATGCAGTTTATGTCACTATTGGCACTGCAGGCCAGAAAGGAATGGGGCCAGCCCAGCATGGCTTGCTGGACATCAACATGGTTCCTGGTGGCAGCCTAGACCACTGACTTATTCATAGCCTTTGGTGGTAACACAGGTCATGGACATCACAGATCCCAGCTACAATAGAACCAGAGACTCAGATACAGTCATCAGTGGCAACCCAGGACAGAACATCACTTATATCAGTTTGGATTCCAGTGACAGCATGGCCCACAGATATCAACATGGCCTCAGACAACAACAGCACAGCCCATGGACATCAAATAACCCTCAGTGGCAACACAAGCCACAGACATCAACACAGACCCTGGCTGTCACCATGGACCAAGAGAAGGCCCTCAACAGCAGCTTGGACCTAGATATCACATGACCTCAGGTGGGTATGCAGGCTCCGCATTCTGTTGGCTTCCTCACTATTTGAATGTCCAGTTCCATTTCTGTCCGCGTTGCAAGCACCACTCTGCTTCTCTTTCCCTCCCTTCTCTTCACCGTGTACTTGATCTTCTCCATCTCTCCCTCACATCTTTGATCACCATAGTGGCACCTGCCTCAGGCCAGAGGCAGGCACTTGGGTGTCTTCCCCAGTGTAGCTACTTTAAATTGTCTGCCAGAAAAAAAAAAATAACCAAAGCTCCTCCTGAAGCAACTGGGAAGGCACCGCTGGGAACTAAATTGCCACCTCATTGCCTGCACCATGCCATTCTTATCCTTCTAAAGTGACAACTGTATTGATGTTTAGTGTGTTGAGGGAGTTATTGGATCTTTAATTGCTGTAAAAGAAGGGATTGGCATACATTACTATGTACATCAAAGTCACACTTCAGTGTCTTCTCACATTTGTCTATGATAAAGCCAACTGTCCCTTTCTACCATTGTGTCACTCCCTCCGAGAGACATGGCCACCCAAGGGTTTAGGTGTTTCCAGTTTTACCTTGGAGGTACATGAATTCAGTGGCTTATGTATTGAACCATAGTGTACACATGTAAACATGATCCCTGGACTTCTGCTTCCAGAGACTTCTCTGTAAGCACTATCTGATATGTGAGCAGTCTAGAATAGAAAATATTAGGATAAAAATGAGTCCACTTTGTACATAAGAATCTATAAGACTATAGACATAAGCTTTCCACAGGATCATGGTGAAATTCTATCTCCTATCAGTTTCTAACTTAAGTTTTTAGATTTTATCTGGATCCTACCCTAACACAAGTGTGGTGACCTCTTCTGCAGACCAAGGAGCTTCTGCCATCTGCTGGTGTGTGTGGGCTTCACTGCAGTCAAAAACCCAGCAGCAGCAGCTCTTCCAGGGCACATCTCAGTATCTCAACTTTTCTATTAGAAAATCGAGAAAAATGTGTAGATTAGGTCTAATCTATTTGACATTGTCAGCAGGCTTGCTCCCTAGAAAACCTGTTTGTGTGCTTTGGCTTTTGTTCTATTAATTATTTATATATTTACATATCTATGTGTCCATTCATTTAGTTATGGTGTGGATATAATTATTGGTGGTATGTGTGAATGTGGAAATCAGATATCAACATTCAATAAGTGTCTTTTTTTCTGCTTCTGTACTTTATTCTTTGAGGCAGTGTGTCTCTTGCTGAACTGTAGCTCCTCATTTGTTTGGACTGGCTGACCCTTGAGTTCTGAGGATGCATCTGTCTCTGCTTTCTCCCTAGCGTTTGACTTTTCTTAGCACGCCAGAGACTCCCAAATGGGTCCTCATGGTGAGCACTCTTTTATCCATGGAGCCATCTCAACATCACTGCGTTGCTTTTATATGTCATAAGAAAATTACTTGACTTATCTATTTTCTCTTACACATTTCATTTCATAGTATTTATAAAACTGGAAATAATTTAGCATTGATGGTACAGATTTAATGAAATTTATACTACATTTTAAAATTAATTTTAATGCTGGATATCTGTTTTGGTCCAAGTCTAGAGTGGCCAAACTAGGTCTCCAGCTATCAGAAGAGTTAAAGAAAATTGAAACTTAAGGAGGTAGTGTCTTGCTAGGAGAGATGAGTTGCTTTTTTCATGTTCTGTTTCTTAGCTGCAGAGAAAATAAAGTTAGCAGGCACAGTGCTGCCATTTACCATGAACTCTGCTATGCCTGCCACAGCATGACAGAGCTCAAAAAGTATAACCAAAAAAAAGGGTTTCTTTCTTTAAATTTCTTCTGTCAAGTATTCTTTCACAGCAACAAAGCAAGTTACCGAGACAGTATCCCATGAAACATATGCCATTCAGTGTTATTTAACCTGAATTATTTGAACCCTAGATAAATTATATTAGTGCAGCAGTTTGCCTTTTAAAATGTAAATAGATTAATTATGGCTATATCACATTGCCTGTATAAAATTCTATAAGGAGTACCTTATTGTTTTAGTAAGTGGTTTTATTTTTTATTGTATATTTTATAAATTTTTACCATATCCTTGGCTGTATCTAAAGTGTTGGGGATAAATTGGTAACATGGTACCAATCTGATCCTTATGCAAGAAAATAACCATGTTCAGGATATTCTTAGGATTATATTTTGTTCTTTTAAAAAGCACCTATGTGGTTTGACCATCTTATACATATTTGTAATGATTCATATGTTGTTTCTGAAGGAGAAAAACCCTATGCCTCCATTATGGGTTTTCTGAAAAATAGTGACAGTCTTTCCTTTTATCCAGAATAACAGAGACCAATCACAGCATCATTAATTTTTTATCAATAATAGGAGAGAGCCCAGTATGCTCATATCATAACTAGACATCATAGACAAGCTGGATTTCAAAATGAACAATCCTAAGCTAAAACCAAAAAATGTTTTGAAATCTAAAGTGTGTGTGTGTGTGTGTGTGTGTGTGTGTGTGTGTGTGTGTATTACTGGAGACTAAGATCAAAGCTTTGCTTATACAAAAAAACCCCCAAAAAAAACAAAAAAAATAAAAAACAAAAAACCACTTTGTGGCTGAGCTATATTCCATTCCCAATACTTGTGTTTTTATTTAATTAAAATTTTTGTTTTGAGACAATGTCCCAGGCAGACCTTGAACTCAGTCTGAAGTTCAGGCATCATGAAATTTTTGTCTTTTTGCCTTGGTCTCCTAAGTGCTGGAGACTACAGCCACCCAAGCCTAGCTTAAAACCTAAACATTTTAGACACTATCCACCAGTGGATAATCCCACATCATGACACTTGGTTTGATGGATGAAATTATTTTTTAAAAAACTAGTATAAAGTTACTTCTAATGTGTAGATGTAGGGTATCCAAAGCATAAAGGAATCTAATGTTTATGCTTATTTTCTGTCTCCAAGATATTCATAAGTATATGTGAAAAGTTAAAATAATTCCAAAGTGTGAAACATTCTGCCCCTAAGCATTTCTAACTAGGGATTCTACACTTATAATGTGATAATAATATTATGAACTCCAAGAAAGTCTAGGATAAATAGTATCATTATTGGGTCGATAAACATCCTCCTACATGGACAAAATGAAATGGACTTAAAGTCACTGTGTCTATGTCAGCTCCCCCAAATGGACAGTTAATTATCTGAACACTTCAGGAAAATGGACACAATCACACACGAGGCAGGGGCATTCAATGGAGAATGTGACTCTCAATAAAGACAACTGTGAATAATGGAGGATCAAGCCCTACAGTGCAACTTCTTTGAAAGTTGATCTGTGTAGTTGCCACGGGGATAAGAATCAAGTATAAAAGCCTCCTGCTTAAGGCTACCTGTTCTGCCCTGTAGAGGAATGTTAGCCAAAGTTGAATTTTGAATTTGAAATTGGCTCCTGTCTACTGATTAGACCACTGCATTGCCACAGCCGCCCTCAGTGAGAAAGAATGGGCTGAACCCACAGAGACTTGATGCACCAAAGTGACTGGATATCTGAGCAAGGTCTACTTTCTCAGAAACAAAGAGCAGGGGGTGAGGGGAGGAAGGCTGTGAGGAAGACTGGAAGAAAGGCAACATTTGAGATATAAATAAATAAATAAATAAATAAATAAATAATTTTGTAAAGGGGGCTCATAGTGAGGCTCTGAGAGTCCAAGGACAGTAGTTTGGGTTTGTGACATGTTCAGCTTCCATCCAACCTCTTCATGTAGGCATACAGAAGACACCGCTTACCTGAGCCTGAATTTCTCCATTTATTAAACAGAGGCAGGCCCAACATTCTGATTTTACAAAGAATCAAAACCTAATAAGAGGAAGGTAAGAGAAGACTTGAAGTGTTCTTTTTGGTGTGCCTTCATTGAAAGGTAGTTAGTTCCATTTCATTGAAACATTTCTGGTGTAAGGACTTGTATTCCAGTCAGTCTGAGTCAATCAGGGTTGAGGTTAACTTTGTCTGACTGTATTGATCTGATGAAACAGTTTTCTCAAAGCTCTAAGAAAGCAATTTCTTCTCCCACCTTAAGTCACAGAGATGCCCATCACAAATTTGGGGTACTTCTGATCATTTTCCTTTCTAAAGTTGACACAAAGATTGCAGATATCAAAGTTTAGGTTTGGGGAGGAAGGCTAGTTGAGAAACGGGAGATCTCCTCTAGGCCTGAAGAAGCAGACACCAAGAACAGAAGTATCATTGGCTGAAACTGGAGTCAAAAGAGATAGGAAAGTCATGAATGTTGCCTGGCATTGACTTGTGCTAATAGACAATTTTGGAACCCAAGCCAATCAGTCATGTTTCAGGAAAGCAAGAACAGCAAATAAAATATACAACGGAAAGGATGTGAAAGATAGTGGGTGTAACCTCCGGAATTAATTGAAGGTAACTGGCCTCACGTACACAAGATATCTTGGTTAGATTGCCAAAACAATTCAATCATAAATCTCAGAACAAGGGAAATGCATTTCTTTGTTGGTTTAGAAAGAGAAGGGGGTTGTGATGACGCACAGCGACCTCTGGGACAGCTTCTTTGAGGACACCCAGTGAATTTACAAGTGTCACCTCCAGTTCTCATGTCTATGAAAAAAGATATTTAGACCCTTTATCTGACGACACATCAAAATATGCTTTCTATCATACTGTATAGTTAGGATTCTCTAGAATTACAGAACTGATTGAATGATTGTATTGGAAATCATTGGCTGACAAGCTGTAGTCCAGCTAGTCCAACGATGGCTGTCTAACAACAGAAGTTCTGAGGATTCAGTAGTTATGTAGTCCATGAGGCTGGATGTCTCAGCTGATCTTCAATATATGCCAGAACTGCCAAAAAAAAAAAAAAGAAAGAAAAAAAAAAGAAAAAAGTGGGCTCTAATGCCAGTGAAGGACGGCCAAGCAAGCATTCTTCTTCTATCTCCTTCATATAGGCGACATCAAAAGGTGTGACCCAGATTAAAGGTGAATCTTTCTATCTCAATACACTCTGGAAATCTGAGAGAAAAGACACCCCAAAAGAAGCCTGTATTAAGTGTCTTTTCCTTGATGAGTTTTACTTTGCAACATGGCTTTTTTCATTTTATGCTTATAAAAGCATTTGTCATCTCTTATCAAACTTCATGAACCTGGCCTGATTTTTAGTCTTGCCAGAAGTAGGTTTTTGCTTTTGTTTTTTGTGTGTTTGTTGTTGTTGTTTTGTTTTGTTTTAACCACATCTGGCTTCAGGGCTTTGCAGTGGTGTGTCTGCTTCTGTGATCCCACAAAACGTGGAACCATTTCCAAAATAAGCCAGCTAGAACCTTAGGTACAAAACTGCACGCAGTCACCAGAATAAAGCAATTTCAAAATTGTCAATTCTATTTCTAGAAACAACTGTTGCCTAAAAAGAATGTCTGAAATTCTGTTTGTGTAATCAGAAGATTGAAGTCACATTAACAGATGTGTTGTGCACATTAGTTCTGGTGTCTCTCCAGAGAGCTCGGGGCAAGGGCAAAGTTTGCATCTCTACACAACTTAGCTGGTTTTACACGCAACCCCAGAATGTTCATCCATATAGACCACAGCCACCGCTGGCCAAATGCACAGCAAGTCTAAACTGCTAGTCATGTAGGGGACCTGTGTGTCTATCTTACTCGACAAACAGCAAAATCAAGGCCATACTCAATGGAATAGGCTGAAATTTTTTTGAAATTCGTATATATGAATGGTCACATCAGAACACACAAGGAGCTGATATATGTTCTGTGTCTTAAGCAGTGAAATTAATGCCACTGTACTGCATATAAGATTCTTGTGCAGCTGGTTCTAAACTTGTTATTTATATTCTATGATGAGTATGTCTGTCTATGTTTAGCTATCACGGTGAGCAATTTAATATGTATTTAATTTTATTTTCTTAAGCATATCACTGTATGGCTGGAGAGATGGCCCAGCAGTTAAGAACTACTTTTTCAGAGGATCCAAGTAAAATTCTCAGCACACACATATCTGTCAGCTCATAACTGCCTGTAACTCCAGATCCAGGGGATCCGATACTCTCTCCTGGTCTCCATAGGAACCTGCATTCATAGACACTGCAAACACACACACACACACACACACACACACACACACATTTATATAATTAAAAATAAAAGAAAAAAATAAAGTATCATTGTTTCTGTTGAATGAATGAAGAACTTTAGAGAACCTAAGTTACATACTAAAGCTCCCTAGTTTGGGAAAGAAGCCAAGATGTGGGCATGCATTCTGGGCCTATAATTGTTCCTTATACAATTAGGACAAATGAAGACAACAAAGTTGATTGTTCTGATAAGATGGCAGGCATGGCATCCAGAGTTGGAAGTTGACAGATCACACAGAAAGAAAGGAGACAGAGGAGAGAGAGAGAGGGAGAGAGAGAGGGAGAGGGAGAGGGAGAGGGAGAGGGAGAGGGAGAGGGAGAGGGAGAGGGAGGTCCTTGCCACCTCATTCCCTAAAGACCAATCAGTTTAAAAAGTCATTGTTCTGCCAATCACATTGTGCCTAATGGCTGCTACCCCTAGAGACTGTATAAATGTCCACTGAACAAACTAAAGAGGGAGGAGAGGGAGAGGAGGGAAGGAGGAAGAGGGAGAGAGAGAGGGAGACAGAGAGATATTGGGGTGAAGCTACCCTGAAACTCAGTGTCTAATTTCCCTCTGCAAAATTCCATCTCCTAAAGGTTCCCCAAATAGAACCATCAACTAGGAAGCAAGAGTTTAAATATGATCCTATGGGGACATTTCTGATGCAACCACCACAGCTTGTATGTATATTTTACTAAGAATAAGTTTCTCTCAGTCTTCCTTGAAAGCATATATTTATGGAGAGGAGAATGTAAACATATGACAACCTGAAGCATTTCTCTAATACAGGAGATCGTTAAGGAAGGGGACAGCAGAGATTCTATGTAATGGTTCTCAGAGATACTAAAAACACTTTCTGGGGTGTTCAATTTGGGTTCCTTTATGTCTAATTATGTCTAATTATATTCTCTACCATAGGTAACCTTGTTTGTAACCTAGATGCTGCAGAAAGTATATATTCAGAAGAGAGAAAAACGCAATCAGTTCTACTTACACATATTTTAAACATTCAAAGCAGTTCCAACACACAATTTTCTTACATTAGAGAACAATTTGAGCACAATGACAATTTATTATTTTCTTGTGCATTTTTTTTATCCATGAGAAATACTAGATGGATACAAGAAAAGCCTACACTGAGCTTAATGGTGTGTGTAAGAATACAGAAAATGTGTGCCCTCACACTTCTCCACTGTGCCAGATACCTTTATTCCCCATATGTAACAACCATGTGTTAGGAACCACACACCTACACACCTATACACCTACACACCTACACACCAACACACTGATTTACTGGATTAACATTCCTCAGTCAAAGGAGGAAGGGAGAGAGTGATTGACATTCCTCAGACCACATAGAAGGGAACCACATGCAGGTAGGGAAGGCCCAGAGCACATAGAGACATTCCACAGAACGGAGCAACCCTTACTCCCTACAGACAAGGGAGGTCCTTGCCACCTCATTCCCTAAATACCAATCAGTTTAAAAAGTCATTGTTCTGCCAATCACATTGTGCCTAATGACTGCTACCCCTAGAGACTGTATAAATGTCCACTGAACAAGTTGCACGGGGTCGCCTCTCTTTTTGGGATGCAGGATGGCCCCAGCATGCTGGAACATTAAAAATTTCTCTTGTATTTTGCAGCAACCTCTTGACTCCACGTGGTTCACTCAGGGGGTCTCTGGTAAACTAAGACTCTGCTTTCTAGAGTCTTACAGCACATGCGCGTGCACACACACATGCACACACACACAAGCACACACACACACACACACACACACACACACACACACACACCTTGTGCCATATCTTCCACTCTGATTTCAGATTCCCCTCCTCCTCCACTGCACACTCACTCCCAGATTTCAGACATACCTACTTCCACAAGCAAACTCCAGGTCCATTTCACTGTAGTATTATACTAATTTTTTTTTTACCATGTATAAAACTGTACTACTATTTGATGCACTTTTTAAAATGTTAGTGTTTCACTGTTGAAATTTATTGTATTCAGTTGAAGTCAGGGGGTCAGGTTGTGTGAGGGGGAAGGGAGAGAGAGAGAGAAATTTCTGCATTCTACAATGGCTTTTAAAAATTCATGTAAACCATTATTCAGAACTTCTTCCTTTCATCTTTCATTGTGTAGACTGTGGCTCTGTTAGGATACATGCAGGCAGGAATCTGACATTGGCCAAGGACAAGGAAATGGGCTTCAGGCTGGAATCTGACATTAGGCTAGAACAAAGAAGTAATTTCAGGCAGGAATCTAAATCTTAGGCTAGAACAAAGAAGTAGGCTTTAGGCATGAAAATGATTTTGGGCTAGGACAGAGAAGTTGGCTCAGATATTTTGGACATCCTGATAAGCCCTTAAAAACAGTGATCACAAGAGTGGTCACGGGTCTTTTTAAATGCCTTGCTTGTTCTTTGACTATTTGTGTTTGTTGTCTTGCTTGTTCCTTGACTATTTGCATCTATTGTATTGCTAGTTCCTCAACCTAGAACTGACCTTAATATTTGCATGTAATTAAAATGATATAAAAGCAAAATGAAGGAGGGGGGAAGGTATATGGGGTTTCTAAGTGGAAATGGGTAAAGGGGATGACATCTGAAATGTAAATAAATAAAATACACAATTAAAAAAAAGATACATGCATGCCCAGCCTAATGAAGAAAAGTCCACTATTTCTATAAAGCACTTTGTGTCCTAGATTTTGAGATTTCTCCAAAGAAAAATAGACTAATTAGGCAGCATTTTCTTAGGGAGTTTTTCAGAAGATAAACCCAAAGACCAATGCTCATTTTACTGTCTAGACTGGCCTCTTTCAAACCTTGTAGTAATGACAGGAGTTTTCTCCAGTACTTCCAGGAAGTAGCTGGCAGATTTTCACCCCTGATTTTACACTGAAATATAAGTATTGGCCATTCATGGGTTGGTCTTAGAGTCAAACATTGAAAACATACCAATCTTAATCTGTGCATACACTGACTGCTGAGTCATCTCCAAATGAAATGCCTGATTTGAAATAAGCCTTCAGCTTGGAGATCATGCTGGCTCCCTTCTAACCTTTGTGAAGTTTACCATATCTCCTTTCCTCTACTTCAAAGTCTCAAGAATAGATTTGGACTTTCTGAATGACATGGAACCTCATAATTTATATTTTAAGCAGTAAATAGATGATAATGCTACTAGTGAGATTCAAACCAATGGTCAAGCAGAAACTGCAAGCTAGTAAGCAATTCCAAACAGGAAAGGAGGACATTTTAAAGCATTTCTACCACATAAGGGCTCCAGAGTAGAGTAAAGCAAAGATATGTAGGTCTGGGTGGGATCAACCAATGACTTCTTAAAAGACACACTGCAACTCAATACTTAAAGAAGTGCCAAAGAGTACTCAAGTGTGGAGAAGGGAAAATTCATGTTTGCTAGAGGAACGGACTCATTGGAGATGCAGAAAGCTGCATCTAATTGAATGCATTTAGAAATATGAATACATCACACACCTAAGATTCACAATTCACATGCATTCATGCATGCACTCTCTATTGGGTAAAACACATGAACTTGACTTCACTTCTGACTTCTTAGCACGACAAATGGAGAGGCTGGCTATTACAGATGTGCTTTTAACTTCCCATAGTGGTAGCGCATCTCAAATACCCACATTTCCCAACAATTATATTTGTTAGATTTACTTTTGTGCCAGCATGTAGTTATTTGGGTAAAGGAGAGAAAAGAGATATACAGAAATATCTCTTTTTAAACCTAACTCTAAAAGGAGCAAAGGTATGTACCTTCATTGTTTAGGATATGGAAAGTTAACATCCCATAATTCTGCAGGCAAGAATTCCTAGATCACAGTGTCCATGACTGCTTACCTCTGAGGACTATGGAGGAGCATCTGTTCTCTGTGTCTCCCAGCTGCTGAGCGTTTACTAGCACCCTCAGAATTCTTGGGCTTCTGCCTTCATCTTCACATAGCATAATATTCATTTCTGTTGCTGTCTGAATTTCCTTTTACTAAAGGCATCAGCCACTGATTCGGAGCCCACCCGTTGCACTTTGTTCAACCTGATTTATCTATGAAAACCCAATTCCATTTGGAAGCAGTAGGTTGGGACTTGAACCTATTTTCTTGAGGGTAGACAGAATTCAACTCCTAATATTACCATAATTAAATTATGAAATTTCCACATGTTAATATCAATCCATAAATGTTCTTTGCCAAGCTGAAGGTCTAGCACGTCAGGTTTCTTTCCGTGTGAAAAACATGTTCCTACTGATTTTCAGAGTATTCAGAGTGCCCATCCTCCCTCAAGCCCGGTCTTAAACCTTGTATGTGAAGCTCCATTGTTTAGATACAACTTTGTTTATTTAAAGGACAAGACAACTCAGTCTGCTGCCTTTCTTTCCTTTTGTTTCCTTTTGTAGTATCTGCAAACTTAGAGTTGTTTTTTTTTTTTTAACATTTTTTAAAAGGTTGGAAACTAATCAAAATAAAAATATTTTATGATACATGAAATGATATAAAATTCAAATTTCAGCACCAATCAACAGTTTTATTGTCAACCAACCTCACTCATTTGCATATTCCACTTGCCAGTTTTGATACTGCATGGGAACAGTTAAGGACATGTGAAAGAGACCTGTTAATCTAATCGGCAAAACCTAAAATACTGGCTTTGCCCATTTACAGGGACAGCTAACTGACCTCTTCTTTAAAATACTAATTTTGTAAAGTAGGCTCCCTATTCACAGTTGATGTCTGATGCTCCATAATGACAGAGACCAGCCACCAAAGACAGATAAGCAAAATACTTCCAGTCCTCCTGCTATGATTATGTCTTCATTCATAAATATTAACATCCAAATGGTTTGGTCTGATCTGTTAGTATGAGAAGAACCACACAGCTAATTAGTAGGCATTTAATTAGGAAGCCACATCAGAGCTGTTGATAGTCATGCTTAATATTCCATTCATAAAGTTAACTGCTGAGATCAAAAGTATAAGCACTAATCACCTCCAGCCTCCGCCCAGTATGGCAGTGCTTGATGTCTGTGTGATAAACAGAGCCTCCATATGTAGCTTTCATCATGGAGCAGTTTTGTTCACTTAAATTTAGTTGGTTTATATTCTTTCTCTTATTAGCTTTCTCTTGCTGCCCAAACAAATTTCCACAAATATAGCTGCTTGAACTCCCCCAACATTTACCATTTCAGTCTTCTGTGGGTTACGAGACAGTGGACCTGGTTGGCTTCTGTATTCCAGGTCTCAGTGAATTGGAGTCAAGATGTTGGCAGGACTACATCCCTTTCTGGAAATGAAGGGGAAGAATTTATTTCCATAAACTTTCACATTCTAGCAGAAATCCGTTCATTGTGTCTGGAGGGCTCGGGTGCACTCTATCTGTCTATGATGCTTTCAAAGGCATCTACCTTAAGATGTCCAGCGAATCAGTGCTTCAACTCTGTGTGTGTGTGTGTGTGTGTGTGTGTGTGTGTGTGCTTTTTCAAAGGTATTTGTATTATTATTAATTAAAATATAATAACATCATTTCTCCTCCCATCCTTTTACTCCACCCATCTTTTTCCATTTCTACCTCAACCAAGTACTTTTCAAGTTAATGATCTATTTTTAATTATTATTGTAACATATAAATATATGCATATGGAGAGAAGTACTGTCTACTGAGTTCGTTTATTATTGCCTTTATTAGGGCTGACCATTTGGGATTAGATGACTAATTAGTTGAATCATCCCTGGGGAAGACATTCTTCCTTTCTCAGAAGCAGTTAATTAATTGTCTATAGCTCTTTGTCTAGGGTGGACTCTGTGAGAATTGTGTATCTGCATTGGCATTTCAGCTGGTGTTGTTGTGTGGTGTTTAGGCAGAATTATTGATGGGATTATCATGACTATAATCTCCATGTCACATCTCGTAGACACAATCTCACAGCAGACTTTCTTGTCTTCCAACTCTTTCTGCCTCTTTTCTACAGTGTTTCTACAGAGTCTTGGGTGTAGGATTGATATTGTAGACATATAAATTTGTGGTGGGTAGCCTACAATCACTTTTTTCTCTGAATTTTGATCAGTTGTAATTTTCTGTAATTGTCTTCATCTGCAGGAAGAAGCTTGCTTAAGGCAAGAGCTATATGTGTGGATAGAAGAAGAAGCATTTGGAATGAAGCTATGAATTATACTGGTTTAGTGAACTGGTGGTAGGCGGTTCTACTCTAAGATCCATGACCAGACTAGTCATAAGCAATTGACTTGACCTTGAGTTCAAGGACTGACCTCCCTCCTACTGAATGGCTGCTGTTGGTTACCTCAAAGATATAAGTGTTACCATTGCACCTTTTCATATATCTTGTCCTGCTGATTAGTGTTGTGATTCATAGGCACCATGGGTAGTTAACACTATGTATTGCATTCTTCTCTTGGCTATTATGAATAGAGAAGCAGGGAACATGGTTGAGCACTTATCTATAGACTAAGATGCTGATTCTTTGGCTAAGGAGTGATATAACTGCATCACATGGTAAATTTATTTTTAGCTTTATTAGGACTCTACACATAGCTGTACCACTTTGTAATTCCACAAATAGTGAATGTTTTCCTTTCTACACATTCTCACCAGTATTTGTTGTCCGTTGTCTCTTTGATCTTAGCTATTTTGAATATGAAAGATAAAATTTTAAAGTAGCTTTGATTTTTATTTCCCCAATTGCTAATAATTTTGACCACTTTTTGATATATTTCTTAGCCATTTGTATTTTTTCTTTTTCTTTTGAGAACTCTCTCTTCAGTTCCATAGCCCATTTTTAATTGGGCCATTTGTTTCTTTCTTGATTCTTTCTTGGTTTTCTTTTTCTTTCTGTTTTTTCATTGTTTTGGTTGTTTTGCTTTGTTCTTTATGTATTTTGGATGTTGATCCTCTCTCAGATGAATAGCTGGCACTTTGTGGGATCCCTCTTCGCTCAATTGATTATTTTCTTAGCCATATACATTTTTTTTTTTACTTGTCAATTATTGACCCTAATTCCTGGGAAATAGAATTTATTTATTAAGTACTTTCTTAAACCTATATATTAAAGGGTAATGTCAGTGTTTTCTTTAGGAGCTTCTGATATTTTCTGCCTGTAGTGGAAGAGCATTACTTTTTTTGTTCTCTCTCTCTCTCTCTCTCTCTCTCTCTCTCTCTCTCTCTCTCTCTGTGTGTGTGTGTGTGTGTGTGTGTGTGTCTGTCTGTCTGTCTGTCTTTCTGTCTGTCTGTCTGCCTGTCTGCTTTTTGAGGCATGTTTTTGCTATTTAGCCCAAAGTAAGATTGAAGTCATGACAATCTTTTTGCCTCAGCATTTTGAATGCTGGAACTGCAAATGTGTTCCACTATGGTATCTATAGGATCATATATTTGAGTATTTGATTCCCAGTTGTAAGATTGTTTAGGAAGGAAAAGAAGGCATGGCCTCATTGGAGAAAAGTTTATCATTGGGGGTTGGAAAGTCCACACCAGGCCTAGCCCTTTTTACTTTTTGAATCCAGCCTTCAGATCATGATGTAAGCTCTCACCTATTGCTCCAACACCATGCCTGCCTGGCATTAAGTTCCCTACCACAATGATTATGGCCTAACCCTCTGAAACTGTAAGCAAGAACCCAATTAAATGCTTTCTTCTATAAGCTGCTTTGGTCATAGTGTCTCTTCTCAGCACTAGAACAGTGACTAAGGCAAGGACATTGCTTTTAAGAACTTATTGATTAGCTCGGATCCTTTCAATTAACTCATTGAAGACTCTATATAATAAAGTGAAAATCTTTATTGCATCTGCAAAGTCCCATTGGTCATGTAATTTAGCATGCTCGGGTTTCTCAAATTAGGAAATGGATTTCTTCTGTGTTCTGCTTTATCTTCTCTAGGTCTTTCTTTTTACATTTTTTGTTATATTTAATTAAAGTGTGTTTGTGTGTGTGTGTGTGTAAGAGAGAGAGACAGACAGAGACAGAGACAGAGAGAGAGAGACACAGAGAGAGATTAATGCTGTACATGTTTTGGTTAGAGGGTAACTTAAAGGACTCAATTGTCTCCTTTTACAATACTAATCCAAGAGACAGAGCTCACGTCTTCAAGACGGGCAAGAAAGGCCTTTACTTGCTGGATCATCTTACCAGCTCTGGGTTCTTCTCTTCTAACCTGAGAAATTATGTCTCTGTTGTTCTTGGAAGTCTGATGATTAGCACTTGGCTTCAAAGACTTCACTCTCTTCTCCATTTTCAGAACTCCTGGTGAGTAGTTTCTTTCTACTGCAGAGTTTGAGTTTAATTCTTTGTGTATGCATGGCCATGTTATTCCCATGCAATGCAATAAGCAGCCTAAATTGTAGTAGCTCAGGGCATTAGTATTTATCTATTTTATAAAACTCAATTACAAAGCCTCAGTCACATAAACTGTGATGTGAACATGCCCCAGTGTGTTGTAGGGTGTTTAAGTTGCTCCTTCAGAGCATATCCCATACAAAAGGTCTGTATCCTTTCTGTTACCCAAACTTTCTTTTTTAATGCCAAGTGCCTGACATCACATCAGGTAGCACAGGCATTTTTTAAAGTTTGGAGTACATCCATTTCTTCAAGACTATCAAACTGTAGACATGCTGCCATATTTTTTTTTATATTCTCTTATTTCCTATTACCTGTCTAAATCTGGCTTATGTCCAGGCTTGGACGAATTCTTGGAGCTAATCCAAGTACAAGAAAACTTGAGACATGCTGTAAATTTTTACCTAGTTGTAAATTACACTTAGCAAATTTTATATCTGTAAGGTAGATTCGCTGGCCATAGAGTAATCAGAATGAGGAGCTGTGATCTTTCTGCCTTCCACCTGTGATTGAAGACTACAGATCCTCAGACAGGTGGACTAGGGCTTCCTAAACTCTTACAAGTTTATGAATCACCCGGGGAATACAGATCAGAGTCTTAGATAGGACCAGGGATTTCATTAAGCACAACCATACTTCAGACAATGCAATCTTTTATGCCTATTTTCTATATACTTGGAGTGACAAGAGTTTGGACTATTTGTGAAATGAGTGGATTTCCTTTAAAAAGGTTTAACTATTAATACTGACTTTTATGTTAAATACATTCATGTTACTGAGAATGTCAGTTTTCTTTCTTGGCATTCACATTTCAGTATACTTTTCATGATGTCCCAGTATCTCAGCTGAATAATTTTGAAGAATATTTGTTCCAATAACTCAAGATCAAATTAGAGAGAGTAATATGTTTATAAAGGGTACAAGCTAACATTTTTATCTAAGTAGAATTTCAACAACAGGGCTAGCATAAGAAAATAGTTTAAGATGTGTTCAGTATAATTTGAGAATGAGACAATGCAGTCTAATGATTTATGTTGATGGACGGGCATTTAGAATTGTCCTCTACATTTCTTTGACATCCCCCAGAATTCTTTGAGAAGTCCTGGGAAAAGTATGTGATTGCTGTCATATGAGAAGCCTGTTGCCTAGACTGTCTGAGTCTGAAATCTCAGTATTTATGTAAATGCCCTCAGGTTTGATTTGAGTGTAGAAGGGTCCACTTCTAGATACCAGGGGATACAGTCCCTTTACAGTACTATCTGATGTTTAAAGGTTGTTGTGAGGACTGGAGATATCTTAGAGGCTGAATGCCTGTCTGGATTCTTGATTTTGAGCATGTCGGTGAGTCTAGACCTGAATAAAGGTCCTCTTTTTACCTTGAAAATCAGCTTCGAATCATGAAAGAAGGCTGACAGACACAGCACCTAAGAGGATAGAATCAGGCTTTTCACCATTCAGAGAGGTAAAGAGTGTGAGAGAGCCCTCAACACAATGTAATCAAATTTATGGGAGACTCTAAATCATCAAGATTAGATTTGGTCAAAATGAAAGCATTGTCTTCCTGGTGAGTTGCCAAACCTGTCACTAACTGATTTTGTCTTACTGACTAGAAAGGTCTCAAAGGAACCATGTGATGCTCTGTTGGAATATGGAGCCCAGCTGAGCAGGGAATGACCTTATTTCTGATGCTGTATCTCATTGTGGTAGTGAACAGTGTTCTTACCCTACTGTTTTGGATCTGCCTCAAGGATCAAAAGAGATATTCACCTGCTATTTCCACAGGATGGAGGTTCCTGAAGTGCTTTTTAAAAACATAACTACGTTTGCCAATGGAGAACAATGGAAAAATCTCATTTGGGGCATTAGATATAAAGGGAAAAAACAGTTTGTATGAACAAAGGATTTAAAGTACAGCATCTTCTAGCTGTCTTCCTTGAAGTAGGAAGTATCTTCTAATCTGTGTGCTCCATGCTGTGGTCAGACAGGGAAAGCTTGAGAGAAGTTGTCTGTTTTAACATCCATTCATTTACCTCCTACTTGGACCACAGCTGCAATTTCCTTATCTATAGGTCATGACTGCTTGGTTACTTCTAAAGGATTTCATTATATTGAATATGTTTGTACATTGGAAGAGATCATAACAGTGCCTGGTACAAGCTGTGCAAATTCACCAAAGGCCAGTCCCTACCTCTGGAAATTTCCTGGATGTGAGAGAGCAACCAATGATATAGGGAGGTTCAGTTCATATATTCTGTAGTCACAGAATCTCTGCAGCTCTTTCTGCAGAGCAGGCAAAGCACCTCCTTGGTCTTGTGGTTATAGTTAAGCTAAAAGAACTCCGAGCAAATGAGGCTGGTGCTGAGTTTTCAGGTGTGGAGAGATAGTTGAAGAGCAAGTTATTTCAGCAAATATGCTTCCTTAAATGTTATTAAGTATTAATTTAAGAGCAAACAAATGTGATATCAAGCAAATTAGCTTTTATCTAAATTACAAATCTATATGCAGAGGGGTGATCATTATGAAGCATAGAGAGGGTGCTGTGCTCCTGGTATCTCAAATCCTTAGCTTTCCACTCAATTAGATTATAGTCATGACAATCACATGTAAAGAACATTTTCTACACTTGGTCTCATCAGTCGTCACCACACTCAGACAATATTTTGGTGGATAATATCATGGTTCCTATCACACTAAAGCTGAGAAATCTGGAGCCCAGAGAGTTTGAGTACTATGCCTTTAATCATATGGTAGTAAGAAGGAGATGCAAGGCTATATATAACCTTGCTCCATTTTACATCAAAGCCATGCTGTTTATACCTGCAATGCTCTCCAGTCCATTTCAAGAGAGGACATGATTAGTGTATGAGATAAGTATGTATGGAGATGTCAAGGGAAACTCGTCAACTTGTGTAATTAGTATAAGTTCACGGAAAAGGTTGTATCCCTCTTCACCCATTGTCACAGATAGGCTTGTCCTCAGTGTTTCCCTGCTTTGTAAGGGAAGGTTCCATAGCCTTTGAAACACTACTCTATAATGTCTTCTTCATCCATTCTTGCCTTCCACAGCACACCAAAACAGAAGTAAGCACTCCCATGTTTTCATCTGTAGATATATGGAAATACTTTTTTTTAAAGATATGCTCATCAAACTTAAGCTTTTTGTTCTGAAATCCTCAGAAGCCATTTCTTCCAAGGACATGGACCACTAGCCACTGGGCTCCAGAAATGGTTCTTATTTGACCTCTTTGCACAGCAACTCTGTGGAGATGTCCTTCTCAACGCAAGAAAGCCTTTCTTACAGCAGCTGAGTTCTTTCAATGGGCATTCCTGATTGTACAGTTTCCTTGGATACAGCAAACATGTATTTTCAAGCCAATATCACAATCATAACTATAGCCTAAATTCTGCCTCCTAGGCAAACACAAGCCAGCAGCATCTTTAAATGCTACGGACATTTGATTTTAATCGATTCATAATCTTTTATGACTAGGAAGATCTTAAAGCATTCAATACCATTCTCTTCATATTATTGGAGAAGTGAGAAGGACTGGTGGAGTAGGTAGGTAGCCACGAGTAGCCTGGACTTTCTCCTGCAGCTTTCCATTCATAAATAGAAAAAGGAAACGTTCTTCCTTTTAGAGGCTAAAAGCCTGAAGGAAGTGCGCCCAAGTACTTTGGACAACAGCAAACCCGTCATCAACTTATAATAGTGTTTTGTTGAATTCATGTTATTAACTTCCATACATGTTTAAGGTCCCTCTTCCTTCACCTAGTGATTTGGAGCTGAAGCTATCAGTTGGTTTTTCAAATTTCAGAAGCATTATATTAACACATGCCTCATGTTGGGAAATGAGGGAGAGGGTCCTTGACTCCTGGGATGGATAAATGAATCTTTCCCTAGCTTGGGCTTCTAACTGCCAGTCTTCTGGGTCTGACCCAGAATGACTAGTCATAAGTTCTGTGAACCACCCACAGGGAAAGCGCAGAAATAGTGTACAACCTGGAGGCCATCCACTGCTCTGACTCCTACAAGTTTTATTGCTGATTACTTGCTCCTGAAGCTGTAGGCAGAGAAAAATGTTCTCAGCTCTCATGCAATCATTTTAAAGTTGAATGTATTTTCCTTCTTTGGTTTTAAAAGTCCTTTCCTCTGGCTGTTACCATTTGGCTGATCGGGCCTCCTTAAAATCTGCCCTCTTTCATGCCTCTCTCCCAGGAGGGATGTGCACCTTCCTGAATCAGCCTGTGCTGAGTAGCAAGCCTGTGACTTCATCCTCATTTGGTACCCTAAATGAGGTAGCTGAGGAGTACACTCATTGGGCCTTTCTTCTGCTTGCTATCAATAGCTGCCAGTGACCAACTTCCTCCAACAAGGCTTCATCACCTAAAGGTTTACTACCTTCCAACAGAACACTACCAGATAGGGCCAAGCATTTAAACATATGAGCTCATGAGGGTGCATTTCATATTCACACCACAGCACAGGCCACTAGTGCTGAGAAACACTCTGTTAAAAAAAGAAAGAAAATTCATTAAAAATTCATTATTAAACTCACAAAATGAGATTTTAGATTAAAAAAAAAAGCATAGGAAAACTCGTAACACACGTCATAGTAAGAATATACAAGGAAAAAAGTTTAATCGCTGCCTCTGGATTGCATATATTACATTATAGTTGATATTAATGTGGGCTGATTGATTCCATGATTTACATGAAAAACGTCATCTTTTCTAAATATAAAATTTTTAAATGGTGCTGTCAGATAATTGGCAAATCCAGTCTTGTAGTACAACCACACTGGCTGGCCTGGTGTTAAGCAGAACTGTAATAGTTAGAACAGCAGCACATCAGTGTGCTCCAGGTCTGACCTTATGGAATTGCAGTGGGCATTTCTTATGCATCTTATGGCCCCCTGAGGGGACAGGGGTGTCTGGGTGGGGGAAGCTGGTAAAGGACCAATGAGGACTTTGAAAGGGTCACAGACATTTAGCTTGGCAATTAAGCTACTGAGGAAAACTTCCCAATTCCCTTTCCCTAGTGAGAAAAACATTTCCCCTTTAAGATACGTTTCCACAGATCAAAGCATCCCACCTATGCTCTAATTTGAAGTGTGTAATTCAGTGGTTGTGATTGTACTGGTCATGATGGACTTAGCTATTCCCAACTTGCAATGTATCCATTTTTTAACACTCAAAGTTCTACTTTGAAAAGCAGTTTCTTGTATAGGCATGTGTTCCTGTAGCTATGCACGTGAGTTATATGAAGCATATAATATATATTACGCTTCTGTGCCGAACAAAAGAGATAGCTGTTCTTGATGACCTGGCTTACACTTCTTGTCTTGCCTGGTTAGTCTTTCCTTATTAGTGTTTCCAATCCTTTTGAGCTTTATTTTTATAGAATGTAAAATTAGACACCAATGAAATTAGATGCCCTTGGCTCTCCTGAAGTCATCCAGGGTGCCATGACTGAGCACAAGGACCCTGTGACTGGAGTCTCAGGTTGTGACACTACTTCTTACTACCAGTCTGACTTGGAGTAGGCAGGTCACTTACCCACGATCCAGGTCCCTGTCCGGTAAGTAAAGTCATCTCTCCTATCCGTTGGGTTGTGATGCATGACTGTAATGATATATGTGAGTGCCTGGGCAAACAAGCAGCTAAGTTGGTGCTAAAGGCTCACCATGAAGCTTGATACTTCCCGGAAAGCTATGTCCCCTCTACCAACTTACCTCCATAAGCCAGAAATGCCTCCTTAACCAGCTGACATTGGATCAGTCATGTAACACACACATGATAAGTTGAAGCTTTAAGTTTGAGAAGGGAAGATTAGTTCAGAAGTGACAAGAGTGACCTCCGTGGCTCAGTATAATAGCCTTTAACTGCATGTGGCCATGGAACACTAGTAATGTGGCCTGTCAAAACTGAGATATGTTGTCACCTTATTTTTGAAACTTAGTTAAGAAAAAAAATATAAAATATCTCACTAACAGCTTTATGTTTTATATTAAACTGATACAATCTTAGATAAGAGGTTTCAAATAAAATATATTATTGCTATTAGTTTAATCTAGGTCTCTGTTCTTTGAAAAAGAAACCTATTAGTATATTTGTAATCACATGCCTGGCTCCCATACTACTAGTAGACAATGTGATTGCATCTGACGGTGGCATGTCCCACAGGTTTTGTAGTTGTTGTTGCTGTCTTAAAGAGAGAGACAAAGAGTGACCATGATATTTGTCTACAGATAATTTATAGTCTCCTAGATAAAGGAGAGGGCAACAAAAACCCCACCATCCTATGTAATATTGAGCTCACAGTATAGGGCATTTTTGTCAGTGTCATACATACATACCAGTGTCCACTGAGGGTGAGAAGTCTCATAAAAGATGAATTTTCACTAAATATCCAGATGAAGCCAACAAGAGAGTTTTCCCATCAGTTCTGAGAACTTAACGTTTCTCTTCTACAAATTCAGATATCAAAATACTGAAATAAAATAAAATAGCCTGCTGCTGCTTTTACAGCCTTCACAGACTTCATGTTCAAAGGAAAGAATTACATGGGCTTCGTAGTATTTTGGCCAATTGAACTGAGATGTATTTTGTGCTGAAGTACTTTGTTGTGAGGATACCAGATGTGATGTAAGCCTGGATGAAGAGGACGCATTACCTAAGTTTTTTTAAAGGTACATTTTAAAGCTTTTAGCTTTGTCAAGAAATAGTTGTTTTGACTTTTGGATAGATGCCTTTTAAGCTTGCCAAGTAAAAGAAATACAGTTTCAACTACTCTATCAGAACCTTAGTTTTCCTTTTGTACATGCTAAATGTGAAGTAGCTGTCCCTGAGGTGCGAGAACACACACTCACAGCATTTGAGATGTCCAACAATTGGTGCCTACCACATACCCTTTCCACATAAAGCCCAAACCTACAAAAACATCTTTCAGCTCCACTTTTAGAAATAAAGAAGGGAAACATTAAAATTAAGCTGAGAAAAGTCAGACAGACATTAATGAGTTTCTTTTTTGTGGAGGGAACTGGACTAGGGGTCAACATAGAAAGCTGAAATGTATGGTGGACCACGGTTCCATGGAATTTGATTTATAGTGTAGAACCTTGTATTTCTTGGTCATCCCAGGATATTGCTGACTACATGGTATACCTCTTATCCTGAATCCATTTAAGATTGCTTTCTACCCTGTTTGCATGACTGATTCCTATAGTAGCCTAAGATCCCATATACAGACTAAGGAGGAAGACTACGGCATGGTATGGTGTATGGCCCATTCCATCAATCGGTCTGCCTTTGGTGAGATACCCTGCTCCTGTCTAAAGGCTCTTCACCTTTGACAGATGAAATGTTGAGCTTGCACTCTTTTTGATCATTGCTAGCTTTTCCCTTCTGTAAGGTCCTTGGCTGTGCCATGAGCAGTCAATGTGAAGTGGGAGGCATTTAAACCTTCTAGCAAACAGATATCTGATTTTTGAAGATCCATGGAACTATGCATGAGGAAGAGGAAACACGTGATGGTCTGAGTAGTCATTGTTGTGACTGTATAGGTCACTAAGAACAGAGTCTATTCCTGGACTATAATAACTCTAAGAAAATCCACACAAAGATAATTTAAGTGAAGTTTCTCAAATGTTCCTAGCTATTTTAAATTGGCCCAAATCAGATAAATCAAAGGAAGTAGCATTGGTTGTTAGAAGCTCTAGTGGTGAAAATTTTCAAGAGAAACAACACCAATAGGTTGAATGGACAGACAAATGACAATGATAGATAGATAGATAGACAGATAGACAGATAGATAGATAGATAGATAGATAGATAGATAGATAGATAGATAGACAGACAAACAGACAGATAGATATAGATAAGTAGATAGATAGATAGATAGATAGATAGATAGATAGATAGATAGATAGGCAGACAAACAGATATTTTATATTGACTTTATTAAATCAACCTATATTAAAGTAGTAACATAGAAAATGAGAATAATAGGTGAGAAGGAGGAAGTTACTTGGACCTTGGGGCTAGATGCCTCAGCATTAAGTGCAGTTGCCTAACGGCTATCTCAAATTGTAGGGCAACTTGTTAGTTGCTCGGTCCACAGGGCTGGCTGCCTTAGCAGTCCCAGTCTAGTGCAGAAAATTTGGAAAGTTCCTGGAAAGCCACCAGTCTTTAGTCAGTGACGGAAGCCTGGAGATGCAAGTTCTGATATCAGCAAAAAGAAGCTGTAGCATCAAGAAATGGATACATAAGACCTGCAGCAAAAGGAAAGGCCAAGTGGGAAAGTGGGCAAGAGGCCAAGTGGCCAAGCCAAGTGGGCAAGTGGAAAAGCCAAGAGGTTTGGAGGGAAGGCTAAGAGGGCAGGAGGGAAGACAAAGGGGAAGGCCAAGTGGACAAAGGAGACTGAGGTTCCTTCTCCCATGCCTACTTTTATCTTGGCTGCTATTGGAAGGGGTCAGCAGACACAAGTCAGGGTGAAGTTTTCCCACATCAGCTAAGACCATCAAGACAATTCTTTAATTGAATTTCCCTGCTTAGATGATTCCAGTTTATGGCAAGTTAGCATTAAAACTGACTATGACAGTAGCTGTTTTGTAAGATCTGGGACAAGAATGACCATGCCATCCTGGAATGAGAAAGTAAAGATAGTATTGGGAGCCATCACCTAAATATGTCCATAAAGTATCATGTTCTTAAAAGTGGGTTTTGTGCTGTATGTGAACTGAGTGTTTTCATACTTTGAATACAGTATTTCATACCAGAAATTTTAAGTAATTTTAATTTCATACCATTTGTGCTGTAACTCTGACAGCCTTATGAAACTATGGTTTTGTTTTCTTTTTATTGACTGAAAATTTCACATGTGCATGTAATGTGTTTTGATTAAGTATGTTTCATTTCCTCCCCTTCAATTTCTCCCCTATACCCACCACCATTTTTAACTTCTAGTTTGGTGTTTGCCTGTGTGTCTCTCTCTCTCTCTCTCTCTCTCTCTCTCTCTCTCTCTCTCTCTCTCTCTCTCTCTCTCTGCATGTATGTTTAACTCACAGTGTCTTCTTAGTGATGTCTGTGTGTGCATGTGTGTAGGGTTGTCAAAAAGAGACAGGAGCCAAATCACTGAAGAAAGCTGACTCTTCATAGCTGCCAGATTGAAGGTAACTCCTCAACTAGGGATAGCATTGAGGTTTTCTTTATACATTGTCTACCATCTAGGGATGCTTCTTCTTGGCTTGACTCTCTGCAGGCCTTGTGCATACAGTCACAGATGCTATGAGTTCATATGTACAGTTACTCTAATGCATCTGGAAGACGTTATTTCACTGTAGTCATGTGTGGCAGAACCTTCCCCTAATGAATACAAATTTTAAGAGATAGATCAGTTGGCAGTGGATAAAGAAGGTGGGCAAGGAGTTTTAGAGAGGAGAGAAATAGGAGAGACAGGAGAAAAGGAAGGAAGATGGAGGAAGAGAAGTTACAGCCAAAGGGTAACAATTGCCTTATAATCATCTTTCAAAAGTTAAAAAAAAAAAGTGTTACCTGTGATGCCTGGGGTGGGGCTGATAATCGAGCCAAGGCTTGACTACTACTGAGTACTCACAGGAGCTGCGCCACTGAACAGATGCAGGGACACACCTTCTGAAGCTCATCTACCCAAGATCTATGTGCACAGAGGGAGGGATCATTTCTAGGACTTGGCATTTTAATAGCTGGGCAAAGATATTGGCTTCCTGTGCCTTGATCGTTTGCTGATCTTTATCATGGACTATATACTTTGTGGTTCAATGTCTTACTATTAGATTGTTCCTGGACTCTTCACAGAGGCAGCTACAAGATGGTAGTAGAACATTTCAGGCTGGCAAGTGCATCATTTATGTCAACATATATCACGGCATCAACTGTGACTCAGTCTGGCCTAGTAACAAAAGCTTCTCTTTCTCATCCCTACTGAAAGCAGTCCAGAGAAGGTACTATGTAGTTCATTTCAATTTACTTGGCTTTTCTCTTAGTGACATCAGAGCTCCTAGGTTGCTATTGGAGAGGACTTAATAGGTAGGTGTGTTTTGTAGAAGCTTCCAAAAGCAAGAATCCTGGTTTAAATTCTGTCATCAGAATTGGTTGGTGATTTCTAAACCCAGCCCAACTATGTTCTGAACCCTCCTATCACCACTCCTAAGCACTCATGAGTTGAAGCATACGACTTCAGTATGAAACTTCAAATTCTTTTGTCAGTTTGATTCTGACCCACCAATGGTGCTGCCTTCTTGATTACAGAACAATAGAGGTTATTAATGAGTCTTTCTATCTACTTTCATTGATATTCAATACATGTCCTGTTTCTAAGATTACAAATAGGCACCACTTGCTATTGGAGTGTCAACTTCTATCATTTTCTTTTCTTTAGCTTTTTCATCAATGTTAGCAGTAGAATTGTTTACCTTTTTTTTTCAAAATATGAATGAAAGATATACTATGTTACTATTGTGTTTTAATAATATATGGTTATCACAGTTCTAATAAATTTATTTTTAGTAAATAAATATATGGTTTAATATTTTATCAGAAATATATACTTTTAATTTTAAAATATATTACATTTAATATAAATTTAATACATTTTACATATTAGGATGACTGTATGACTTGTATTGCTATTTTTGATATTCAATTCTTTATGTTTCATAATTCATTTATTATTAGATACTTAGTTAATAACCATGTTTTCTGAAGTCCTTATTTATTATGGATGAATATAACAATATTCCCTCAGAACTGAAGTCTTTCATGCAGTGGAAGAATTGACTCAAATGTCTTTCAGAATCTCTTTGATTGTATGATGAAAGCCAGGAGAACAGACTTCAAGGCTTGTAACTCTCAAAACACTGAACTAAAAAGTATTCTGCATTCAGCCTTAAATAAAAAGAAAGAAACTTGTATCATTCTGTATCTGTGAATACTGAAGACATTGTGCTAAATGAAATAAGCCAGACAAGAAGAATAAATGTAATTGCGCTTCATCTACATATGAGAGTTAGAGTGAGCAAAGTCATCACGATGGAGGGTAGAGCGGTGGTCACATGTGGCCTGGGGCCTATGGAATGAGCAGTTAGAGCTGAGTAGGTTATAAGGCGTTTGGAGAGGTAAGGACATAACAGAATTGGAGAACAACAATGACCTCCAGGTAATGAGATTGTGATGAACACTATTGCAGGTCACAGCTAAATTAACTCGCTGTTAACGTTTATGTTGTGCATATTTTACACTTGAAAAAAAAGTCACCGTGTCAATGTTCCCTTGTTGCTAGAGAATACAGTCCTAAATGAAAGAGAGTGGATCTCAGGGGTGGCTGAGGACATGTGTAATCTTTGTATTTCCAGGACACACCTTTTTTACTTTAAAAGAGTCCAGCAGTAGTTGTTTCTAAGCCACGCCCCCCCCAAACCCCTGTTTCTACAGTTTCTCCATAAATTCTGACAGAAGCTCTCCAATTCTGAGAAACATTATGGAAAGTAAAAATAACTCATTTATAAGAAAGCAATTTTTATTGACACTATATGTAGACTTCTAATGATTCTGCTTCCGGGACGAACCTCCAGAATAAAGAGCAGCTAGGCAACCTTAAGATCACACAGAAAGTAAATGGAAGAGCTAAAAAATGGAGCTGAGGATTCCCTGAATCTCACTCTGCGTCTTGATAAATGCGTTCGCACCCTTCTCAGCAGCAGTGGGGCTGGCAGGAGGCGCAGGGGGCTGGCAGCCTGAGGAGACGCTTCCCCGTCTTAAAATAGTTTTTGAGTTCTAAAAATCTCTCATGGCAAAGCAAACCTTGTTACAAATGCTGACTACTCTCCCAGCCTAGCACCAAACACTAAGAGAAAGGAACCAGAGGGAATACCTTGCTTATTCATGGTCACACTACCTTTCCCTGATAATTCTTCATGTTTAGATGCTTCATTATTTCCACATTTTAACTTTAAAAAAAAAATCTCCAAAATTGTTAGAGCGTTGTTGGTCCCCACAAAAATTAATAAATCATGTTAATCATTTTGTATTTAACCAGCCTACAGCTCTATAGTATGTACTAATGGGCATTCTTTGGAAACTTCCTGGACCTAGAAGAATATTCATTCTGTTAGTGAAACAAAGCAAGTTCAGAGCTGCCAAGGAGTAGCACAGGTGAACATTTGATTTGACCCCGCAACTACTGACAGGACTGGACAGAGCTGAGTTCCTTTCTAAGTTGTACAGATGTGATGGCACTTTGAAGTGAGATGGAAGAAAGCAGAAAAGCAAATAAGTGGGGCTGAAGCAATCAGAAAAGGGAAAATTTACCAAGGGTTGGTCCATGGCCATGGGATTAAGCCAGCTATGCTGTCTAAGCAGATGCTGTCCTCCCACAGACTCATGCAAAAGTGGGACCCATCCCTGCTCCTCCCAATGGCCCTCAGATCCCTGAGAAAAACACTCTGGACTTATAGGAGACATTTATACATCACCAAGGAACAGAAAAGAACTGACGATTTTAAGCTTTCTCCCATAATTTTGAAGATTAAACGCCATTACACATGCTACCCAAGTGCTGTGTCACTGAGAAAGCCTTAGACCCTGCTTGTCCTTTACAGTACATTCCCTAGGAAGGCAGAGCCTGTTTTGTTTAATGTCATATAGGAAACAAAACAAATAGCAAAAACCCCAGTCAAGTCTTGCACGTTTTCAATCAATAATTCAGGAGTCTGCAATTGGGAGCTGGGCTATCTCTGGGAAGCAGCCTGAGGCCACTAGAGCCTCATGTCAGTACACCTATGTTAACCTCTGCCAGTGCAGAAGAGTGAACACAGTGTGGAGTGGAGGCTGGTCCAGTTTCCAGGCCCAGATGTGGGTGCTTTACAGAGAAGAATTCACTGAGTTGAAGATGACAAAAAGAAAAGACAAAATTAAATGTTAAGTGAGCTGCAGTTTGGTGGCACGTTGGACATGCACATTGCATGTATGCTTGGCTTTGATTAGCACTTGTTTGTGTTTTCCAAGGCTTGGGAAAGACTATCAGTGCTTTACTTCAGATGAAAAGAAACAGATTCAGCTCTTCAATTATACAGTCACATATTTTTCCCCATTGGATGAATTTTAAAGTTTCAGTAAATTCCTTGAGTGATGTGTAATTATTTTTAGATTTATTTTTTCAAAATAAGAATTTAAAACTGGAATAAAATGTGAGTTTTTCTAAATAGGTAAGGTGTAAGACAATTAATGTAAGAAACACAGGAATAAACTACTGATTCAAAATGATACCCTGTCTAGCTATTATCTCCAGATAGATTTATGTTATAGGCATTATTTTATGAGAAACAAATTTACTACCATATCAAGTTAACATTATCTTTCTTGTGTTTGGCACTGCAAGGCTTTTAAACTTTTTTTTTGCATTCTTTACTTTCTTGGTTGGGCATATTTGTATGCAATACAGTACATGCCTACTGTTTTTCTATTAAAGACCTTTCTCTTATCTACTTAGAAGGGGAGGTATTCATTATGCACCGTAGCTTAAGAAGCTATTCCATTGTGATCATGCCTTGTACTTTAGAGAATGAGCTAGTGTCCTCTTTTACAAATATCTTACTCATGGTATCCTGAATTACTCTACTCTGATTAATGGGCATTGTTTATATGTCACTGAGAATCTGCTGTATTGGTCTACCTACTTTGTGAGAGCTGCTGCGAGACTTCTTCCTGTTTACTTAAAGGACTCGCTGCCATTTGGTCTTCAGTGTAGAGACTGGAAATGAGTCATGGACCCCTTAAAAGCAGACTTGCCTATAGTCATCACTGGCACAAGATGTTTCAATGATAGAGACATGGATCAAGGGCATCTAAAAGTGTGTCATGGAAAGTTTGTCAGGTCTCCAGTATGGTCTGGATCCTTTTTTTGATTTCATAGAATGTCTAAATGTCCTGTTCTCCTGCTGTAGGATTCTGAATAGTTCTAATGAGTATGTGATTAAATAAAATGATTAATAGTAGAACTACCTAGAATGACTACGAAAAGGGAAGCTATTAAATTGCATCTTAAAGGGTGACAAATGCATCTCCCCAAATAGATGGTTGTCCTCCTCAGGTTGGTTCTGTTGGCAATGGAACTTTTAGAATGTGGATTTTTGCTGGAAGAAGGATCTCACTGAGGACCTGCTTTGAGGGTTTATAGTCTCATCATACTTTCAGTTTGCTATCCCAGCTCCATGATAAAGATGTGATCTCTCAGCCTCCTGCTCTGGCAGCCTGCTATCATATCATCTAAGCTCCATGACCTCACTAATCCCAGGAAGTTGAGCAGGTTTCCAGTATCAGGCATGATTTCCATCTGATCTAGCAGGCATTAAGTCTAGTCAGACAGCTATTGGTTACCATCAAGATGCAAGTGACACTATTATGCCTTTAGAAATAGTTTCACTGCTATGGATTATGGATGTCATAGCTGGGTAGGACTACTGATTGCTTCCTACTGTGGCAGCATCTATAGTGTCTACTATGAAAGGCAGTCTTCATGGAAGCATTCGGGTCAGATACATCTTGAATCCCCCAAGTCATTTGTTTGAAATGAATTGTCTCTTCGGCAATATAGTCTCCTGGGTATCCATCCCATGTGCAGTCACCAAAGGTAGACGCTGATGTGGATGCCAGGAAGTTCATGCTGACAGAAGCCCGATATAGCTGTCTCTTTAGAGGTCTGTCAGAGCCTGAAATATACAGAGGCAGATGCTCACAACTAACCATTGAACTGATCATAGGGTTCCCAATGGTGGAGTTAGAGAGAAGACTGAAGGAGCTGAAGGGAGTTTGCAGCCCTATAGGGAGAGCAACAGTACCAACCAACCAAATTTCCCAGGTGGTTTCTAAACCACCAGCCTGGGAGTACATAATGAGGGACCCATGGCTCCAGCTGTATATGTAGGGGAGGATGACCTTGTCGGGCATAGGTGGGAGAGGAGGTCCTTGGTCACATAAAGGCTGGATGCTCCAGTGAGAGGGAATTAGAGAGTGGGGAGGTAGGAGTGGGTGGGTGGGTGGGGGCACATCCTCATAGAAGCAGGAGGAGGGATGGGATAGGGGGTTTCTGGGTGTGGGGGCGGGAAATGGGGAAAGGGAATAACATCTGAAATGTTAATAAAATATCTAATTAAAAAAATAGAGCCTCTTCTTTAACCTCTGAGAGACAACCAAGGGCAACAACAATGACTCATATTATTTCGTAAATCTCTGGAACTCCCCAGAGTTAAATGTCCATTGCCAGCCCAAGAAGTTTAATTTCATTTATAATATATATGTATACACACGTATGTATGTATGTATGTATGTATGTATGTACGTATGTATGTATGTATGTATGTATATATGTATGTATGTTATTCTTATAAATTGATCCAGTTGTTCCAGGTCTCTTAAATACTGTGGGTGCTTTTCTAAATTCCAAACCTAAGATCTGTAATTCACTGAGTGCTTTAGCCATTGTCAGCTTGTTTTTTTTCTAAAAGTTTTGCTCATGCTCCCTGCTATTGATTATAATAAAAGAAAGCCAGAAATGACATCTGCAAAGCCCTGGCTTCCAGAGAGGTGGTTCCATTCCATTCTATCATTTAACTTCTCAACACTCCATTTTACCAATGAGAAAAGTCAAGTTCAGAGAGGTTAAGTAACTTTACTCTAGAGCATGTAGACAGCATCTGTCAGAGCCAGGAATTCATACCAGGGTCCTTGAGGTCACCTATACTCTTCACATTCCAAATCTCCCGCACCATAAGATCTTGTCACATGCTTACTTGTAAATGATGAGTTACCATGTCTGTGAGAGTCTTGCAGAAGAGCACCGTGGATATTTCTAAGGTGTTTTTAAGGGGAAATAAACACCCATCATTCTCTCAGTATCCCAAAGCTTTGATAAAGAGATAGACATGGATGTGGTACAGTATTGATAGAAATGTCTACTCTACTCTTCAAAAATGATTTTAACCTTCTTGTTATGATATCACATCTACTAGATGGAAGCTAAGATGTGTGAGGCAGACAGATACATTTAGGAAGTTCAAGATAACACTTAGTGTCAAAATTGACATGCTTTTTCTAAACCCTAGTATTACCATGTCACAAGGCTGTGGGAAGCTTCTAGAAAATGTCTTTTCCTCTATTCTGCAGCATCCATTGAGAAAATTTCATTGCTGGGATTCTAGAGAATTGGGATTAGATAAAGCATAGCTTCTTACTTTTCTTCCAGTATGAACATGACTAGATTTTGTGCATGAGACATATGCCATCTTTTATTTCCTGTAAGCCATAGAAAATGTCAAAAACTTACCCTTCTGTTGACAGCCAATTTGACTTCCAGTTGATTAAAGGCATTATATCTATACGTAACTCATTTCATTGTTTAGACAAACTAATAATAAACAATATCCTCTTGGGAGTTCTTTCAAATGTTGTATTTTAATTGAGATTCTGTTGGATAACAAGAGCAGCTGAAGTGGAATTGTGGATTTGAAATACTCAACATCAGACACTAAAACAACTTACTAAACCTCCTACTATGAAAGATTATTTAACATTAACAGATACGTATAAGAAGACTTTCTGGCCCCCAAAGTTAGTGGAGGCAGCAATGAGCCACCAAGCCATTAGTAAAAGGCTCAGCAGTGTCTTGGCTAGCAGCCCAGATACGGTTTATCCACCATACATTTTACTAAGATAATCATAGTCAATCCTGAGGCTCTTTTGGAAAATGCTTCTACTTTTGGTCTTTGAATACTAGATCTGCATCCTGTTTGTCTGCTTTGCTTTTGACCATGACAAAATGCTTATTCCATTATTTCTGGGTATAGTAATGCCATAAAAAATAAATCAGAAATAAACTCCTAATTTAAATTAACCCCTAACAAAACTGTCTACTTGATTTCATTACTTGGTTGTTTAACAGTGATGTCAAGGAGCACAAGAAGAAGTAGAACCCTTGAATCTATTCTTCCTTAACACTATCATCAAATAATCATTATGCTATTGGGACCTTCTTGTTAAATATCTTCAGTTGTTTCAGTCAGAAGAGATAATGCATAATGTGAAGTCTTCTATGTATGTATATACATCACTTCCCACAGCAATAAGTTTAGAGATGCTCCAACCATTATCTTCTCTGAGTCTGACATTTTCTTTTTTTTTTCTTTGCTATAGGTACATTTTTATTGGATGTTTTATTTATTTACATTTCAGATGTCATCCCCTTTCCCCATTTCTCCTCCCTAGAACCCCCTACCCCATCCCCCCTCCTCTGTTTTGATTTTATAGCATTTTAATTATATGCATGTATTAATGTCAGTTCTTGGTTGAAGGTCTAGCAATACAATAGATGCAAATAGTCAAGGAACAAGCAAGACCATAAACAGAAATAGTTAAAGAAGAAGCAAGACATTAAGCACAATTCCGTGAACACTCCTGTGATCACTGTTTCTAAGGGCTTATCAGGATGACAAAAATATCTGAGCCAACATCCTTGTCTTAGCCCAAAGTCATTTTCTTTCTTTTTTTTTCTTTTTTTTTCTTGGATATTTTATTTACATTTCAGATGCCAATCCCTTTCCCCATTTCCCTTCCCCCAGAAAACTCCTATCCCAGGCCCCCGCCCCCTTTTCCATTTGGCTTTTATACAATTTTTTAAATGTTAATCAAGGGCTTTGTAAGTATGGTAATGCTCAATCAGAAGTGTAACCTAATACCCAACCTAGCTATGTAAACTATCTTTGACTAGTGGAGACACGTGAACTTCTGCCTCCATGCCCCCTCTCTCTTTCTCTCTCTTTTTCTCTCTCATTACCAAGCTTCTCATCTACTTCATCTTCTCCTCTCCTTACTCCATCTTTTCCTCTTGGTGCTCCTTTCCCCTTAGCTCCTCCTACATATTACCCTTCCTGTTAAAATAAAGCTTTTCTCTCAGAATACAATTAGAGCACAATTATTCCTATTTGTACCAGTGAGGTACAAGATAGTCTTAATACCCAGTCCATCCTTTTGTTGACTAGCCAGAACCTCTGCCATCTCTCTTGACTAAAACACTTAGTTTTGAACCTGGCTTTTTCTTGGCTTTAGAATGGATGTCAGCTGAGAACCCTCCACTCAGATCTTTTCTCTCAAGGTAAATAGCCTGAATTGGCTATGAGTCTATAGGTCTTCAATGCCGTCAGAAATCCAGAATGACTAAATTAACTGAATTTATGGGAAGCACTAAGCATAGCTTCTAAAACTTAGCCAATTTATAGAGACCGCTGAACACCTGGACAACCCCTATACTACTGAACGTTGGAGCATCAAATCTTCAGCCTTCTGGCCCAAACTCATCTGACAGACTTTAGTGCTGCAGAATTATTAAGGGCTGGTTACTCTGTCTAGGCAGATATAATCAGTCGACTATTCTGCAAGTGTGTTTTCTGTAGATGGAGAGAGGCAATTCTTGCCTGGTGGCTGTCTCACCACAACTGGAGTTACTCCGATGATGCTCAATTTCTTCTTAGAATCCAAGACGGGAAGCTGTCAGGAGCAGAGTCTGACATTTTCTAAATACCCTCTTACCACTAGTCCAAGACCTAAGCATCATTACCCAAGTAGAAGAGTCCTACAAATTTTAAAAGGTGTCTCTTTGTCAAGATGCAAGCATTCCTGCTATGGTTTCTTAGAACACAACTGTTGACTAGAAAGCTATTGTAATCAGTACACAACTCCCTGGTGTTGATGCTATAATTTGTTCCCCTGGGATTGTGCTATAACAAAACCTGCACAGCTGTGTATAATGGTCTTGAGTCAGCCACCATGCCTGAGGGCTTGAAGGTTGCAAGAACTAATTGTCATACTTTCTCCCTGTTCTGCTGAAGTCATTTCTTCTAGAATGAGCTCTTAAAATCATATACCAAGATATCCATTTCCTCACTCAATGTCTTCTAATAGCATCCATTTACACTTAAAGTCAAAACCAAACTGTCCTCCATGGCCACTAATCTCAGGATATCTGGTCTCTGACTTCATTTTTCCTCTGCCCTTAAAGGCCAATATATAATAAAGGTGGAATGTCAAGGCTTAATGATTAATGTCTCTCTTGATCTATAGTTTGCTTACCCTGTTGGCTAAATGTCGTTAATATCAACACTCACTAGCTCTTTTGGATCTGCACACTTGGCACTTGTTTTTCTGTTCCTAGAACAGAGCAAGCTTTTCCCATATGTACTGACTCCCTAGAACTGCTTCAACAAATCATCACAAAATGAGTGGCTTAAAATAACCACTTTCAGGGATTATTCTTCTTTGAGAGAAACTCATTCTCTCTTAGTTGTAAAAACAAGAAGTTTGAAGTCAAGGCAGACCCAGGATCAATTCTATCTAGAGACAATGAGAATCCATCCATATCTTCTCTTAGCATAAAATGACTGTTAGCAATTCTTGGTGTTTTTTTGCTTTAATTCCTATCTATGCCTTTGTGTTCACATTGCCTCCACCCTTCTCTCTGTTTCCTATGTTTTCTCTACTAAGCATTTTTTCATTGAATTTAATGCATACATCATTCCAGATGACCTTATCTCAGGGACCTTAATTTAATACTACTCACAAAATCTCTTATTCTACATATATTCACATTCCCATGTTGCAGGTTGTCAGAACGTTTAGAAAATCTGTGGCAGCAGATGCTGATACATTGTGCTGTCCACTGGCTTTCAGGTACATTGTTTCATCCCTGTATCTATTTAATTTGACAGACATGTCTCTTCTTCATTCTATCTCAGCTTCTTGTCAAATAATAATTTCTCAGAGGGGCCGACCTTTGTTCTCTGACTGCAATACCTGCTTCTTCTTCCTTTTTACTCTCAATTCTTGTATTCTACTTCTATTTCTCTTTATGGAACTTTAAAAGCACCTGATACTCCTTTGAGTATTTTTTTACTTTATTTATTGATTTCTCTCTTCACAGGAATAAAAGTTCTGTGAAGTCAGAGACTTTACATGTTTTACATATGTGTTGCCTAGAAGAGAAATCAACAATATCCCACTGGTCAAATTTAACCTGTCATCAGTTTTTTATTAAGTTTTATATGAGCACAGCCATTAATTTTTTATTAATTTTTAATTAATTAATTAATGATTAATTAATTAAAATTAATTAAATTAATTAATTAATTAAAATTAATTAATCATTAATTTTATGTTTGTATAAGTTTTTTATACAAACTATTTAAGTATGTTTGTACTTATACAAACATACTTAAATAGTTTGTATAATCCTTCGTACAATACCAGCAGAACTGATTAATATGACAGAGACTCTGAAGCCCACAAAGCCTGTAGTAAGTAGTGTTTGTCCATTTATAGAAAACTGTGCTCAGAGAATGTTTGGTGTATAGTACATTTTTTGAGCTTACACTGTAAAGACTTATTTCTAAGAGAGATTTAATTTGATCTTTGATTTGCTCCTCTGAGTAGTAAGTTATCTGTGGCTTGGTTTACTTCTTTCTAACAACAACAACAAAAAAGAATTCCTAAGTACTAATTTGGGTAATTAAGGGACAGAGAAATATTGCTAAGACAAGTTTACAAAATAAGCATTTCAGATCTTAGCCTTCTTTGAAGAATGTACCACAGTATTTAAGTTCATGAAGACCCAGCTAAGTCAATACCATGCTCTATGTTAAATAGGAAGACAGCATTATATCATTCTGTCAGGCAGAGGAAAAGTCAAAGCTCTACCAATTTGAACTTCAGGGTTCTTCATTGTGTCTGTTTCACTGCGGACACCGTGTCCCAAGGAGAGCAGATCTAGATATGCTGCCACTAATTCCTAATTCTCATAGGACCAAGTATATCATCATGGCACGTCTCTCCTTTGGGGAAGCCATAAGCATTATCTTATTTTTTAGTATGGAATATGAATATTAAAAAGAGCAGCTATTTCAGAATGTAGACAATATCATATAATTTTTGTACACCAACTAACTCTGGAAGAGCACATAATAACCACAAATGCAGACCAATGATGCCTAGTCAATATAACTGGATTCTGGTATTTAGTAGTAATAGAATGACATAGACTCTAATGCTTTAAGCAACTTAAAATATTTTCTTACAACTTCAAGAGCCATCCAGGGACTAAGAACACTAAGTCTATGGATTTATTAATCAGAAACAAGAAAGACTTAGTCTGAGGTAGCAAGTCTTTGCATCACCAACTGCTTTTATTTATCATTTAACCATTTGACTTAAGTAAGGGAATGCAAAATATGAAAGCATGAACACGGTTACTCTGAAAGCCAGTTAGTGACATTAAAAGGTTCTTCTTTAGCATAGAAAAGGCCATATGAAAACCATAAGTGAAAAGACAAAAGACACAAACTCAATGTCTAAGGAGAGCTTAAGGTATTACTTAAGGGGGACAATACTTAAGTATGTTGATAACAAATTGAACACACTAGCACTTATTTGGGTGTTTCTGAGTATCCTCATCATTCTTCTGATTAAGACGATGAAGAAAAAGGTGGAAATGTCACTAGTCATGTCATTCCAAGAGACAGGATGAACCTGTCTACCTCAGACTCAGCTATCTCTCTTTAAAAAAAAATTACTCATCTATAATAATTGCTAAGTGTCTGTGCTGGAGGCAAGGGTTCACAGCTGAGGAAGGCAGACTCCTCACCCGTGGGTGTTTCACAGGTAGGTAGGAAGGTCAATGAAGGTTTGCCAGTAAATAGGCCTTGTCAACTGGAATCACACAAAAAATGACACCACGGGCAGAAGAGCCAAAAATAACAAAGTATTCAGAGGCCACAAAGTCTTAATTAAATTCTTCTACTTATGATCTTTCCTCTTCACACCTGTGATCTCAGTCTGTGACACCTAAACCTCAAATCAAATTTTTTGGGGGGAAATTGACAGCTTCTTCCATTTCCCCAATGATTTATAGCAGAAAGTAAAAGGTTGAAATGATAAAGAGAGGCCAGATGTCTTCCACACAAATCTTCACCTTTGAGAACCGTTTGTCTTCAGGGTTGAGGGTTTAAATATAAGCTGGTTTGCCAGTCTGATTCGTTCAGAAGGCCCCAAGGCAGAAGACTTGATTATTCTGTCCTTAGGCAATTCTGAATTGACTGTCAACTTACAAATCATAAATAATAGTAATGGCTTACAAAAGCTAGGAAACGCAGAAGTGAAGGCTTTCATTCTAGTATTAACTCATCAAATTGGGCCATAAAATATCTTTCAATATCTAGACAAACTTTCCAGACTTACTTTAGTGTGTGAAAAATGAGCAGTGAAGTTAAGGTCCCATTATAATGGGCACCTTAGGTTTTCATAAGTTAACCATTTTCTGAACATTACTGCTGAAAGCATTCATATTGTATAAATAAAAAGTTTCATATAAAGCAATAAAAGGCCATCTTGTGGATTGGTAAATAATAATTTTTCATCTATGAAAATAGGAGCTAATCTACATGGATCTGTTTTTTTACTGTAGGTAATAGATTTCCTTAATACATTCTCTCCAATCCAGTTTAGCAGCAGCAACCCATGCATGCAAGTGAAGACCCAATTTTCAAATCTACTTTCATGAGGAGAGGATGTATTTATGGAGTGTGTGTGTGTGTGTGTGTGTGTGTGTGTGTGTGTGTGTGTATGTGTATTTATGGGATAAAGAGACAGGATGCCTTAAGGTATGAGGAAGAATAACTAGAGCTGAAGTAACCCATGCTATGTGTACATGTACAATCCATCCCCGTGGCTCTTCATGAGGCATGTGTGCAGAAAATGGTAGCATTAGCATGATCTGTAGGTGAGTTATTGACCCTCTGACACCAGAATCACCCAGGCCCAAGTGATGAGATTGTCACTTTTCAGAACGACAGCCTGCAAGTGTTTACAAAGTAACCCAGGCAACCATTATCACCATGACCCACACACTAGAAGTGTTCCCTGTGGTAGAGCTTGTGGAAAACAGTATATCTTGGCTGCATGAGTTCTAGAATTGGTGATTTTCAAAGCCAATGAAAAGCAAATAACTGGGGACTGGAGAGATGGCCCAGTGGTTAAGAGCACTGGATTGAAGAGCATCCCGAGTTCAATTACCAGCAACCACATGGTGGCTCACAACCATCTATATGGGGATCTGATTCCCTCTTTTGTTGTTTGAATACAGTGATAGTGTACTCATATACATAAAATAAATAAATCTTAAAAAAGAAAGCAGGAGGAAAGATGGTGAGAGTCTGAATGGGAAAAAGGACAAAGACCTGATCAGTGTAGAAGAGACCAGGCCAGCTATGGCTGCTGGCTGATGATGGCCAAAGTTAAAACTGTGTTCTCCCATGACATCTTACAAACAAGGACTTGATATTTTTATGATTACATTTTGGAAATGAACTCCCAACTTCTAAATTATCACCGGCTACATACACTACTCAATATGAGTAAGATTCACTTATGTAAAGTATTTTTGCTTCAATTTCATAAATATTGGCCACTTTCATTATACTATATTCAAAACATGACCATGGATAGTACATAAGTTGTCCATACACATAAAATTATAACTGACTGAATGAAGATGTAATATGATAAAATGTAATTAATAAAGAAAAAGCCTAAGAACTTGTAAGGAGAAATCATAGGAAAGGATCAAAGCAATTTCCTAGAAAAGAAACCAGCAAAGGTGATAATTTTAAAGGACCCAAAAGTGATTAATTAAATGTATTTATCTTGGACAAATTAAGCCTTGTTACACAGAAAGTGCTACAGTTAAGAAGTGTGCCATAAACTCTTCTCACCATTAGTCTTATGGAGGAGGAGTAAATAGCACAGCCTACAAGGGAGCTTTGAAATATGTAAGAACAGAGGAAGGGGAAGTATTTACTTGTGAGATTCACTTTCAAACTACAGCCATAGAATCATCCTACAAAGTATAATTCTGCCCAGCTCCCAGTGGGATCTTGAGTAATTATTTAAGAAAAAGCAGTAGTGAAAGTTTAGGAGAAATTCAGTTTCAATTCTGCCAAAAAGAGTTTATGTTATAACATTTTTGAGTAGTTACGATGAAAATAACAGATTATCCAAAAATCTAATAAATTGTGACCTACTTCCTAGACCTCACATTTATAATACAAGTTACATAAAGACCTCTTAAGAATGATGACCATAATCCGGTCCCAGCTGGGCTCATGTGTAATCCATAAACCATGGGATTTTACCTAAAACAGAAAATCCTCTACTTATTTTTAGAGAAAGAAAAAGACTTGCTTTGTTTCTGCAGGATTTCAGTGGACTTTTTAACAACAAAAAGACTGTAATTGTACTACCTACAAGTTAAATTAAATGAAAACAATTAACCTGTGATGTCCACATTTCAATAATCTGCAATTATAATACATTATCCAAGAAATTTTAATTGTATCAAGGCTCCACTTAATCTATTATAAAAATCAATTTATGGCAATATAGTTAATAAAAAACACATCAAAATCATTTTATTGTCAGGAATTAAGCACCTTGATGGAGTTCTGAACCTTTAGAAAGAGGCCTATTAAGGCTGGGCCCCCTTTGCAAGGGGCCCTTCTGTCTGTTCCCAGGCATGTGGAAGCAATCCAGAATAAGGTATAGAGACTTTTTTCGTTGCTAAGTCAAGGATGTGCTAGACCAGGGAAGACCCTTTTGGAACCTTGAAGATGCCTCTTGCAAGCTCTCTATGATATCCGTCTTTTCATGGGAGTATAAAGTGGAGGTGGAGGATCTCCACTGAGGTGGAGAGTTAAATCAAAATAAAGTCTTTGGTGTCTCTGAAGCTAATCAGGGGGCCCAGAAAATTGTTCTCTTGGAGAATGGAGGCAGCCTGATGGAGTGGTCCTGACTTTGAACCTTGACCTTGGATGAGTGTCATTTGGTTTACATGGGATCTTCATTGATACCAACACCAGAATTTTTTCCTCAGGGGAAATCATCACTCACAGACTCTGTAGGGTATTGTCAACTTTTCCCCATATACCCCACTCCTGACATCATGGACACAATGTGTTTCCCAAAACATTTAATGCCTCCATAAGTTTTATCTAGTGTGAGCCTTTATTTAAGTTACTGAAATGTTTCAGAGCCAACAGAGCTCTCAAATGATTACTCTGAGATTTTCTTTCATGGGAAATGAGCTAACTTTGATAATAATCGGTGATTTATTTGACTTTTCTGAAAGAATTTTAGCTTTAGTTTTTACTTGCATGGCTGATCTTGTCACCAGCCATAGGAAAGTTCACCTCTGTTTTTATGAATTTGACTCAATTAGATCTTTGTTGAGCATTCTTTATCTTTTTAATGCAGTCGAGATAGGACCGGAAGTTTCTACATATTTTTTTCATCTTCTTTTCAATGTTTTTTCTACCTGCAAGAAAGCTTTCATGGTTATAGATGTCTAATATGATTTTGAAGTGCATAAATTATTTTCCTCAAGTATTTTACTACATGTGTGATTTTTCTTCATTTTTCTAAAATATGTGTTTAACTTGGCCCCATTACATTGGTCTTAAAAACTTCTTCAGATTGCCATACTAAGTGTTCATTCTCTACCGCCAGCCACTGTGCCTTTCCTTAAGAAAGATTCTGGTCTCTGGGAAGAAATCCTCCAAGAGGCCTCCTTTGACTTTGACATTTAAACTTGTTCTGTAGATACTTCAGCTCGCTTTATATTGTTTGTTCATGGTCCTTCCATGCCACGTTCCCCACGTGGAATCAGAATCCTGGCTTTTGTAAGAGCGGTCCTGTCACCTGCCCTGATGGTGCTGCCTGCAGTTCTGTTTTTCTGATGTGTGGTGAAGGGTGTTTTAGATTCAGCTGCTTGAGTGGCATGTGGGATTATGCATCTTGTGAAGACAGGATCTTTCTTGCACTGTCAGCCATCAACTCTCCTTATTTTCAATATTTAGAGTTCTCTTCTTGAGATCCTTTGCTAACATCTCTATTTTAAACTGCAGAAATGATTTGGAGTCTTGAGGCTTTTAATTAAAGACCTCAGGGACTGTATTTTCCTTTGTTGGGTTGCTAATGCTTTGTTCTTGTGTCTGGCTTCCATCAAAGTTGAACTGAGGATTCTAATTTCAGTTTTCAGTGTGCTAAGCCTTGGAAGGATGAGAATTCCAGTAACTTATCCTACGTGCATGTAATGGCATTTGTTTGTGTGTTTGTTTGTTTGTTTGTTTGTGACAGTATCATATGACCCATGGTAGCATCAAACTCACTGTGTACCTGAAGCTATCCTTGACCTATGACCTGCTGATCTCTGGCCTCCACCTTCAGCATGTTCTACCACATTCTACTACTCTACTTTTGATGAGTAAAATATTGTTACCTGGACCATCAATACTGCCACTCCCATGGCAATCTATGGAATGCTGGACCTCTTCTAAGGTGCCTAGCTATACTTCTGGCACTAATCTCTAGGGCTAATATGATGGATAGCAAGCACTGTGAACCTCTGATACAGTGGAAGACCCAGGTTTTCAAGACCCTAAGAGGCTCAACAGACTACAAAGGACTATGGTGACCATCCTACATGAAACAAAGCCAATAAAGGGTAATCAGCTAATAGCTCAGTGAAAGACAGGGAAGTAAAACAGTTTTTCCCAGTATCCCCTACAACAGAACACACAGCCAACTGTTCTATGTGATATTGCAGCTTGAACTGAAGCTACCTAAGGCTATGGGTGCTGAGCTGGGATTTCAGTTACCTAAGGCCCAGACTGCCTGACTCCCAGAACTGAGACATTAATGTCATTCTTTGAGACCAATCCAGTAGTGCCAGTTGGGCATCTCTGTAGTAAAGGATTTGCAAGCCCATGACCCTGGACAACAATCCTCATTTTCTTGACTGACTACTTTATTCTTCAGCCTGTGGATTTTCTCCTGTCCACAAAAACTACAGAAAGTAATGTTCCTAGTCTCTTCTTAATCTGTGTCTTCCCTTCCTTACAAAGCACAAGGTGGTGAATATGTAAGAGTTCAGAAGAAATCCAGGTTTTTCTCACTGGTTCCACATTTAACAAGAGGGCATAACCAAATGGAATTCTGTAGCCTGCACATTGTAAGGACATACAGCCTATTTATGAACAAGAACTTGTTTTCAAACTTTGTTCTTAGGGTGAAATAATGATAAAGAAGGCTTTGTTATGACATGGACTGAAATACCTCAAGAGGTTGTAGGCTGTCCCTTGGCATGGCCTAATTAGTCAAAAATTATAAGATATTTTCATCTTCTTTGTGGAGTACCTTTTGTTTCATACTGGTTAACTCATAATAGCATAATGAAGTAAGTTCTTCTATTTTCAGCTCTTATATGTGGATTTGCCAAGCTTTTTAAGAGCTCTGTAACTTGCCTAAGGTCCATACAAGTAGGAAGCACTTGATGCCTACCCAAGTTTTTAATCAAACAGAACATTTCAAAATAGGTGAGAGAAGACACCACCCAACAGAGATTAGTGAGCGAGGGCTACATATGTAACATATGTTCAGTATAGCCTCAGAGAGCAGAGAATGGGATTTGGAGTCATCTTTGAGAAACATCTTGCATGGCAAAGTCAAAGAAGATAAAAAGCAAGTAATTTTCAAGTCGACATTTTTCACACGAATTCATTGAGCCACAATGTTTCCTTAGATCTGTGCATCCTTGAGTATAGGAGAGGTAGTATCAAGCCAGTCAATTGAATTCTAGCATCTCTCCCCCATTCTACTTAAATCAGAGCATTCTACATTTACCTCTATATGTGCTATAATTGAGAATGACCATGTCTGAAGAGTGAAAGTAACTCGAGAGAGGAGAAACTTGGATCTACACAACTGCACTCAGGTGAAGATATCTGCGCAAGGTGGACCAGACTGGTAAGATGGTGCAACTGGAACACATCAAAAGGATGGGCTTGGTGCTGAGAAAACTGATGATACTAAGCCTCAGCCCTAGACAAAGAACTACAGGCCATGGAGAAATGTTGGAAGCAAGTGAAATAGTCTCCCCTGGGGAGGAGAACACCAACTGGTTATCCAACACCAAGTGGTCAGTCCTGAAAACACACACACAAGTAAGCTAACCTTACACAGACTGAACAGGGTATATTTACATATTTAGGGGTGTGTGTGTGTGTGTGTGTGTGTGTGTGTGTGTGTGTGTGTATGTGTAAAACAACAATTAAAGGAAAAAAGAGGCCATTAGTTTGAAAGAGAGCAAGGAAAGTTTGGAGGGAGGAAAGTATAATCTCCAAAAGTAAAAATAAACAAGTAAATAATTTTTTATGTATTTGAATTTTTGTTGTTCATTTGTCAAACAAAGACTTTAACTAATTAAAAAATTACTTCTGCAAAGCAACTGCACCTTTATGGGTTTACTAAGCAACGCCATTGCCCTCTTAAGATATTCTCTCCAGAAATAAAGGGTCTCCTCTTTAGAGCTTCAGATGGGGCTCTATTTAAATGACATTGTCTTTGAATGCAGACGTTTGGCCATTTTAGAATTGTGCAAAGTTTCATTTTTCAGATTTAGATTACCAGAGAAGTCTGTCCCCACTGAAGGAATGATGTGGCACCTATGTCCTTAGAGCTGGGAGTTCTCAGTATGTAAGAGTTAACACTTACCATTTATCTCTGTTCAGTGGCCAGATGTTTCACCTTGTGTCAGCTCAGCTCCTGACTCCATAGCTGTGTAGCTTCCTCCACTGAAGTCATCCTGTGCTCCTTAGTAACTCAGGCTAAGGTGGCAATATTCAAGGGAAGAATACGCCCATGCGTTGTGCAAGATGGACTTGAAGGTTGAATCAACAAGCATCTGTTCCTATGCTCAAGGGAAAGCACCATAAACTGAACAGAGATGGTGTCCACTTACACTGCCACTCTTCCTCACAGGTCCTGTCATCCCTGATTTGACTGTCCAAGGTTAGAAGAAAATGACACCTGCACCATCCAAACTCTGTTTTATTATTGGGGGGAGGGGGGCGCGATTCTTTAGATTATGGTATTTTTATGGTATTTCTTTAGATTATGGTATGACTACTTCTCCTTATCTGTGATGAAGAAAGCATCTTAGCATCATTTTCATTCACGTTATAAATATTTGCTGCATACCTTCTATATCTCAAAACCGTCTCAGATACCAAAGATACAACAACTTGTGAAACTGCAATTGTTCTCCATCTGTGATGCTTGATCTTGGTTGTCTACTTGACTGTACTGAGAGAACACTCCAAGAGATCAAGAAAATTACTGATCTCTAAGTGTGTCTATGAAGGCATTTCCATCTACTCTTAGCATAGGAAACTGAAAATGAGGAGGGAAACCCACCTCAAAAGTGGGTGACACTATCCAGTAAGGTGGGAACTGTGATGCAACATAAATGATAGAGAGAAGGCAGTATGTGTAAGCTCCATTATTCTTCAGTAAATATTCTTATAGCTACTGCCACTATCCTTGGACAAAAGACTCTGGCTTCTTGATTTTTGATGTAGACACATGCCCATGACTTCCAGATAGAGCTCAGCCTTGGGCAGAGGCTGTATCACTGGCACCTCTTCTGAGGATTCCAGTCTCTCATCTATGCAGCTGGGGTCTATGGCTCTCCAGTCAACAGACAGCCTCTGATCAGCCATGCTACTCTGCTAAATCTTTTATAATTACATACATCTTACTATGTGCTCGGGAAGTAGATACAGAAAGCTCGGGTATTCAAGATTATTCTTCTTGCTCACACAGAGATATCTGAGGCCAGCATGGGCTATATGATACTATTTCAGAAAACCTTCTTTAATTCATAGTTTGTAAGACAATAATTGTTACAAAAGAAGTCAAGTATAATAACAGAATCATTGGGGGTTAGAATTTGAAATAACATAGTCAGAGAATGCTATGGAGACAAATTGGGTCTATAACACAGAAGTTAAAAATCTCCAATATTCAGCAGACAGCATAGGAAGAGAGAAGATGGAATACACATAGCTGAGGGAGGAACAGAAGGTGGAGCCATGAAAGAAACATGAGGCACAAATTGGGAAGAAGTTGAACCTTATAGACACACGGGTTCAGATACTTTCTATGAACTAGGAAGTTATTGACAAGGAGCATGTGTTGCCCATGATTTGAGGGGCCTTTGAATATGGTTTGAGAGTTACCTTCCTTACTCAGGGGTCGAAGAGATACAGAAATGGTCTTGTGAAGATGGCGAAGATCCAAATAAGGAGGCAGAGGTTTTGGAGGAGAGCTGGTAAGAAGTACAGTGATACTGGTGCTGATGCTGATAGGAGACAGGGATATATCCTGGACTCTGTGCTCAGGCAGCTGGGGGGATGGAGGTGGGATAGTGTGGGTAAAGAATGGGTTGAGAGCAAAAGATACAGGGAAATTCTGTTAAGTACCTGCTGCTATCTTTTGTAACACCATGAAAAATTAGTCTGATGGCGCTGGAGAGACGGCTTAGGAGATACAAGCACAGGCTTGTATTCCACAGTGTGAGTTCCCAGCTCTCACATCAGGTAGATCCTACATGTCCATGACTCCAGCTCCAGAAGAAGTTACACACTTCTGACGTTTGAGAACACCCCATACATGTGCATATATTCACACACACACACACACACACACACACACACACACACACACGCACACACACATGCAAATTCACATGTACACATACATTCTTACACATAAGTATAACATTAAAAAAGAAAAACATGCATGATGACAGTATAAATGTATTTATGGAAACCCTTGTTAAACTCCTGGGGAGAATCCTTTAAAGTCAAAATGATGAGCAGGCAATCGAAATCATTTGCAGTTTAATCACTGCAAAGACTAACAGACAGGTTCCTTCTTAAATTATTTCTGGTATAGGTTTTTGTTTTGTTTTGTTTCTTCAGATTGTAGGATTACATTTATCCCAGCCAAAAGCTTAGTTCCAGCCAGATGATTATGTTTTATTTAACTAAAAACCAACTGCAGACTCAGTCCAAACAAACTAGCTGTCCCATCAAGCTAATCATTATACACAGTTGGTCCCTCCCCTCCAAGCCAGCTGCCATACTGTGAAAATGAACTGGTTACCACAGTGAGTGAGAATGGGAAGGTAGAGCTGAGCACACTTGGAGAGAACAGAAATGACTTCCCAAGTCCTGTGGACAGGAGCAAGCTTCCCTTGTCTTTACCCATATCTGATAGCCCACAGTTTCCTGACTAGAACAGTGCTTGCATATTTATTTTCTTTAGTTTTTTGTTTTGTTTTGTTTGTTTGTTTTGTTATTTAGTAAAACAGTATTCCCTTTGAAAATTACTTGATCAAAACGACTTACAAATACTTTCAGTGTTTTTATTTTTCTTTTCAAACAAAACACAATAGTGATTTCATGCATGCAAAGCGCTTCTGGATATGTTGGTTCAACCTAGCTTTTTCTCTTCAAACACAGTCATTGCTATCTGTGTCCACCAGAAAACATACATGTTAGGGCTGATCTTTATACCAGTTCTGCTTTAAAGATAGAAAAAGGGCTAGCTCTGTTTTTCCCATGAAGAAAGGATGCTTTCACATCCTTCATGAAGAAAATAACCATGACTCTCTAACACCTCTTCGACACCTTTGACGGCATCACCAAGTGCAGTTTTTACTGTTGTAATCAGAAGCTTAGCGTAGATTCTGAATGAATGGGCCAAAATTTTATGCTGTTACGATTTGTTTGGTAAGCTGTCTGAGCTGTGAACAGTTTTACATGACTTCATATGAGTAATAAAAAGATTTTGACAGCTCAGTAATAATTTTTCCTTTTTCTGAGTCATAGAAATTATAACTACTAGAATTTTCTTCGAAAATATATCTTTTTTGTTTATTTTGCTGTCATGCTGGAGTTGTTTGCTTATTTTGTTTTTCTTTGTATTTATGACATTTAAAAAGAACAGAAAAGGACATAGAATTAATCAGGTGGTGGTGGTGCATACCTTTAATCCCAGCACTTGGGAGGCAAGAGCAAGCAGATAGCCAAGGTAGAGGCTAACCTGGTCTACAGAATGAGTTTTAGAACAGCTGGGGCTACACAGAGGAAACCCTGTATCAAAAACTAAACAAACAAAAACAAATACAACAAAAAGAAGATAGGCTTAAGAGTCAAATAGTCTATTCTGGTTCTTTCATGAGAGAGAAGTGAGGGGAAGGGAGAGACACAGACACAGATACAGACACACAGACAGAGATGGGGGCTAGGGAAGATGAACAGAGGGAGAGAGGGGAAGAAGAAGAGAGGAAGGTGAGGGAGCAAGACAGATTAGAACGATAATAGATAGATAGATAGATAGATAGATAGATAGATAGATAGATAGATAGATAG